>CM062810.1:499659971-500259971 GCA_031772625.1 Pinus tabuliformis | reverse complement strand
TCAGGAATTTTGATATCTGGAAGATCGCGAACTGCCTGATATTTGCATGCTTTCCTTATTTGTGAAAAGCTTAGATGTCCCAACCTCCGATGCCATAACCAATGCTCATCATCCTTGCTCAGATAGCATTGTTGTTGTCCTTCTTCAAATATGTACAGATTATTTGGAGTTCTTTTGCCTTTGATCACTGTTTTACCTGTATCAAGATCACGAACAAGACATCCATTTGATCTGAATATAACCTCGGTTCTTTGATCACAACTCTGGCTGACACTTAAAAGATTATGCTTCAATCCATCAACATACAAAACATTTCCAGCCTTGACCTTTTCTTTTAACTGAGCAATGCCTTTTCCTTTTATAGTTGCAGGAGTATCATTTCCAAAAGAGACTTTCTTTCCCTTTTCTAGAGTAGAATAAGACTCAAGTTTTTCTTTATCACCTGTCATATGCTTCGAACATCCACTATCAATGTACCATAGATTTTCCTGTCCTTCTGCATAAAATGCTATCCCACATCTTTCTGTTTGAGGTTCCTTTATTCTCCATGTTTTGGTGCTTGAGGCTTATTCCTTTTTCTGCTGAAACCTGCTCCTGCATTCAGAGTCTTCATGACCAAAGTTATTGCAAATAGAACATTCAACTTCATTTTCAAGAACCGAAAAGTTGTTATAGGTCCTTTTTGTAATCCCTGTCATACTTCTTTGTTTTTGAGCTTCCCTAGTCATGATCGTTTTATATGCAACACATTGAGCTGCTTTGTGACCAAAGTTATGGCAAGAAAAGCATTGTCCATTGAAGAAACGTTTGCGGTTATCGAATCTACCAGCCAATTGATTGTAATTTCTATTGTCATCTATTCTTGAACCAAATTGGGAAGATTTTACCTGTGGCTGGTTGTAGCTTTTGTTTACCCTTAAGATGGATTGCCCCTGATAGTTTCTGTTTGTAATTCGTCCCTGCTTTACCTGGTGATCTTCATTGTGCTTTTGCTCATTTCTTCTTGCTGCATCAAGATAACTTTTTGAGGTGGATGCTTGAGAAGTTTCTCCATTATAGCCCAGATCTGTCTTGTTTAGTGGAGACCGCTG
Source organism: Pinus tabuliformis (assembly GCA_031772625.1). NCBI lineage: Eukaryota > Viridiplantae > Streptophyta > Pinopsida > Pinales > Pinaceae > Pinus > Pinus tabuliformis. Next base: position 500,258,880 of record CM062810.1, on the reverse strand, counting down.
CACATTGATAATCTCATCCAAAGTTTCAGATCCTTTGACAAACTTGAGATTAATAGCTTTTGCTTTATCAATCTCTTTTCTAAGACCAACAATTTCACCTTCTAATTTTTCAAGATGTTTTTCCTTTTCATCAATTTGAAATTGTAGAGTATCAATGATCATGTTCTTTTCTTCTACACATCTCTTGAGTCTAGTAATTTCATCATAAAGGTTATCCAAATTTATAGCATCCATATAATCATCATCTTCAAATGCCATTAACAACTTATATTCATTACCTTGTTCATCTTCATCACTGTTTGATAGACCATCACTATCTTCATGAGTGTAGTAGCTTTTCTTATTTGCATTCTGTTTCTTGTTCCATCTAGCAGGTTCCTTTCCTTTATCCTTATAAGGACATTTTGCAGCATAATGACCTACTCTTCCACAAGCAAAGCATTTAAAAGGTAACTTACCTCTGAACCTTCCAGAACCCCTTTGAAGATTTCTGACAAAATTTGATTCTTCTTCCTCTTCTTCTGGGACGTGGCTTGCTTCATAATAATCTCCTTTGCTTGATGCCTTGAAAGAAGCTTCTCTTCTGTCTGATGGACCTCCCTTTCTCATTTCATAAGCAGTTAGAATTCCATGTAGCTGAGACATAGTAAGAATTCGTAGATTTTCCTTTTCTTCTATTGCAGATACTTTAGATTCAAACTTGGGGGACAATGATCTTAGAACCTTTTCAACTACAATAGCCTCTTTTATTTCTTCACCCAAATTTTTCATACAGTTAACAACCTCATCTACCCGAAGAAAATAGTTAGCCACACTTTCATCATTATACATTTTGAGAGTCTCATACTGAATTCTGAGAGTTTGAAGTTTAGCACGCTTTACCTGTTCATCTCCTTCATAGCTCGTGACAATTTTGTCCCATATCTCTTTTGCGGATTTATAGTGCATTACCTTCATGAATTCTGATTGAGATATACATCCTAATAGAGTACTGACTGCTTTCGCATTTGTTTCATACTTCTTTTTCTCGGCTGCATCTGTAGGAGTAGCTGAAGGAAAAGCGTAGCCTGTCTCTACAACGTCCCAAACTTCTGTACCAAGAGATTGAAGATAGGCAGTAACTCTTACCTTCCAATAATTGAAGTTTGTCCCATCAAAAACCGGTGGCCTGATTGATGCTTCTCTCTCGTAGTTGCTCATGATGAACGATCTACCTTCAAGCGATCAAGCTTCTCTGAAGGACCTGGCTCTGATACCAATTGTTGGAAATAATACTGAGACGGGGGGTGAATCAGTATTATCTAATTCTTTTAATAAATCTTCTTTATTTTTTCTTTGAATTATTTTTGCATGTCAGTACCATAAAATAATGAGCATGAACAAAAGAAAATAGATAGTCACACCAAAGAACACAAGATGTAAGGTGGAAACCCAATGTGGGTGAAAACCACCTACTGCAATATGTCTCCATCTTCTTTCAAATTAGAAACTCCTTTTACAATGGTTTTGTACTGGTGCAGTCCTTTACTAGTACGCAGGCTACAACCTGCAGAGAGCTACAACTCTCTCTCTCGTTTTCCAGTCTCTCCTGGAAGGGAGCTACAACCCCCTACTTCTTTTCTTACAAGGACCACTTTTCATAAATTTTCAAATTGGATCCATAAGCATCAAATGATCATCAAGTATAAGAGAATCACCCAATCAACTGTAGTAACCAGATCAACAATAATAGGACCAAACCCAGAACACAACAATGATAAACAAAGATCTTAAGAGAAGTAAGCACCCTGCTCAACTGCTCGCCTGCTTACGTAAGCACCCTACTCAACTACTGGCCTGCTTACTGTACTCACCCTGCTCAACTGCTTGCCTGCTTACAGTACGCACCCTGCTCAACTGCTAGCCTGCTTATGTACACACCCTGCTCAACTGCTATCCTGCGTACCTCGCTCTGAGTCCATTGAACTGCCTGCGGACCTCCGCACCTGCAACCCTTCTGTGCCTGCGTATGTACACACCTGCAACCCTTATGTGCCTGCGTATGTACGCACCTGCAGCCCTTCTGTGCCTGCATACCTCTGCACCTTCAACCCTTCTGTGCCTGCGTACCTCCGCACCTGCAACCCTTCTGTGCCTGCGTACCGGCGCACCTGAAACGCTTCGTTCCTGCGTACGTACGCACTTTTCTTTCACTGTACCTACGTACCTTTAGGCATAGATGATTTCAAGACTTCAGAAATAACCCAGACAGTCAGATCTATAGATCTGAACATGCACCGAAGAGATCTTAGTCCATCAATAGGTTCGCCTTATTTAGATCTAGACCAGATCTAGCCCTCATAAGATATTCAACCAAAAACCATGCTTAAGCCAAATGATCTCCTTTGCTTTATATAGGAAAGCTCTTCCTTAAATCATGGATCAATACCACGAGCCGACACCATAATAACACAATACCGTCGGCTAAATACCAAGAGTAAAACATAAGAAAACCCCACATGTGAATTTCTTTGCCTTGAAATGTGTGCACTGGGGGTACGCACCTCCTGAACGGGATAACTGCGGGTATGTACGCACTTTATGTAACACTGACCTGCGTGTACGCACCTTATGCAAGGTGTACCTGCGTACCCCTTATTTTCTTCAATATTTGATAGCTGATCATCAATCTCTGTTGCTGACTTGAAGGACTATGATCTATCACCTGAATGGGTTGCCATCAAGGACAACACTTTAACCATAATGCCAACATACTCCGCCTGATCTCCTCCTGCATAAGATCTGACCATAGTCTTTCCCATCCTGGCAATTTCTCCCGACCATTGACAGAGTCCTGATAGGAATGTCAACTCTTCGGAAGACCAAGGAGAGCCAAGCTCACCAAGTCCTCATCATCGATAGTAACCCCCACACTTCCCAGCTCATCTCGACACTGAGTGAACTTTGTGAGATACTTGGGTATACTGTCACCCTTCTCGCATTTGATGTTTTTGAGTTTATCTTTGAGTGCCAGCTTCCTCTGATCACTCTTGCTTTGGAATGATTTTGTTAATGGTTTCCACATCAAATATGGAGTAGCCTTTCCATGGAGGCTGGACACAATGTGATCCTCCACGCCCTCCAACAGAATCCTTCGACATTTCGCGGTCTTCTTTTGCCAAGCATCAACTTGAGTAGCATCAGTAGGCTTTGGGACATCCGTCTCTATGAACTCCTTCAGCCCGTTATCATCCAATACTGCCTCCATCTTGTTCTTCAATGCAATATAGTTTGAGCTACCCTCAAGAGCATACTCCAATCACAATACGTTGAAAGAAATTTGAACAACACTGCTGCAAATTCGAATTCCACCAGCTACCAACTTAACCGCCTCAGATCTAAGATTCGTGAGAACACAATATTTCTCGTACAGAGATTGACTGTATGGGCATTCACCGAATATCTAACCTTCCAAAGGAAGGATGAATCCAGAGGCTACCTAGCCTGATTACAAACTCTGCCTGAAGAAATAGAATGTAAACACTTCTTGAATAGTAGATCTGATGATCAACAGCTCTGATACCATGTAGAAACTTTTTCTACAATTATCTAGCTTGCTCTGATACCATGTAGAAATTTTGAATAATTTAACACATATTCAACAGAGATTATCCTGATCATGTACTATTACGGAATACATACACAATACATAATCTCCTCTACGTTGATCATCAATATAGCGGCATCAATAACAATAAAACATCAAGAGCATTCACACATTAACACAGTATGTAACCTAAGGAAAGCATCTCGCTAAAAACCCCACACTATCTGTATATTAATGATTGAGACCATGTAACATTACAAAGTACAATGCTTATCACAAGCAATCCAGTACCGGCTCCACCTATTACACATAATACAACTAAGATATGATCTCCAAATCTATTCCACTGCTTGCCTGCCTCCACTGCTCAATACCTACTCAAGAATGAATGAGAATGGATTACCAAACTCGTATTTCACCTCCAAAGAATCACTCACACTATGTAAGACGTGAGAAAAGGCTATAATATTGGGCAAATAAATGAGCAAACTCATTGGCATACTCAATCCCTTGATTGTGCAAGATCTGATGCACAACTATAGTCACAACTGATAGCAATCTGATTCTCTAACACCTGTCCCTGCTGAATTGAACATGCACTGACATGCAACTGAGTTAACTGATGTATTCTATAGTTTTATTATGAGTTAATAATTAGTTTAACAACTCATCATTAGTCTATTTGCAGTTAGACTAACTACAATTAGTTTAACCAAGTCAAACTGAACACAACTCCATCAACTCCACAATCAACTCCACAAACTCAACTGATTGAGTTCTAACTGAAGTCATGCATGCAAAAACTCAACTGACTCATAAGAAAAGTGTATTTCCTTCTGACAGCTGCATGAGCCACATCTGTAGCTCAAACTGAAGTGCTCCAAGAGAATAAGATCAAGTTTATAGTCCAAATATTATTATGAGACAATAATATTTGACTTTTCTATTCTTGACAGCCAGTCTAAAAATAGACTTTGATCACTCATACTGTGATCACCCACACTGTGGTCACCCACACTGTGGTCACCCACACTGTGATCACTCATATTGTGATCACCCATACTGTGATCATCCCTGCAGGGATCAAAAATAGAACTTGCGCCATAATTTGCCTGCGGGCCCACTTAGTGAAGGCGACTCTTTTCACTAAGCTCCATCATCTTGTTGCAATCTCAACAACCCATGAGGTTCTACTGCTGCAAGAAAGATATCACCAAGAATGCAGTCTACTGGAATATCAGCTACTGCAAACTTCATAAAAATATAGTGGCTTTCAAAACAAACAAATGCTTTGGGTACTTTGTATCTAAGCTTTTTGTTACCCAATCCTACCACTTCTCTTTCTCCAGTCACCCAATATTTTGGTGGAATATTTTTCATATTCAAAATATTAATATCTGCTCCAAAATCAATAAGAGCAATCATTTCAAACATTTTCCCTTTTATGCAGATATTTATCAGAACATGATGCTGTTGGTACGAGATTGTTAACAATCTCATGTCTCTGAATCCAAAATTTGGATCCCTCATACCTTCAGCAATTTGTACTTCTTGATTACTGCTATGAGAAGCAATATGCCATGGGTGATTATCATCGTATTCTTTTGCCATCTGTTTTCCTTTCTGAATTTCTGCAACTTGAGCTTTAACTGCAGAAATTTTGGTTTTGAGATTATGAATCTCTCTGCTAAGTTCTCCTAGAGTAAGAGATCTTACTCTTTCAGGCTTCTACTGATGTCTTTGGAATGATTTTGTATTCTTTTCATATGATGCATCAACAAAGAGAGATTTCTTACCTGAACTGTTTGAAGCTTTTGCTTTTAGCTGATCCATAAAAGCTTCCGTTAGGCAGTTTTTCATTTCTCCATCCTCCATGGCACGGATTTGTGACAGGATTTTTAGCTCTTCTTCTTCTTCTGTTGCGGCCATAAGGAATTTTTACTTCTGGGGCTTAGGCTGTTCCCTGTGTTCTTCACTTGAGTCGCTAAAATATTCAGAGTCAGGATTATATTGGACATGACATGCACATTCTTCAGAAACAGAACACAAACAATATGAAGAAATAGAATCTGAATATTGCCCCATCTGAGCATTGAGTTCTTCTTCAGTCGAAGAACTAAATGAATCGTAAGAAGATTTGTTTATTTGGTGCTGCTGAACGATTTATCTGATTGTGACATTCAGGCAGTGTTCTGTGCTATGAGCATGAGAACCGCATTTCATACACACAATTGGTCTTCATCCTTCTTGCTTTACTTGTTTGTTTCTCTCGGCAAAGACTTGGGACTTCTTTCCCCTGTTTAGTTTTGATTCTTCACCCTATGGACATCGAGAGGAAGTATGTCCAGTTTTCCCACATAGCCAACAAGTGATTTTATTCCATCTGTCTTGTTTATGTGTATGCTGATGGATATCAGAAGGATTGTAATAATGAGTTTTGGGAACATATTTATAATACCCTCTTTTTGTTCCAGAGGCTTGACAACGTCTCGACTTTGAATATATGCCTTTGGGATTTGGACAATTTCTTGGGTTTTTGTAGAAAGTTTCTTTAAACTCTCTTTTGGCTTTTTTCTTAGCCTTCCTTTTCTTTACCAAATGGTCATCCAATGATAATCCATATTTGTTGCATATGGATTTTCTGTCAGGCATTCTAGAAAGCTTTTCTAGAGACTTATTTACCTTTGAGCTAGTGCATAGACTGACCAATGTCCTTGTAACGAGAGAATAAATCTCTCCCCATGTGTATGACTCAAAAGGTAATTGAAAGACTTCCTGCATTTTAATATAATCAACAAATTTAGATGGCAGAGCTGCAAGATATACCTATTTCCATAACAGGTTGTTTGAGTCCTTGACTTCATATATTCTCTGCATCCAATCTCTGTGGAAGTCATCATATTGAGACATTTTGTGGCACTTTAAATTCATCAGAATGACTTCATTTTTATTAGCGATTTTGGTTTCATTGTTGCACCAATGTTCCAAGATGATTGATGTAAGTGCTCCTATCATGTTGCTAATAACTGTGCCATCAAGATTATGAATCACATCTCCTTTCTCATCTTTTAGCACATCTGCTTCCATTGTTTCTATGAGTTTTGGAGATGATTCTATCTCCCACCACCTGAGGAGTGTCCCTGTAAAACATTGAATAATTGTCCTGCAAGCATCAATTTCAGATTTCCCTCGCAGACACATGAGTTTATATTCTGTGCACATGATATCAATCATTTGCCTTATTTGGCCTACACTCATGTTATCTATATTCCACTTTCTGTGGGAATCTGGAAAAAATGTGTGCGCTTCAGGAAGTTTTCCTTTGCCTTCTATGTCAGGTGCTGGATATCTGTTGAACCTGTGTTCAAGCGGTTCATATATAGGGAGGATTTGTGTATCCTGGTCTTTATGTTCCTTCCCTATGTCTGCTTCTTCATCCTTAAACAAGGGTGCTACTTTGATCTTGTTTGTAGCCTCAGTATTTGATGAAGACATGGCTACTTCTTTAGGAAATAATGCAGGAAATCTGTCTATAGATTTCACAGGGTCCTGAATTCTTATGCTTCTTTTTACAAGAAAGGAGTTTGGAACTGGTTTCTTAATTTTAGACAAACTTATCTTTTCAACTTTTCCAGTTAAACCAGATATAATTTGTTTAGTTGTGTCTAAATGACCAACTAACTTTCCTTCTACTCCTATTTTGTTCAATGACTCTCTGGCATAAGAACCAATCATGCTAGTTTCAAACTGTAGATTGTTCAAACATTTATTTACATCATTTAATGATACTTGGAGATTATCAATTTGTTCCCTGACTTCTATTGATTTTGCAACATTCATTTCCAAGCCTTTTACTGCAGTGTTTGTCCAGTTAAGTTGTTCACTAGCTTTCTGAATTCTTCCATCAATGCCCAAGGCATTGTCATCTTTCTGGACTAAAGGGATGGCTTTGGCTACATTTGTGTTTTCTCCTATGACAAATCCTTTGTAAGGAGGAAAGCTCGTAGCGGTCTCAATTTTTGATCCATCAAGTGCAGTCCAAGCATGCTTGCTTGCTGAGGTGTTGGTTGAACCGGTAAAGACATTCAAGGGAGCAATATTATCTTTCCATGAATAAAAAGATATCCAAGTGTTATTCATCTCCATATAATGCTTCCAATCGTCAGCAAATTGTTTCTTCTCTGCAGGAGTATAGTTCTGATCGAACTCATCTACTTGAGGATTAGTGTACATATCCCAATTTAGCATGGCTTTCATCCATTGGGCACTAATCTCGGATTTCAAGCATCCATCCATAAGTGAGAAGAACTTATGCATTTCCATTACTGCGGGCTTTTTACAGTCAGAAGGAACAGGGCGAAATCTGCAATCTGGAATCAGGCCATTTGCCTGCTCAAGGTATCCCAAACCATATCTGGGTTTGGCTGGTCTCATTAAACACATCATCTCTGTCAGCCTTATATCTTCTCCTTCGAGAGTGGTAAGTTCATGCATCATGAGCACATGATCCGGATCTGATTCATGTGGGAAAGGAATATCTGTGCATTTGGGATTTGGGCATGAATTTATAGATGTAGTAGGAGGAGCGATTCCAGTTCTGGGGTTATGATTTGAATGGAGGTTAGACTCAACCAGAGTAAGTAGATTAACAAATTCTTGACAATCTGGGCATTTGACTTCTAAAGAAGAATAATTTACAAGCTGGGCTAATTCATACAAAGAATTATGTTTACAAAAAGATGAAGAGGAACAAGTTGTATCTACAGTGGAAGGATCTCTGTAATACTTGGATTGCTTACAGGCTAACTCTATTCTTCTCCGGTCAATAGTAGATATTCTGGGGAATGAAATAACTGCAGAAGACAAATTTTCTGTAATATCAGTGGAGGTAATAGCCTTAGGAATGAGAGGCTTAGGATTATTTACAACCCATTGTTCTAGAAATGTCAAGTCTTGCCATCGAATGGTCTGATGCTCAATTTTCTGATTCTTTGCATTAGTGAGGACAACTATACTTGACTTTGAGTCTCTGCTGGGTGTATGGCGGATGGCTGGCCAAAGGGTATTAGTGTGACGGAAACAACCCTTGGTTTGGATGGCTATACTATTTCTCTTTTTCTACATATCAAAACCAGTTGTTTGGATCTGTAATTGCAGAATCTAATCTATGGTTTCGTCAAAGGTATACACAGAGAAATTGGGGTAACAATCAAAGTAGACTGGGCCATCAGATAATGGAGCAAAAATCCCGCCTATTAGGGAATCTGTATATTTATTGTGTGTCATATCTCTTACAGTAGAAAGCACAAAAGTATTTAAGCCTTTATGGGTTAAGGCATTGATCCCTACTCGGATACATCCTAAATGCAAATAATTTTTCTTTAGCCTCTGCCTGTAGTTATTTGGGTTTTAACAGAGATATAGTCTGTATATTATCTGAATTCTCCTGGACCTGGCTTACAGACTCTTTAATGCTTATTCTAGTGGCTACAATCAAATGAAAAACAGAAAGGTCACTATATACTTTTGAGGGAGCTATCTAGGGCAGTCCCATCAGACTGATGGCTGGGATTCTTCATAAGAAAGTTCAGTAGAATTTAAAACTCTACTGGAGCTACTAGCAAACATTTCCCTTAATGGGTTTTCCTCATCTTGTGAATCCCTCTCTTCAAGTTCTCAGAAGGAAACAAACTTTCTGAAAGATTCCATTCTTAAAAGAGTATTTTAGTTTTTGAATACCAACCTCAAGAACCAGACGTTACTGGCTCTGATACCAATTTTAAGCAGGGGCTCCTGCTTGCTACTTGCTGCATCTCTTCGAATGACTTTGACAACCGACTCCTGGTGAACCAGTGGTGAACCTACTCAGAACTTTCACGCTCTTATGGCCTCAACAACGGCTTCATCACCTAATGTCACAATCAGAGAAATCACTCTACAGCACCAAATAAATGAATCTTCTTATGATTCATTTAGTTCTTCGACTGAAGAAGAACTCCATGCTCAAATGGGGTAATATTACGATTCTATTTCTTTAGATTGTTTGTGTTCTGATTCTGAAGAATGTGCATGTCATGTCCAATATAATTCTGACTCTGAATATTTCAATGACTCAAGTGAAGAACACAGGGAACAAGCTAAGCCCCAGAAGGAAAAAGTCCTTATGGCCGCAACGGAAGAAGAAGAGCTAAAATCCCTGTCACAAATCCATGCCATGGAGGACGCAGAAATGAAAAACCGGCTGACGGAAGCTTTTATGGATCAGCTAAAAGCAAAAGCTTCAAATAGTCCAGGTAAGAAATCTCTCTTTGTTGATGCATCATATGAAAAGAATACAAAATCATTCCAAAGGCATCAGCAGAAGCCTAAAAGAGTAAGATCTCTTACTCTAGGAGAAGTTAGCAGAGAGATTCATAATCTCAATACCGAAATTTCTGCACTAAAAGCTCAAGTTGCAGAAATTCAGAAAGGAAACAAGATGGCAAAAGAAGACGATGATAATCAGCCATGGCATACTACTTCTCATAGCAGTAATCAAGAAGTACAAATTACTGAAGGTATGAAGGATCCAAATTTTGGATTCAGAGACATAAGATTGTTAATCATCTCGTACCAACAGCACCATGTTCTGATAAATATCTGCATAAAAGGGAAAATGTTTGAAATGATTGCTCTTATTGATTCTAGAGAAGATATTAACATTTTGAATACGAAAAATATTCCAACAAAATATTGGGTGACTGCAGAAAGAGAAGTGGTAGGATTGGGTAAAAAAAAGCTTAGATACGAAGTACCCAAAGCATCTGTTTGTTTTGAAACCCACTGTATTTATATGAAGTTTGCAGTAGTTAATATTCCAGTAGACTGCATTCTTGGTAATATCTTTCTTGCAGCAGTAGATCCTCATGGGTCACTTAGACTCAAAGGAGGTAAAGCTGGATATTTTATTTCTGTCCCCACCTCAAAAGTGACAAGAAAGAAAATTTAACTCCCATATATCTCCAATCCTATAATTTCTACAATGGTATAGACTGTACAAGATCTTAATAGAGCCAAAGCTAGACTATTATAATTAAAGGATCTGAAATGTACGCTGAGAATAGAAGAGCAGCTTAAGCTGCCTCAGATCCAGAACAAAATTGGAGATTTAAAGAAAATAATAGAAGAAGAATATTTCTCTGAAGAACCTAACGCCTTTTGGCATAGGAAGCAGCACACGGTGGAGCTCCCTTACAAGGAAGGATACACTGGCAAGCCTTGTAAAAGCAAAGCCATCTTGATGAACACAGAGTACAGAGATCTTTGCCAGAAAGAGATTCAACAGCTCCTCAATAGAAGATTGATCAGAGAATCCAACAATCCTTGGAGTTGTTACGGGTTCTATGTCAACAAAAGAGATGAACAAATTAGAGGCATTCCCAGATTAGTCATAAACTATAAGCCTCTAAATTCAGTCTTGGCTGATGACACCTATACAATCCCACACAAAGGAGACTTGATCAGAAGGATAGCAGGTGCCAAGATATTTTCTAAATTCGACCTTAAAGCAGGATTTTGGAAAGTGGCCATTGCTGAGAAAGATAAGTTTAAAACTGCCTTCAGCATACCAGCAAGACATTATGAATGGAATGTCATGCCTTTTGGACTCAAGAATGCTCCATCAAAGTTTCAAAAGTAATGGATGACATTTTCAAGCCATATTTTGATTGGCTGATTGTATATATTGATGATGTATTAATATTTCCTAAGACTATTCAGGAACATTTTAAACATGTAAATATTTTTAAGAATTTGATTAAACACAATGGTTTAGTGCTTAGAAGGAAGAAGATAGAGGTATGTTATAGACATTTTTGTGCTTCGCAGCATGGAGCATGAAATGTCGATAATTACAGGGATCCTTAGTCTCTAAACATGTTGTTCTTACCCCTAAAAGAACAAGGTCAGCAAACCACAGCACTTCCCATTAGTTCTCCACCTGAAAACACTCAGAAACAGGGTTTTTTGGATCATGTCAGCTGCTCCACTGAGCATCTGCGCTGGAATGCAACTGCTCCTCCTTGTACCTGCGCTGTAAGTCAAATCTAATGAAGGCTACCTGCGTTGGGCGAGATTGGCCAAGTGGCACAGTCATTCTGCAAGGTGTCAATTGCCCAGGAAGCTTCCAAACTGACACTTGGTTCATGGGATTCGCCCTGTGATGAGTAAGAGGTACTTGATCTCCATGTGTAAGCAAGGATCTCCAAGTGGACTCAAGAACTGAAGTTTAACTGAAGAGGGAGAGGACACAAGGCAGCTTCATGTCAGTCTCAAGCTGACTCATCCTCTCTTCTTCTATCCTATATATAGAGCTCTTCTATGAGGTCTAAGGAGGCTGGAATTTTGTGCAAAGCAAGGAGGTGCTGTTGGTTTACAGTTAGAGCTATTGGGTGATTGCTTTCTAGAGGTGAAGAGGAGATTTCTTGCTGCTAGGGAGGTGCTGCTGGATTGGAGCCATTGATGGTTGTAACCTTCTCAGAACCCTTTTACTTCTATCAATAAAGCTTTGAATGTTCTCCTATATACTTGTATTGCATTGATGTTTTGTATTTACTTGTATATCTGATTCACTCTAATCCATGCATCAGTTATGAGTACATGTTTCTTGTAGTTTCCTTCTCTTGTTTGTGCAGGATCTGTGTGTAGCTGGGCCAGCAAAGGGAGCAAGGAGCTGGGGACAAGAGACAAAGAGAGAGGACAGGATCGACAAAAGCGAAAGACACCGGTTGGTTAATCTTTTCTTCCTTCTCTGTACTTTCATAAAGGAAAATAATCAGAGCTTTACTTTCAGTTGTTGCTAAGGACTGTCACCCTTAGAGTAGGGATAGGGTCATCCGAGTCGGATACTTTTCCCCACAACAAACTGGCGACTCCACTGGGGAGCCTAGTATCTTGTTGGTATTTGTAGTATCTTTGCTATTCATTTCCTGAACCAAAGAGTACCAAATCGAAAAGCTTTTGACTATATCAAAAGCGAAGTAGAGGGCCTGCTACTCTTGCTCATTTACTGAGCAGATTCATGATTTGAAGAGCTGATCTACAAAAGACTCTTGTACTCTTTGTGATAGCTTTTCATCCTCTTGATCATCCCTTAGCCTGTACTTGACCTATAGCTTTTTATTTCAGCAAAAACAGTGCATTTTTGAGCTTTTTATGACCCGGAAATCCTTGTAAACGCAACTCTCGTGTCCCAGTGCAGGCTGTCCACAGGCAGTCTGCATTACAGCGCAGGTACTCCCTTCGGGAACTGCGCTGAAAGTCAATTTGACAGACCAGAGCCTGCGCTGGACCTGTTAGCCAGTGTCTTGCTGAGGTTTCCTACTGTGTCTTGGCCCTATTTTCACTGATTTCTTGCTGCTGATTGCTTGTCATTGTACTTGCTGTAAACCAACTTTCCTTGACATTATTCCGCCTCAGTTGTGTGATGAAACTGTGAGTGTTCTTCAGTATTTCTTGCTTCAGTTACAGTTTCCCATTGTGAAAAGCGAACCAGTATAGCTGTGGCCTCTTAGATCCTGAACTGTAAAAGTGTCTTTGTGATCTTAAGAGCTAGTTTTATTACTGTTCATGGCTATTTGAGTTTGTTTGTTTTTCATTTTATGGTTTGAATTCATACATTGTTAGTGTTGAAACAAGTACCTGTAAGGCGTCTTTTCATTTTAGACAAAACTTGTTTGTTTACGCTTCAAATTGAATTCGAAAATTATACAACAGTTTCCTTTTGTCTACATCAACATTAAGGGAAAAGAAAAGAAATACATGCATCTTGCATTTGCATTTTGATAAGTTTGCATGATTGATCTAGGAGAAAGTGCATTAGTTTGTGCTTTGTGCTCTGTGTGGAAAGATAGTGTTTTTCTCTCCCCTCAGTAGTTAGGATTTTCAAAGCTAAAAAGATTGTAAAGCTTGCTTATTATTTTAGCTGCATTTAGGAATTTGTACCAATACATCTCGTGGTGATCCTGAAAGACAAACTGCTAAACAAGATCAACTTAAAATATATTGAATGAATCTAAAAACGCATTGTAACATAACACTCACAATAGAGGTCTAGGTAGAGACGTGTTCCGGCGTCGTTAAACGTAGTGACTGTCGATCTCTACGAAGGTGGGTGATTCCTCCTGAGGGACGATAGCACTAATACGGACTTGTGCTCCCGCGTACCGTCGCGTATATTGGGAGACCCCTATAGGCAATTATCCTTTATCCTTAGGAAGCCGTGTCAGCCGCCCTACTGATCGCGATGCAATGAACATAGCATTCACGAAGATCGACCACCCGTACCGTAAAACGTATTCTGTGGTTTCGCGAAAGGTTTGGCACACCCTCTGCCTAGATCTCCAGAGCAGTTTCTTTTAGCCTTTTTCAAACTCTATAACTGAAAAAGTCCAACCGAGCATTTGTCACTTCGGGCTCGTTAATACATCGAAGGCGACTAGAGTCATATTTAGCTTTTTCTCGACTCTTAAAACATGAAAAAGCAAAGTTGTGTCTAAAAGCGTCTAATAAAATTCATTCAATACGGAAACATAATTCCCCTTTTTGTATTTTAGTTGATCAAGTAATCCGCAACCGTGGAGGAAAGTCAATTAAAACTCCGTCGTTCAGGGAGACTCGCGAGTCAACCGTCTTTGTCTCCGAAACCGAGAGTAGTACGGACGAAGCGAACTCGCTTGACCAGGTCAAAATCTCCCATTAAAGTTAGAACAACAGTTCCGACAACATCTGAGATTCTGGTCACTCCTAATATTTCTGGAATCCCTGCCTCTATTGAAGAAGTTCAACAGCAACAGAGGGACAGTTGTACTGATCCTAGTCTGAAGACAAGTACTTGCATAACTGAACCAGTTCCATCTGAAACCGGTCCACAGAGTCTTGTTGTTCAAACAACTGCCGCTGTCGAAGCAACCCCTTCTTCGGCACCAGAAATCTTTTACGGACCTGACGGTCTTCCTCTTCCTCTTGGTCTGATCGCAATAGAGGAAATCGTAGAGGACCAGCAAGCAAATACTCCAACTCATTTTGGAGTAGGCGCCACTCTTTTTCCTTCTGCATCAGAAGTTTGTCCATCGCCACAGGAAGTTCCTGTAGAATCGTTAGGCAGTTTCTTGGATAGACTTAAAATGTCTGAGCAACCGTCGACATCTAGGACTGTGCCAAACAACACAGCGACAGCAGAAGCTCCTGCTGCCAATCCAACGATGTTTGTCGGCATACCAGCTGTCCCGACTAGTTCTCATCAGCTAGAAGGAGTCCACCCAGGGACTATTATGACAACTTGTTCTGTTCCAGTTTGTTCTTCCGGTATAATACCCGGTAATTCTTATGTTGAAACTAGACAAATTGATCCCTTTGGGAATCAGTTTGGGCCATCCAGTCCTCAAAGGCCATCTATACCCTTGAGCTCCGGATTGTTACCGTATGGGGGGCAATATGCCCTTTCACTTCCCCTTCCGGGGGGATACCCATACGGCAGTTTTCAACAACATTCAGGTTTGACTGAAGTAACGACGAGTGGTTGGGTACCTATGTTACCCCAACAACCAAGAGTTGTATATTCCATGCAACAGTGTGTACCTATGTCTAGTATCCCGACGACGCTAGCAATTGTAACCGTGTCGCAAGTTCAATCGATGCCTGTTTTATGTCAACCCCAAGTTGTAATGCAACAGCCTATTGACCCTGCAACACAACCACAATCGCCAACTGCCGGGACGACACAGATACAAACGGGAACCATAACCCCGCATCTTGGTCCGTCGGTTAGTGTCGCACAGCAAAACATGGCTTCGCAACCATGGATGGTGCAATACCAACAACCTCAGTTTCAACAGGTGTACCAGGGATCTGAGCAACAAATCTTTGCGAATAGTGGGCAACCCTATATTCAGAACGGGTTAAATCAACCACTTTACAGTGGCCAAGCCCACCAGCCGTATCAGTCATATCAACATCAGTTGCATTATGCTGGCATGCAAAGGCCTACTGCTCAGGCGATTCCATCGTATCCTGGGTACGCCTCACCAAACCTGAATCAGCAGTTGCCATTCGTGGCGACCCTAGAATTACCAGATTTACATCGATTAACGAATGATCCAATCGCCTATGCTCATTGGTGGCCAGCGATTCCTCACAAACTTCCTTCGGACATTCCTAAATTCAATGGAAATCCTGGCGAAGACCCGTCGAATCATGTGATGACATTCCATCTGTGGTGTTCGTCGAATACCTTGAATGATGATTCGATAAGGCTTCGTCTTTTCCAGAGGACATTGACTGGTCCGGCGGCCAAATGGTATATTGAATTACCTAGAGCCTCTTTCGATAATTTTAGTTCCCTAGCCACGACTTTCTTAACACACTTTCAGTTACCTATAAGGTACGAAACTGGAACAGAGATCTTGACCAATTTCAAGCAGACAACGGCCACACATATATCAGATCATATACATGAGTGGCGTCGTCGTTGCAGAATGGTAAAGACCTATGTTCCAGATCAGCTATTAGCTGAGTGGTTTATAAAGTCGCTTCTTCCTGCTATAACAGAAGATGTGGCCAAGGGAGGCGTTGTAACAGAGGAGCAAGTTATTGCTTGTGCTCAATATTTAGACTTAGTATATACTCAGTCGGGCACGCTCTATGATAAGATACCTGACGCCCCCAGACCGGAATTTTCAATCCCTCCTCCTCCCGGATCAAATAGTGACTCTCATGCCGGTGATGGCGTGATTGGAACTGCAAACGCTAAGTCGACAAGGGATTCAAATAAGAAAGCCCGTAAGACTTCGAATCAAAAAGCAAATCAAGAGATTCTTGCTTCGGAGGTAAATGCAGTATCTACGGATAAAGGCAAAAACTCCAATCAACCAGGAAGCAAGAAGAAACAAAACAAAGGGAAGAAGAAGAAACAGGGTGAGTCATCCCCTCAAAAAACTTCTTCAAACCCTCCTGGGCAAGGGAAACAATTTTATCCATGTCAAATATGTGATGAAAATCATTCGACAAAGAACTGTCCGTTCAAAGCTGAGTTAAAGAGGTTCTTTAAAAGTTCCCAAACTTCAGCTGTGTTGACTGATCCATTCCCCACCCCAGGTCAAAATATGGTTGATAGTGGAAATGCTTCCCCGTCTCAAGTGCTTATGTTGTCGGTTTCTAAGCAAAGTGATGCTTTGATCTCGACCAGGAATAAAGATTATGGGAATCCTCCGGTGTCGAACGACAAAGGGAAAGATCAACCCAGTAGTTCGACAACAACTTCGGCAGAAGTTGTACCCCCCCTCACACATGAATTAACAATAAAGCCACCTAAGGGAGTAGTACACAAGTCGACATTTAATCCTCGTGCCAGAGCGGCACAACATTATAACATAGTAGAAGATTTGGCCCAATCGCCATCTGCTATGTCGACTCTTGAGGTACTGCAAAATTGTCCATCCCAAAGGCAGGCATTGTTATCAGCAATTGGTGGAGTGGATCCTAAAGATTCCAATCTTGTATCCTTTGATCACAAAGGATATGATCCTCAGTTACCAGCGCAACTAGCTTTCCTTATTCAAGTGAAAGCACTCAACAAAACTGTTCATAGAACGATTATTGATGAGGGAGCATCGACATGTATCATGTCGATGAGTTGGTGGAAAACTCTTGGATCTCCAACCTTGTCGCGATCTTCGACGACATTGAAAGCATTTGACGGTAGGTCGTACACTCCGTACGGTATCCTAAATAACTTTAAGGTTGAACTAGGAGGAAAAACAGTGGAAATTGATGTTGAAGTCATTGATGGCAATCTTGACTATAACATCCTACTGGGAAGACCATGGATATATGCCATGGCAGCTGTAGTGTCGACATATTTTAGGAAGATCACATTCCCGTTTGAAGGAGGGATTACGATCGTCGACCAGCAGAATTTCCTCCCTAATGGTTCACAAGTTACTGGAAGCATTCCCCTGATCCATGGGAGCGACCATTCAATACAAGATATCGGAGTAGGCTTGCTAAAAGATCCCACAATGATGGGAACTTTCGCGTTGCCACCTCCTTTCCATGTAGGGGACATCCCGTTTGTAGCAACATGCAACATGGTATCTTCTTCAAAGGTCGCAGAAGACAAAGTCGTCATGGATTATCAAGTGGTGTTGCCACCTAGCCCTATAGAAATATTGTAGCAATCAATATTTCAGGCATGGGAGGCGAGCCCAAATCAACGCTCGTCAAGCGTTTGGGTAGATAGGTCTGGAGAATATGGTACCCCATTAGATCCATGGTCAAAAGTTCATGGGAATGACGAAGGAATCTTACAATCAATGATGATTGAGGGGGCACCATGGAATGATCACCACCATCGTTCCCTTCTTCCAGAGTGTGAAGAAGAAACTCAACACGACCTATATCACCCTTCAGTATTTGAATTCCTAACAAATACTGTAAATATGGTGGATTCAGAGCGAAACCTATCCAATATTGAAGAGACCGTAGCCGCAAACATCTCAACAAAATCTGATGTTGTAGAGAATATTCATGTCGGCAAAAGTTGTTCCCCTTCAGAACTGGAAATATATGGTGCTCTCTTTCGCGAATTTAGAGATGTCTTTGCATGGTCATATGATGAAATGCCAGGCATTGACTCGAGCATAGTTGAACATGAAATTAAAATGTATCCTGATGTCAAACCAGTAAGACAATGGCTTCGATAGGTTCATCCCAAGAAAGCCGCTGCCATCAAGGCAGAAGTTGAAAAACTTCTCCATGCTGGATTCATCTACCCGGTTCCTCTAACCGATTGGGTATCGAATATTGTCCCTGTTATGAAAAAACAAGGGACGATAAGAGTGTGCGTCGACTATAGGGATGTAAACCAAGCTTGTCCAAAGGACAACTACCCTACACCCTTCATCGACCAGATAATTGATGAATGCGCCGGATGTGAAATTTTTTCCTTTATGGATGGATTTTCCGGGTATAATCAAATAAATATCCGCCCACAGGACCAGTCTAAGACTGCATTTATTTGTCCGTGGGGCACATTCGCTTATCGAAAATTACCCTTTGGTTTAAAGAACGCAGGGGCGACGTTTCAGAGGGCAATGAATTATGCCTTCCATGACATCAAGAACATCGTTCAACCTTACCTCGACGATCTTCCGGCTCATTCGCGGAAGCGGACTGATCATCCGCGGCATTTGAGAGCAATATTTCTACGTTGCCGACACTACAAGATAAGACTCAATCCGCACAAGTGTGTGTTTTGCGTCGGTTCTGGTCGTTTACTTGGCTTTGTAGTCTCTAAGGATGGGATTCGTCTCGACCCCTGTAAGGTTCAGGCAATCATTAATTTGCCTCCACCTTCAAATTTGCTTCAGATTCAGAAACTCCAAGGGAAAGCAAACTTTCTGAGGAGGTTCATTCCAAATTACGCAGAACTTGCCAAAGGTTATACTCGTCTTTTGAAAAAGGATGTGCCTTTTGTCTGGGACCAGGTTGCGCAAGCTTCCTTTGACGCTCTGAAAGATTCTCTAGTAAGAGCATCATTAATGTACGCCCCGGACTATCAAAGAGATTTTAACCTGTATCTAGCTGCAGCAGATACGACCATTGCGATGGTCTTAGTGCAAGAAGTTGATGGAATTGAACATCCTATTTATTATTTAAGTAAAAATTTACACAGAAAGTAAATATTCCTATGTTGAAAAACTAGCGCTTGCTGCTGTTCAAGCGATTCAAAGGTTTCGACATTATGTCCTCTTTAGGAAAACTACCATTCTGTCAGATTGCAACCCCATGACATATATACTGTCGCGACAGTTGCTTGGGGGAAAATATTCAAAATGGATAGCAATCCTTCAAGAGTTTGATTTGGATTTTGTAAAATCTAAATCGAAGAAAGCTCTAGTTTTCGCGGAATTATTATGCGATCTCCCATCATCGTCCAACGATGAAACATCTGAAGAGTCAATCGTGGATGAAAATTTGTTTCTGATATTAGTAAGCGATGAGTGGTATGGAGACATCATTGTTTATCTCCAAACCCAAAAATTTAGGCCTAATACCTCACACTCGGAACGGAAGCGTATACGATACCAATCTAAAGACTACATGATCGTCGGTGATACACTTTACCGTCGTGGTGTCGATACGGTTCTGAGGAGGTGCCTTACCCATGAGGAGGCCGAGAAAGCCCTGAATGATTGTCATTCAGGCGCGTGCGGGGGGCATCAATCTGGATATGCAACAGCACAAAGAATCTTACGAGCAGGATATTTCTGGCCAACTATGTTTAAAGATTGCATAATAGCTGTCAGAAGTTGCCATGCATGTCAGATCTTTGATAGCAAAACCAGGAGACCACCCGCACCCTTGCAGCCTATAGTTGCTGTTGGGCCTTTTGCCAAGTGGGGCATCGGTTTCATGCAATGTAACCCCACCTCGACCGGGGGGCATGGGTATATTATAGTCGCTGTTGACTATTTTACCAAATGGGCCGAGGCGATGCCTACATTGGATAACACTGGTGAAACAGCTGCCCTTTTCTTTTTTAATCATGTAGTCGCCAGGTTCGGCGTTCCGCAGGCTATAGTGACAGATCATGGATCGCATTTTCGCAATCACATGATGGTTGAATTAGCTGCCAAACTAGGGCTATCTCACGACAGCTCTACCCCATATTATCCACAAGCCAACGGACAAGTTGAGGCAATCAACAAGGTCCTGAAGCGTATGTTGCAAAGGATGATCGAGGTTCACAAAAGAAGATGGCACCTACTCCTGTACTCAGCATTGTAGGCTTACCGAACCTCGGTTAAGAACGCCACTGGGTTCACACCATTCCAATTGGTGTATGGCCTGGAGGCAGTCTTACCGATCCAGTGCGAAATTTCGTCTCTTAAACTCGCAATTGACCTCCTCCCCGGAACCTCAGAAGAAGAAGCTCGTTTCTTGGAATTGATCCAGTTGGATGAAAACCGTCGTGATGCCGCTTTGGCGAACGAAGCCCATAAGAAACGAGTCAAAGCACAGTTCAACAAGAATGTCAAACCTCGTATCTTCTCTGAGGGTGACTTGGTTTTGCTTTACGACCAAGAATCCGACAAATTAGGAGCAGGAAAATTTAAGTCCTTATGGATGGGCCCCTATATTGTTAAAAGGGTGTTAGCAAAAGGAGCCTACGAGTTAATGGATTATGACGGGATACCACTGGCGCAACCCCGCAACGGGTTGTACCTCAAGCGTTACTATGCCTGAATAGTAACCTGAGTGCTTTTGTTGTATTTTTTTTTCGCTAATTTGTTTGTTTCGGTTTAGTAATCCACCCTTCTCGTTTGTTGCAGATGTCAAATTATTCTGAGACATATGTGGGATATGCCGACGGAGCGAGTCGTAGTACGCGGAATTTGTCCTCCGCGGCATGGGCCATTTTTGATCCAAGCGGCGAGTTAGTGAGTTTCAGAGGTGTGTGTATAGGACAGTCAACGAACAATATCGCTGAGTATAGCGCGTTGATTGAACTCCTCTCTGATACCATCGCTCATGGTATACGCCAACTAATTGTTAGGCTAGACTCACAGCTTGTGATACTACAACTCACTGGTATATATTCAGTCCGCAATCCAGCTATTTATCGAATGTTTCTAAGAGTTAAGATTTTGGAAAGAGAGTTTGATTCAATTCAATACCAGCATATTTCCAGAAACTTGAACACATTAACAGATTCATTAGCAAACTATGTATTAGATAGACATTTGCAACATATATAAAAAGAGATGCATCGGTGCTATGCAAGTGGATCGCAAATAAACCAGAATAAACCCCGAAAATCAAAATATATAAAGCTGTTTATAGTTTGTACATAATGTGCTGTAATCAAAACAAAATTGGTCGTATGACCTAGAACTCAAAAAGATGCTAGGGGGCACCCTAGCCTAGTGGTGCTCATGAAAGTACGTCACGGTCTGTGCAATCATGCGCAAGAGACGAGTCCATCGTCTAGGCACGCCAATAGTGTGCCGCTGCAACTGTAAAGGTAACTCGTCAATCTGTACATCCGGAAGACCACGAGTAAGGCTCTCAACCTGCTCCTGCACAGCTGCAAGTATCTCAGTATCACCAAGGTCGCGAATAACAACTCGCCTAGCAGGCTCTGCTGCTGGGGCAGCAACTGGCGATCGTGGACGAGCTGCTGGACGAACAGGACCAACATCTGCATGCACCCAAGAGTTTGATCAGTTTTGCACAGTAACATCATGAGTAAAAACAATAAACAGTAACATGGTCAGAGATTTTACCAATAGCACCCCATTGCTCGCCATCCGGTAGCACCAAGTCCGGATCACCTCGGTAGTCCATACCCACATATGGATACTCAGAAAACGCCATCTCCTGACGCTCGAACCACCTAAAGAAGGCCTCAGTGAAAGTAATCTGAGGTTGACCAGCATGACGGGACATGTGGTCAACCCACCTCTGCATGCGTGGCTCGGTCGGAGAAGGCAAGTCAAGTATAATGTACTGAGGCTGCATCAATGGGATTTTCTCCAAGGCAAAGGCAGTCAGAATAGAACCAAATCCAAAGTTCTTTAGCCTCCCGTCCTTTACCTTGGTCAATTGAATTTTCATCTGAACAAGTACTGCATCACACCAGTTAAACACTTTCGGTTGGAGACACTCCAAGGCGTGCTGCATATAAGATCTGTTGGCAACATGTAAAGCTGCGCTACCGGCCATCCTACCAATAGTAAACAGAATGGACCTAAGAGACCTGTCAGTGATGTCACGGATATTGATCTTGCCGTCTTTGCTCGGCTGTGAACCTTCCCGGCAATACTGACGGATATAGTCTCTGGTGGAAGTAGTCCCTCGAGCCGTACCTGACAAAGAAATGGGGGCACCCCGCCTTGACAACCCAGTCAAGAAGTACATGTCCTCTATGGTCAAGGGGATGGTTTTCCCCCTAATCTGGAATACTTGGTTAACAGGATCCCAAGCATCAAGCATATACTGCAGTAAAGAAATCTGTGCTCTCATGCTAGAGATACGGAAGAACTTCAGTAGGCCACAGTTCTGAAGCGCGCTCACCGTGACCGGGTCATGGAGTGCAACCATGTCCTCTGCTTCATGTTCTCGTTCTCGCCATGAAAGGGACATTTTGTTCAAAGTTCCCTGCAAGCAAACAAGAGAAGGAGTAAGTTCCTAATTTTGATGAAAAACTGGCGAAAGATCATCAAAAAACACATGCAGGATCAGTTTTTCTAGGCCCAGCGCAGGCAGAGAGTCTCCCCTTTGCGCTGAGAGGCAGTCTGCCTTAAGACCACCTGAAATACAGCGCAAGTTTCGAAAGGGAAACCTGCGCTGATGCCAGGGCGCCCTAATGAAACCCCTGGGGCCCAGAAAGCCTGAAAAATGTGCATGAAACTGAAAAAGGAAACCATGAAAGTGAAGGGCTAAGGTTTAGCTCCTACCTGGTCCAAACGGCGCCGAAAATTGTCCACAGAATCTCCCGGAATCAGCTGGTGAAAATCAAGGAAGAAGAGGCACCTCCAGAGCTCCAACAAGCAAAATGCAAATGAAATGGTAAATGAGAGGTAAAAACACCTTTTTTATGACTTTTTACACAGTTTAAAGTTAAATATTAGGGTTATAATCTCCTTTTCATGCAAATATTGTCCATTTCTAACAAAGTTTGTTGCAGCAATTGAATGTGAAGTACTACATTTGAAAAGAGAAAAGCTAGTAAAAGTAAAAAATCAAATTTGACCATGAATCGAGCAGTTTTACCGCAGAATTTATGCTCATTAAAAAATAGAAAAGCGTGAGCAAAAGTTTCCACCAGAGTTCAAGCTCATTAAAAATGAACCTATCTCGGTAAATAACCATTGCGATCGTAAATTTATCAGCCTTAAAAGCCTTGGTCGTGTTTTCATCCATCACCTCCATTTCATTAGGCCGGTCGTTCACCCCCATATGTGTGTTTACCCATTTTGAGGAACAACTGCGAAGAGTGATTTCACCTAGCCATCCTTGTGACACTACCGTGATTGGAAAATTCCAATTTGTACCTGGAATCAGTTGCTATCCCTGTTTATCACTCGTTCCTCAAAAGACGAGTCTTCTTTGAGCTCTTTTCACTGACTCGTAAAATATGAAAAGTTTGCCGAGTTTTGGCCTTCCAGCTCGTTAAACGACCGGAACGCTATCCCTCCTCTAGATTTTAATCTTTTTGGACCTGAGGGATTATTGCGCAAAAAGATCGAGCGCTTGTCTTGTTCGGCTCGTTAAAAGTACCGAACACCCATCCCTTCTGTATTGTTTTATACTTTTTCGGACTTAAGGGATTAGATGACGAAAAAGGAATTATGGAGTTAACTTTCTGTACCTTTTCAGACTCTCTAAAAATGAAAAGGACCGAGTTTTCCTTGTCTTTAGACTCGTTAAAATGATTAAATAGCGACAAACTTGTCTTTAGACGAGAACGAGTTTTCCTATCGCTAGGCTCGTTAAATCATAGCGATGGGCTTGCCCGAAGGGCAGGTTATAGAACAAGCATATGTTATCCTCCTCAAGCTTGACAAAAATAAAGAGGTACTAGTCAGAAATGACTGGGGAAAAATTGGGAGAACATCAAAGTTTAATGGTAGCAAGTCACTCTTGAACATGACACTTTTCCTCCGTACCACATCGGGTTGGGTTGTTTCATTCACCGGTCTCATCACCATGGTCCTCGCCAAACCATCCACATTTGGGGTAATGCTACCGATCCATCGCATCAGTGTCGTTATATGTTCAAGAGGGGTCATTCTGAAAGTGTCAACCGTGTCCCATCCACTGCCATACATTATCCTTCATCCATTCATGATCGCCACCCTGAATCATATGTCACAGTTTGTTTTCACCTCCACTAAAATCATTAGCTCCGTTCCGTGTCATTGATGTGGGATTCATTAAGGCCCTCCTTTGACGGATCGCTTCTTGTCGACTTCAGCTCATTATCCAAGAAGTTGATCTAGGAACAACCCCATCAGTACTTTGAAGCTTGCATGCCTCAATGGCAAGTTTCTCACTTCCGGCGACAGGTATACATCAATGACCTTCGACCAGAATATTTTGCGTGGCGTTCAACGCCAAGTCCTTTATTCACGCCACGTGAATTGTACTGCAGTACCTTGAGGGTCATTATCATTATCGGTGATTCCTCTCGCGCTTGTTAACGGTTTTCATTATTGGCCGGTAATCAAGCGATGTCTTTCCATGTTCGACTTCAGCGCAATTCTCACATGGATCGACTTGTCCTTAGAGTGAAGATCGAACGAGTTTGAAGACCCCAGATCTAGTTTCATCCATCCGGGCTGCGATATATATTCAGGAAATATAAAAGCATTTGTCATGTACATCATTACAACAGATGATCATCCTATTCAAAGGATGATAATTTCAGCAGAAAATTATCAGTCTACCATCAGACGATCGTCTGTTATATGTACCAAAATGTATTTATAAAGCTGAGCATGGGAATGCCCGCCTCAGTTAGATCATGAAAACAGAATGAAAAATAATGTATTGTATTGTATTGTATTACAGGGCGCCTCCTCAGCACTGGAATGAACTTCGGACCCTCTAGATAAAGCATTTCACCCGATAAACGGCCTCATACTTTAGGGGGCAACTGTTATAGACATTTTTGTGCCTCGCAGCATGGAGCATGAAATGTCGATAATTACAGGGATCCTCAGTCTCTAAACATGTTGTTCTTACCCCTAAAAGAACAAGGTCAGCAAACCACAGCACTTCCCATCAGTTCTCCACCTGAAAACACTCAGAAACAGGCTTTTCTGGATCATGTCAGCTGCTCCACTGAGCATCTGCGCTGGAATGCAACTGCTCCTCCTTGTACCTGCGCTGTAAGTCAAATCTAATGAAGGCTACCTGCGCTGGACGAGATTGGCCAAGTGGCACGGTCATTCTGCAAGGTGTCAATTGTCCAGGAAGCTTCCAAACTGACACTTGGTTCATGGGATTCGCCCTGTGATGAGTAAGAGGTACTTGATCTCCATGTGTAAGCAAGGATCTCCAAGTGGACTCAAGAACTGAAGTTTAACTGAAGAGGGAGAGGACACAAGGCAGCTTCATGTCAGTCTCAAGCTGACTCATCCTCTCTTCTTCTATCCTATATATAGAGCTCTTCTATGAGGTCTAAGGAGGCTGGAATTTTGTGCAAAGCAAGGAGGTGCTGTTGGTTTACAGTTAGAGCTATTGGGTGATTGCTTTTTAGAGGTGAAGAGGAGATTTCTTGTTGCTGGGGAGGTGCTGCTGGATTGGAGCCATTGATGGTTGTAACCTTCTCAGAACCCTTTTACTTCTATCAATAAAGCTTTGAATGTTCTCCTATATACTTGTATTGCATTGATGTTTTGTATTTACTTGTATATCTGATTCACTCTAATCCATGCATCAGTTATGAGTACATGTTTCTTGTAGTTTCCTTCTCTTGTTTGTGCAGGATCTGTGTGTAGCTGGGCCGGCAAAGGGAGCAAGGAGCTGGGGACAAGAGACAAAGAGAGAGGACAGGATCGACAAAAGCGAAAGACACCGGTTGGTTAATCTTTTCTTCCTTCTCTGTACTTTCATAAAGGAAAATAATCAGAGCTTTACTTTCAGTTGTTGCTAAGGACTGTCACCCTTAGAGTAGGGATAGGGTCATCCAAGTCGGATACTTTTCCCCACAACAAGGTATTTCAAACCACTATCAAATTTTTGGGCCATACGATCTGCAATGGGCAGATTTCTCTGCAAAAGCATGCATTGGAGTTTGCAGACAAGTTTCCAGATGTTATCACAGATAAGAACCAACTGCAAAGGTTCTTAGGTTGCCTTAATTACATCAGCAATTTTTATCAAGACTGCGCTAGTGACAGAAAAATCTTAAATAAAAGGCTGAACCAGAATCCTCCTGAATGGACAGAAGGCCATACAAAATCAGTCAAAGACATCAAGGCCAAGGTAAAATCCTTGCCCATTCTGTATGTTGTTGATGATCTTGCAAACAAAATAGTTGAATCCGATGCAAGTAATATTGGATGGGGTGGTATTCTAAAGCAAAAGGTTGGAAAAGAAGAGCAAGTTGTTCAATTTGCCTCATGAATATGGAATCCAGCCGAACTAAACTACTCCACGATAAAGAAATAAGTCAATGCTAACTATATTCTTCTCCGGTCAATAGTAAATCTTCTGGGGAATGAAATAGTTGCAGAAGACAAATTTTCTGTAATATCAGCGGAGGTAATAGCCTTAGGAATGAGAGGCTTAGGATTATTTACAACCCAGTGTCCTGGAAATGTCAAGTCTTCCCATTGAATGGTTTGATGCTCAATTTTCTGATTCTTTGCATCAGTGTGGACAACTATACTTGACTTTGAGTCTCTGCTGGGTGTATGGTGGATGGCTGGCCAAAGGGTATTGGTGTGACGGAAACAACCCTTGGTCTGGATGGTTATATTATTTCTCTTTTTCTTCATATCAAAACCAGTTTTTTGGATTTGTAATTGCAGAATCTGATCTATGGTTTCGTCAAAGATATACACAGATAAATTGGGGTAACAGTCAAAGTAGACTGGGCCATCAGATAATGGAGCAACAATGCCACCTATTATGGAATCTGTATATTTATTGTGCGTCATATCTCTTATAGTAGCAAGCACAAAAGTATTTAAGACTTTATGGGTTAAGGCATTGATCCCTACTCGGATACATCCTAAATGCAAATAATTTGTCTTTATCCTCTTTGCCTCTGCCTGTAGTTCTTTGGGTTTTAAAAGAGATATAGTCTGTATATTATTTGAATTCTCCTGGACCTGGCTTATAGACTCTTTAATTCTTATTCTAGTGGCTGCAATCAAATGAAAAGCAAAAAGGTCACTATATACTTCTGAGGGAGCTATCTGGGGAAGTTCCCATTGGGCTGATGGCTGGGATTCTTCATAAGAAAGTTCAGCAGAATTTAAAACTCTACTAGAGCTACTAGCAAACATTTCCCTTAATTTGTTTTCCTCAGCCTGTGAATCCCTCTCTTCAAGTTCTCGGAAGGAAACAGACTTTCTGAAAGATTCCATTCTTAAATGAGTATTTTAGTTTTTGAATACCAACCTCAAGAACCAAACGTTACTGGCTTTGGTACCAATTTTAAGCAGGGGCTCCTGCTTGCCACTTGTTGCGTCTCTTCAAATGACTTTCACAACCGACTCCTGGTGAATCGTCAACCTACTCAGAACTTTCATGCTCTTATGGCCTCAACAACAGCTTCCTCGCCTAACAACAGCCTTGGCGCCCCTTCATTCCCTTGGTGAACTTCCTGCGAACTTCGGATGAAGGCACAAAGACAACTACTACCACAACAGACAATATTAATGCGCAGACGATGTATTCAGATACAGAATGGAGTACTCATTTTATTTCAAAATGGATATGAATTTGTTTACAGAAGAATTCTTAAAAAGAGATTTCCTTACAGAGATTGACTATCTTCGCATTTACCGGGTTTTATGTTGTTGGCATGGAACAAGCAATACCAGAGGCTACCTGGCGAAGGATAGACTCTGCCTCATAATCAAACTTCGACACATATACAGACTGGCCGACTCTCTATATGATTCGGCCACTTTAGGTTCTCACCAGTGCCAAGCACACTGATGCGCAGGCTCCCAAATCACCTAAGGACTTAAGTTCTTCTTGTGATGCAAGCAGATCAGACAGAATGTCCGCATATGCAGAGCAGGAGAGGCCCTTGACTCAAACACACAAAACTATAGACTCCATCTAAACCCGAATGCCTCATGAATGAGCCTTACCCTCATTATATAGGAATGAGAGGGGACAAACATTACTGTAGGCCATCCGTAAATGCTGGATAGAATCATTACTTTTTGGATAGTGCTAAGGCGAAGTCCACACAAACATTCCCATCTAAGGAAAGGAATAGTTGCTTTCGGGTAACACCAGGGAAAATCTGATAGTAGATTCTGTCCAGAAAAGCAAATCCTACGGAAGATAACAAAGTGGATGCTTTCTTTCAAAGCCCACATGAAAATTATTCATGCTGACAAAACAAAGTGGATGCCTTTTCGTAAAAGCCCACGAGAAAATTATATTTTATTTACATTGTGGATACTTTGGTACAGCAAAGCCCACGGGAAATCTGGTCACAATTAAGCCCTTGTGACTGGTCCGTATTATTTACATCAAAAAATAGTAAGATCAAGGAATCTATCCCTTTTATACTGCATTGTGTCCCAGGCTTTTGTGTAAATCTTGCGGACAATCATGGGCTTCCCAAGCACAATCTGGTACTGGACTTTGGTTAATACAAGCCATTCTGTGTGTTCTCTCATATATTCTTCAAGGGAATTATTATATGGGGAGGACTTGTAAGTTGACCATTCACCTTTATTCATTTGTTTAACAATGTTATAAGCAGGGTGATTACAGTCTGTACTACATTTCTCAATACATGGT
Source organism: Pinus tabuliformis (assembly GCA_031772625.1). Lineage (NCBI taxonomy): Eukaryota > Viridiplantae > Streptophyta > Pinopsida > Pinales > Pinaceae > Pinus > Pinus tabuliformis. Next base: position 500,229,755 of record CM062810.1, on the reverse strand, counting down.
TTGATCACAAATTCGTGCCATGGAGAATGGAGAAATGAAAAACCACCTGACAGAAGCTTTTATGGATCAGCTAAAGGCAAAAGCTTCAAACAGTCCAAGTAAGAAATATCTCTTTGTTGATGCATCATATGAAAATAATACAAAATCATTCCAAAGGCATCAGCAGAAGCCTGAAAGAGTAAGATCTCTTACTCTAGGAGAAGTTAGCAGAGAGATTCATAATCTCAAAACCGAAATTTCTGCACTAAAAACTCAAGATGCAGAAATTCAGAAAGGAAAACAGATGGCAAAAGAAGATGATGATAATTAGCCATGGCATACTGCTTCTCATAGCAGTAATCAAGAAGTACAAATTGCTGAAGGTATGAAGGATCCAAATTTTGGATTCAGAGACATGAGATTGTTAACCATCTCATACCAATAGCACCATGTTCTAATAAATATCTGCATAAAAGCGCAAATTTTTGAAATGATTGCTCTTATTGATTCTGGAGCAGATATTAACATTTTGAATATGAAAAATATTCCAACAAAATATTGCGTGACTGCAGAAAGAGAAGTGGTAGGATTGGGTAACAAAAAGCTTAGATACAAAGTACCCAAAGCATCTGTTTTTTTTGAAAGCCACTGTATTTATATGAAGTTTGCAGTAGCTGATATTCCAGTAGACTGCATTCTTGGTAATATCTTTCTTGCAGCAATAGAACCTCATGGGTCACTTAGACTCAAAGGAGGTAAAGCTGGATATTTTATTTCTGTCCCCACCTCAAAAGGGACAAGAAATAAAATTGAACTCCCATATATCTCCAATCCTAGAATTTCTACAATGGTACACACTATACAAGATCTGAATAGAGCCGAAGCTAGACTATCAGAATTAAAGGATCTAAAATGTACATTGATAATAGAAGAATAGCTTAAGCTACCTCAGATCCAGAACAAAATTGGAGATTTAAAGAAAATAATATAAGAAGAATGCTGCTCTGAAGAACCTAACCCCTTTTGGCACATGAAGCAGCACACAGTGGAGCTCCCTTACAAGGAAGGATACACTCGCAAGCCTTGTAAAAGCAAAGCCATCCCGATGAACACAGAGTACCGAGATCTTTGCCAGAAAGAGATTCAGCAGCTCCTCAGTAGAAGATTGATCAGAGAATCCAACAGTCCTTAGAACTGTTACGGGTTCTATGTCAACAAAAGAGATGAACAGATTAGAGACATTCCCAGATTAGTCATAAAATATAAGCCTCTAAATTCAGTCCTGGCTGATGAAACCTATCCAATCCCACACAAAGGAGACTTGATCAGAAGGATAGCAGGTGCCAAGATATTTTCTAAATTCGACCTGAAAGCAGGATTTTGGCAAGTGACCATTGCTGAGAAAGATAAGTTTAAAACTGCCTTCAGCATACCAGCAGGACATTATGAATGGAATGTCATGCCTTTTGGAATCAAGAATGCTCCATCAAAATTTCAAAAGTAATGGATGACATTTTCAAGCCATATTTTGATTGGCTGATTGTATATATTGATGATGTATTAATATTTTCTAAGACTATTCAGCAACATTTTAAACATGTAAATATTTTTAAGAATTTGGCTAAGCACAATGGTTTAGTGCTTAGCAAGAAGAAGATAGAGTTATTTCAAACCACTATCAAATTTTTGGGCCATACGATCTGCAATGGGGAGATTTCTCTGCAAAATCATGCATTGGAGTTTGCAGACAAGTTTCCAGATGTTATCACAAATAAGAACCAACTGCAAAGGTTCTTAGGTTGCCTTAATTACGTCAGCAATTTTTATCAAGACTACACTAGTGATAGAAAAATCTTAAATAAAAGGTTGACGAAGAATCCTCCTGAATGGACAGAAGTCCATACAAAAGCAGTCAAAGACATCAAAGCCAAGGTAAAATCCTTGCCCATTCTGTATGTTGCTGATGATCTTGCATACAAAATAGTTGAATCCGATGCAAGTAATATTGGATGGGGTGGTATTCTAAAGCAAAAGGTTGGAAAAGAAGAGCAAGTTGTTCAATTTCCCTCAGGAGTATGGAATCCAGCCGAACTAAACTACTCCACAATAGAGAAAGAAGTCAAGGCTAACTATATTCTTCTCTGGTCAATAGTAGATCTTCTGGGGAATGAAATAACTGCAGAAGAAAAATTTTCTGTAATATCAACAGAGGTAATAGCCTTAGGAATGAGAGGCTTAGGATTATTTAGAACCTAGTGTCCTGGAAATGTCAAGTCTTCCCATCGAATGGTTTGATGCTCAATTTTCTAATTCTTTCCATAAATATGGACAACTATATTTGACTTACAGTCTCTACTGGGTGTATGGTAGATGGCTGGCCAAAGAGTATTGGTGTGATGGAAACAACCCTTGGTTTGGATGGCTATATTATTTCTCTTTTTCTTCATATCAAAACTAGTTATTTGGATTTGTAATTTCAGAATCTGATCTATGGTTTCGTCAAAGGTATACACAGAGAAATTGGGGTAACATTCCAAGTAGACTGGGCCATCGAATAATGGAGAAACAATCCCAACTATTAGGGAATCTGTATATTTATTGTGCATCATATCTCTTACAGTAGCAAGCACAAAAGTATTTAAGCCTTTATGGGTTAAGGCATTGATCCCTACTCGGATACATCCTAAATGCAAATAATTTGTCTTTAGCCTCTTTGCCTCTGCCTGTAGTTCTTTGGGTTTTAACAGACATATAGTCTGTATATTATCTGAATTCTCGTCGACCTGGCTTACAGAATCTTTAATGCTTATTCTAGTGGCTGCAATCAAGTGAAAAGCAGAAAGGTCACTATATACTTCTGAGGGAGCTATCTTGGGTAGTTCCCATCGGGGTGATGGCTGGGATTCTTCATAAGAAAGTTCAGCAGAATTTAAAACTCTACGGGAGCTACTAGCAAACATTTCCCTTAATGGGTTTTCCTCAGCCTGTGAATCCCTCTCTTCATGTTCTCAGAAGGAAACAGACTTTCTGAAAGATTCCATTCTTAAATGAGTATTTTAGTTTTTGAATACCAACCTCAAGAACCAGACGTTACTCGCTCTGATACCAATTTTAAGCAGGGGCTCCTACTTGCTACTTGTTGCGTCTCTTCGAATGTCTTTGACAACCGACTCCTGGTGAACCAGTCATGAACCTACTTAGAACTTTCACACTCTTATGGCCTCAACAACGGCTTCCTCGCCTAACAATGGCCTTGGCTTCCCTTCGTTCCTTTGGCGAACTTCCTGCGAACTTTGGATGAAGGCACAAAGACAACTACTACCACAACAGACAATATTAATGCGCAAACGATGTATTCAAATACAGAATGGTGTACTCATTTTATTTTAGAATGGATATGACTTTGTTTACTGAAGAATTCTTACAGAGAGATTTCCTTACAGATATTGACTATCTTCGCATTTATCGGGCTTTATGATATTCGCATGGAACAAGCAATACCGGAGGCTACTTGGCGAAGGATAGACTCTACCTCAGAATCAGACTTCGACACATATACAGACTAGTCGACTCTCTATATGATTCGGCCACTTTAGGTTCTCACAATACCAAGCACACTGATGCGCAGGCTCCCAAATCACCTAAGGACTTAAGTTCTTCTCGTGATGCAAGCAGATCAGACAGAATGTCCGCATATGCAAAGCAGGGGAGGCCCTTGACTCAAACACACAAAACTCTAGACTCCATCTAAACTCGAATGCCTCATCAATGAGCCTTACCCTTATTATATAGGAATGAGAGGGGACAAACATTACTCTTTGCCATCCGTAAATGGTGGATAAAATCATTACTTTTCGAATAGTGCTAAGGCGACGTCCGCACAAAGATTTCCATCTAAGGAAAGGAATAGTTGCTTTCGGGTAATGCCAGGGAAAATCTAATAGTATATTCTGTCCAAAAAAGAAAATCCTACAAAAGATAACAAAGTGGATGCTTTCTTTCAAAGCCCATGAGAAAATTATTCATGCCGACAAAACAAAGTGGATGCTTTTTCGTAAAAGCCCACGATAAAATTATATTTTATTTACATTGTGGATACTTTGGTATAGCAAAGCCCACGTGAAATGTGGTCACAATTAAGCCCTTGTGACTGGTCCATATTATTTACATCAAAAAATAATAAGATCAAGGAATCTATCCCTTTTATACTGCATTGTGTCCCAGGCTTTTGTGTAAATCCTTTTGACAATCATGGGCTTCCCAAGCACAATCTGGTACTGGACTTTGGTTAATACAAGCCATTCCATGTGTTCTCTCATATATTCTTCAAGGGAATTATTATATGGGGAGGACTTGTAAGTTGACCATTCACCTTTAGTCATTTGTTTAACAGTGTTATAAACAGGGTGATTACAGTCTGTACTACATTGCTCAATACATGGTTTGCAAATATTTTTGCAATATTTTTCATGTTCTATAGGGTCCATGGCAGTTCTGTTTATTCCATAATCAGTCCACCAGTCTCTAAACCACTTACATTGCTGATATCCTTGAAAATGACCGATGGCACTGAACCTGAGTCTGGTGTAGTAGGTTTTGATCTTGTCGTCGAGGTTGAGAAATTCCCACCAGAGCTGTTTGTAGTCTGCAAAGTTATACACTGTATCTGGAAATATGATCTTGGGATCATTTCTTGGCCATCTAGCAGCTGGTTGGGTTCTAACATGGCCTGGTTCATTCTAGAGATCTCTTGTCCTGTATATGCAGACATACCTTTCATACATTCATGTGCTGTGTCCACCATGGCACCAAATAGTGGCAATGTCGTGAAAATTTTGTTCCAAAGCCTGTCTTGCAAGGTCACCATCCCATCTTGCTTTATCATATATCATATCATGAATCCACTTTCCTCCTTTAGGGTATACTTTTCTTTCTGGAACAAAGTGTTGGAGGTCAGTGTGTGGCTGAAAATTGGCGTCCAGCACCTTCGTATTTCGGAGCTGCCACGTGGGTTTCCAGTTTCTTTTGTAGGTTTTCCAGTCTTCGTCATCAAGCACGGTTCTCAAGACTTCTTGTTTCTGGTGCTAGTCCCATTCTGTTATGATCATCATGACATGATCTTTTGTTTCAATGTATTCTCTGCTAAGAAAATCAAGCAAATTGTTGTCTTTTCCTTTGATGTGCTCTACCTAAAAGTCAAAGTTTGCAAATAAAGCCTGCCGTCTGGCAAACTTGGCTTCTCCGGCCTTCTTGATGTCTTCTGTTAACACCTTTTGCAGAGAAGATGCATCAGTTCTTAGAAGAAAAGGTTTATTAATAAGATAAACTTCAAACTTACTGACGCAGTTCCATGTTGCCTTGACTTCTTTATCTATCGTGGAGTAGTTCAGTTCGACTGGATTCCATACTTCTGAGGCAAATTGAATGACTTGCTCTTCTTTTCCAACCTTTTGCTTTAGAATACCACCCCATCCAATATTGCTTGCATCGGATTCAACTATTTTGTATGCAAGATCATCAGCAACATACAGAATGGGTAAGGATTTGACCTTGGCCTTGATGTCTTTGACTGCTTTTGTATGGACTTCTGTCCATTCAGGAGGATTCTTCGTCAGCCTCTTATTTAAGATTTTTCTGTCACTGGCGCAGTCTTGATAAAAATTGCTAACGTAATTAAGGCAACCTAAGAACTGTTACAGTTGGTTCTTATCTGTGATAACATCTGGAAACTTGTCTACAAACTCCAATGCATGCTTTTGCAGAGAAATCTGCCCATTGCAGATCGTATGGCCCAAAAATTTGATAGTGGTTTGAAATACCTCTATCTTCTTCTTGCTAAGCACTAAACCATTGTTCTTAACCAAATTCTTAAAAATATTTACATGTTTAAAATGTTCCTGAATAGTCTTAGAAAGTATTAATACATCATCAATATATACAATCAGCCAATCAAAATATGGCTTGAAAATGTCATCCATTACCTTTTGAAACTTTGATGGAGCATTCTTGAGTCAAAAAGGCATGACATTCCATTCATAATGTCCTGTTGGTATGCTGAAGGCAGTTTTAAACTTATCTTTCTCAGCAATGGCCATTTGCCAAAATCCTGCTTTCAAGTCGAACTTAGAAAATATCTTGGCACCTGCTATCCTTCTGGTCAAGTCTCCTTTATGTGGGATTGGATAGGTGTCATCAGCTAGGATTGAATTTAGAGGCTTATAGTTTCTGACTAATTTGGGAATGCCTCTAATCTGTTCATATCTTTTGTTGACATAGAACCCGTAACAGTTCCAAGGACTATTGGATTCTCTGATCAGTCTTCTAGTGAGGAGTTGTTGAATCTATTTCTGGCAAAGATTCGGTACTCTGTGTTCATCAGGATGCCTTTGCTTTTACAAGGCTTGCCATTGTATCCTTCCTTGTAAGGGAGCTCCACTGTGTGCTGCTTCCTGTGCCAAAATGCGTTAAGTTCTTCAAAGCAGCATTCTTCTTCTATTATTTTCTTTAAATCTCCAATTTTGTTCTGGATCTGAGGCAGCTTAGTTGTTCTTCTATTCTCAGCGTACATTTCAGATCCTTTAATTCTGATAGTCTAGCTTCGACTCTATCCAGATCTTGTACAGTGTGTACCATTGTAGAAATTCTAGGATTGGAGATATATGGGAGTTCAATTTTCTTTCTTGTCCCTTTTGAGGTGGGGACAGAAATAAAATATCCAGCTTTACCTCCTTTGAGTCTAAGTGACCCATGAGGTTCTATTACTGCAAGAAAGATATTACCAAGAATGCAGTCTATTGGAATATCAACCACTACAAACTTCATATAAATACAGTGGCTTTCAAAACAAACAGATGCTTTGGGTACTTTGTATCTAAGCTTTTTGTTACCCAATCCTACCACTTTTCTTTTTGCAGTCACCCAATAATTTGCTAGAATACTTTTCATATTCAAAATGTTAATATCTGCTCCAGAATCAATAAGAGCAATCATTTCAAACATTTGCCCTTTTATGCAGATATTTATCAGAACATGGTGTTGTTGGTACAAGATGGTTAACAATCTCATGTCTCTGAATCCAAAATTTGGATCCTTCATACCTTCAGCAATTTGTACTTCTTGATTACTACTATGAGAAGCAGTATGCCATGGCAAATTATCATCGTCTTCTTTTGCCATCTGTTTTCGTTTCTGAATTTCTGCAACTTGAGCTTTTAGTGCAGAAATTTCGGTTTTGAGATTATGAATCTCTCTACTAACTTCTCCTAGAGTAAGAGATCTTACTCTTTCAGGCTTTTGTTGATGCCTTTGGAATGATTTTGTATTCTTTTCATATGATGCATCAACAAAGAGAGATTTCTTACCTGGACTGTTTGAAGCTTTTGCTTTTAGCTGATCCATAAAAGCTTTCGCCAGGCGGTTTTTCATTTCTCCATCCTCCATGGCACGGATTTGTGATAGGATTTTTAGCTCTTCTTCTTCCATTGTGGCCATAAGGACTTTTTCCTTCTGGGGCTTAGGCTGTTCCTTGTGTTCTTCACTTGAGTCACTAAAATATTCAGAGTCATAATTATATTGGATATGACATGCACATTCTTCATAATCAAAACACAAACAATCTGAAGAAATAGAATCTGAATATTGCCCCATATGAGTATGGAGTTCTTCTTCAGTCGAAGAACTAAATGAATCGTAAGAAGATTCATTTATTTGGTGTTGCTGAGCGATTTCTCTGATTGTGACATTTGGGCAGTGTTCTGTGCTATGAGCATAAGAACTGCATTTCATACACAAATTGGTCTTCTTCCTTCTTGCTTTACTTGTTTGTTTCTTTGGGCAAAGACTTGGGACTTCTTTCCCCTGTTTAGTTTTGATTCTTCACCCTCTGGACATCGGGAGGAAGTATGTCCAGTTTTCCCACATAGCCAACAAGTAATTTTATTTCATCTGTCTTGTTTATGAGTATGCAGATGGATATCAGAAGGATTTTAATAATGAGTTTTGGGAACATATTTATAATACACGCTTTTTGTTCCAGAGGCTTGACCATGCCTCGACTTTGAATATCTGCCTTTGGGCTTTGGATAATTTCTTTGGTTTTTGTAGAAAGTTTCTTTAAACTCTCTTCTGGCTTTTTTCTTAGCCTTCCTTTTATTTACAAAAGGATCATCCAATGTTAATCCATATTTGCTGCATATGGACTTTCTGTCAAGCAGTCTGGAAAGATTTTCCATAGACTTATTTACCTTTGAGCTAGTGCATAGACTGACCGATGTCCTTGTAATGAGAGAATAAATCTCTCCCCATATGTATGACTCAAAAGGTAATTGAAAGACTTCCTGCATTTTAATATAATCAACAAATTTAGATGGCAGAGTTGCAAGATATACCTGTTTCCATAACAGGTTCTTTGAGTCCTTGACTTCATATATTCTCTGCATCCAATCTCTGTGGAAGTCATCATATTGAGACATTTTGTGGCACTTTAAATTCATCACAATGACTTCATTTTTATCAGCGATTTCTATTTCACTTTCGCACCAATGTTCCAAGATCATTGATGTAAGTGCTCCTATCATGTTGCTGATAATTGTGCCATCAAGATTATGAATCACATCTCCTTTCATATCTTTTAGCACTTCTGCTTCCATTGTTTCTATGAGTTTTGGAGATGATTCTATCTCCCACCACCTGAGGAGTGTCCCTGTAAAACACTGAATAATTGTCCTGCAAGCATCAATTTCATATTTCCCTCGCAAACACATGAGTTTATATTCTGTGTACATGATATCAATCATTTGCCTTATTTGGCCTACACTCATGTTATCTATATTCCACTCTCTGTGGGAATCTGGAAAAAATGTGTGCGCTTCAGGAAGTTTTCCTTTGCCTTCTATGTCAGGTGCTGGATATATGTTGAACCTGTGTTCAATCGGTTCATATATAGGGAGGATTTGTGTATCCTGGTCTTTATGTTCCTTCCCTATGTCTGCTTCTTCATCCTTAAACAAGGATGCTACTGTGATCTTGTTTGTAGCCTCAGTATCTGATGAAGACATGGCTACTTCTTTAGGAAATAATGCAGGAAATCTGTCTATAGATTTCACAGGGTCATGAATTCTTATGCTTCTTCTTTTTACAAGAAAGGAGTTTGGAACTGGTTTCTTAATTTTAGACAGACTTATATTTTCAACTTTGCCAGTTAAACCAGATATGATTTGTTTAGTTGTGTCTAAATGACCAACTAACTTTTCTTCTACTCCTATTTTGTTCAATGACTCTCTGGCATAAGAACAAATCATGCTAGTTTCAAACTGCACATTGTTCAAACATTAATTTACATCATTTAATGATACTTGGAGAGTATCAATTTGTTCCCTGACTCCTATTAATTTTTCAACATTCATTTCCAAGTCTTTTACTGCAGTGTTTTTCCAGTTAAGATGTTCACTAGCTTTCTGAATTCTTCCATCAATGCCCAAGGCATTGTCATCTTTCTGGACTAAAGGGATGGCTTTGGCTACATTTGTGTTTTCTCCTATGAAAAATCCTTTGTAAGGAGGAAAGGTCGTAGCGGTCTCAATTTTTGATCCATCAAGTGCAATCCAAGCATGCTTGCTTGCTGAGGTGCTAGTTGAACAGAAAAAGACATTCAAGGGAGCAATATTATCTTTCCATGAATAAAAAGATATCCAAGTATTACAGATATCCTTCCACTGTAGATACAACTTGTTCCTCTTCATCTTTTTGTAAACATAATTCTTTGTATGAATTAGCCCAGCTTGTAAATTATTTTTTTTTAGAAGTCAAATGCCCAAATTGTCAAGAATTTGTTAATATGCTTAATCTGGTTGAGTCTAACCTCCATTCAAATCATAACCCAAGAACTAGAATTGCTCCTCCTACTACATTTGTAAATTCATGCCCAAATTTTCCCAAATAAACAAACAAGTAAAGTAAGAAGGAAGAAGACCAATTGTGTGTATGAAATGCGGTTCTCATGCTCATAGCACAGAACACTGCACGAATGTCACAATGAGAGAAATTGCTCAGCAACACCAAATAAATGAATCTTCTTACGATTCATTTAGTTCTTCAACTAAGAAGAACTCCATGCTCAGATGGGGCAATATTCAGATTCTATTTCTTCAGATTGTTTGTGTTCTGATTCTAAAGAATGTGCATGTCATGTCCAATATAATTCTGACTCTAAATATTTCAGTGATTCAAGCGAAGAACACATGGAATAGCCTAAGACCCATAAGGAAAAAGTCCTTATGGCCACAACAGAAGAAGAAGAAGAGCTAAAAATCCTGTCACAAATCCGTGCCATGGAGGATGGAGAAATGAAAAACCGCTTGAGAGAAGCTTTTATGGGTCAGCTAAAAGCAAAAGCTTCAAACAGTCCAGGTAAGAAATCTCTCTTTGTTGATGCATCATATGAAAAGAATACAAAATCATTCCAAAGGCATCAGCAGAAGCCTGTAAGAGTAAGATCTTTTACTGTAGGAGAAGTGAGCAGAGAGATTCATAATCTCAAAACCGAAATTTCTGCACTAAAAGCTCAAGTTGTAGAAATTCAGAAAGGAAAACAGATGGCAAAAGAAGACAATGATAATATGTTAGGGTCCCACCCTAACCCCCTTATTTATGTCATGGGATCACGTCATAGTCAAGACTCAATAAAGCCCATATTAATATTTTTAAGTGGTTAACCCGCAATTAATGACGGGACCACAGTTAGTTGCAAATGGGCCGTAGTATTAGATAGATGGTATTAATAAAACCCACGGTATTGGCCCGTGGTATTGAATGAATGAGTCATATATAAAGGATAGAGACTCCCTGCGAGGAGTATCGTGTCTTATTTTGTAATCGAGCTCTTCTCTATTGGAGGTTGCCCCCCGAAGAGGCAAGTGAACATTACTCTCTGAATAATAAAATCATTGCTATTCTGTGTTCTGGGTATCTTTTCTTCACATATTCTGTATTGGGTATCATTTTGCAGGTTAAGTGCATAAAAAGTGGTATCAGAGCACTTTCCAGGGCTGGTGGGATCGCCAATTCTTAGCAAAAAAAAATTGGCTAGAGACGTGTTCCGGCGTCTTTAAACCACGGGATCTGTCGTCGAGCACATAAACCTGTGGATTTGGGGAGGCATGCACGCAGGAAATACAAGAGGTGGTCACGTCTGTTGGACTCCCTTGTAACCCCTGCGGGTACCCCTTCGAGTAGTAGCGCATTAGACAAAACCGCGCATGGACTGTTTTCCACGTACCCTCTGGGTATATCGGAAGCCCCTAGGCTCCCTTGAAACCTCGCCATAGATAAACCATCGGCCATCTTGTGGCTACAGTACACCAAGAACAGCACTCGGAGAGATTACTCGCCCGTACGATAGGGTAGTCGGGTTGTACGGCTAAGGGTACGGTCGATCCTCCTTAGTTAGAGCCCTGAAACATTGGGCCGAGTACTACTACCAGACCCTTATGTATATTGCGATCTGTAGCACCTGACACTCCTCAAGACCATAGTTCCCTTTTCTCTCTGGGGATCGCACATCATCTATTCCATATCCGCTGGTGCAAAGGGGTGCAGAAGCAGCCGACATCAGTCCTACAGTCTTGAGTTCGCAGAGCAGTCATTCTGATATATTAGAGCCAGCCGATCCACAGCAGCAGTCTATTCCGCCGCCCAGAGCTATCCGATCCACCATTCAAATCTCTCAGATCCACCAGATCGGAGTTGTTGTGAAGGGTTCCTATACCGCGGTATAATTTTCGTAGGACGTTTGGCCGCATTGACATTTTGAGGATTTCGCGACTGCAATATTGATCAAGAATGAGTAAAACTCCGTTAGGAGTTTTCAAAATCAGGACGACGAGCTGAGCACGGTGGTACCATTCAATTATTAGTGAAAAATTTTAGGCGGTCCCAATTTTTCATCAGGTTGGTGTATGGTAGAAACTAGAGCTCAAGCAATGGCCAACGAAAGATTGGACAAACTTGACGAATCCATCCAATCCATCAATAAGCATCTTACTGGACTATCTCTCCAGGTCCAGCAATTAATCCTGAAGGGCAAGGAGCCAGCCCACGAGGAGGCGTATAATGACAATGAATACAATGAGGGTGAGTCTAGCCACTCTCCTCACGTCTGGCACACCCACCCACCACCCAGTCAGTGACCTCCCAAGTTGGATATGCATAAATTTGATGGTTCTCACCCGTCCGCATGGATAGCACAAATGGAGCAGTATTTCAAACTGAATCATATCTTAGATGATGCGACTAAGCTTATGTTGGGGAGCATGTACTTGGACAATGAACGGTCGCAATGGTGGGAATGGCATCAACGTTGCAATGGACCTTTTAAGACATGGACCCAATTTAATAAAGCTCTTCGAGACTGCTTTGAACAGGAGGACTCTTTTTTGGGTCGTCTTACTAAGCTCCGACAGACAGGTACTGTGGATGAATATATTACAGCTTTTGAAGCCTTAGCCTTCTGCACTTGGGGTCTCTCAAATGATTTCTACACGGAATGTTTTATCAGTGGTCTTAAAGAAGCCATCAAAGCTCAAGTCTTACTGCACCACCCTCCCACTTGGAAAGAGGCTTGCAAGGTAGCCCGTAACGTGGAACGTGCATTAGCAGCCCAATACAATCGCCCAAATTTCCCCACTAAAGGTCGTCTCCCACAGGCTCACAACACGACTCAAACACTTAAGGTCCAAAAGGTGTCACCTGCGAAAATGGCTGAAAGAAGGAAGCAAGGACTATGTTATTACTATGAAGAAAAATACTCCCCATGTCATAAATGCAAGGAGCCCAAATATTTTCAAATAGATGCCACTGACTACAGCTCAACAGAGGAAGATCCACCACTTGAGGAACATGAGGCGCTAGAAGAAGACAACCCAAAGGAGAATGCCTCTGACGAACCAGTTATTTCGCTGCATGCGTTGGCAGGGATTTCTTCCCCTCAAACTCTCAAAATCAGGAGTTTTCTTAAACATCGCCCAGTAGTAGTCTTGATTGATAGTGGAAGTACCCATAATTTCATCCATCAAAAAATCGCAGAAGCAGTGCATTGTTTTGTACGAGCAGTTTCTAACTTCCAAGTCCAAATTGCGGATGGAGGCACAACGAAATGTGAAGGCCGCTGTGAAAATGTCAAACTTCAAATGGGGGATTATCAGTTGAAAACCCACATGTTTTCCATACACATGGGGGTTGCGCCATTGTCCTCGGCGTTGAATGGCTCTGCACGCTTGGGCCAATCACAATGGATTTTCAGGAGTTATATATGAGTTTTAAGCAGAACAACTACACACATACCCTCCGTGGACTCCAAGCGGGAGCCCCCTCTATCATCAGCTCGCATCGGATGGAAAAATTGTTAAAAAAGGGCAATCATGGAGTGGTAGCTCAATTTAATGCCATCCAGGTCGTCGAAACCAAGTCTCTGCCAATTCATCCTGGGATGCAACAGATTTTAAATAACCATCTGCCGGTCTTTGACAAGCCTCATGAGCTTCCACCCTCGCGAGGGGAACATGATCATAGAATCACCTTGGTTCCAGGGGCCCAACCCCCAAATGTGCGGCCATACAGATATCTGTTCACCCAAAAGAATGAAATAGAAAAAATCATCAAGGAACTTTTGGAAGCAGGTGCCATTCGTCCTAGCATTAGTCCTTATTCATCCCCAGTGGTCATGGTGCTCAAGAAATATGGGGAGTGGCGGATGTGTCCCGACTTCAGGGCCCTCAATAAGTTGACAGTCAAAGATAAATTTCCCATTTCGGTGGTTGACGATTTTCTAGACGAACTCAATGAGGCTCAATTATTCACTAAGCTGGATCTTCGCTCAGGCTACCACCAAATTCGCATGAAGGAAGTCGACATTCCCAAGACTGCTTTCCAAACTCATGAAGGCCATTATGAGTTCCTGGTCATGCCATTTGGTCTTTGTAATGCCCCCTCTACTTTCCAGAGCCTTATCAATCACATTCTCAAACCATATCTCAGGAAATTTGTCCTTGTCTTCTTTGATGACATCCTCATCTATAGTGGCACTTGGGCTGCACATCTTCAGCATGTAGATCTACTCTTACACCTGCTCCGCAAGCATAAATTATTTGTCAAGATTTCCAAGTGTTCGTTTGGCATGGAAGAAGTTGAGTATTTGGGCCACATTGTGGGGCGTGAAGGTGTCAAGGTGGACCCCCAAAATATCCAGGCAATGCAAGAATGGCCTCAACCTAAGACTTTGAAGAGATTGAGAGGATTTTTGGGTCTCACAGGTTATTATCGTAAATTTGTCCGCAACTATGGCCGCATAGCGAAGCCCCTCACTCAACTCCTAAAGAAAAATTCCTTCTTCTGGAATGAGGAAGCACAACAGGCATTTACCGCTCTCAAAAACGCCATGTGTTCCACTCCAGTCTTAGCACTACCTGACTTCACCAAATCCTTTGTCATTGAATGTGATGCTTCGGGGACCGGTATTGGGGCGATCTTAATGCAGGAAGGGCGACCTTTGGCCTTCACAAGCCAACAACTAAGTGGGAGGAATCTGGGCCAATCTACCTATGAAAAAGAAATGATGGCCATCTTACATGCCGTCGAGACCTGGCGACCTTACTTATTGGGGCGACGTTTCCAAATCTGCACAGATCATCACAGTCTTAAATATTTTTTGGAGCAACGCCTATCCTCCCCACAACAAAATAAATGGCTCGCCAAAATGCTGGGATATGATTATGAGATCATTTACAAGAAAGGGAAAGACAATAGTGTAGCAGATGCATTATCTCGCCAATTTGAGGAAGAAAGTACTCTGCTAGCAATTTCCCTCCCCATTCCAGAATGGATTGAAGAGGCTCGCAAGGAATGGTTTTCACACCCGGGTTATCCCAACTCATTTCTCAATTGCAGGTAGATCCAAATTTCACCAAGGGCTACTCGTGGCAGGATGATATTCTTCGCTACAGGGACAGAGTCGTAATATCCCCAACATCCACCCTCAAAGGTCGCATTTTGGCAGAATTGCACTCATCGCCCATTATAAGACATTCGGGCTTTCAGAAGACGTATGCTCGCACCAGAAGATCATTTTTTTGGACAGTTATGAAAAAGGAAATCCTTACTTTTGTAGCAAAATGCGATGTCTGTCAACGCCACAAAGGGGAAATAGTCAACACACCAGGCACATTACAACCATTGCCCATTCCGACATCCATTTGGACGGAAGTTTCTATGGATTTCATTACAGGTCTTCCAAAGTCCGGGAACAAGTCAGTCATCATGGTGGTTGTGGACCGACTATCGAAGTATGCTCATTTCTGCGCACTACCCCACCCATTTACACCAACTTTGGTTGCTCAATGTTTCATGGATCAAATTTTCAAATTGCATGGCATGCCCACTTCTATTGTGTTCGATCGCGACCCGATCTTCACCAGTAATTTTTGGCAGGAACTCTTCAGGATACAAGGCACTCAACTAAAACTCAGTACTTCCTATCATCCGCAAACGGATGGTCAAAATTAAGCCGTCAACAAATGTCTAGAAACCTACCTTAGGTGTTTCACTTCAGAAAAGCAACACCTTTGGGTACAGTGGTTACCTCTAGCTGAATGGTGGTATAACACCAACTATCATGCCACCACCAAAATGACTCCCTATGAAGCAGTATATGGTCAAATTCCACTTTCCCCTACTTATCTCAAGGGGTGCTCCAAAGTACAAGCAGTGGATCAACTCCTACAACACCGCGCAACCATGCTCACCCATCTGAGAGAGAATCTTCATCAAGCTCAAAACCGCATGAAGAAATAGGTAGACCAGCATCGCTCAGAGCGCCAATTTGAAGAAGGGGATTAGGTATTTTTGAGGCTGCAACCATATAAGCAAACATCACTCAAATACAAGGGTTGTCAGAAGCTATCTCCAAAATTGTACGGACCATACCAAATACTTCAGCGTATTGGAGAAGTGGCTTACAAGTTGGCTTTGCCACCTACTGCAAAAATCCATCCAGTTTTCCATGTATCGCGCCTCAAGAAAGTGATCGGGAACAATTGCCGAGTTCAAACCAGTCTACCTGAATTGGACGAAGAAGGGTCAATCTGGCTTCAACCTGAACAGGTTCTAGACACAAGAGACAAAAAACTACGCGACCGCATGATTAAGGAAGTCATCGTCAAATGGAAAGACACCTCTCTGGAAGATGCAACTTGGGAACCAGTCACTATTCTTCAGCAGTTTCCGCAGCTTCAGCCTTGAGGACAAGGCTAGTCTTAAGGGGGAGGGCATGTTAGGGTCCCACCCTAATCCCCTTATTTATGTCATGGGATCACGTCATAGTCAAGAGTCAATAAAGCCCATATTAATATTTGTAAGTGGTTAACCCGCAATTAATGACGGGACCACAGTTAGTTGCAAATGGGTCGTAGTATTAGATAGATGGTATTAATAAAACCCACGGTATTGGCCCGTGGTATTGCATGTATGAGTCATATATAAAGGATAGAGACTCCCTGCGAGGAGTATCGTGTCTTATTTTGTAATCGAGCTCTGCTCTATTGGAGGTTGCCCCCTCGAAGAGGCAAGTGAACATTACTCTCTGAATAATAAAATCATTGCTATTCTGTGTTCTGGGTATCTTTTCTTCGCATATTTTGTATTGGGTATCATTTTGCAGGTTAAGAGCATAACATAATAAGCCATGGTATACTGCTTCTCATAGCAGTAATAAAGAAGTACAAATTGCTGAAGGTATGAAGGATCCAAATTTTGGATTCAGAGACATGAGATTGTTAACCATCTTGTACCAACAACACCATGTTCTGATAAATATCTGCATAAAAGGGCAAATGTTTGAAATGATTTCTCTTATTGATTCTGGAGGAGATATTAACATTTTGAATATGAAAAATATTCCAGCAGAATATTGGGTGACTGCAAAAAGAGAAGTGGTAGGATTGGGTAACAAAAAGCTTAGATACGAAGTACCCAAAGCATCTATTTGTTTTGAAAGCCACTGTATTTATATGAAGTTTGCAATAGCTGATATTCCAGTAGAATGCATTCTTGGTAATATCTTTCTTGCAGAAGTAGAACCTCATGGGTCACTTAGACTCAAAGGAGGTAAAGCTGGATATTTTATTTCTGTCCCCACCTCAAAAGGGACAAGAAAGAAAATTGAACTCCCATATATATCTAATCCTAGAATTTCTACAATGGTACACACTGTACAAGATCTAGATAGAGCCGAAGCTAGACTATCATAATTAAAGGATCTGAAATGTACGCTGAGAATAGAAGAACAACTTACGTTGCCTCGGATCCAGAACAAAATTGGAGATTTAAAGAAAATAATAGAAGAAGAATGTTGCTCTGAAGAACCTAACGCCTTTTGGCATAGGAAGCAGCACACAGTGGAGCTCCCTTACAAGGAAGGATACACTGGCAAGCCTTGTAAAATCAAAACCATCCTGATGAACACAGAGTACCAAGATCTTTGCCAAAAAGAGATTCAACAGCTCCTCAGTAGAAGATTGATCAGAGAATCCAACAGTCCTTGGAACTGTTACAGGTTCTATGTCAACAAAAGAGATGAACAGATTAGAGGCATTCCCAGATTAGTCATAAACTATAAGCCTCTAAATTCAGTCTTGGCTGATGACAGCTATCCAATCCCACACAAAGGAGACTTGATCAGAAGGATAGCAGGTGCCAAGATATTTTCTAAATTCGACCTGAAAGTAGGATTTTGGCAAGTGGCCATTGCTAAGAAAGATAAGTTTAAAATTGCCTTCAGCATACCAGCGGGACATTATGAATGGAATGTCATGCCTTTTGGAATCAAGAATGCTCCATCAAAGTTTAAAAGGTAATGGATGACATTTTCAAGCCATATTTTGATTGGCGGATTGTATATATTGATGATGTATTAATATTTCCTAAGACTATTCAGGAACATTTGAAACATGTAAATATTTTTAAGAATTTGGTTAAGCACAATGGTTTAGTTCTTAGCAAGAAGAAGATAGAGGTATTTCAAACCACTATCAAATTTTTGGGCCATACGATCTGTAATGGGCAGATTTCTCTGCAAAAGCATGCATTGGAGTTTGAAAACAAGTTTCCAGATGTTATCACAGATAAGAACCAACTGCAAAGGTTCTTAGGTTGCCTTAATTACGTCAACAATTTTTATGAAGATTGCGCCAGTGACAGAAAAATCTTAAATAAGAGGCTGACGAAGAATCCTCCTGAATGGATAGAATTCCATACAAAAGAAGTCAAAGACATCAAGGCCAAGGTAAAATCCTTGGCCCATTCTGTATGTCGCTGATGATCTTGCATACAAAATAGTTGAATCTGATGCAAGTAATATTGAATGGGGTGGTATTCTAAAGGAAAAGGTTGTAAAAGAAGAGCAATTTGTTCAATTTGCCTCAGGAGTATGGAATCCAGCCGAACTGAACTACTCCACCATAGAGAAAGAAGTCAAGGCAGCATGGAACTGCATCAATAAAGTTGATTTTTATCTTATTAATAAACCTTTTCTTCTAAGAACTGATGCATCTGTTCTGCAGAAGGTGTTAACAAAAGACATCAAGAAGGCCGGAGAAGAAAAGTTTTCGAGATGGCAGGCTTTATTTGCAAACTTTTACTTTCAAGTAGAGCAAATCAAAGGAAAAGACAATAATTTCCCTCATTTTCTTAGCAGAGAATACATTGAAACAAAAGATCATGTCATGATGATCATCACAGAATGTGACCAGCACCAGAAACAAGAAGTCTTGAGAACCTTGCCTGAGGACCAAGACTGGGAAACCTACAAAAGAAACTGGAAACCCACGTGGCAGCTCTGAAATACGAAGGTGCTAGATGCCAATTTGCAGCGACACACTGACCTCCAACACTTTGTTCCAGAAAGAAAAGTATACCCTAAAGGAGGAAAGTGGATTCATGATATGATATATGATAAAGCAAGACGAGATGGTGACCTTGCAAGATAGGCTTTGGAACAAAATTTTCACGACATTGCCACTATTTGGTGCCATGGTGGATGCAGCACAGGAATGTATGAAAGGTATGTCTGCATATACAGGACAAGAGATCTCTGGAATGAACCAGGCCATGTTAGAACCCAGCCAGCTGCCAGATGGCCAAGAAATGATCCCAAAATCACATTTCTAGATACAGTGTATAACTTTGCAGACTACAAACAAATTTGGTGGGAATTTCTCAACCTCGACGACAAGATCGAAACCTACTACACCAGACTTAGGTTCAGTGCCATCTGTCATTTTCAAGGATATCAACAATATAAATGGTTTAGAGACTGGTGAACTGATTATGGAATAAACAGAACTGCCATGGACCCTATAGAATATGAAAAATATTGCAAAAATCTTTGCAAACCATGTATTGAGCAATGTAATACAGACTGTAATCACCCTGTTTATAACACTGTTAAACAAATGACTAAAGGTAAATGGTCAACTTACAAGTCCTCCCATATAATAATTACCTTGAAGAATATATGAGAGAACACATGGAATGGCTTGTATTAACCAAAGTCCAGTACCAGATTGTGCTTGAGAAGCCCATGATTGTCCGCGGGATTTACACAAAAGCCTGGGACACAATGTAGTATAAAAGGGATAGATTCCCTGATCTTACTTTTTTGATGTAAATAATACGGACCAGTCATAAGGGCTTAATTGTGACCAGATTTCTCGTGGGCTTTGTTGTACCAAAGTATCCACAATGTAAATGAAATATAATTTTCTCGTGGGCTTTTACGAAAAAGCATCCACTTTGTTTTGTCGGCATGAATAATTTTCTCGTGGGCTTTGAAAGAAAGCATCCACTTTGTTATCTTCCATAGGATTTGCTTTTCTAGACATAATCTACTATCAGATTTGCCCTGGCATTACCCGAAAGCAACTATTCCTTTCCTTAGATGGGAATTTTTGTGCGGACGTCGCCTTAGCACTATCCGAAAAGTAATGATTCTATCCACCGTTTACGGATCGCCTAAAATAATGTTTGTCCCCTCTCATTCCTATATAATGAGGGTAAGGCTCATTGATGAGGCATTCGAGTTTAGATTGAGTCTAGAGTTTTGTGTGTTTGAGTCAAGTGCCTCTCCTGCTCTGCATCTGCGGACATTCTGTCTGATCTGCTTGCATCACGAGAAGAACTTAAGTCCTTAGGTGATTTGGGAGCCTGCGCATCAGTGTGCTCGGCACTGGTGAGAACCTAAAGTGATCGAATCATATAGAGAGTCGACCAGTCTGTATATGTGTCGAAGTCTGATTCTGAGGCAGAGTCTATCCTTCGCCAGGTAGCCTCTGGTATTGCTTGTTCCATGTGAACAACGTAAAGCCTGGTAAATGCGAAGATAGTCAATCTCTGTAAGGAAATCTCTCTGTAAGAATTCTTCTATAAACAAAGTCATATCCATTCTGAAATAAAATGAGTACACCATTCTGTATCTGAATACATCGTCTGTGCATTAATATTGTCTGTTGTGGTAGTAGTTGTCTTTGTGCCTTCATCTGAAGTTTGTAGGAAGTTCGCAGGAAGTTCGCCAAAGGAACGAAGGGACGCCAAGGCCGTTGTTAGGGGAGGAAGCCGTTGTTGAGGCCATAAGAGCATGAAAATTCTGAGTAGGTTCACCACTGGTTCACCAGGAGTCGGTTATCAAAGTCATTCGAAGAGATGCAACAAGTAGCAAGCAGGAGCCCCTGCTTAAAATTGGTATTAGAGCCAGTAACATCTGGTTCTTGAGGTTGGTATTCAAAAACTAAAATACTCATTTAAGAATGGAATCTTTCAGAAAGTTTGTTTCTTTCCGAGAACTTGAAGAGAGGGATTCACATGCTGAGGAAAACCCATTAAGGGAAATGTTTGCTAGTAGCTCCAGTAGAGTTTTAAATTCTGCTGAACTTTTTTATGAAGAATCCCAGCCATCAGCCCAATGGGAACTGCCCCAGATAGCTCCCTGAGAAGTATATAGTGACCTTTCTACTTTTCATTTGATTGTAGCCACTAGAATAAGCATTAAAGAGTCTGTAAGCCAGGTCCAGGAGAATTCAGATAATATACAGACTATATCTCTGTTAAAAACCAAAGAACCACAGGCAGAGGCAAAGAGGCTAAAGACAAATTATTTGCATTTAGGATGTATCCGAGTAGGGATCAATGCCTTAACCCATAAAGGCTTAAATACTTTTGTGCTTGCTACTGTAAGAGATATGACGCACAATAAATATAAAGATTCCATAATAGGTGGGATTGTTGCTCCATTATCCGATGGCCCAGTCTACTTTGACTGTTACCCCAATTTCTCTATGTATACCTTTGACGAAACCATAGATCAGATTCTGCAATTACAGATCCAAACAACTAGTTTTGATATGAAGAAAAAGAGAAATAATATAGCCATCCAGACCAAGGGTTGTTTCTGTCACACCAATACCCTTTGGCCAGCCATCTGCTATACACCCAGCAGAGACTCAAAGTCAAGTATAGTTGTCCTCATTGATGCAAAGAATCAGAAAAATGAGCATCAGACCATTCGATGGAAAGACTTGACATTTTTAGAACACTGGATTGTAAATAATCCTAAGCCTCTCATTCCTAAGGCTATTACCTCCGCTAATATTACAGAAAATTTGTCTTCTGCAATTATTTCATTTCCAGAAGATCTACTATTGACCGGAGAAGAATAGATTTACCTGTAAGCAATCCAAGTATTACAGAGATCCTTCCACTGTAGATACAGCTTGTTCCTCTTCATCTTTTTGTAAACATAATTCTTTGTATGAATTAGCCTAGCTCGTAAATTATTCCTCTTTAGAAGTCAAATGCCTAGATTGTTAAGAATTTGTTAACCTGCTTACTCTGGTTGAGTCTAACCTCCATTCAAAATCATAACCCCAGAACTATAATCGCTCCTCCTACTACATTTGTAAATTCATGCCCAAATCCCAAATGCACAGATATTCCTTTCCCACATGAATCAGATCTGGATCATGTGCTCATGATGCATGAACTTACCACTCTCGAAGGAGAAGATATAAAGCTGACAGAGATGATGTGATTAATGAGACCAGCCAAACCCAGATATGGTTTGGGATACCTTGAGCAGGCAAATCGCCTGATTCCAGCTTGCAGATTTCACCCTGTTCTTTCTGACTGTAAAAAGCCCGCAGTAATGGAAATGCATAAGTTCTTTTCACTTATGGATGGATGCTTGAAATCCGAGATTAGTGCCCAATGGATGAAAGTGATGCTAAATTGGGATTTGTAACCTAATCCTGAAGCAGATGAATTCGATCAGAACTATACTCCTGCAGAGAAGAAAGAGTTTGTTGAGCGATTTCTTTGATTGTGACATTCGGGCAGTGTTCTATGCTATGAGCATGAGAACCGCATTTCATACACACAATTGGTCTTCTTCCTTCTAGCTTTACTTGTTTGTTTCTTTGGGAAAAGACTTGGGACTTCTTTCCCCTGTTTAGTTTTGATTCTTCACCCTTTGGACATCGGGAGGAAGTATGTCTAGTTTTCCCACATAGCCAACAAGTAATTTTATTCCATCTGTCTTGTTTATAAGTATGCAGATGGATATCAGAAGGATTGTAATAATGAGTTTTGGAAACATATTTATAATACCCTCTTTTTGTTCCAGAGGCTTGACCACGCCTTGACTTTGAATATCTATCTTTGGGCTTTGGATAATTTCTTTGGTTTTTGTAGAAAGTTTCTTTAAACTCTTTTTTTCCTTTTTTCTTAGCCTTCCTTTTCATTACCAAAGGATCATCCAATGTTAATCCATATTTGCTGCATATGGATTTTCTGTAAGGCAGTGTGGAAAGCTTTTCCAAAGACTTATTTACCTTTGAACTAGTGCATACTCTGACCAATGTCCTTGTAATGAGAGAATAAATCTCTCCCCATGTGTATGACTCAAAAGGTAATTGAAAGACTTCCTCCATTTTAATATAATCAACAAATTTAGATGGCAAAGCTGCAAGATATACCTGTTTCCATAACATGTTCTTTGAGTCCTTGACTTCATATATTCTCTGCATCCAATCTCTATGGAAGTCATCATATTGAGACATTTTGTGGCACTTTAAATTCATCAGAATGACTTCATTTTTATTAGAGATTTCTGTTTCACTACCACACCAATGTTCCAAGATCATTGATGTAAGTGCTCCTATCATGTTGCTGATAATTGTGCCATCAAGATTATGAATCACATCTCCTTTCTCATCTTTTAGCACTTTTGCTTCCATTGTTTCTATGAGTTTTGGAGATGAATCTATCTCCCACCACCTGAGGAGTGTCACTGTAAAACACTGAATAATTGTCCTGCAATCATCAATTTCAGATTTCTCTCGACAACAAGTACACCGTTTCTGAACATGTTCAGCTCCTTCTGCAGATTCTATTCAACACAAAAAGTAAGGTTTTCAAGTTATCGTTTCAGCGTATTTAGCCACAAACTTCTTCTCTGATGTTTAATTTCTGATCCTGTCAAAGGCATGTGTTCTGGTGTAACCTTGGGTTCCATTCCGCTAAAACAGCTGTTTGCTTGTGCAGTTGCCTCTCCATCAGACACAACAGCAGGTCTCGTAGGACAAGGAGGTTGCACCTCCACATCTGGATAGGCAGCTTTGAACCTTGCTGTCAATCCTTCAACAACTAATCTCACCCCATTTAATTGGTTACCAAGTGACATCCACCCTGCATGAATGTTATGCATCCGCGCAAACAGTTCAAGTTTTCGGGTACGAGGACATCTGTGTCAATGTTACGGTTCACTTCTGGGTCACCCTTAATACCAACAAGACAATGCTCTTTACTGTGATTCAACTAGTGGCCTGTTCTCCCTATTCTAATAATTCGCTGAAGCTGATTAGTATTCACTTAGATAAGCTCTTAAATACGTCGATAACACCATAGTTCCAGACATTCTCGTCCAAGTTCCATTGCACGTCCAGTGACCCAAAGGACAATGAGGCCATCAGTCTGCAGAGTCGGCACATTCAAATTCCTCATCTCATCATCAGCCATTGTTCCATATGGCAATTCCATGTGAATATCCCAGGGCGGGTCTGCCATAATAACACCAAACTGACCCAATATATCCATTCCAAAATTGCGTATATCACAATTGATCGATTGTGGCTCCCCAAGCTCAATTTCTGAGCAATATTCTGCACGTAAAGGTTTTGGTGGTGGAAGGCCAACCATCCCTGGCATAGGTAGATCAGGAATTGGATCCAGCTCATAGTGCACATATTTGCATATCTTCATATGCCGGCAATTGTCCAGAAAAGAACAATCACCCAGGCTAATATCAGTATGTAAAGCAATTATTCGCTTGAAGCGAACCTTCTCACATGCAATATAGGAGCATCTTTGACGGCGGCAATCTTCTTTTGTTAAAGCTTTACAGTACTCTTTCAACTAGGTACCTCATTTTGTTTTAAACTTTGCAGCAAGAGCAGTTTCTCTTGCAGTAGGACGGTGAATTAGATCATAAAGTTCTTCACTTGTCTTGGATTTCTGCAACTCGCTAAATGATTTTTTCTTAAGCAATGCTTCAATATCTTTCATGTCATCTTCCTCTGTCCTTGGTTTGGAAGATATGGGAGGTGGAACTAGACTAGGAGATGGTCCTATTGGCGGCCTTTGCATAGCAGGATGACCATTAAATCCCATCCCCTGTCCAGGAACACCACCAGGTCCAGGCATTCCCATAAAACCTATGGGTCTATGGACAGCTCTCGGACCCATCATTTGTGGAGGTTTGCTTCCTGGAAACATTGGAGGTCCTGCCAATGGCATTGTTGGGTATTTTTAAATGGACAAATACCAAAACCAAAATAAAATTCCACACAGAGACAATGCTCTGTTTACTCTGTCCAGAATCTTATGCAGAGAACCTCTTAAAATTTAACTCAGAAGACAGCATTACACAGTCACAAAGCATTTCTATTAATTAAAAAAAAACTGATACATATTTCACCCTCTGTGCAAAGAGGGAATTACAAAAAAAAACTACTCTGCTTCTCTCACAGATTTTCCACTGCTGTGGATATTACATAAAACAGTTTTTCAAAACATTCCTATGTTTTTCATTTGCAGATAAACATTACAGCACTGCTGTGCCTCCAAAAGAAAATGCACCCACTCGTGCGTAGCCTCTCCACTCACAACATAAAAAAACTTTCACACACGGGCACGACACAATGTTTTATATAAAACATACATACAAAAAAAAACTCTAAACTACCACACGTAGTCTATTTACTACATCATAAAAAATATATAATATGCCCATGACTATATTAAAGGCATTTGACGTATGCCCATAACATATTAAAAGCCTTACCAAAAAAAACTACGAACAAACATTAAATTCATTAACTCCACTACGGCGGTCAACGAAAAAGTCATTCACTCCACGTAAAAATTGATTTGACCCAGGCCCGTATGCAGCTTCGGAGATCGACGGCTGAAAACACGCAAGGAGATCGGATGGCTGGAGTGGATATCGGAAGACAGTTTAATGCTGGGCTTTACCTCCCGATATGTCAGAGTCGCTTACGTCAGGCGAGAGCCACGTGCCTGCACCAAAACGCATCGGAGGCCAATATACGGAAACTGCTTTTCGTTTGATAGCGGTGCGATATCCCTTGGCGGTTTTATGGTTTCGTTCGGTGGTTTTGGGCTGCGTACGTAGGCAGCGTTGAAATTACGATTTCAACACTCCCCTTTAATTTCAACAGCTGGGCATTCGGTCATACCGAGACACTTCCTCAAAAATTCAAAGCTTTTCTGATCAAGTGGCTTTGTCAAGATGTCCGCAACCTGTTCTTGAGTCCTGCAATGTTCCAAGACAATTTCTCCATTGTTCACCAATTCTCTGATGTAGTGAAACCTTGTATCAATGTGTTTCGTTCTCTTATGAAACACTGAATTCTTTGACAATGCAATAGCTGAGCTATTGTCACAAAAGATCGCTGTCGCTTTTGCCTGCTCTTGGCCTAAGCTTCTCAACATTCTTCTCATCCACACTGCTTGACACGCTGCTGCTGTAGCTGCCACATATTCAGCCTCTGCTGTAGACAATGCTACAATGGACTGCTTCTTAGAAGCCCATGAGATGGCGCCTGAACCCATATTAAAAACATAACCGGAAGTACTCTTCCGATCATCTACACTTCCAGCCCAATCGCTATCTGTGTATCCAACCAAATCTGAATGTTCTGACGCATGATATAAAATTCCAAACATTTTAGTGCCTTTGACATACCTCAAAATTCTCTTTGCTGCCTGCCAATGTGCCTCCTTTGGCCTCTCCATAAACCTCGAAATCAAACTAACAGCATACATTAAATCAGGCCTAGTTGCTGTTAAATACATAAGGCTGCCCACAATGCTTTTATACAAGCTAGGATCAAAATCCTTGCTGCTGTCCTCTCTGCTGAGTTTTAATCCCATCACTGTGGGAGTGATTGCTGCCTTGCATTCTTCCATCTTAAATCTGCCCAAAACTTGATTTACATATCTTGCTTGAGATATAAAAATTCCTTTTTCATTTTGATCTACTTCTATGCCTAAGAAGTATCTCAACAAACCCATGTCAGTCATTTCAAATTCATCCTTCATGACTGATTTAAAATTCTCAATAAGATAAATATCATTTCCAGTGAAAATAACATCATCTACATACAAGACAACAATTAAAATTTTACCATCCTTTTCCTTGATGTAGACTGTGGGTTCTCCTTCACACTTGTCGAATTCATTATCCAATAGATATGAATATATCCTGCTGTACCATGCTCTTGGCGCTTGCTTCAGCCCATAAAGAGCTTTCTTCAATTTGCACACTTTGTGCTCTTCACCTTTCTTCTCATATTCGAGAGGCTGTTCCACATAGACCTCTTCCATTAACACTCCATTTAGGAATGCTGATTTCACATCCATTTGGTAGACTTTCCATTTGTTTTGTGCTGCTATGGACAGCACTGCTCTCACGGTTTCCATTCTTGCAACCGGTACGAAAGTCTCCTCATAATCTCTCCCATACTGCTGCTTGTAGCCTTTGACAACCAACCTTGCTTTATGCCTTTCTATCTTGCCTTCAGCATTGCTCTTGGTCTTATAGACCCATTTCACACCAATGACTTCTTTGCTTTTGGTAACTCAACCAAATCCCATGTTTTGTTTCTCTCTATGGCATTCATCTCCTCATCCATAGCTTCTATCCATTTCCTATCTTTAATTGCTTCTTCGAAATGAATAGGATCATCAACATGACAATACAAGGCAAATAAGGAATTCATTCCTTCATCATAAATATCACTTAGATTTCTAAATTTCTTACCTCTTTCACTTGGTGTGCAAGTGCTTGAAGATGCACTTGAATTTCCTCCTTGTGGTGTGCTTGGAGAAGCACTCTCATTGATCCTCAATGGTGTACCTTGCTGTCCTTGTGTTGTCCTCAATGGTGTCCCTTGCTGTCCTTGTGTTGGCGCTGCTGTTTGGGGATGTATTTCAGCCACCTCCTCATCATCTTCATCATGAGACAAACAGTTTTTGACATTCACTGTTTTCTCTATGCTTCCATCCCAAGCTTCCTCTTCAATGAATTGAACATCCCTGCTGACAAAGAACTTCTTGGTAGATGGAATGTACAGCCTGTAGGCTTTGGATTCATCACTGTATCCAATGAAGATGCATTTCTCCCCTTTGCTGTCCAACTTCCTCCTTAGCTGATCTGGTATGTGTGCATAGGCCACACACCCAAAAACTCTCATGTGGGTGACTCCTTGCTTTCTCCCACTCCATGCCTCTTCTGGCACCTTGTTCATGACTGCTTTTGTAGGACACTTGTTCAATATATAAACTGCACAATGTACAGCTTCAGCCCAATACTCATTTGGCAAATGCTTTGCCTTCAGCATGCTCCTCGCCATATCCATGATGGTTATGTTCTTCCTTTCAGCAACTCCATTTTGCTGTGGGGTGTACCGAGTTGTAAACTGTTTATGAATTCCATTTTCTCTACAAAATCTTAGGAATTCCTTGGAGATATACTCACCTCCTCTATCAGTTCTCAATACTTTTATGTGCAGCCCACTTTGGTTCTCCACAAGTGCTTTGAAATTTTGGAATTTCTCAAAGACTTCACTTTTGTTCTTGAGGAAATATATCCAAGTCTTTCTTGTAAAATCATCAATGAATGTCAAGAAATATAGGCTGCCTGCTAATGATGGAGCTTGCATTGGTCCACACAAATCTGAGTGGATAATCTCTAAGGGTGTCTTTGCCCTTATGCTTTTCCCTGATGGAAAACTTTCTCTGTGTTGTTTTCCCAAAATGCAGCCTTCACATAGGCTGTCCGGTTTCTCTATCAATGGTAATCCCTTTACCATTCCTTTTCTGCTCAATAAGTTTAGACCTCCAAAATTTAGATGCCCGAATCTCAAGTGCCATAACCAGTTCTCATCCTTTGGCACGCTTTGGAAGGCCTCTTGGGTGACTGCTGCCATTTCCCTTTTGTTCTTCATGTCTGCCCTGATCCGGAGAGGGAACATCCTGTTCCTTGTCATCTTCACTTCAGCAATGCATCTTTTGCTGGGTGGTATGTCCATGATGGTGCACACATCATTTTCAAAGTAAACATTGTAACCCTTTTGGATAAGCTGTCCAACACTCAATAGGTTACATCTCATTCCGGGGACATAGTAGACATCTGCTATGGTTTTCCCTTCTCCTTTCTTTGTAAATATTTTTACCTCCCCTTTTCCCATAACAGACACTTTACTATCAGTTCCTAGTGTGACCTCTGATTTCAAATTCTGATTTAAGGCTGAAAAGAGGGCTATATTCCCTGTCATATGGTTGCTGCAACCTGAGTCTAAAAACCATATGTCCTCACTATGTGTTTCAGCCATGTTACAAGCTAACAGGACATTTTCTTGACTGTTGTTTTCTCTTGTAACATTTGCATTTTGTCTGTTGTTCATATCATGTTGTTTCTTTCTACAATCACTAGCATAATGTCCATACTTTTTGCAATAATAGCATTGAACATTAGATTTATCATACCTTTGTCCTTGAGCCTGATACTGATCTCTTTGTTGGCTGCTGCCTTGACCTTGGTTCTGATTTGGATTGCTGCCTCTTCCTTGTGCATTTGATGGGCTGTTCCTTCCACCTCTGTTCTGGCTTCTGCCTCTTCCTCTTCGGTTTCCTCTTCCTTGACCTCTTCCTCTTCCAAAGGACATCTGGGTCTTGAAGGCTTGCTCAAGAGATGAGTTTTCATTCCTACTCAACCTCTGCTCATGTGTTATCAGTGATGCATGTAGCTCATCAACTGAATAGTTTGAGAGATCCTTTGTCTCTTCAATGGTGGTGACTATGGCATCAAACCTTGAGGGTAAGACCCTCAATATTTTCTCCACTATTCTTCTATCTTCAATTGTTTCTCCATGAGTTCTTATTTGTGTGATTACACCAATCACATGAGTGAAGAATGATTCAATGTTGTCTCACTCTTTCATGTTCAAGTTTTCAAAATCCTTTCGCAGCAATTGTAGCTTTGCTGTCTTCACTCTCTCCATGCCTTGATAGGCTGTCTTCAGGGTTTGCCATGCTTCATTTGATGTTTTAGCTGCTGCTATCCTTGGAAATATACTCTGATCTACTGCTAGATGCAACAATAAAATGGCCTTTGCATCCTTCCTCCTATTGCTCTTCAGCTGATCTCTCTCTCCCTGAGTTAGTGCATTGAACTCATTTTCATCTGCTACTTCTTCAAAACCTTCTTCAACTATTTCCCATAAATCTTGAGAGGCAAACAGGGCTCTCATAGTTATTGACCAGTAGTCATAGTTCTTCCCATTAAACTGTGGGAGCTGGGTGTTAAACAAACCCATACCAGTGCTTGTGCTGGCCATTCCTTGACTGTGTATTTAAAACAAATCACTGCTTCTTCAGCAACACAAAAAAAACCTTGACAAATACCTGAATCCTTTGTTGTCTGAGTCTTTTGTCTGCCTGAGAAGTTTTGCTGCAGCAACAACCTTCTCCCTTCAGCTTCTTTAACTTCTTTAAAGAGCCTGGTCCTGCTTTGATACCACTGTTGGGTATTTTTAAATGGACAAATACCAAAACCAAAATAAAATTCCACACAGAGACAATGCTCTGTTTACTCTATCCAGAATCTTATGCAGAGAACCTCTTAAAATTTAACTCAGAAGACAGCATTACACAGTCACAAAGCATTTCTATTAATTAAAAAAAAACTGATACATATTTCACCCTCTGTGCAAAGAGGGAATTACAAAAAAAAACTACTCTGCTTCTCTCACAGATTTTCCACTGCTGTGGATATTACATAAAACAGTTTTTCAAAACATTCCTATGTTTTTCATTTGCAGATAAACATTACAGCACTGCTGTGCCTCCAAAAGAAAATGCACCCACTCGTGCGTAGCCTCTCCACTCACAACATAAAAAAACTTTCACACACGGACACGACACAATGTTTTATATAAAACATACATACAAAAAAAAACTCTAAACTACCACACGTAGTCTATTTACTACATCATAAAAAATATATAATATGCCCATGACTATATTAAAGGCATTTGACGTACATATTAAAAGCCTTACCAAAAAAACTACGAACAAACATTAAATTCATTAACTCCACTACGGCGGTCAACGAAAAAGTCATTCACTCGGCGTAAAAATTGATTTGACCCAGGCCCGTATGCAGCTTCGGAGATCGACGGCTGACAACACGCAAGGAGATCGGACGACTGAAGTGGATATCGGAAGACAGTTTAATGCTGGGCTTTACCTCCCGATATGTGAGAGTCGCTTAGGTCAGGCGAGAGCCACGTGCCTGCACCAAAACGCATCGGAGGCCAATATACGGAAACTGCTTTTCGTTTGATAGCGGTGCGATATCCCTTAGCGGTTTTATGGTTTCGTTCGGTGGTTTTGGGCTGCGTAAGTAGGCAGCGTTGAAATTACGATTTCAACAGGCATGCGATGAACACCTTGCGGATGAGGTCCACTGGATCCAGCCCACATATCTGGCCTCGGAATGCCGGAGTTCATACCAGCTGGGGCTCTACTTAAATCCTTTCCACCAGCAGTTCCCATTACTGGAACAACAGCCATTCCATTTAAATTATCTGTATTTTAAGTATTTAGTTGCTGTGCTGTTTCAGGAAGCACCTTTGCCAATCGGGTTCTGTCAATATTTAGTACCATTATCCTATTTTTACCACTCACTGCAAATTCTTCCAAGTCTACACCTGCATTTTCATCTGCAAATGCTTTCAACGCCATTTCTACAGCTGCAATAGCCCCCACTTCTCCCCCAAGTTCAACGAGAGTGTTCTTATCTGCAGGTGTGCAGTAACCATTTTCCAATTTCCTAAGAATCGCAGCAGAATCAAAGGGCGGAAAACGCGTGCGATCCGGACAGCGATCGAGCAAAACATGAGCAACCATAACTTTGACAGTACCAAGAGCCTTAGGATGAGATCCATTGGCATCATACTCGTGTTTGTCATCCAACCGAAGCAGACGAGACCTAATATCTGCTTCCTCGCTACCATTTACATTGTCCATTCTTGGAACACCATTTCTGTCTTCGGAATTCAAGACGCCACCTGTTGCACCCACACCACTGCATGAACCACCACCATGATGGCGCTTATGTGGCCTTACCGTTCTATTCGGATATGCCCCATTGAATGCAGAAATTACGCTCATAGAAAAGTCCAGAGAGCTCCCAAGGTAGGTGCAACCTTGTCAAGCGTGTATATAAGCTCATCCTGCACAATACGCGTAGCCTTAATGCGATCCACCAACTTCTGCCTTTTCTCCTTGAAGTAGATCAATTCGTCATCTCCCTCAATGTGCATATCTACTTTCCTTTGAATTAGAGACGGGACAGAAATGTACCAAACCAATTTTCCTCTGAATTAGCGACGGGAAAGAAAGGTACCCTATCAATTTTCTTTGAATCAGTTACAGTATAGATTTATTTTAAATACTCATCGAACGATATTTATTTTAAATATAGAATTAATATGATGAATCTATTTTTTTTATGAATAGATTTTTTTTTTTATGAATAGATTTTTCTTTTTTTCTTTTTTTTTCAGATTGATATGAGCAAAATTTCAATTTTGATGATAGAGTGACTATTTATTTTAAATAAGGATTTAATATGATAAAGCCACATATTTTTTAATGAAATGATACTATTTAATTTATTTATTTTTGGGAGCAGAAGTTCAACTTTAATGATAAACTGACATAGTTACACATCATATTGAACTGTAGAATAAACCTATGGGTTCAAACACATCATATCCCAAAACTGCTTGCCAAACTCAAATCATACCAAAAACCAAAAAACATATTAAACTCCTAAAAAAGATATTACAAATTTTAATATACAACCTTGTAATTCTTTTCAAAAAAAATATATATATATATATATATATATATATATATATAAATAAAACATGGTAATTCTTTAAAAAAAAAATAATGAATTTGTATGTCTTAAATTTTAATAATATTAACTTTCCGTAAATCACCGAGTCTTCAAATTTATTAACAATAAATTTAAAACAAATCAGTTCTTAAATTATCCATTACAAAATTGATATAAACTTGACAATATTTAAATAGATTTCCACTGGGGAGTGTGTATAGCTTAATTGAACTGTTAGATGTGAGGGTGGGATCGTGCGATCCCATTTCACAGTTTAATCATAAACACTTTGAAATGAATGTAAATTCATAGTTGTTAAATGTGATTAGTTCAATTTCATTTTCACGTGTTGAGTTGAACTATTAGATGTGATAGTGTAACCTTACTTATCATGTGTTATTGAATTAAGTTGTTATATATAACATTTGCATTTTAGTTAAATTTTATATTAAAATGTAAATTTTATACATTTTGAAATGAATGCGAAATTATAAAAATGTTTAGTCGTTAGATGTTAAATCTAGAATGAAAATTTTCAATCTTCTGGAGGCTATTGAGTTGAAGTTATCACATAAAACATGTTTTTAAGATGCAAATTGAAATTAGTGAAACTCTAAAAGATGTTGCTTCAACCATATATCTAGTGTTTAATTACATTTCATAAAAAACTTCATTCAATAATATTTATATATGTGTTGTATGCTTAGTGACACTCTATACTTTCATATTCCAAAAGCTTATATATGTGTTGTATGCTTAGTGACACTCTATACTTTCATATTCCAAAAGCTTAAAGGATTATTAAATGTGCATCCACGTAACTTCTTCAAAACAATGTCATATTATATGGGTTACTCAAAACTGCTTGGAAAATTCCATCCGCACTGGACATGCCAATTGCCACTATTTTTGGTAACTGAAACTTCAAATTTCAAAATATTATCTTTGCTGGACATCGTACAATTATTTTTTGCACTCCTATCATAAGCATATCCGTACAATAGTTTTATGCTTGCCTGACAAGTTCAACACCCATAGTATTTAGTAAACCTTTATTTGTCAACACCCATAGTATTTAGTAAACCTTTATTTAAACGTGGGATAGACATATTATGAAACTGCAACATATAACAAAAGAAAATCTCTCTCTTGAATTCAGTATATAGGTTAAATAAAAACGTTTCACGACTCGACCCCTGGTTTTGCCTTTACCTCAATGAAATGTGTCCTTTCCCTTAGTGTTTGGCTTTTTAACACAAGATTTTAGGGCAATTTATTTATTTATTCTCGACAGCAGGTGCAAAAATAGATGGAGACTGTTCATAGTTTCTCGGAGCCTCCGGAAACCACCCAAAAGAAACAACACAAGCAGTTTCCGGATATGACAAGGAAGAGTTCAGGAATTTACTGTGGCCGGAGGAATTTCAGAAACTATAGAATAATCCTGTTGGACATAAAAAGCTGAAAAATAATCTAAAAACGCCATAATCCTTTTGGACATACAAAGCTGAAAAATAGTCTAAAAAATCATTTATATAATACGTACTATATATCGAGTAAGTGTTTAACACAGGTTCGTACTAAATTCCAGAAAGTGATTACTACATAAAAATCTTAAAATACATTTTATCATAACCTTTTGCATTTTGGACCTACAGATTTCACTGACAACAAGTACACCATTTCTGAACATGTTCAGCTGCTTCTGTAGATTCTATTCAATATAATTGCCCAGAGACATATTAAAAAGTTCTTGGTCGGATCAACACAAAAAGTAAGGTTTTCAAGTTATCGTTTCAGCGTCTTTAGCCACAAACTTCTCCTCTGATGCATAATTTTCCGATCCTGTGATAGGCATGTGTTCAGGTGTAACCTTGGGTTCCATTCCGCTAAAACGGCTGTTTGCTTGTGCAGTTGACTCTCCATCAGACACAGGAGCAGGTCTCGTAGGAGGGGGCTGCACCTCCACATCTGGATAGGCAGCTTTGAACCTTGCTCTCAATCCTTCATCAAGTAATCTCACCCCATTTAATTGGTTACCAAGTGACATCCACCCTGCATGAATGTTATGCATCCGTGCAAACAGTTCAAGTTTTCGGGTACGAGGACTTATCCTTTCTAGCATCGCATACATTTCATCTGGTTTTCGGCTTGTCGCTCGAACTTCAGAAACAAGGACATCTGTGTCAATGTTACGGTTCACTTCTGGATCACCCTTAATACCAACAAGACAATGTTCTTTACTGTGATTCAACCAGTGGCCTGTTCTCCCTGTTCTAATAATTCGCTGAAGTTGATTAGTCTTCACCCAGATAAGGTCTTCAATGCGACGATAACCCCATAGTTCCAGACATTCTCGTCCAAGTTCCATTGCACGTCCAGTAACCCAAAGGAAAATGAGACCATCAGTCTGCAGAGTTGGCACATTCAAATTCCTCATCTCATCATCAGCCATTGTTTCATATGGCAATTCCATGTGAATATCCCAGGGTGGGTCTGCCATAATAACACCAAACTGACCCAAAATATCCATTCTGAAATTGCGTATATCACAATTGATCCATTGTGGCTCCCCAAGCTCAATTTCTGAGCAATATTCTGCACGTAAAGGTTTTGGTGGTGCAAGGCCAACCATCCCTGGCATTGGTAGATCAGGAATTGGATCCAGCTCATAGTGCACATATTTGCATGTCTTCAAATACCGACAAGTGTCCAGATAAGTACAATCACCCAGGCTAATATCAGTATGAGAAGCAATTATTCGCCTGAAGTGAACCTTCTCACATGCAATATAGGAGCATCTTTGACGTCGGCAATCTTCTTTTGTTAAAGCTTTACAATACTCTTTCAACTGGGTACCTCCTTTTGTTTTAAACTTTGCAGCACGAGCAGTTTCTCTTGCAGTAGGACGATGAATTAGATTATAAAGTTCTTCACTTGTCGTGGATTTCTGCAACTCCTTAAATGATTTTTTCTTAAGCAATGTTTCAATATCTTTGATGTCATCTTCCTCTGTCCTTGGTTTGGAAGATAGAGGAGGTGGAACTAGACCAGGAGATGGTCCTATTGGCGGCCTTTGCATAGCAGGATGACCATTAAATCCCATCCCCTGTCCAGGACCACCACCAGGTCCAGGCATTCCCATAAAACCCGTGGGTCTATCGACAGCTCTCGGGCCCATCATCTGTGGACGTTTGCTTCCTGGAAACTTTGGAGGTCTTGCCATTGGCATGCGATGAACACCTTTCGGATGAGGTCCACTGGATCCAGCCCACATATCTGGCCTCGGAATGCCGGAGTTCATACCAGCTGGGGCTCTACTTAAATCCATTCCACCAGCAGTTCCCATTACTGGAACAGCACCCATTCCATTTAAATTATCTGTATTTTTAGTATTTAGTTGCTGTGCTGTTTCAGGAAGCACCTTTGCCAATCGGGTTCGGTCAATATTCAGTACCATTATCCTATTTTTACCACTCACTGCATATTCTTCCAAGTCTACACCTGCATTTTCATCTGCAAATGCTTTCAACGCCATTTCTACAGCTGCAATAGCTCCGACTTCTCCCCCAAGTTCAACGAGAGTGTTCTTATGTGCAGGTGTGCAGTAACCATTTTCCAATTTCCTAAGAATCGCAGCAGAATCAATGGGCGGAAAACATGTGCGATCCGCACAGCGATCGAGCAAAACATCAGCAACCATAACTTTCACAGTACTAAGAGCGTTGAGATGAGATCCAGTGGCATCATACTCGTGTTTGTCATCCAACCGAAGCAGACGAGACCTAATGTCTGCTTCTTCGCTACCATTTACATAGTCCATTCTTGAAACATCGTTTCTGTCTTCGGAATTCAAGACGCCACCTGTTGCACCCACACCACTGCCTGAACCACCACCATGATGGCGCTTATGTGGCCTTACCGTTGTATTCGGATCTGCTTCATTGAATGCAGAAATTACGCTGATAGAAAGGTCCAGAGAGCTCCCAAAGTTAGGTACAACCTTTTCAACCGTGTATATAAGCTCATCCTGGGCAATACGCGTAGCCTTAATGCGATCCACCAACTTCTGCCTTTTCTCCTTGATGTAGACCAATTCGTCGTCTCCCTCAGTGTGCATATCTACTTTCCTTTGAATTAGCGACGGGAAAGAAAGGTACCAAATCAATTTTCTTTGAATGAGTTACAGTATAGATCTTATCATGTTATATGAGCAGAGATATTATCATGTTATATGAGCTGAGATATCTATTTTAAATAGGCATTTAACGTGATGAACCTACATATTTTTTAAGAATCGATATTATTTAATTTTTTTTTTGATAGATTTGAATAAAATTTCAACTTTGATAATAGACTAATTATTTATTTTAAATATAGATTTAATATGATAAGGTTATATATATTTTTTACAAATTGATATTATTTAATTTATTTATTTTTACACTAATATAAACAATATTTCAATTTTAATGATACTCTGACATAATTACACATCATATTGAGTTATAAAATAAATCTATTGATTCAAACACAACATCATTTGCAATTGCTGGCAGAAGGCAAATCATACCAAAAACCAAAAAAACAAGTTAAACTCCCAAACCCTAGAAAGCATATTAAACATCTCAGCTAAATATATATGATATACAACATTGTAATTCTTTTTAAAAATTACCCAAAAAAATAGAATCTTTATATCTTAAATTTTAATAATATTAAAATTCCGTAAATCACTCACTCTTCAAATTTATTAACAATAAATCTAAAACAAATAAGTTTTTAAATTATCCATTACAAAATTTATATAAACCTGACAATATTTAAATAGATTTCCACTACGGAGTGTGTATAGCTTAATTGAACTGTTAGATATGAGGGTGGCATCGTGCGAACCTATTTTTTAAAAAAAAAAAGTTTCATGATTTATATTAAAAGTATATAAAAATCCAGATATAAGTGAAGGCATAAGGTTTTTAATGCAAATTATACAGAAATTTGATACTATTTGGAATCAGCATTGCATGGATCTCTGAGATAAACAAAAAAAATGAGTGCATGGCACTACAGAATCTTCAAAAGGAAGGAACCATCAAAATCAAGATATTAACAGTCTGAATTTAACCAAAAATGTCTCCAAGGATAAAGACATAAAATGCCAAGACAGAAATTAATCCAAGGAAGGCAGATATCCCAAGATTTTAATCAAAATGAAGTCAAGAGACAGACTGGAATTCTAGAAAATATGATCGTTCCTCCACTTCCAAAAGAACCAGCAAGTGATGATAAAAAGAGAACCTCAAGAGAGAAGTTGCACACTCCACCAGAAAAAGGCATCCTTTGATGGCCATGAATCTGGTAATGACCGACTACCAGCTTGGAAACTTAAACCAGGTGAATAAGATCTACCAGGGGAGCTAGGCTCAAATCTTCTCTTACTGCCTGGATCTGGTCCCGAAGATGAAGACAAAAATGACCCTGAGATGCCAATTTCACGATGTATAAAACTGCGCACCCTTGAAGTTACCTGAACCAGAGCTGCCCGCGCTGCCCTTATGTCGCCCCCATTTCATAGTTTAATCTTAACCACTTTGAAATGAATGTAAATTTATAGTTGTTAAATGTGACTAGTTCAATCTCATTTTGAGGTGTTGAGTTGAATTATTAGATGGGAGAGTGTAACCTTGATTATGCGTTATTGAATTAAGTGGTTATATATAATATTTGTACTTTAGTTACAATTCTATTTTAGAGTGTAAACTTTACATACTTTGAAATAAATGTGAAATTATAAAAATGCTTAGTTGTTAGATGTGAAATCTCATTTTTGAAAGTGAAAATCTTCAATTTTTTTTGGAGGTGATTTAGTTGAAGTTATTACGTAAAACATGTTTCTAAGATACCACTTGAAATTAGTGAAAAATCTAAAGGATGTTGCTTCAACCATATATCTAGGGTTTTATTACTTTCCATAAAAAAACATCGTTCAATAATATTTAGATCTATTAAAAAGTCAAACACTAAGTCATTTTGAGGTGTTGAGTTGAATTATTAGATGTGAGACTGTAACTTTATTTATATTCTTTGGGTGGGACTATTAGCATTCCATCAGGCATTGACCGGGTATTAGTTCTTTGGTTGACCATAAATTTCGAGTGTTTAAACAATTTTAACCAAAGTTTATCGCTGGCCATTTGGCTTCAAAAAAGTTTTAACCAAACTTTAGATTTCACCCTCCTAAGTTTTTTCTTCCCCGTACTTAGACTCTTAAGCTAGATGTTCTAGTTTATAGGTAGGCTGGATGTTCTGGTTTATAGGTATGCTCGGGCATGTTATCCATCTGTCACTATGCACACTGGATGCATGAACACTTGGCTCAGAGTATTTTACCTTCGGTACGGGTGATTACAAACTGTAAGTTCCATTGTGGGTTTGCTCTACACGTATTATTTCCTCATCATTTCTATATTGGTGGGCTGGTCTACTTTATAGTTTCCACATAATGGCTACCTTTGAGAGCGCACGGCGTTGGTCCAAATAACTTCGAAGGCTTAGGTAATATAATAACCTCTGACAGAATTTTCTTGTAAAAATTCCGAGTTTGGCAGGAGTTAACCTTTTCTAAATGTCTCGCTTCCTATTTCTGTATTTCTGTTCAGAACTCCAAGAGGTTTCTGTGTAGCTCCTCAAATTTTCAAGTATAGAAGTACCTTTTTTTTTCTGCTCTCGTATCTCATTTAATAGCTTCAGTTTCTTAAAAACCCTAGGTAATAGTTTGGTAATTCCTTAAATTGAAGGTAAGATAGCTATTCCGTCGTCACAACCGTGTTGGTTAACAGTTTTTCGATTGCTATTATTCTAGGTGCTTCGATTATTAATTTTTTTTTCGCCTATGTTGTCTTTCAGAGTCTTCGCTTGAACAAACTGATGGTGGGAATCGAGGTATGGATTCTTAACCCTACACGCACACAAAAAAATCGCCAAAAAGGAATTTCTATGGTCACTCAACCCTTATTACCCTTATTTCCTATAATCTTACAACTTATTTTTTATTTTATTAAATTTTAATTTAATTTTGTTTACAAACTGTCAAAAACTTGCAACGAGAGTTTTCTTCCTATCTAGAACATAACTGAAAGTCTTATTTCCGCCTCATATGCATAGGGTATAATTTTGTCTCTCCTCTCCCTTGTTGTGCTCAAGTTCATTTGAGGGATTTTCTCTTAAATTTGATTTTAATGTCTCCCTTCCTGTGCATGACAGGATTTTCCCCTGTAATTCCATCAAGGATATCACAGGTAATTTATAACTATATTAAAATCTTTTCTTTTATCCTTGTCTCATCAGATTTATACAATTATCTCGTCTTTTAATTCTTTTCTTTCAATTGTTCTCTCAGGTACTCACTATATACCATATCAAGAGTGAATGATATCAATTTGGCAAGCTATACCGAGGTTCTCTTAACTTAGACGTCTCTTTTTACTCCTCCTTGTAGGGAAACTCAAAGTCAATTTAAGTTTTCTCTCTAAGAGATGCAAATAAGGTTTTGTACGCTAATAAAATTGTTTGGCTCGGTCGTTGACCTCATTCCATGTATGCAGAATTAATAGCTCTATATTTTCAACCTTTTGGTATTACTTGGTTTAGGTTTTCAAGGTTACATATAGCCCTTTCAATCTTGCTCAATCCATTTGTTGTTAGGTAATTTGCAGGTGCAATGTACCTGCAGACCCCGGGAGGGACTACCGCCACCGGCAGTGGCTCCTTGTTAATTAAGTTGTTATATATAATATTTGCATTTTAGTTGCTAAGTCATTTTGAGGTGTTGAGTTGAATTATTAGATGTGAGACTCCAACTTTATTTGATTGTGTTATTAATTAAGTTGTTATGTATAATATTTTCACTTTAGTTACAATTTCATTTCAGAATGTAAACTTTACACACTTTGAAATGAATGTGAAATTATAAAAATGTTTAGTTGTTAGATGTCAAATCTCAACTTTATTTGAAAGTGAAAATCTTCAATTTTTTGGAGGCAATTAGTTGAAGTTATTATATAAAACATGTTTTTAAGATACAACTTGAAATTAGTGAAAAATGTTGCTTCAACCATATATCTAGGGTTTTATTACTTTCCATAAAATACTTCATTCAATAATTAATTATATATATATATATATATATATATATATATATATGGTGTATGCTTAGTGACACTATGATGTACTTATTGTTGTAGGCTATGCTCTCATATTCCAAAAGTCTAAGGGATTATTAAATGTGCATGCACGTAACTTCTTCAAAACGTATATATATATATATATATATATATATATATATATATATATATATATATATATATATATATATATATATATATATATATATATGGTGTATGCTTAGTGACACTATGATGTACTTATTGTTGTAGGCTATGCTCTCATATTCCAAAAGTCTAAGGGATTATTAAATGTGCATGCACGTAACTTCTTCAAAACGATGTCATATTATATGGGTTACTCAAAACTGCGTGGAAAATTCCATCTGTGTTGGACATGCCAATTTCCATTATTTTTGGTAACTGAAACTTCAAATTTCAAAATATTATCCTTGCTCGACATCGTACAATTAATTTTTACACTCCTGTCATAACCATATCCGTACAATAATTTTATGCTTGCCTGACAAGTTCAACACCCATAGTATTTAGTCAACCCTTATTCAAAGGATATGTTTGGATCAATGATAACACTTTACCCTAATCGTTAAATGAAGTTATTGGAAGCCAAAATCAAATAGAG
The DNA here is from genome assembly GCA_031772625.1 of Pinus tabuliformis. Taxonomy (NCBI): domain Eukaryota; kingdom Viridiplantae; phylum Streptophyta; class Pinopsida; order Pinales; family Pinaceae; genus Pinus; species Pinus tabuliformis. The sequence continues at coordinate 500,188,384 of CM062810.1, read as the reverse complement.
ATTCATAACTTCTTGGGCTTTGCTAACTTCTACTAAACATTCGTGTTGGGGTTCTCTTATATTGCCTGGCCCTTATGTTGAGTGACCAAGGGAGTAGCAAAAACAATTTTTTTGTCTGAGTCACAATAGAAGGCATTCAATGATTTGAAACACCGCCTTTGCTCTACACTAGTCCTCCTGCAACAGCGATACGATATTGAGATAGATTCCTTTGACTATGTTATTGGTGTATAAAGCTCGCATAGGAGGTTATTCTCCTCATTGTACATGAACAGTGTTAGGCACTACAATATGTAATGAGTTGATTAGAAGCTAACAGTTATAGATTGCATTAAAATTCAAATTCAAAAATAAAGATTAAGTTAAGAAAACATGAAACAAAAATCTATTTAATCACATTGGCTTGAAATGGAAAGCACACCTACTTGAATTATGAACACTTTGGACTAGCCGTTTACTAAGACTTATCACACAAGCCAAAGTCCTCTACGCAATCATGTTCAAAAATATCGAGTACACACTTGCTTGGAAATGACATTGATCAAGAGGGTTTTAATCCAAGGGATTGATTAATTCACTAGGCCTTCCTTTCTACTGAAGGTAAGTGGACACTCTGGTAGTCTTTTATTCAATATCATATATTTGATATAGTACTAATTGAAAAGATGAGAATATGCTATGACCTTTTCCATATGTGAGAGTGAAAATGGGTGGTCACTCATAATATTCTACTCATCCTCTTAATTAGTATGTTCCCAAACCATTGATCTAATCTAAGGAAAGAAAGGAATGAATACAAGGAACTACGTTGCTTGTTAGCCCAGAGCTAAGTAAAAATGTTGTCTAGATGGTTGTAGCCTTCTTCACCAAGAAAAGTGGTGAATGGCACTTCCAGTACCTTGCTCAACTTTTCCAAATAGATTGCTCTTAAAAAAACCAATTATCTTATGATAAATAAGACTCATAACCACACATAAGTCTATAAAACATAACCAACAATATATTCTAATGATGCAATGTTTGAATGAAATAGTAATATATTAGTGAAAGTGGTTGCTATGATATGCTCGTGACATATAACTATTATATCTAGTGAAATGTAGCTATGATATCCAATGAGCTCACACTTAGAAAAACTGATATAAATAAACCAATTAAAACAACATTAAAATTACTAAAAGGTAAATGATATAACCATTTTTTTTTTTAAACAATGAGTTAAGAACTAGTTTATAAACATGAATATACAACAAACTAGGAAGCTAGTTTATAGATAACTTGGCACATGAGTTTGCAAAATATAATCTAAGCATATGAACAAGAGAAATATGACAATAAACTAAATTAAAAGAAAATATATACCTAAATTATCCATAGCAATGAAATATAATGCACTAGCTTGAGTGATGGTGGCCCCTCTATAACTCAACAAACACACTTAACTTCTACCAGTGATTGAAACTCAAAGGCACTCCATGAATTTATTAAAATAGACTAAAAACATGTCTAAAAACAAATTTTAAGCTGTCAAGTCAAAATTCGAAGTATCAACAATATAAACATGTTTTGGCAAGCAATGTTTGCTTTCCTTTATAGGCAAAAAGATAACCCACTGCCCAAAAATCTTCCTTGCTACTAATTACAACCTATTTTGAAGATAAAATATGATCAATTTGACATTCTTGAGTGCTCAAATCATGGATTGGATCTCAAAAAATTAGATTTGTTATGATTTGCAAACTTGTGTCACATTTTTCCTGTTGGAGTGTCCATATTAACTTGATACTTTGGGGATATTTTGAGTCAAGCGAATGAGAATATCACCATCTTAGGACATCAATAAACAAAACCCATGTTTTAGAATTTACCCAATCCTATTGTGAGTACCATAACGAAGGATGATTTATGAATTCTACTCAAATATGAAAAAATATGTTGTAATGTAATTATTTACATAAAAATTCAAAAATTAAAATTACCATTAAAATACTTTTGGAAATTGATTACATTGGGAAAAAATGAGAAAATGTCCTCATAAATGACTGAGAGAGGTGTTCCTAAGGCCAAACAAGACATAAAATCATAACAAATTTATATCAAAATGGAGGACTGACACATAACATACCTCCAAAAAAGTGGTTGGGATCGTTATTTTAAATGGCTTACTAGTCATTATGGTTTTTCTTTGAAACATTATGATATTTCTTACAAAAACACGTTGTAATGTGGAGAATGGGCTTTGAAACTAAGAGATGATTCTACTAACAAGCCAAAGTTATATTACTATTTGCTCTATTTCAAATTTGTTGCTTTGTCTCTTTTCTAAAAAAACTTTTTCTTTTATTCTCTTTCTTCCTTCCATATATTTGTGTAGGTTTCACAAAATTTGGTCCACTTTCTCTCATTTATTTGATAATTTGGTGATGCTCCTTATTGGGCATCATTCCTTGCTGATGTGAGGCCAAAATTTGGTTTCATATATCTTATTTTTCCTTTACCCACTCATCAAATTTATCCACTTTTGTGTCCTTATCTTCCACTTTTTTCCACTTAGTATGAGTGGTCACATATTACAAGCAATGTGTGTAGACAATATATTTGTATTTGTATATATGTATTGATATGTAAATAGTTGATAGAATGAATGTTGACTTTTTTACAATGAAGGCCTAGGCTTAAATATAGTTTTGGGTGCATTTTCACGAGGTGCCATGATCTTTAATCATGCCCATCTACATAACTAATATTTAATTATAGTTATTTTATTTTTTTATACATAACATTGTCTTCTCTTCAAAATAAATTCTTTGTACCCAAAGCATAGGTAACGAGGAATGTCGTTGACGAAAATATTCTATCTCCTAAGAAACAACTTCTTTCGATAGGCTCTTCCACTTATAATGTACTCTTTAATGACTCGGGATTGTAATTGATTTTCTCTAGTGAAAATGATATCTTTTGGTTATAATACAACCTCTCCCTCATAATCCAATGTATGAATTGTTGTTTGTGCTATTTGATGTTTCGGCTACACCATTTTTAGACAAGAAACATGAAAATTGTTATGGATGCAACTTTTTCAGGTAATTAGCCTAACCTACTTGATTAATTTTCTTGAAAACTTGATATGACCCATAGAATTTAAGGGATAGCTTATTTTTTCCCTATTATTTCAATGATCACTCTTTGTAAGGTCGAAGCTTCGCATATACCCAATCTCCTTCAATTAATTTTATTTTTGACCTACATTGGTCAACTTGCTCATTCTTGTGGTTTTTTGTGATATTTAGGTTTTCCTTTAGTGTTTGAACAAATTTTTGGTTCTCCTCCAATTGATCCTTTACTTTAGGATTTTTATATCATTTCTAGCTAACACCTTCCATTTACGGGGTGCATAACTATAGAGATCTTGAAATGACATCATTTTTGCTGAAGTGAGATAAGTAGAATTGTACCACCATTTTGGTAGATTAACCATTTGAACCATTTTATTTACTTATTTATTACAAAACAATGAAGATGCACTTCCAAACATTTATTGACAATTTCAATTTGGCCATTTGTTTTGGAGGTGGCATGTTAAGCACCAGCTGAGTGATGCCCCAATTTGTTTGAAGAACTCCTTCCATAATTTCCCTTTAAATTTGTAAATATTTTTGCAAAATATTTCTACAATTTATTTTTCTTATTCTTATTCTGATCTCTTTACACCCCTGAAGTGTGCCTATTTAGTGAATCAGTGTTTCACCCAACTATTTTATCCTTAGTGAATCAGTGTATCACCCAACTATTTTATCCTTCCCATTCAAAATGGGTAGCCCATATGAAGTCCATCGATATTTCAACCCATTTATGGTTTGGAATATGTAAGGTATAGAGAAATCTTGACATCATAATAATTTCATTTTTTGTTTTTCTAGAATTGATCACAATCTGATTCCTGTATTCAACACTTCCTCTTTTTTTCGAGCGATTATGGTAAAGATTCTTTCTCAAACTAACACAAACATCTATATATTTGGCTCTGTGCATACATGTGTGCATTAATTATCCACGAACTCATGTACAATGAAAGCATGCTGGATTTACGTAAGTTTTAGCTAGGACAGTGGGGAATGCCATGAAAATTTATCATATTTCATCTCTATTAGTGTTACGTAGGGAAAAGACCAATTTGCAAGACGTGTTCAGCTTGAGATCTCTATTTAAAAATTGTTCCCAATGATCAAAACCATACAGAAATAATAATAAACCCATGTAAATTTTCTGACTGACCAACGCTTTAGAAGAAAAGAAATGGCAATGCCTTTGCCCAGAAGTTTTTTTTTTATAGTTATATGCCTTATCCGTATGCCCTAATTTTTGCGCAAATATATGCCTCCATATACATATGTGAAAAATACACAGGTATGGAAATTACCGGTTCCCTTTCATTCTGCGCAGGTTTGGGACTTTGAAATGCAACCTATTTCTCATATTCCACGGTTAAGACCTGTTCATCTTTTGAATCGATCCTTTTTCACTGATATGTTACTTCGTGACGGTTCGTCAAAATCTATCTCTCAAAGCCCACCCGTCATGGAAAAAAACCCAGTTAAAAACTGTCAGGCCAGGTAACTCTAGAATAGGCAGAAGAAAAACTGATCGATTATTTCATTAGATAACTATCATTTATATATATAAAATGAGACGAATCAGTTCATCTTCTTGATGACTATTCAGATTCCAATTTACCCAACCATTGAAGATTATGTGTGAACATTACCAATAGCACTCAGGATGGGATCATAATAAAAAACTGCATTTTCAATTGGGTTAAAAACACAACATCATATCGCAGGCCTGCTCGCCAAAACCCAAATCATACCAAAAACCACAAAGCATATTAAACTCCCAAACCCCAAACCCCAGAAGGCATATTAAACATCCAAGCAAAATATGTATAAGATATACAACATTGCAATTCTTTTCAAAAAATTATAAAAAAAAGAATTTTTATATCTTAAATTAATATTGACTTTTCTTAAATCACAAATCCAAAACAAATAATTTTTTAGATTATCCATTACAGAATTTATATAAACTTGACAAAATTTATTTTAAATAGGTGAGTATACTTATTCAGAGGTAGCTTAATTGAACGGTTACATGTGAGGGTGCGACCCCATTTCATAGTATAATCTTAAAAAAGTTTCACTGAATGTAAATTCATAGTTGTTAAAAAAATTTCCCCTAATGTAAATTCATAGTTGTTAAATGTGACTGGTTCAATCTCATTTCAATGAGGTGTTGAGTTGAATTATTAGGTCATCTCATTTCAATGAGGTATTGAGTTGAATTGAATTGAGTTGTTATATATAATATTTTCACTTTAGTTGTAATTTCATTTTAGAGTGCAAACTTTAAACACCTTGAAATGAATGCAAAATTATAAAAGTGTATGCAAAAATATAAAAGTGTTTAGTTGTCAGATGTCAAAGCTCAATTTTATTTGAGTGAAAATTTTCGATCTTTTCAAGGTGATTTAGTTGAAGTTATTAAATAAAACATGTTTTTAAGATACAACTTGAAATTAGTGAAAAAAAGGATGTTGCTTCAACCATATATCTAGGGTTTTATTACTTTCCATAAAAAACCTCATTCAATAGTTGATCTAGATTCAAATAGGAATGCAACAAATTACAGAGATAACCATAAACACAGAGATGCAATGGAAATAATACTTCATTTCATTAATGTAAAATACTGAAATATGTTTACAAACAACAATGGAAATAAACCAGCTAGGGCAATGGTATCTTATCTCTTAGAAGAAATGTGGCGGCTACATGCCTATGAACTGTGTTACAATAAAGCTTGAAGGCCTATTTATTGTTGAGAAACAATGAAAACCCCTAAACATCTAAAAACCTAACCCTAGAAGATGAAACGCCAAATTGTGGGCTCTGTTTGGGTAAATTGGTACATCAACTTCCTGAGGTTGTAACTTTGACATATGATCTCTGTTTGATGCGCACAATATCTCGTTAGAAAGATCTATCCAAGAACTACGAATTTGGGAAGAGCAACATTGGTTCATATTGCTCATAGTTTTCCAAAAAAACATCATTTAGGGCCTCAAAACAACTCCGGAAGTTCAGGACCCGAAAAACTGCTAAAAATAGTAAACTGTGCTACAATTAAGGAAACTGAAAAGCTAAAAGTAAGAATGGTGGGGGTCCAAGTGGACTTGGTAGGTGGCCACCAATATCCACCTAGATCATTCCTCCCCCCTTAGGAAGCAATGGTCCCCATTGCGTTGAGTTCCTCCATGAGATGTGGAAACTTATGCCGAATTTGGTCCCTAGTGGGCCACTTTCCCTCGTGAAGGAGTTGGTCTGCTTTGACAACTTGATACAGTTGGATATTCTACTGGCAAGTATGCTTGATCTATGTGTCCATGATCTGATCAGTTGTAGCTTGTTCCATGCAATCTGGATTTACTCTGTGGGTGTGAGTTGTTCTACAATGTCGGATGTGTCTAGTAATGGTGGAAACTATGGTCGAAGGTGGACCACATTGAACACTGGGTGCAGGACAAGGAATGGGAGAATGTTGAGCTCAAATGCATTGTCTCCCACAGCCTTGGTAATGGTGTAAGGACCATATCAGAGTGGCCTGAGTTTTTGATAGGCTCCAGTAAGGCATTCATTTTTCAAATGCAACCAGACTTTGTCCCCACCTGAAACTTGTGTGGCACCCGATGTTGATCATGTCGCTGCTTGTACTTGGCATTTGATTTCTCCATAATGTCATGGACCTGCTGGCGAATATGTTGGATGTGCTCAATAAAGATGTTTGCCTTATCTGTTTTGGACTGAACATGAGCTGAATCTGCATGAGTAGCTACAAATGGCATGGCCACATCAATGAGACATAGTGGTTGGAATCCCAAGCCCACTTGAAAAGGGACGTGGCCAGTTGAGCTGTGGATAGCTCGGTTGTAGCTGTTTTGAACATAGGGGAGGCTGTCGTCCCATGTGCGTGGATGCTTTGAGTTGTACATGCGTAGAATGTGTACGATCATCCTGTTGATAACCTATGTCTGGCCATCAGTTTGAGGATGGAAGGCTGTGGACTTAGTGAGTTTGGTGTCCAACATCGACCAGAGACTAGACCAAAATGTACTAAGGAACCTGCTGTCCTAATCTGAGATGATAGATTGTGGGATCCCAAAGTGTACCCACACTCATTCAAAGAAGAGTTTAACAGTGGCTTCTGCTATGATATTCTTCTTGCAAGTCGCCATAATGGCCATCTTTGAGAACCCTTCGATGACCACAAAAACACAGTCGTTTCCATGCTTAGTGGAAGGAAGGCTTGACATGTAATCCATGGAGATGGATTCCCAAGGTTGACTAGGGGTAGGTAGCAAGGTATAGAGGCTTTGCTTCTTTATGGTCAGTTTGGAAATGGCGCAGGCAGTGCATTATTTGATGTACTTCTCGACATCCTATCGAAGATTCAGCCAATAGAAATACTTCTACAGTAATACCACCGTTTTCTCGACCCTGAAATGCCCAACAACCCCACTGTAGTGTGCTTCCCAAATCATCTTGGCACGCTCGCTTGAAGGAACACAAAGGTGACCCAAGTGGCATAACAAGGCATCCTGAAGGTGAAAATCTGGAACATGCTGACCCTCCAAGAGTGTCTGGTATGTGTGGCTGAATTTTGGGTCCCTGGAATATGTCATCCATTAGCCTCATGAAGGTTGTAGGAGCATTCGTCAATCCGAAAGGTATAACCAACCATTCGAAAAGGCCCTCCTTGGATTTGAAGGCAGTCTTCCACACATTGGAGGGTTCGATTGGTACCTGGCGATATACTGACTTCAAATCGTTCTTGTTGAAATATTTTGTCCCCTTCAGTTGGTCTAGGAGGTCATCAATCCGTGGGATCGGGTACCTATTACAGATAGTGATCTTGTTCAGCGCCCAATAGTCAATACATAGTCTCCAAGTCCCATCCTTCTTCTGTACCAACACGATCGGGCTCCCACAGGGTGATGAAATCGAACAGATGTGACCTTTCTACAACATATCTTGAATCTGCCTCTTGATTTCATCGTTCTCCAAAATGGAGCACCGATAGATTGGTCCATTAGGTAGCGGTGCACCTGGGGTTAGATCGATGGAGTGCTTGACCTGACAGTGTAGAGTAACCCCTACGGGGGAGGTGAATATGTTCTCGTACTCCTCCACGACCTTGTCCATCTGTAGCTGTCATGCGAAGGGGCCCTGTCTAGAGGTCATGGCCACTGTCTTCTTCTTTCCTTGAGGGCGTATTATTAGGAAAACAAACTTCTCGGTTTTGGAAATGAGCTTACTGCATTTTTTTACAGTAACCAAAGAGATGGTGGTAGGCGGTGCTACCTCCGGTATCCTGTACAACTTATTTCCCAAAGTAACAATAACAACACGGGCCCTTGATTCATATACAACATGTCGCTTCCACAAGTATGGTTGTCCTAATAATACATCACAAACTTCAATGAGAGCAATGTCACACAATACCTCATCCGTGAAGGGTTTGATGTTGTATGGAAGGCAACACTGCTGGCTCACGCGAAGATCCCGTCCTTGGTGAAGCCACCTGATGGTGTATGGTTGTAGATGTGTTGTGGTCAGTAAGCCTAACCGCTTCGTGACCTCTGCCGAAATGAGGTTCTTTTGGCTCCCGCTATTGACAATGAACTGTAGTGGGGAGCCCTTTACCCACATCTGGGAGTGGAAGAGACGCTCCTCCTCCTCTGGATCTTTGTGGTGGAAATGGTGGCGTTGGGCTCCGCATCGATAATCGGCTTCCCTTTCTCATTCCCCTTGTTAGGTTCTGACTCAGAATCAGAACATGCATCTGATTCTGAAACCTTTATCCCGTCCAGTAGTGACTGCTTAGCCCGACACTCACTTGTGTTGTGAGTGGAGCTCTTATGGAACTCACACCACTTTCCCGTGTCCTTTTTCGGCTTCACGGCGTTGTTATTTGCTTGCACCTTTGGTGGGTTGTCTTTGGCTACCCTGCCTTGGCTTTGTCCTTTGTTCTACAGTTTGGGGGCACTTTTCCCTTGCTCTGGATTCACAGATCCAAAGTCTCGCTTCTTTTGTTTAAAATTTTGCTTAACCTTGACGGAATATCGGTATGCCATGCCGAGTGAGGGATGTTCAGGAATTCTATTTCTCCCTGGATGTACTTGTGCAAACAGCCGCGGTATTTTAGCAGCAAATGCTGCTCTGAATCCTTGATACCCAAATTTGTGCGAAGGGTATGGAAAATATTGGTAAAATCTGGCACACCTTGGTCCCATCCTTGCTGCAACATCGTCCACTTTATGTATTGATCCTCATAGCTTCCGACAGGGTAGTACTGCTCCTTGATGGCATCTTGGAATGAATCCCAAGTGGGTGCGGCTGAAAATAGTGAGCTTTTACTTTCATCCTTATACTCGCAGTAGGTTTCCCACTAGTCCTTGACGTGGGGGGCTAGTTTGAGAAGAGTGAAAATAATATTTTCTCGACTGGAAAAATAATGAATAGAAAAATAACCCTCTAACAGATTTAACCGTTTATCGACAGCATTTGCATCTATCAAACCCTTGAATATGGGGATTTCAAAATTAACTTGTACCTTAAACGGTGTGGCATTTTTAGAGTAGCTGTTGGAAGCCGATGCGTCGCCCCTGGGTATTCGCTGAAGGATCTAGGAAAATCTGTCCATCATCATGTTATTTTGTGGCTTGAGGGCTTCTTCGAGTAAGATTTTGATAGGATCTCCTGCCCCCTCGTCTTTCTTTTCATCCGCCATGGGAGGCCATTCGGATTTACGAGGATGGTCTTGCAAAGGTTCAACCAGTTCAAGCCCTAACTCCTTATATCCCGACCTCGTTGGGGACATGCAAAGAAAAACAGAGAAAAAGCAGACCGCTCTGATACCACTAATCTAGATTTAAACAGGAATGCAACAAATTACAGAGATAAGCTTAAACACAGAGATGTAGCGTAAATAACACTTCATTTCATTAATATAAAATACTAAAATATGCTTACAAATAGCAATGGAAATAAACCAGCTAGGGCGATGGTAGCTTATCTCTGAGAAGAGATGTGGCGGCTACATGCCTCTGAAGTGTGTTACAATAAGGCTCAAAGGCCTATTTATTGTTGAGAAACAATGGAAAACCCTAAACATCCAAAAACATAACCCTAGAAGATGAAACACCAAACTGTGGACCCCGTTTGGTTAAATTGGTACATCAAATTCCCGGGGTTGTAACTTTGGCATACGCTTTTCGTTTGACGAGCATAATATCTCATTAGAAATATCTATCCGAGAACTATAACTTTAGGAAGAGCAACATCGGTCCATGGACCCATGTTGCTCCCAATTTTCCCAAAAAACGTCGTTTAGGGCCTCAAAATGGCTCCGGAAATTTAGGACCCAAAAAACTACCAAAAATAGTAAAGTGTGCTACGATTAAGGAAACTGAAAAGCTGAAAGAAACAATGGTGGGGGTCCAAGTGGACTTGGCAGGTGGCCACCAATATCCACCTGGATTAATAGTATATATATGCAAGTGTATGCTCAGTGATACTATGATGTGCTTATTGTTGTTGGATATACTCTCATATTCCAAAAGTGTAAGTGATTATTAAATGTGCATGTGTGTAACTTCTTCGAAACGATGTCATATTATATGGGTTACTCAAAACCGCTTGGAAAATTGCATTGCCATATGAACTCGTTTAAATAAAAAATTTACCACTTACAAAATTTCATTATCATTTGAATTCATTTAAATAAAAATATTGCAAAGATATTGGATAGACTTTCAACATGAGGAATCCCACTCTTGACTTTTTAAACTTTGAAATTATATTGCACATTATGGTAGGAATTTCAAAATTTAACGGTTGTCCATTTTTTATGATTTTAACCAACTATTTAGAATGGCATGGAAAATTTTAATTGTATTTGATGGAAAATCACCCTTGTGAGCGACAATTCTCCAATCAAATTTCATACTGGACATGCCAATTTCCATTACTTTGGTAACTGAAACTTCAAATTTCAAAATATTATCCCTAGTGGATATCGTACAATTTTGTTTTGCACCCTTGTCATAGCCATCTTCGTATAGTAATTTTATGCTTGCCTGAAAAGTTTAACATCCATAGTATTTAGTAAACCCTTATTCAAAGCATAAGTTCAGATCAAAGATAACACTTTACCCTAATCGTTAAATGAAGTTATTAGAAGCCAAACTCAATTAGAGATTCATAACTTCTTGGGATTTGCTAACTTCTACTAAAGATTCATGGTGGGGTTCTCTTATATTGCTCAACCCTTGTGTTGAGTGACCAAGGGAGGAGCAAAATATTTTTTCTTTTGGTCTAAGTTACAATAGAAGGCATTCAATGATTTGAAACATCACCTTTGCTCTACACTAGTCCTCTTGCAATAACCATCTGATATTGAGATAGATTCCTTTGATTATGTTATTGGTGTAGTACTCAATCAACAAGGAATTTTGGTGCCTTATTGAAACACTCTAATATTATCCAAAAACATCCCACCTATGATAAGGAGATGTACTCCATTGTGTAGGATTGCCAATAATGGAAGAATTGTATTCTAGGGAAGGATATTATCATCCACACTAAGCATTTGCATCTACAATTTATGCACACACAAGGCAAGTTACAGAATGACAACAATCATAAATGGTCCACATACATACAACAATTCCATTTGAACATCAAATATAAGAAGGGTAGCATCAATCACGTCACATACTACCTCAGGAGGCTCCCAATTATGGTGCTTACCACAATTCTTAACTCTTGTGGGCATGATACCTATTTGTGGCCACAATTATACAATAGTGATTTGGATTTCAATGCCACATGCCTGATGTTGATGTTGGGAAAGCAAGTTATAGACTTCCACCTTAAGGCTACATTGTTGTGCTACCTAGGCCACCTTTGTGTTCCTTCAAGTGAGCATGCCAAGTTAAATTAGGAGGCATATTACATTTAGATGGAAAGGTACTTTGTTGTGGAGAAGACAATAGTAGTACTTCAACAATATTTTTACTAGACAAAGCTTCGACAAGATGTCTAACAATATATTAGATCATGCACCGCTTATGCTATTTCTAAATTAACCATAAAAGATAGGCATTGTACACTCCTCTACCTCCCCCAGACAAGCCCTCAGAGTCAGTATCCATGGATTACATGTCAAGTTTTCCATCCACCAAGCATGGAAATTATTATTTGTTTATGGTGGTTGACCAGTTCTCTAAGATGCCCATTATGGCATCGTGCAAGAAGAGTGTCACAACTGAAGCCACTCCTAAACTCTTCTTTGAGCATGTTTGGATTCAATTTGGGCTACCTCAAATCATTATTAATATAGGTATAATAGGTTTCTAAGCACCTTTTGGTTCAACCTATGGTGACAATGTTTTTGAATTGGGCGTTCCCCCATTACTTGGCTTGCACCTAATGTTTAATGTGGATCTATTTTGAAAATATTATCCACCTTTGTTGGACACCTCAGAGGCAGCCAAGCAATTGGACCCCACATATATCAGTCTTGATTGCATTTAACATGCTACAAAGTATCATATCATTGACACCAAGACAGAGGATACTTGCTAAGAACACATCCAACTACACCGGGTCATGAAAGTTGGGCAACTTCTTCACCAAAGAAAGTGGCTCACTAGGAGCAAAATTCAACAAAAGTTTCCCCATCTAATGGGGGGAATCAACATAATGGATACCATTTCCTTTTAATTTTGGAGGATTGATCTAGGTGGATACCATTGGCCATCCACCTACTTCACTAGCTCAAAGCACATTTCTCCATCTTGGTAATTTTCCTATAGTTTTTTGGGTCTTAAACTTCGAGGGTTGTTTTGAGGCCCCAAATGATGTTTTTTTAACGTGGTAAAGGACATTTACACTGGGCTACTGAGTACACCAAAAATATGTTCTATGCAAATGTTATGACCCTCGGAAATTGATTTACCAACTGACCCTAGTGGGGCCTACAATCCTTTTGGTGTTTCATCTCCTAGGGTTAGGTTTTTGGATGTTTAGAGTTTCCTCATTTCTTCTAATGTTAAAAATGGTTTTCGGCCTCATTGTAACTTCGGTGAAGGCGCGTAACTATCACATCTCTTCTCAGATATAAGATACCACCATTCGAGCTGTTTTGTTTTGACCTGCATTTTTACAGTTTCAACACCTTCCATTTATTAACATAAGTCAAGTTTCACTGTATCTCTATGTTTTGGAAAAATATATATTTTCATTTTTTTCCCTTCATAAATTTTGATCACTTGGTTTCTCCATTATCTCAATCTATGCCCTACAAGGTGTTATGGTTATCTTCCTATTCTTGGTTATGAATTATGCATCATAGGTAAAGTAAGTCCATTGCTTACGAGTGTTAAGAACTTGTAAGGGCATGTGCTACTCTCCCCTCACCCAAAAATTACTAGAAAATTGATTTTATGCAACTTTATGGGTCAATGCTCAATCGACATGGTTACTGAGGTAGGACACAAATGTTCTCAATTGTACATCCCCCACAAAATGATTGGGGTTCTAAAAGGGGTCATGAAATAACATAAGATTATGTTGATAAAGATCGCATAGGAGGTTATTCTCCTCATTTTACATGCATAGTGTTAGGTTAATTTAGAGACCTAAATTAGGAAACTATATTCATATCAATATGGGTGCTCATAAAGTTAGAATCACACTACAATATGTATTGATTTGATTAGAAGTTATCAATTATAGGTTGGATTAAAATTCAAATTCAAAAACTAAAGATTAAGTTAAGAAAACATGAAACAGAACTCTATCTAATCACATTGACTTTAAATGTAAATCACACCTACTTGAATTATGAACACTATGGACTAGTCATTTACTAAGACTTTTCACACAAGCTAGAGTCCTCTACACAATCATGTTCAAAAATATCAAGTTCACACTCAAATGCTTAGAATTGACATTGATCATGAGGGTTTTAATACAAGGGATTGATTAATTCACTAGGGCCTTCCTTCCTACTGAAGGGAAGTGGAAACTCTGGTAGTCTTTTATTTAATCTCATAGATTTTGATCTAATACTAATTGAAAAGTGAAGAATATGCTATGACCTTTTCCATATGTGAGAGTGAAAATGGGTGGTCACTCATAATCTTCTACTCATCCTCTTAATTAGTATGTTCCCAAAACATTGATTTAATATAAGGAAAGAAAGGAATAAATAGAGGGAACTATGATGCTTGTGATCCCAAAACTAAGTAAAAATGTGTCAAGATGGCTGGAGCCTTCTTCACCAAGAAAAGTGGTGAATGGCACTTCCAATTCCTTGCTCAACTTTTCCAAATATATTGTTCTTAAAAAAACCAATTATCTTATGATCAATAAGACTCATAAGCACAACTAAGTCTATAAAACATAACCAACAATATATTGTAATGATGTTTGAATGAAACAACAATATATTAGTGAATGTGGTTGCTATGATATGCTTGTGACATATAACTATGATATCTAGTGAAATGTAGCTATGATATCCAATGAGCTCACACTTAAAACAACTGATATAAATAAACCAACTAAAACAACATTAAAAGTACTAAATGGTAAATGATATAAACAAAAACAAATTATTAAAAACAATTAATTAATAACTAGTTTATAAACATGACCATACAACAAACTAGGAAGCTAGTTCATAGACAACTTTGCACATGAGTTTGCTAAATATAATAGGAGCACATGAACAAGAGAAATATGGCAATAAGCTAAAATTAAAAGCAAATATATAGCTGACTTATGCATAGTAATGAAATATAATGCACTAGCTTGAGTGGTGGTGCCCCCTCTATAGCTCAACAAACATACTTAACTTATACCAGTGATTGAAACTCAAAGGCACTCCATGAATTTATTAAAATAGACTAAAAACATGTCTATAAACAAATTTTAAGCTCTCAAGTCAAAATTCAAAGTCTCGACAATATAAACATGTTTGGGAAAGCAAGGTTTGCTTGCCTTTATAGGTAAAAAAAGTAACCAAATACCCAAAAATATTACTTACCATTAATTACAACCTATTTTGAAGATAAAATATGATAAATTTGAATTTCTCGGGTGCTCAAATCATGGATTAGATCTCAAAAAATTAGATCTGTTATGATTTGCCCACTTGTGTTAGATTTTTCCTATTGGAATGTCCACATTAACTGCATACTTTGGGGCTATTTCGAGTCAAGCGAATGAGAATCTCACCATCTTAGGACATCAATAAAAAAACCCATGTTTTAAAATTTACCCAAACCTCTTGTGAGTACCATAATGAAGGATAATTTATGAATTGTACTAAAATATGAGAAATTATGTTGTAATTCAATTATTTAAATAAAAATTAAAAAATTAAAAATACAAATAAAATACTTTTGGAAATTGATTACGTGGGAAAAATATGAGAAAATGTCCTCATAAATGACTTAGAGAGGTGTTCCTAACGCCATACAACACATAAAACCATAACAAATTTATATCAAAATGGAGGAATGACACATATCATACCTCCAAGAATGTGGTTGGGATCATGATTTTAAAGGCTTACTAGTCATTATGGTTTTTCTTTGAAACATTATGATATTTCTTACAGAAATATGTTGTAATGTGGAGAAGGGGCTTTGAAACTAAGAGGTGATTCTACTAACAAGTTGAAGTTGTATTACTATTTTCTCTATTTCCAATTTGTTGACTTGTCTCTTTTCTAAAAAAACTTCTTCTTTTATTCCCTTTCTTTATCCCATATATTTGTGTAGGTTTCACAAAATTTGGCCCACTTTCTCTCATTTCTTTTATAATTTGGTGATGCTCCTTATTTGGCATCATTCCCTGCTGATGTGAGGCCAACAATTGGTTTCATATATCTTCTTTTTCCTTTACCCACTCATCAAAGTTATCTACTTGTGTATCCTTATCTTCCACTTTTTTCCCCTCAAGATGAGTGGTCACATATTACAAGAAATGTGTGTAGACGATATATTTGTATAAATGTATTGATATGTAAATAATTGGTAGAATGAATGTTGATTCTTTTATAGTGAAGGTATTGCCTTAAATATAGTTTTGGGTGCACTTTCATGACGTCTCATGATCTTTGATCACACCTCTCTACATAATTAATATATAATATAGTTATTTTATTTTTTTATACATAACATTGTCCTCCCCTCAAAATAAATTCTTTGTACCCAAAGCATAGGTAACGAGGGATGTTGTTGATGAAAATATTTATCTCCCAAGAAACATATTCTTTCGATAGGCTCTTCCACTTGATGAGGTACTCTTTAATTACTCAGGAATGTAATTGCTTTTCTTTGGTGGAAATGCTAACTTTTGGTTATAATACAACTTCTCCCTCGTAATCCAACGTGAGAATTGTTGTTTGTGCCATTTGATGTTTCCCCAACACCATTTTTAGACAAGGAACATGGAAAATGTTATGGATGCAACTTTTTTCATGTAATTTTAGCACACGCTACTTGATTTATTTTCTTTAAAACTTGATATGACCCATAGAATTTAAGGGATAGCTTATTTTTTCCCTATTATTTTAATGATAACTATTTGTAAGGTCGACGCTTCACATATACCCAATATCCTTCGATTAATTTTGTTTCTGACTTACATTGATCAACTTGCTACTTCTTGTGGTTTCTTGTGATATTTAGGTTTTACTTTAGCGTTTGAAAAAAAAATTGGTTCTCCTCCAATTGGTCCTTTACTCTAGAATATGTATATCATGTCTGACTAACTCCTTCCATTTAGGGGGTGCATAACTATAGAGAGCTTGAAATGGCGTCATTTTTGATGAAGTGTGATACGTAGAATTGTTCCACCATTTTCGTAGATGTAACCATTCAAACCATTTTCTTTACTTATCTATTACAAAAAAATGAAGATACACTTCCAAACATTTATTGACAATTTCAATTTGGCCATTTGTTTTGGAGGTTCTAGGCTAAGCTCGTGTTGAGTGATGTCCCATTTTGTTTGAAGAAATCCTTCCATTATTTCCCTTTAAATTTGGCATCCCTTCCACTAATAATGATCTTTGGAAACCCATGCAATTTGTAAATATTCTTGAAAAATATTTCAATAATTTGTTTTTCTTATTCCAATCTCTTTACACCCATGAAGTGTGCATAACACATAAAACACATATACATAGAGATTTTCCCTTGGATCCCAAAACCGGGACTACCAGCTTGATTTTTCATTATGTTCCTTTCAATGTTACAATACATATTTATACATTCTGAAGCATCCAATACCATGGACCGAAAACCATCGCGTCCAAAACCATGGACCGAAAAGCATCGCGTTGAAAACCATGTGTGAAAACCATACACAAAACCATAGGTAGGTCCGCCCAACCTATATAGTGTCCAAAAAAAAAATCCTGGGGCTACCCGCCCCCATCAGACCCCCCTATGATCCCCCTGCTAGGCAATCAAAGGAACGAAGGGGGGGCTTCGCCGCCCCTCTAACCCCCCGGTTAACTACGTAGGCTAGTCGTGGAAAGAATATAACACAACCCAACATTCTCCCACTTGTTGTTTTCTTTCCACAGGGTGCCACAAGAGAGCTTAGTCATTTATCTAACCCTGCAACGCCCATTGTTTCTCTACACCAAGAGAAATTCTCAGAGCTCACAAATTTTGTCAATGCATCTACAGTATTCCTCAAAATGTCCACCTTTATCAGTAACACCTTTTTGTATTCTTTCATATCCCTCACAATGTGATACTGAACATTAGTGTGTTTTGTCTTTGAATGATAAGTAGGGTTCTTTCCCAAGAAAATTGCACTTTGGCTATCCAAGTATATCCTTATAGCTCCCTGTACTAACCCCATACTTGCACACAATATCTGCAACCAAACTGCTTCCTTGCTTACATGAGTGGTTGCCATGTATTTTTCCTCTGTAGTTGATAGTGCCACTACAAATTGTTTCTTACTCATCCAATTGGCTTCACCTCCAAACAGGTTAAACACATGCCCACTTGTAGATATTCTTTGATCCAGATCTCCAACCCAGTTTGCATAAAAAAAGACATGAATATCCAACACTCTATCCAATCTTGGTCTTCCTTGGTGGTGGGCCCCAGTATTGCAACAATAATGTTGCAACTCCTAGGACTCCCTTCTTTACTTTTATCAACCCGGTAGTTCGTAACAAACTTGGAAGCGACGGTGTTATATGCACAAGTACTAGTTCTTGCTGCGACTGTCACTTGATCAGTTGGCACAAGTTCGCTAGGAGCTTAAGCCAATTTCTATGAGCTCTTAGAAGAAGCTTTTAACTGATGGATGAAAGCTAACTCAAAGGAGGCTAATCTACTTGCAGAAAGAAACTAAAGCTGAAAGGAAATGCAAACCCTAGTTTTACCAACTAACCATATTGATGCAAGAAAAAGGATGAAAGCTACAGAAAGGGATTCCATTGACTTCTAAAAAGGTAAAATGCATGTGACTAAGCTACTTTTGAAGCGAAATATGAAGAAAACATCTTTTTGCATTTTTGAGCAATTTGTCATAATTATTTTTCATGTGCTTTAACTGTTGTTGATTATGTAGAGGTTGATTGGCGAAAGGAAATGGAGTAGGCACTTGCAGGAGGTTGGGAAGGTTAGAAGAGTGCTTAAGGGGTCCCTGGCACCCTGCCAAAGAGTTTCACAGTGCTCGAATCTCAAGAAACCACTTTCGTGAGCTTTTACAGGAAGTCTGCAGGGGTCCTACAGGATGTTATGTGGCTTCTACAGGATGTTTCTACAAGATGTTCTGAAAGGGAGTTTTGAAGGGCTGATGGTGGAAAAGAGGTGAAGAAGTGGGTATGGAGGTGAGATAAGGGTGTGAGGAGGTCTAGGACTTGGCGAACGAAGCAGGTGAGTGATAAGGATGGCTGGATTTGTTCAAGGAGGGGTAGAGCAATGTTGCACAAAAATATGGAAATTAGGTCAAAGTGAGGGAACGTGGCAAATGCGAGGCAAGAATCAGAGTTGGAGGACGGAGCAGGCGGTATTGATGGAGTAGGGGTAGGCAAAGAGGTATCACAGGTGCTCTGCAAGTTATTTTCCAAACTATTCAAACAAAGACTCGGAAAACCAAAGACCTAGCTACTTTAACCTAATCTGACCTAAATATCAGCAAAGAAAATGAACAGAAGTTTATTGCAACAAAATCATGTTAAATAACTATGCAAACTAAGCAATCATGAACTTGAAAATGTAACCACAACTGGTATCAACTTCTACAAATGAGAATTTAACACTAATAATTGTATGATGAAGCAAAGATAGTGTTTTTAGTGGCAGCAAGGACACCTTGGTCTCAGCTCATGGTCCCACAGAGGGAGAGGTGAGATCAGGGGTGCTTGATGGCCTTTTTCTGAAGATATTCTCTATTATTAACCTATCAAATCAATCTAAACATGAAAATCCTTTTTAATCATCAACAATGACCTAGGTAACCAAGCAAGACTGTAATCTACTTAACAGAAATTATTTTGCAAAGACATTAAAAACATATAACAATACACGAAGGAGGCCTTGGCACTTGGGTTGGGCCCAACCCCAAGAGCTACAGGCTCCTAGGAAAAAGCTCAGAATTGATGCCAAATTAAACTGCTTTCCATTATTAAAAAATAACCATGTCACAAAGAAAGTTGTACAGCAGAAGCTACAAAATGAGCTGAGAAACTAACAACACTATAGTGCAGAAGACAACTATTCAAAAATTAACCTACGAAGGTTGGAAAAATTCCTATTTATGCACTACGAGGGTCTCCAATAGCCCTTCGTAACTCAAGGGGCTCGGCTACTAGAACTCCCAGTGATCAGTCACTTTACACAAAACTGCTTCGCTGCCTTTGGGAATCCTTTTCGATGGCCCGCTGAACTCCGAGCTGAGGTTGGAGAATTCGAGGAAGGGGCCATTTAGTGCAGGAGACACCCTTCCTACGAATCCTCACCCTTGTTCCTTCATACTTGGCTGTCATCTGGCTCATAAATGCTTGGCCTTGGTCCAAAATTTGTCCAAAAATATGCAATAACCACGTGCTAGCCTTCTTGGTCAAGTGACTATTCTCATTCGTTCAACTAACATAAATATACTCAAAAAACATGCATAAATTTTATGGAACTAGCTCACAAAAAGATAGAAAAGAGAGATCAATGCCTTAGAATTCAGCCTCTTCGAGGGGGAAACCTCCTTTACATTACACAAATGAACAATTCTTAGATGATACAAATGAAAATACCTCCTTTCTATATATAGGAGTCTAAGGGGTCATAACATAATCAGAGCCGACATAACAATAATAATGTAAGGGCACAATAATAACAATAGTGGGCTTCTATGTGGCACAATAGTAACAATATGGGCACTACATGGGTACATCAATATAATAAGTGGGTTGTACTAATAACAATAAGGGGTTACACTAGTAGTATAGGGGCCTAACATCCCCCTCTCCTTCAAAAAGCATTGTCCTCAATGCTTGAGTAGTTCTTGATGTTTATGTATAAAATTCTTGTCCTCCCATGTGGAATCTTCAGCTGGTAAGTTCTTCCACTTAATGAGATACTCTGAAATTGATCGATTTCGTAGCTGTCGGGTTCTTGTTTCTGTGACTGATCCAGGTTCCAATATGATTTTTCCTTCCTCTTCAATTTCTGGCAATATTGTTTGAATTGGGATCTTTTGCAACTTTTGAATAAGTGGCCATACTTCTTCGTCCTTCTTCCATTCATCCCTTGCTTCATTTATCCAATTTGGTTGGATAATAGAAATAGCACAAAACAATTCTTCCACATCCTCATCCTTGAAGAGTCTTCCCATTCGATAAGGTTGCCATTTTTTAAGTGCATGTAGTATTGCCAACATTTCCTTCTCATAAATAGCTTGCTTGAGATGTAGCTGTAAAAATACCTAATCACCTACATCAAAACATTTTTCACTACGATGTTGATTTACCTGTTGTTTCGTTTGATTTTGCGCCGAAGTGGCATTATCCTTTAAAAGTTGGAGAACTTATTGTTGATGCTCGATGTGATCTTTCTCTGCTTGAACCTTTTTCTTCTTGATATTTCCTTCTATCTCTAGAGTTTGAGGAGTGGTAATTTCTTCCAATCCTTTACAAGATATGGTCAGATTCATTTCTTGATGCTCGATGTGATCTTTCATTTCTTGAACATTTTTCTTCTTGATATGTCCTTCTATCTTGATAGTTTGAGGAGTGGTAATTTTGACCAATGAATTACAAGATATGGTTGGATTCATTTCTTCTTTCTCGATGTGATCTTTCACTTCTTGCACCTTTTTCTTCTTGATATGTCCTTCTATCTTGAGAGTTTGAGGAGTGGTAATTCTTGCCAATGCTTTACAAGATATTGTCTGATTCATTTCTTCTTTCTCTGGGGTGGGGTCCTGGCGTATATCCTCTTCTTTTGATGTTTCTTGATCTTTTCTTCCTCCTCTTCATTTTCTATGTAAAATAATTTCTTCTCAGCGCACTTATGACCTTTAGTGCATTTGCTATCACAATTGTAACAAAGCCCTTTTTCTCTTTTTTGTTCCAATTGTTGTGGTGTAACCCTTGTAGGTTGTGGAAGGTTGGGAGAAACAACACGTCCATATTTATAGTTGTGAGGGGTATGCTTCCTGGTTTCCATAATTTTTCTTTCACTATCTCACAAAGCCCTTTTACTCTTTCCAATTGTTGTGGTGTTGCTCTAAAGAAGGTGTTGCTCTTTGTATCCTCATAATGTGCTATCATTTCCTCCGTGAAAATTGACCACGTAACAAGTTGTTTACGAGAACAAAGCCCTTCATACCATAAAAATTGATCCAGTTCTAAATATGAAGATGCAATGCATACGTTTTGTAACAGTGGTACACCATGTAGATCAAAATATTGCTCCATCTGAAGTATCCAATTTACCGGATCCTTGCCATCAAACTTCCTCATATTGCTTTTTATTGATTTTAGGAGCTCGATATTAAAACGACTGTAACTCTGTACTTTCAAATCCTTAAGTTCTGAAATTGCAACCTGTAGTAGCCCTCTACGTCCTCTTTCCAATTCCACCAGTCTGATCCAAATTGGATTCTCCAAGGACAGGTTATGCAAAATCTCCCACATTGACCTGATTATAGACTAGTTCAGTAGAGCGAACTTGTACGACATGCCACGTGTCCCTGTTTCAACCTTTGGCTCTGAAAAATATATAAAAGAAACTACAGTCCGTCCTCTTTCTGTACCTTCTTATGAAATTTCAATCTGATGCTCAGAGAGAAAGTTATGACGATTTTCCCCAGGTCACCTGTTTGAAATGTAATTCAGGAGTCTGCAAAAAGACCAACTTCCTCAGGTCATATCTCCACAAATATAGCATAAAAAGCTCTGAAATTCGGACCCGAGATTTACCGTGATGTATCCTCAAATGGGTTTTTCTTTGTGCTTCTGAAACATCGCAGAAAAAAACTTATAGCGAAAATGTCACGATGACCTATTTGGAGTAGCGAAACCATAGAATCCAAAGCTCTAATACCAAATGTTATGGAATCAGCTCACAAAAAGATAGATGAGAGAGATCAATGCTTTATAATTCAGCCTCCTCGAGGGGGCAACCTCCTTTACATTAAACAAATGAACAATTCTTAGATGATACAAATGAAAAGACCTCCTTTCTATATATAGGAGTCTAAGGGGTCATAACATAATCAGAGCCGACATAGCAATAATAATGTAAGGGCACAATAATAACAATAGTGGGCTTCTATGTGGCACAATAGTAACAATATGGGCACTACATGGGTACATCAATATAATAAGTGGGTTTTACTAATAACAATAAGGGGTTACACTAGTAGTATAGGGGCCTAACAGTAAACTATGAAAAATGGCGGGTTGATGAAGAAAAATATGCGAAATAAGCCCAATAAGTTACCCATTTCTGGGGCTCATCACTTGGTAGCACAAACCATAATCACTAGTGCTACACAAATACCTAAAAACCCGCTTCACTATTGTCCAATGCTTCTTTCCTAGTTTTGACATAAACCTGCTCAATACTCCCACTGCATGTGCAATGTCTGGTCTAGTACAGACCATTGCATACATCAGGCTATCGATTGCACTTGCATATGGAACAGGGGACATGTCCTCTTCCTCTTCTTGTGTCTTGGGACACTGTTCAGCAGATAACTTCACACCTACAAGAATATGAATCTTCACCGGTTTATTATCTTGCATATTAAACCTTTGTAGCATTGTCTCGACATAATTCCTCTGGTTTAACCAGAGCTTCCTCTTTGCCTGATCTATTTTAATTTCCATGCCCAAAATATAGTTTGTAACAACAAGATCTTTCATGTCGAATTTGGAGGACAATTCGGTCTTCAAATCTTGGATAATTTCTTTGTCATTTCCAACCAGCAACATATCATCCACATACAAGACCAGATAAATAACACAGTCACCAATTAATTTAAAATACACACATTGATCTTCTTTGCTTCTGGTGAAGCCAAGTCCCCGCATAAATGTATCAAATTTATGATACCACTTCCTTGGTGACTGTTTTAACCCATACAAAGACTTCTTTAACTTGCATACCACTTCTTTCTTACCCTTCATTGCAAAACCTTAAGATTGCTTCATGTAGATCTCCTCTTCGAGATCCTCATGAAGAAATGTTGTCTTCACATCCATCTGTTCTACCTCAAAATCAAAGAAACAACAACAGATAGAAGTAATCTAATAGAAGCTATCTTGGCAACATGAGAAAAAATATCACCAAAATCAATTCCTGGAACTTGGGAATAACCTTTTGCTACCAACCGAGCTTTGTATTTCTCCACTTTTGCTTCTACATTTGTCTTCTTCTTGAACACCCATTTGCTGCCAATGGGTTTCCTTCGAGTAGGCAACTCCACCAGATCCCAAGCCTCATTTTTGTGCAAAGATGCCATTTCATCAACCATGGCCTCTTTCTAGTTTTCCATCCTTTGGATCTACTGCTTCCTTCACAGTTCTGGGATCACCATCAATAATGGAAAAAGAAAAATTTGAACAAAAAGTAGATGGACTATACCTTTCTGGCTGACTTATTTCTCGAACTGATCTTCTCACACCTGGAGTTTGTGGCTCTTCATCTTCTGATTCCTCATCTTCTATAGAGTCTGATTCTTCCTCCTTTAGCTCAAACTCTATCTTCTTAGGTTCCTTTGATGGGACTTCATGTTTAATAACATCTTTCACCTCTATGAACACCACATCTCAGTCGTACACAACCTTCCTTGTTATTGGTTTCCAAAGCTTATAACCCTTTAAACCATCCTTATACCCAATAAAGATGCACTTTTCAGATTTACTATCCAACTTGGTTCTTTTCTCCTTTGTAACATGTACATATGCATCACATTCAAATATCCTTAGATGTGAAAGAGAGGGTTTCTTAGCAGTGCATACCTTGTGTGGAGTCTTATCCTCCAACGTTGATGAAGGTGATCTGTTGACCAGGTAGCATGCTATCTCCATTTCCTTTGCTCTGAATTCTTGTCCTAACCCGACACCACTGAGCATGCTTCTTGCCCTTTCCATCAACGTTTTGTTCATTCTTTATGTAACTCCATTTTGCTAAGGTGTATATGGAGTATTCTTACGTCGTGCTATACCACACTTCTTATAGAATTCTTCAAATTCCTTATTGCAAAACTCTCCACCGTTATCTGTCCTCAGCACCTTTATCTTCTTCTCTATTTGGTTTTCCACCAGAGCCTTAAATTCTTTAAACCTGTCAAAGACTTCATATTTCTTGTTAAGGAAATATATCCATGTATTCCTTGATAAGTCATCTATAAATGATACATAGTACACAGACTTACCCAGTGATGGAGCCTTCACAGGTCCAAACACATCACCATGCACAAGCTCTAATATCTTTTTGGCCCTCTTACAACTAGAGGGGAAACTTACCTGATTCTGCTTCCCATATACACAATTTTCACAGAAATCAAAATCCAAAGAGATATTACTCATATCTTCTACCATACCTTTACCATGAAGTATTCGAAGGCCCTTCTCTCCAATATGTCCAAGCCTTTGATGCCACAACATGGTCTTCTCTCTAGAGACCACTAGATTTTCTGCTCCACTTTCAGGAACCACAGAACTGTTGCAAGCATAAAAAATAGTGCTACCTTGTATCTTGTACAGAGTTCCAATCTGAACTCCTCGCATCAATACCAATGCTCCCCTAACCATCTTGCAGGTATCCTTCTCGAACACTGTTTTTACACCTGCATCATCCATCTTGCTTACAAAAATCAAATTTCTGGCTAATGCAGGAATATGCAGAACACCCGGAAGTGTTCTAACCCTTCCACCTTGTAAATTCAACTTTAATTTTCCACGACCAATGATTCTAGCCTTCCTATCATCCCCTAAGAAGACACCACCACCATTGTATTTCTCATACCCGCAATACGACTCTCTATGGGGAGTGAAGTGAAAGGATGCACCTGAGTCAATCAACCATGCCTCATGATCTACATATGTACTTGAAGAAGCCAAGTACACATACCCACCTTCATCTGAGGTGGTTTTCGCCTTTGCATAAGGAGCATTATCAGATCCCTTTCCTTTGTCAAGAGCTTTAGGTTTATAGTCCCTTTTGTAGTGCCCTTCCTTTCCGCATTTCCAACAAACTACCTTTAGAGGCTTTCCTGGAGATTTAGATCTCCCACTCGATGACTTATTTTTGTTTCTGTTCTGGGACCATCCTCGTACAGACAAGGCATCACCATTCTGGCTCTCCATATTTTTCCGTCTCATCTCCTCTATTAGCAAGGATGAGACTATTTCATCAAACTACAATGCAGTTGCATTGCTACCTATTGCAATAACTAGACTATCCCACGAATCTGGTAGAGAACACAACAAACTGATGCACTTATCTTCATCTGAAATCTTAATATCAACAGATAATAACTGAATTACCATAGTATTAAATGCGTTTAGATGTTTTATCACCAAGTCTCTATATTTCATCCTCAAGTTATATAGCTTTTTCCGTAGGATCAATTTATTCACCAGAGACTTAGATTGGTACAAAGTCTCTAACTTGTCCCAAAAAACCTTTGTCGTAGCTTCCCCTCATACATTCAACAATACTGAATTTGAGACACAGAATCGTATTGTCCTCTTAACCTTCCAATCCAACTTCTTCCATTCTTCATCAGACACTCCCATTGGTTTAGTACTTGGATCTACCGTGATCCACTGATCTTTATCCACCAACAAATCCTCCATCTTGAGTTTCCATAACTCAAAAATCTGACCATTAAGTTTCTTGATCTCTATCTTTCCACTGCTCGCCAACTTCTTTCACCACTAGAATTGGTCCTGTAGATCTCCCACTGAATAGGGTCTACCATAGGCCTGAGCGAAACCCCTTAGCAACAAAGGTGTCCCCTTGAAACTGAAACAACTCTGATAACAAATGTAGGTTTTAACCCCGTACAGAAATTACCTTGCATACGAATTCTAAAACACATAAAATAAACAATGCAAGAGCATAACACATAAAGCATGTATACATAGAGATTTCCCCTGGATCCCAAAATTGGGACTACCAGCTTGATTTTTCATTATGTTCCTTTCAATGTTACAATACATATTTATACATGCCGAAGCATCCAATACCATTGACTGAAAACCATCGCGTACAAAAACATCGCATCCAAAACCATATGTGAAAACCATACACAAAACCATAGGTAGGTCTACCCAACCTAATATAGGGTCCAAAAAAAATTTCCCCGGGGTGCTACTGCGAACCCTGTAGAGGGGGGCTACCCGCCCCCCTCAAACCCCCCAGACAGGGGGGACTCCCCCCCCTGTGACTCCCCGCTACGCAATCGGTGCAATGAAGGGGAGGCTTTGCCCCCTCTATAACCCCCTGGTTAACTACATGGGCTAGTCATGGAAAGAATATAACACAACCCAACAGATGTAACCATTCAAACCATTTTCTTTACTTATCTATTACAAAAAAATAAAGATACACTTCTAAAAATTTACTGACAATTTCAGTTTTCCCATCTGTTTTGGAGTTTCTAGGCTAAGCTCATGTTGAGGGATGTCCCATTTTGTTTGAAGAAATCCTTCCATGATTTCCCTTTAAATTTGGCATCCCTTCCACTAATAATGATCTTTGGAAACCCATGCAATTTGTAAATATTATTGCAAAATATTTCAACAATTTATTTTTCTTATTCCAATCTCTTTACACCAATGGAGTGTGCGTATTCATTGAATCTATCTAGCACCCCAAGGATTTTATCCCTCCCATTCAACATGGGTAGCTCATATGATGTCCATTGTTATTTCTACCCATTTATGGTTTGGTATATGTAGAGGTTGGAGCAATCCTGACATCATAATATTTTCATTTTTATTTATGTGGAATTTATCACATTCTCCCACATAGTTTTGGATGTCCTTGTACATCCCTTTCCAAAAAAATGATTGGCATGCATTATAGTAGGTTTTGAAAAATCCCACATGTCCAACTTCTGATGAGTCATGAAACTTAAGAACCTTGGATTTGAATTTGGAAATTGGGTTTAGATAGATTCCTCCTTTATACCACAGGGTGCCATTCTTCCATTCTAATTCTGAGTTATGCATATGATTGTTGATTAGGTTACATGTTTACGGATTCTTCATGTACTTAATTCAAATTTCATCTAACTATTCTAAACCTATAGTTGAGATTGCAAATAATAAATGAATCTCCATCTTTTTGAGGGAGAATACAAACAATGTGTGTAGACAATATAATTGTATTTGTATAAATTTATTGATATATAAATAATTGATTGAATGAAGGATGTTTTTTTTAAAATGAAGGCCTTGGCTTAAATATAGCGTTGGGTGGATTTTCACAAGGGGTCATGATATTTTATTGTGACCTTATACATAATTAATATATAATTATAGTTATTTTATTTTTCTTATACATAGCATCACATCAATCAAGTCAGGCATGAGGTTTGTTATTTAGACAACTATATATTGTGTTTCTTCCTTGATGCTCCAAGTTATCCCTTTGGTCTTAGTGTGAGATTCCCTTGCAACAAGGGAACTTGATGCCTGAGTGTGGTGCATGTAAATTCTCAGTGCAGACACAAACAATTCCTCTAGCCCAAGAGAGTGGGTCTAGCCACAAACAAACAATATATGGAAAATCTCCTTAAGCTAGAATAAATTAAGAGGGCGTACCTCTTAGAATGCTATTCCGCTTGGTGATGATCCTACTTCCTTACTCCAGCTATCTTCCGTTTCCTTCCTTCGAGTACCTGAAACAAGCAAACAACAACAACAACAACACACGTGATAGAATACAATATTGTATTCAACCTACTTTATGGGTCAAGGAACATTAATCCATAAATATGTAAAATGACACCATGTAGGAAATCAATCAATAGTTGCATTTATATAAATCAGAAAGAGATTACAACTGGTGCCTTGATGTTGCTGGTCTCCTCTGACGTATTTGGGTTCCCACCCTTCTGCTAGCACTTCACGGATAGCCCCAACAATAGAATTTTTAAGGCCTCTTTCCCTCTGGTCTCAAACCAAACCAAAATCACACTATTCTCCCTCAAACTTACACTAGAAAGCGACAAGCTATAGATGACTTGCTGATTATTCAAACTTGCTCCAAAACTCCAACTAGCTTTTGCTTGGGAAAAAGAGAGGTTTATATATCTTAGATGGATGGGAGATGGTTCCTTTCATCATGGGAGAAGGTCTTAGCTCTTGAGGTTGTTCCATCCTAATAGGGGAAAGGATCCCAAACTATCTTCCTTGGCTCTATCCGGCCCAACCATCTACCAGACTTCCATTACGAAGCTTCCAGAAATGGAAGCTTCGACTCCTTATTTAAAAAACCTTCCATAAGATGATAGGCATGACTGGAAAAGGTCTCAGTCAATCCAATCGATGCAGGGGCTAGTTTTAACCTCTACAAATTGGCACAAGGAGAAAACTGGTCAGTAACGTTGGTCTTGTAAACTAGGATAGAAGGAATATTATTTTTGGGAAATGATGCAAAGGGGAATTATTCGGCTCATAAAGAGGGAAACACTGGGAGTTTCTTCGTGATGGGAAATCATGTCAGGTACACTATAGAGGTCCTCTAGGATCCTAGATGGGGAGTACAGGGACATCGACAAAATGTTGTGTAACAGATGCCCCCTAAAGCATGAAGACCGAACTAGAGTGAGGGGTGAAATGTTTTACAAGTGGAAGCGGGGAACCAAAGTTCATCACTGGAAAACCTGCAAGCAAGCATAGATACATATACATCACTGAAAACTCTGAATAATGATACATGAATCGTGGTATGGACGTAGCCATCTAGAGAATGATCATGTAAATGGATCCAAGAAATGGGCGCAACCATCCAGTAGAAAGGATCATAAAAATACCAAGGTATGGTCGCAACCATCCAATAATGAGAAGGATCACATATAACAACTCATGTTATGGTCACAACCATCCATATGAAAGAGACATGTATATAAACCTGACCATGTCACATTGCCTCACAACCTGGACTTGTGTAATCTTAGCCTGGGGTCTTGTGCTCCAAACAACCCAATCAAAGTACAAATCCTAACATGTGAATGCATGTGTTGAAGTTGAACATTCTAGGAAGTCCCTTGATTACCAGTCAATGATGTGAACCATTAATAAGCGCAAGGGAAACCACCAATAATGACAATGGCTCTCAAGGTACTGGAAGCACAGTTCACAGAGTGTCAATAAAGGAACTGATGTCGAACACCCGTGAAATCACCTGATCGAAAGCCAATGATGTGAACTTTTCATTGAGTGTGAAGAACTTGCCATTAGGGCATGCAAGATCTAAGGTATTGGAAGGGAGTCTCTCAATCAACTTCCTGGATAATGAGCTGAAGTCAATAGGAAGC
Source organism: Pinus tabuliformis (assembly GCA_031772625.1). Classification (NCBI taxonomy): domain Eukaryota; kingdom Viridiplantae; phylum Streptophyta; class Pinopsida; order Pinales; family Pinaceae; genus Pinus; species Pinus tabuliformis. The sequence goes on along the minus strand of CM062810.1, from coordinate 500,158,226 downwards.
GACTGTGTCGACAGAGGGCTGTGATATATCCCACATCATTGACATGAGAGAAAGGGATGCAAATTATTTCAGATGATACAAAGAATCAGGAGTAAGTGTAACTGTAGAAGGACTGACTCTTGAACATATCAGCGATACAATTTTGGAGTTTGGAAACTGTTGGATCCATAGGAATGATGGTCATGATGATGTGGCAAAGATCAAATGGAAAGAAAAAATGAGCAGCCCAACCCAGGAAGGTCAAATGAAAAGGAGGATATCCCAACCCAACACGAAGAAAAAAGTGTCATGTTCAAGAGTGAGTTGCTGACACGACCGATAGAATTCCAAAATTTTCCCCCACCATTTCTGGTAGGTACCCCAATTTTTTTTTATTGCAAGCTTGAAGGGGATAACATATGCTTGCCTGTAAGTTCATCCTTCGGATGAACCCGACCTAGTAGGTTTAATGAGCCCTAGGAAGGAGAAGCTCACATTCGTCATGGCAACGAATCCAATGTCGTTTAATGTTTTAATGAGTCTGACAAAGGGGTAGCTCAATATCTTTTTCATGTTTAGAGAGTTTGAAAACAACACAGAAAAGAAAACTCCACATGGTCACTTTTCGTACATTTGTGTCTCTCAAGCCTGAAAAGGTAGAAAATGATACTTGAGAGAACTGCTTGACCATTTCAGTGAAGGAGTACCCTTTTCATAAATAGTGCATCCCAGCCCGAAAAAGGGGTAAACATATACTGGGTGAATGACGTTTCATAGCCTTTAACAAGTTCAAAACAACAAGAGCTCGGCAATCTTTTCGTGTTTAAAGAGTCGGAGAAGAGCTTGAAAGTGGACCCACCATTTTTATTCTCTTTTACGAATAAAAAAGAGAAAAATACTCGGTGATCTTTTCATTTTTTCTATGAGTCAAAAAATAGCTTAAAGGTGACTCATCCTAGAGGAATGAGTGGTATAAAGGGTAGCAACAAGTTTCGGTTAAGTGGGAACTTCTGAAAACACTGAAAGGTCAAGAGGATAGCTATCAAAACCACTCATTGTTGTGGTTCCTCAAGAAAGGAAAAACAACCAAGTGAAAGAATATGATCGACCAAAGAGATGATGGCAATAGAATGAAACAACCAAGGCTCATATAACATAAATTAGCTGATAAAAATGACAATCACGAGATGTAAATTGGGCATGGATTCATTTTTACGCAAACATGAAACACATGGAACTCTAATTGAATTCGGTTTCATGTTTACACAAGCTTGAAATGAAAATTTGTGCTTGAGTTAAGTTTGCATGCTCCCAACATAACGACTCAATTCGAGGTACATGCCCCCCAAGCTTCATTTCATTCAGCTAGGTGGATGGAATGAAGGTTCACTTTCGAGATCCAGGAAAGACTCGACTGGGATTTTACGAGATCTTAATCAAAGGCTCGATTTGTAAAAGGGAGTTGTTTCATTTTTGAATGAGGTTGACACAGTAAAATATCTATCCTTGGACTCCATGATTCATTTTTTAACAAGCTTGACACAAGACAAGGAACTATAATCCAGACACTTTATTTCATTTTTTAATGAGGTTGACACAAGGCCAGGAACTATCCTCATGACTCCTTGTTTCATTTTTTAACGAGGTTTCGACAAGACTAGGAACTATCCTCACGACGTATTTTCATGACCCATAAGAGAACATGGTTCCCATGAGGTCTTCACCAGATGGAAGAACCATGATCTAGGAGGAATACATGTCATTTGGTACCAAAGACAGATCGGGTTCCAATGCCTCGGTACATAATGTACAATACCAACTGTGCGATCATTAAAAGATGAAAAGACGGAATAGGTAGCCACATAATTGACCTGTGGTGGGGAGGGAACTGCTTGCAAACAAGAACCAATAGGGGATGATGGTTGCATAGGAGGCACCTGGTGACCAATGAACGACAATTGATCAATGGTCACTATTCACCCTTCATGTGGAAAAAAAAACCACACGAAAAAGAGAAGAAACAAGAACTCCAATGACATAAACATAGTCGTATCCAAGGAGAAGATTGAAATCTAAAGGACCTTGGACTACCATCATGTCTATATAGACGGTATTTCCTCCCAAAGTAATAGGGAACTTTGGAAGGATCCCTAAGGGGTGACTGGTTCCTCTGTTGCAAACCAATAGATTCTTGGTGACAGGCATAAGTTGTGGGGAACCCAAAGCTTGCCATGTAGTAGAAGACATGATGCTAATAGATGTGCCTTCATCTAATATAGTTCCATGTACTACCATATTATAAGCTTTTACTGTGATCTGGAAAGGCACATAAGATGGAAGGCGGAATGTAGTCAATTTACTCCAATCAAAAGAAACGACATAACTACTTGGTGGGGGTACCATATGATTCCCCCCATTCTCTACAAGAATAGGAGAAGAACTATCCTGAACAACTGGGATGGGAGGTTCACTCTTCAATTCATGAGAATTTGAGGAGACAAGAAGAACATGAGCAATATGATGACCAATCTCTTCGGGAACAAAGTGAACAAATGAAGGCAGAGCCAATTCGACACTCTTTTTGACCAATGGTTGGTCAAGAAAAAACACAAGAGAGTCATGCTCAAGAAGAGTAGGATGGGCAAGAGATGAATCCATTTCAATTTCTTTACCAACTGGGAGAGGGTTAGAAGAAAGCCTCTGGTAACCAACATGAAGTTGGGGTTGAGGAGCTGTAAGGTTTTCCAAAACTTTGGAAGCTTTATCCATAAGAGGACAAAGGTGAAGAAGTTGCTCTCCTTCACATAACCTACAGGGGAATCTAATCTTTCCCTTCTTCTTACCATCATTAGTTGAGGGTGTAGCATCGACATGATCTCCAGAGGTCGATGGTGATGGTCGATCTAGATTTTGAGACCATACCTATAAGACTCTGGGAATTCTAGGACAGTCTCAGAGGAGATGGTCACCCTTACATATCTTGGATGGGAATCTAACCTTCCATGGAGGATCAGAAGGTTTGTCTACGGGAGGTGCATTTGGAGTAACAATTGCATTGTTGGCCTCTTGCTTATCTGACTTCTTCTTCTTAGCCTCTTGGTTACTGGATTTCAAACTTTCATCAGGTGAAGTAGAAGAGGAGGATGAATAAATAGGGGAGGAAGGTGAGAGTTCAACCTTAGAATCAACATAATGTGGTTCAAATGAAGTAGATGGCTGGGCAAGGTTCGGGACACTCGGGACCACCGAGGTTGAAAATAACTAGATAGGTAAACCAATGGTTAACCCAGGGAGGGACAATGTTTCCATATAAGGAGCACTAGCATTTCCAAAAGAAGGAAAAGGACCAGGATTCCCATCCGAGGGGAATCCTTGATTGGTAGACTCTGGGAATGTTTCCATTGGAATCGAGCCTAAAGAATCACTAAGGAAGATAACTTTGACCAGGAATATTTCATGGGTAGTTAATTTTAAAACATTGAAACAAAACGTTTCCCTTTCATGTTTTAAGAGTCGAGAAAAGGGAAAAAGGTGACTCTAGTATATTTCGGTTTGAACGAGCTCGAAAGGACACCCGGTGATATTTTAAATTTAAAGAGTCAAAAATACCAAAACGACTACTCAAGATAATCTAGGCAAAAGGGATTACTAGGTAACCGTGAACTACAGAATACCTCTCGGTGAACCGAAAATTACGAGCAGAAAATCTCTCCGAATGTTGTGTTCAGTGTATAAGGTATACAAGGCAACAGGCTCGACTTCCTACAGATAAAGGATTACAAAACTAGTGGGGTCTCTCTTTATATATGCGACAGTATAGGGAGCACAAGTCCGTACTAGCACTGCCTAATTTTGAAGCAAACAAAAACTGCTAGGTTTAAATACGCTGGAACATGTCTCTAGCTTAGACCTATAAATATAAGCGTTAATTTTCAATGCTTCCTTAGGTTAATTCAATAGATTTTAAGATTTGATCTTGAATTAGGTTTCAATTACAAGACCCTATCGCTGTCAACTGAAAAAATCTCCTACATGTAGCTATATGAGAAAAGAGATCTTTGTCTTCGATGAAAGTTAACACTAATTGAGATATAGAGAACACAAAATCAATGCAACAATCAAAGAATGAAATATTTCTCTAATGGATCTCCAAAATACATTAAATCTTCCTATCGAATGCACTTCAACTAGTCCTTTTAGCAGTAAATAGAATGCATTTCTTTTCCAATGAAAATGACGATGCAACTCTAGTCTTCAATGATGCTAACTAATGTAACATATTGATTCAACAAACTAGAATTATGTATTTTTCAATGAAATGAGAAAACGAATCTTTCGCAAACATTTCAATGAAATTTTTTCAAAACAATCGACCTCAAGCAAATGCAAAGAACAAAAGAGAATTCCTTCCAAACTAATGATGCAAAGACTCCACCAAAAACAAGATGAGAAATGTGATCTATGCCCGAAAAGAGATGCTTAATTAACAAACGAAGCCTTTCAAACTTGTTAAATGGAAATCAAAGAAACAAAAGGACTAATCAAATGAAATATAAGGAGAAAATTTGACTATCGACTTGAATTTCTGAGCATGCTAACAAGTGAACAGGTGATGACCTAGACTCGCTAGGGTTATACACCATCCAAGAACTCAAGAAACCAAGTGAAGAAAATGAAAATCAACCAATCACACAAACCAAGCTAAAAGAGCTTTCCAGCTAGGGAGAACAAAATCACAACAAGTTGAGAGACAGAAATCAGAAGGGCAAGACACATTGGCTATGATCTAGGGTAAACCCTCACCTTCACTTGCAGGAATTGGCGCGGCTGCCTAATGGAAAAAACGCGCCAAAATGGGGTCGACGCGACTTTTTTTGAGAAAATCAAATTGATCGGCATGACTGTCAGAAAAATAAACACGCTGACAATGGATTCAAGGAAAAAAACAAAATTTCCAAAGGCTAAGGCCAGACTTACCACTGTAAATTTTAGGCTTAGAGAAGTAAACCAGGAAAATTAGAGATGCTAAAGGGAAATGGCGATACTATAAAATTTCACACAAAACCATAAAATGAAAATCAATTAAACAGAAGGATTGGCTGCCCATTGAAGTCGCCAATTTGTGGTGTAGGTAAATTCTCAGTGCGGACACAAACAATTCCTCTAGCTCGAGAGATTGGGTCTAGCCACAAACAAACAATCTATGGAAAATCTCCTTAAGTTATAATCAATTAAGAGGGCCTACCTCTTAGAACACTATTCCGCTTGGTGATGATCATGCTTCTTCACTCCATCTATCTTCTGTTTCCTTCCTTCGAGTACCTGAAACAAGAAAACAACAACAACAAGAAACGTGATAACATACAATATTTTATCCAGCCTACTTAATAGGTCAAATAAAATTAAGCCATAAAGATGTAAAATGACACTTCATGTAGGAAATCAATCAATAGTTGCATTTATATAAATCAGAAAGAGATTACAAGTAGTGCCTTGACGTTGCTGATCTCCTCCGACGTATCCAGATTCCAAACCTTCTACTAGAACTTCATGGACAGACCCAACAATAGAAGTTTTAAGGCCTCTTTCCCTCTAGTCTCAAACCAAACCAAAATCACACTATTCTCCCTCAAACTTACACTAGAAAGCTACAAGATATAGATGACTTGTTTATTATTCAAACTTTCTCCAAAACTCCAACTAGATTTTGCTTGGGAAAAAGATAGGTTTATATAGCTCAGATTTATGTGATGTGGTTCCTTTCATCATGGTAGAAGTCTTATCTCTTGAAGTTGTTCCATCCTAATAGGGGAAATGAGCCCAAACTGACTTCCTCGGTTCTATCCGGCCCAACCATTTACCAGACTTTCATTACGAAGCTTCTAGACATGGAAGCTTCAACTCATTATTTAAAAAACCTTCCAAAAGAGGATCGATGTGACTATAAAAGGGCTTAGTCACTCTGATTGGTGCGGGGGCTAGTTTTAACCTCTGAAAATTGGCGCGAGGAGAAAAATGGTCAGTAGCGCCAGTCTTGTAAACTAGGATAGAAGGAAGATTTTTTGGAAATGATGCAAAGGGGAATTATTCTACTCATGAAGAGGGACATACTAGGAGTTTCTTCATGATGGGAAAGCATGTCAGATACACTGTAGAGGTCCTCTAGGATCGTAGACAAGGAGTATAGGGACAATGACAAAATGTTTTATAACACTGAGAGACGCAATCAAGCTTCTTAAAGGAACTTGTTTCTTTAAGTTCATCCTTTAATGTATTAACAACAACATGAAGCTTCTTATTTTCCATCGCGAATATCTTATTCCTTCTTAAAAAAGATGCATATAATGGCAAAGGACAAAAGGTACTTACTTTCTTAAGATTCTTGAATTTAGGTGTTGTAGCAATGGTTTATTTAGGAGAAATAATTTCTTTCTCGTCTTCCCCCTCTAAATAAACTTCAAAGGTAGCAACAAGGCCTTCCCCCAAATCTTTTGTTGCTAGTTCTTGTGTTGCAACAAGATTTTATGTTCTCAACTCGTCATCAGTTGTATGACCAATAACTTTTTGGTCATCTCCAATATCATGTGATAGTTTCTGTGTGTCGGTAAGTGCTTTTTCTTTAGACTCTTTCATGGTTCTTATGAAATACTATAGGTCTATCCCTATGTTACAACTCCTTCATCTTCCTCCTTGTTGGTTCTTATGTTATAGTAAGGTTTTCTTGCTATATTTGTTGAGTTTCAGCCATAAGGGTATACTTGATTCTATTTTTCTTAAGATGGGCATGTAAGTTGGCCACTTCATCATTCTCCTTAGTCACTTGGTAGGGGGTTTACTGCCTATGATTTTGACAACATTGTCATGATTGTCCTCATTATTCTGTGGAGTCATAACACTGCCTTTTAGGATTTCTTCTTCAATAATTCAAGCTAAGGGAGTTGCAATAACATACTCCAGTTACAACTCCTGTAATGGAAGTACTATCATCATTCAGTGGATTTGTAGCTTCTGATTCTCATACTAGCATAGTTGCAACTCCTATGATTTCAGTAGGGGATCTCATAATCTCTTTTAATGCTTTGCCTTCTTGGTTCAATGCTCATGCTATCAATACTTTCATAAGGCTTTGGTTAGAAAGGGCATCCTTGAACCATCCCAATTTCTACACTAATGATGTCATTGTTTGTAGAGTTTTGAGGAGAAAGAATGACATGTTGATAATTTTTCCATGCCTTAGATGGTCCAACAATTGAAGTTGTAGATACACCACTTCATGGTGGCCCTCATAGATAATATACATCTACAAGACCATGACTAAATCCTCCCATGGTTTTGATTGTGGCCTCTTATTAAACCTTGTTACTTTCTTTATCAAGGCTTACCTGAGCTCAAGAAAATGTTTTATGATTTATGATTTTGATCTTCTCTTGCAATACCATCTTTCTACTGTTTGTGGTAGCCTTGTTACCTTAGCTTAAATATATTTTGTAGCCTCCACAACTATGCATGCTACCACTTTCCTATTTTCCATGAAATTTGGAGCAAACTCTAGGGATACTTCATCGTTGTATCATTGTAATCTCTTGATATATTCAATATATCCCCCCTATTGAATTATTGCCCAAATGTTATCATAAGCCTGCAACAATAGGTATTATGTTCGTTATCTATGGATAAGGGAATCTCCCATCATTTCCTTTCTTCTTAAGATTAAAATTACTATTGTTATAAACAAATTGAGTGGTTCAACAGTGGGGATTTCCAATTGTGGAAGGAGGGATTTCATAATGAAGGATTATGTCATTGGTGGAGGTTGTAGTAATGAATGTAAGTGATTTTAAATCAAATGGAAAAGCTGAATTATGCCAAACAATGCTATCCATTATGAAAATTGTTGGGAAATGTGGTTGTCCTAACTTATCATAAGTGTATATACCCTATATCTCTGTTGCGCTAGCATATCCACCCCATAAATAACTATGATTTATTTTTTTGTCGGAGCTGCAGCAACATGCCAAAGTTACAATAACAACGTTGGGTGGAGTTGCAGTAACAATCTTGATTGTAATTTTAGTAGTGACATTAGTTGACCATGGTGTCACAATAGGAATTTTCATTACCCATTCTAACCATTGGAATTGCGGCAGTGCAGTTGCAGCAACAATGTTGAATGAAGTTGCAACAATGAGATTCTGGAAATGAGATTGTAGCCATAATAGTTTAACAAGGGATTTGTAGCAATGAGGTTCCAAGTTGTGCAATTGGACCATGTAATGGATTTGCAACAACAATAATGTCCTCTCCTAAATATCTTGGAAGTCACTTTATTAGTATAAAGAAAGAAAATCATTGGTGTATAAGGAGAAGGATCCTAACATAACCATCACAAAATTGTGAAGTGCCCTTCTAATTTTCATTCCTTTTGTTATTTTATTCTTTTAATTTTACATTTTTATTCTTTTAATATGTCATGTGCCAACCTATATTGGTATTCACATGACATGAACTTCAGCATGCCCTAAAGGGTTTTCATTCAAGAGTTCTCTCTCTCTCTCTCTCTCTCTCTCTCTCTCTCTCTCTCTCTCTCTCTCTCTCTCTCTCTCTCTCTCTCTCTTCAAGGTGGAAGAATGAGTCACCCTATAGGGCTTTCTCCTTTTTGAACAATTTCTAGATCACTATCAGGCTATCCATAAATAATTTTCCTCAAGAAGTCCTATTTTTATAAGGGTTGGTGATATAGGTGAAACATTTGTCCATTGGCCATTAGAGGAGTTCTTTATTCATCAATAGTACACAACTTAATGTATTTGTTATCATATACTATATTAATTTCATACAATGCAAGCCATATAATGTAGAGCTTCCCTTTGAAGTCTTTGCACTTGGTGTCAGTTAGTAGTGCCTAGTCTCCAACTTTAAATTTCTTCTTTTTGATGAATTTACTGTGCCACTTGGCCCTCTAATGTTGTATCATCATGGTCTGATGCATGACAACCTAATGTCTTTCAGATAACTCATTGATTTGGAGGATCCTTTGCTTATGAGCTTCTGATAAGTCCAATCCAAGTTCTACCCTTTTCCTTAGTGTTTGGACTTTGTTTCAATAGAAAAAAAAAAAAACTCTCTTTCCATACACTAGTTCATGGGCAGTAGTATTAATGCCTAGTCCTTGAGGTGTAGCTTGACAATCTTGGTGATGATGGTGATAAGGATCTCGTTACTCCTCTCCACTTGTCCATTAGCCTGTGGATGATATGTACATTGTGTTTGATTTTCTAAGTGTCCATTTATTCCTCAAAGAGACTTGAAGTAAATTGAGTTCCTCCATTAGTCATTATCTCTTGTGGTATATCGAACCTTGTGAAAACAAATTCATGGAGAAATTCCACTACTACCTATTTGATTGACGTTAGGAGTGATTTAACTTCCATGCATTTTGCAACATAATCTGTGTAGGTCGGGATGTAGGAGTTTCAATGGGAAAGAGGATTTATTAGCCCCAAAAAACCAGTGGCCTATTTTTCAAAGGGTTCCAATACCAGCTGACGTTTTAGCAACATCCCATTTGTTAGATATTTTTCTACCCATACACTGGCAATCATCACATCTCTTCACAAAGTCCTTGGCATATTTGAAAATTGAGGGCTAATAAGACTCGTAATGGAGTACCTTGTACCCAATTCTTTTATTGGAAAAGTGGCCCCAACATGGGCCATTGTGGCATGTTTTCAATATATTGTAGAACTCATCTTCCCATACACATCTTCTGATAATGATTTTAGGTATTGTGCAAAAAATACAACCATTGATCCATGTGAAACTTCCACTTTGTTTAATAATCCTCTATCACTTTTTTGGAGTCAGGTGATATGGTAGCTTGCTTGCAACCCAGTTGTTAGAAATATCTATGAACCATGGAGAGTTAGTAGATACCGCGAAGATATGTTTGTTAACAAAGGAATCTTCTACTAGGGGCTCATTTTCACTAGATGTCAATCTAGAAAGAAAATCAACGACTACATTATCCTTTCCAGGTTTATGTAAGATGGTAATACCAAACCTCTACAATAAAAGAAACCATCTAGTAAATCCACCATTAGTGGTTGGTTCATTCATTGAGTATCTAATAGTGGCATGATTAATATGTAATATTATTATTCATTATCAAGGTTAATTTTGGATGGATTGGTGATTTTCAATGTGGCATTTAATCTCTTACTCTCACCATAAAATCTATTGCTTCTTTTAACGATTGATTTATTTAGTAGTAGTTTCTTCCTAACACTTTTATGATGACATTAGTACCCTTGTTGATTTTTTTTACATATATGCATGTAGGATATTTATTTTATTATAGAAAAACAATCATGTCACAAACAACAATATTTGGAAAAAATTTGGAGCATTTTACCCATTAACATTTTGTTATGTCCCCTTGAGATTTTTGCTTCAAGAACACTTGTTATTCTTGACAACATTTTTCTAATGGTATCTTCATCAAATATCTCTACATTGTGCTTTTGCCATTATCTTTGTAATTTTTTAAAGATTGTTCTTGGAAAAAATTCTGGGAGTTAACTACTTTTTTTCCATCAATGATGTCAAACTATTAATAGACGTCAAAGATATTGAATTTCATACTCCGGTTGTGATGAAGGATTAAAATGTCTAATAATAATGTCCATCCCTTTTCCTAAGCCAAACTTATTGCAAGATGTTAACACGTCATTTTTTATTTCATAATAATAATAATAGTAATAATCATGTATAATCTTTAGAATCACGTCCCTTCACCATTTCATCTTAGATCAAGTTTTGCACTTACTATGCCTACTTTATTAAAACTATTTTGTAAAATCTAAAATATTATGGAATTTTTTTGCGAGTATTTGCTTGCTTATAAAATGCTACCATTGATTTAATTTTCCAAATTTTAAAAAAAAATCCACTTATTATTACGTATTTGATTCAAACAAATAATGAATATAAGATTTAGTACTTGCAAGTGTAATTAGGTGATTAATGAAGGTTAAATAAATGATTAAAGACAAAAAAAAATGTAAAGTAAATGTGACAAATAAGAGAAAAAAATGAAAAATGAAAATATTAATATGGTAAAAAGGATTGAGGAATGGGAAATGAAAGGTTGAGCCCTTTGGCATTTCCATTACCCTAGATTTCTATATTTCTTCGTATATTTTCACTCTCAAAGGGTGTTTTGCCCATGGTGAGGAGGATGCACAAAGAACCATTAGTTTCATTGTAATTGGAGATTGTCGAAATAAGAGAACTTAGCAAAGATTGAGTGATGCTTTTTTTTGTTTGGGTTTCTAAGGTAAAATTTCCATGTTTATAGTATGTTTGATTTTGTTGCATAAAAATTTTATATCTAAAATATGTTACTCATATTTATGTTTGATATGTTGTTTTGAGTATGATAGTGGTTTCAAGGAAGAATTCTAAATGGTAGCTCTATTATTACACCCATACTTTCATTCTCCATTAGTATTTGATAATTGCCAATAAATCTCGATTATGATTCGTCCATTTTACATGGAGACTGAAGATTATTGGTTTCCATCTTATGTTAGGATATTTAGAAAATTAGGATTTAGTTAAGTTCAACTTGGTCTAATGTGTCTATTACATAAAACTTTGTTTCTTTAGTATGCATTAGTTGCATTTTAATTCAATAGTCACAATATGTTCTGTATATAGAATGATTCGATGACTCATAGTCTCTTTGATACTGATGGATATTTTTTTTGTATTTGGGACAATCAACAATTGGGCTAGTCTCGTACTCGCATGACACGAGGTTGATTCCAACCGCTACCACTATAACCACCTAGGTGGGTCCTCATCATCCCAAAAACGAGGCCATAGGTTAACATCATAGTGATTTGAACATGGGACTTATTTCCCATGAAAATGGGTAAACCTATAGGAGAAAAAATTTCTCCTATTCTTGACACCCAATTGACCAACCAACAACATATAATAACCACTACTAGTTGATGGCGTGCCATTATATCTCTGCCACCTACATAAAGCTTATGATTCACACAAATCCGACTAGATCACATGGATGATTCCACTCAAAAGGTAGTTTGATCATTTGGAATCGATTTCTTATGCTTGTTTGTTTCTAGGAATCTGATATGGATTATGGGGTCACCTAGAAGGAAAAGGGGTTTTGAGCATGATCTTGTTCTCTCGCCTTAAATGGGAGGTTAATCTTCAATCCTAGTCCAATGGGACCTCCCTTAATGGCCTAATGGTTATATGATGGGCACTACTTGGGAAGACATGATTGAGATAACATAGTTCCATATATCCTTATCTGATACTTACCACTTTCAATCATGCATTAAAATTCCTTACCTGACCTTCATTATTTGGGTTCAACTAACCATTGATTCTTTGGGATTTGGTAGCCATACATCCGCATACCTAAGTAGGGCCCATAAAATTTGACCCGGGCGATTGGTGCAGCTAAAAGAGAAGGAAAAAAACATATTATGGCCACACGCACAAAAAAATAAAAGAAATCAAAATGAAAAATATGGATGGGACTAATTGATGAGCCTCATTATTGAGTAATTATATGGGCCTTAATTCACCTCCTAGATTAGTCAAACCAACTATTCTCACAACTTATTGCAAACTTTTGATCGTATTTTGTTTATGAAATGAGTTAGAGTTGGATATTTGGCTTTGTGGTCTAATGTGCATATAATGTAGAAATAAAGGATAAAAGTAAGGAGAAATGCAGGTATAAAGGATAAAAGCAAAGAACTATAGCAAAGACCTTGGTCAAGACTTGAATGGGACAAGATAGAGGATTTACAGGAGCTTAATCCTCCTCATCTACTACCCCTCCATTTGAATATTCCTCCACCATCTTGGAGTGCAAACAGCCACATCATGAGGACTAAAAGATAGCCAAGCAAGTGAAAAGGACAAAAAACAATTTATTTTGAGTTGGGAGCCAAACCACCCTAATTTGAGAGGAAGTTGTTGGAGATTTCATATGTATAAATAGAGAGGCTTAGGACCTCACTAGGATTCAGACTTCATTTGTGAAACTTTGTTTTATTTCTGAATTGCAAATACTTGTGAATTTGATTTGTAATCCATGGTTTCTATTATGAAGATGAGTTTTGTTTAAGCTAGCTCTAAGTTAAACTTCGAGGGCTAAAGCTCTTGGGTTAGGGCCCGACCCAAGTAGCCACAACTCCTCTTTACTGTATTGTTATTCTAGCATAGAGTTCTATTCCGTTTATTTGTTAAGTAGTTTCATGGTTTGCTGACGCATTTTCTCCAGAAGTTTCTGGTTCTGATTAATTTGGTTAATCAGCTTTCTGGTTCTGTTCACTTATTTGAATAGCTTCCTGTTTTTGTTCATCTGTTTTTATAGTTGCATCTGTTGTAGGTTACTTTCATTTGTGTTTTTAATTCACAGGTTGGATTAGAGGAAAAGATTACTATCAGGTTGTGCGCAGGTGTCTTGGCCTCATCTCCTCCCTCTGGGACCATGACTTGAGGCAGAGACCCTCCAGCAACCCCAAAAACACAGTTTCTGGTTCTCGCATGGGCTATGGAGTTCGTTGTTTAAATACAGTTAGTTGTTTACCCACACTGGTTTTCTCTATCATTTTCCTTTGAAACCGCCTCTAGCATGTTCCCCCTCCATCGCTTCCTCACCGTCCGATCACCAACAAACCTTCACAATCACCATCCGGTTCACTATTTTCTTCGATTGTCACCTCGCGTGGAGTCCACCATTCACTTTATGAAGTTTAAGTCCCCATTGTTGATTTGCCTTACCTGATTCGATGGTTGTCGCTTCACCCGATCGCCAAATAGCTTGGCCGATCTCCACCATTGATTATCCCTACCTGATCCAACGGCTATTGCTCCATATCACGTGGATTTTTTCCGACCGTTATCTGCTTGAGAGCACGCGAAATGGGTGGTTTCCTCGTGCTACGTGTCGACCGGGGAGACAAATCGCATAAAATTTGAGAAAACCACTTACAGCTTTGAGGGCATGTAATAAACAGTTTACCGTCCTCTAAACCCGCTCCACCATTTCCACACGTTATTTTTTCCCATGATCTAATCTTCGTCATCCATCTACTGACTAGCCTCATCCATCCATCTCTTGCCTTCACCCGAGTGATAAGATCTTAGTTGTTCATCGCTCCTGTCAACCTCGCCTGTCCATCTCTTGGCCTCACCCGCATGATTAAATCTCAACCATTCATTTCCTTTGGTCCCTTGTTTGCCCATCTACCTACATAACCTCCTGCGATCAAATCTCCACCGTTCATTTACCTTTCACCCAACTAATCCAACGGTTCTTACGCACTGTTGCTCCCTCACGTCCTCCTCTCATTGATTTCAACCTTCGAATGCTTTTTTCGCTTGAAACCCGATTTAGCCGAAGTTCCATTGTTTACCCCTTAGTCTAGTTTTAATGTTTTTTTCTTATGCAACATAGATAATTAGCATTAGGTTAATGTTAAATTAGAAATTCTGCTTAGCATAGTTGTTTGATTGATTAAGTTAGGTTATGGTGCAAGTTTAGGATTTCAAGTTGTTTTCTTCATTCCTGCAGTAGAATGGCTCTCTCTTAGAATAAGGTTTTCTCTCCTTCCATCAAATAATTAAGCTTCTTCTAACTCTATAGAAGTTTGGTTTGGAACCCTTGGGGTCTCTTTCCAGATAAACAGAGACCACATGCAATACCTTCACTTCTACTTGTGCATATAGCACTGTCACCTCCAAGTTTGTACGAACCCCGGGTTGATAAGTAAATATGGTAGCCTTGGGAGCTGTAGCATTATTTTTGCAATGCCTAGGCTCATCACTTTTTGGCACTGTTTCTGGGGAGGTGTCTAAGTAGAAGTAGTTACTGCTTTCTTCTATTTATAGTCTCCTACTTTCTTTTCTTCTACTTCTAGTCTTCAAACTTTCTTCCATTAGTTTATTTTCTGCAAAAGTAATCTAATTTATTTCTTTCTTTTAGTTATCATTAGCTTCTTTCCTTTCCATTCTGCAAGTGCTTTTTAGATTTAAAACATAATCTTACAAAATCCAACCTAAAAACATTTCCTTTCATGCCTCGTAGGATTAGGGACAATTCAAGAAAATTCTTGTCAAATACCCCCACTGCATCCAACAGGCAACCTTCTCTCTTCTTCAGTGATGGTGAATTGGAAGACCCTTTAGGTGAGAAAACTTACCTATTTGGGGAACCTACAGAAGAAGAAGAAGAGGAAGAACCCATTCCTACTGAATAATGCTGGAAACCAAAATGATAGGAGAGATAGAGAGAGAATTGAGAGTGCCTTGCCCATAAGGGAAACCAATGGGGACGCCAAGATGAAGAATATAAGCTCCTTTTCTCTACCTCATTTCCATGGCTTGACCACAGAGGACCCTCACACTTTCCTATTTGAATTTTTTGTTATATGCTGAACCTATGACTATACAAATGATGAGAAAAAGTTAAAACTATTCCCATCTACCCTCAAGGATGCAACATTGCACTGGTTCATGGGTTTACCTGGAGATAGCATCACAACTTGGGCTCAGATGCAGCAAGCTTTTAACAACAAATATAGGGACTATTGTAGGTCAAAATACACTAAAGATGATATTTTCAGGATGACCATAGGCCATGATGAATCCCTAGAAGACTATGAAGAAAGATTCCAGCGTAGTTACAAAAGGGCCAGGTGCACACTTGACCTTGAGTCACTAAAGCTGGTATTTCTTAGAGGAGTAAAGAAGATCTTCTAAATACCTTACATATGATAGCAGGAGGATATGTCTACCAATTACCCTATGTGGACATTAAGACTGTCTTTAGAAACCATTCTTGGACAGCTAGGAAAAAGGGTAGGGGTAGTCAACCTATGGCCAATACATCATCCTCGAACTTATCTATCAAAGGTGAAATTGGAAATATGTTAGAAGATTTGAAAAGTGACATGATGCAAAACCTTACCTTAGAATTGGACACCATGAACATCAAAAGGAAGCAAGAGGATGTAGAGAGAGCCTTGGCCACTTTTTGTCCTATATGCACTTGGAGGCATCCTAGGAACGAATTTCCATTAAATTGTATTAAGATTTGCTCAGTCTATGAAGAAAAATCCTACACAGAAAAATGCCCTTCTTTACTTAGACTCAAAGCTTTATACCAAGGAGCTGAAGGGGTCACTGAGCAACTTTGCTACATCAACCAAAGGAGACGTCTTGGGCCTAGACAATATCAATAGGGTATGCAAGGTCCATCCCTTGCATACTAAAACCCCAACCAAGCCACAACTATACCTTCTTGGGGACCCCCTGCTCATCCTTCCTAGTCTACACCCCCTCCTTGGTCCTATGCATCTCAATATCAATCCCACCCAACTAGTCAGTCATTTCAACCTTATGTTCATCTAGAACATCAGTGGAATGCCCACCCCAGGGGTGGAGGTCCCAATTCAACAATTTTCCACCCCTATTGCCTCCACCACTTGCACAACCACAACTCCTGCACTCTGCTTCACCCAAGAAACTCCAGATGCCTGCCCAGCCAAATCCAAACCCAAACAGTAGGCAGGCTCAACAAGAATACAGTGGAGAGACATCATACCCATATTATGTTGTAGAAATCCAAGAGATCGACCTAAGATCAAGGATAATTCTCCCTGATAACCAACCTCCCTCTCCACATAGGGAGGTTGAGGAAGAAAGAGAGGAAAGCAACTTGAAAGTAAATCCACCCTTTCCTCAAAGATTAGCCCAACCACTCCACCCTACCCCAGAAGAAATTGAACTTCTGGGAGAATTGAAAAATCTATGTGTAAAAATCCCCCTTCTCCAGGCAATCAAAGATGTGCCTATTTAAAATAAATTGATTAAGTAGAAGTGCTTCAAGCATCTAGGAAGAAGAAAAAGGGATGCCCCTACCATTAATGTCATTGGGCAGTTGTCTGACTTAATGCTAGGGCAGGTAACATGTCCAAAATATTTGGACCCTGGAAGCCCTGTAGTAGATGTACACATCAATGGCACCATTGTCCCATACACTTTGATTGATCTTGGGGCTGCCATTAATGTGATGACTAAGGACACCATGCTCAAACTCAACCTCCAAGGGTCGTTGAGAAAGACCACAATAGTGTTGCAACTTGCAGACCGTTCCACAATCAGCCTTGAGGGAATTGTGGAGGATGTGATGGTCTCTATTGATTCCTAGGAATACCCTGTAGATTTCCTAGTTCTCCAGCCTAAGGCTAAGCTTACTGGTTACCCTCTCATCCTTGGGAGGCCATGGCTAGCCACAACTGATGCTTACATGACCTGCAGAGCTGGGAATATGACCATCAAGAATGGGCATACGTCCAAACAATTAGTCCTATACCCTCCTCCTCAACCTTCGCTAGAACATGATTTACCTTTATGGTTAGAGGAGGATGAAGAAGATGAGGGTTACTATGCCCAACTTTATACTTTGGAAGCAATCATAGGAGGAGGACAACAAGACGAGTATGATTTGATTGAACAACTGCTCCAAACTCCAACTCCTAATTCCCTGCCATTAGAAGAGGAAGTAAGGGAACCATGAACAAACATCCAATTGGTTTATGCCTGGCCAATTCCAACCCACTCCGTGTCAAAACCATAGAATTTGGCCTAGAGAAATATTTGCAAATTAATCCATCTCTTTTTGCCTTGGAAGAGGAAACTATATGCAACATGCTAAGGGAGAACCTAGAAGCCTTCGCTTGGAGCTATAAGGCAATGAAGGGAGTACACCCCTCAGTGTGTACTCACCACATCTACATCCAAGAAGGTTGCAAGCGAGTCAGGAAACCACAAAGGAGGTTGAATCCAACTCTTAAAGAGATAGTTAAGGAAGAACTGCAAAAACTGCTAGATGCAAGATTTATTTACCCTATTTCAGATAATGAGTGGGTCTATCCTTTAGTATTAGTAACAAGAAAAATGGTAAGTGGAGGATTTGTGTGGATTATAGGGAGTTGAAAAAAGATACCAAGAAGGATCATTTTCCCCTACCCTTCATTGACCAATTGCTAGATGGCCTGGCAGGGAAGAAATTATTTTCTTTCCTAGATGGATTCAGTGCGTATAACCAAATCCAAATCTACATTGAAGACCAGGGCATAACCACATTCATCTGTCCTTGGGGTACTTTCACCTATAGGATCCTTCCTTTCAGCCTATGAAATGCTCCTGCCACTTTCCAGAGAGAAGTCTTGAGTATCTTTGCTGAATTAGTACATGATTTTGTGGAAATCTATATGGATGGCTTTACACCTTATGGTTGTGATTTCCAAGAAACCCTGACTAACCTAGGCAAAGTATTACACAAATGCATTGAAATGAATTTGTCTCTCAATCTAGAAAAGTGTGAATTCTTAATGACTTAAGGGACTTTGATAGGTCATTCAATATCTTAGAAAGGACTGTAGGTGGACCCAAAAAAAATAGCAATCGTCCAAGGGGTCCCACCTCCACAAAAGAAGAAATATGTAAAAAAATTCTTAGGATCAGCTGGATACTACTGGAGGTTCATAAAGGACTTCAGCAAGTTTGCCTCTCCTTTGTTTGGATTGTTGGCCAAATATTCTGAATTTATATGGGCAAAGAACTATCAAGAGGCCTTAGACATTCTCAAGGGTAAGTTGACTACTGCACCAATTCTTGGAGGCCCAAATTGGGCCCTCCCCTTTCATATTCATGCTGATGCCTCACAGAAAGTCATAGGAGCAACCTTAGGTCAGGAAGAGGAGAAATTGCCTTATGCCATCTATTTTATCAGTAAAAATCTTTCAAAGGCTGAGCTAAACTATACTGTGACTGAAAAGGAACTCCTAGCTATTGTGCATTCATTGAACAAATTTAGGCATTACATTACAGGCTATCAAATGTTTGTGCATACTGATCATGCTGCAATAAAATATTTGATGAACAAACTAGATGTAAATGATAGAATTATAAGATGGTTGCTTCTATTATAGCAGTTTGATCTGAGTTCCATTACTGATAAGCCTAGTAAAGAAAATGTTGTTGCTGACTTTCTATCTCAAATAAATCTACTTGCAGGTGAAGAACGAATGGTGGATGACTAGGTACCAGATGAGCATCTGTTTTCTATTTCAGTTCTCTCCCCATGGTTTGTTGATATAGCAAACTATCTGGTATCGTCATAGTACCCACCAAACTTGCCCTCCAAAGAAAAGAGCAAGATAATCAGAAAGAGCACCCCCTTCACCTGGATTGGGGGAAATATGTTCAAACTTGGCCCAGATCAAATCTTAAGAAGTTATGTAAGGGAAGAGGATGTCCTTAACATCCTTCTGACCTATCATGATGGGTCTTGTGGAGGTCATTTTGCAGCAAAGAGGATAGAATTCAAAGTGTTGCAAGTAGGATATTATTGGCCTACTATTCATCAGGATGTAAAGAAGTACATTAGTCAATGTGATTGGTGCAAGAGGATGGGAAATCCTACTCCCAGAGATGAAATTCTCGTAAAACCTCAGGTGACTTTCGAGCCATTTGACAAGTGGGGCATGGACTTCATTGGGCCTATCAACCATCCTCCAAAGCAAAAACAACACATCATTGTGTGCACTGATTATTTGACTAAATGGGTTGAAACCAAGACAATTAAGGCAACAACAGAAGAAAAGGTGGCTAAGTTCCTAAGGGAGAATATATTCTACAAATTTGGGTACCCTAGAGAGCTAGTCATAGACCAGGGCAGCCAATTTACCTCCAGCATGATTGAAGAGCTGCTCGAGCATCACAAAATCAAGCATATGACCTCCACTCCTTATCATCCACAAGCTAATGGGCAAGTGGAGGATGGCAGCCCAACTAGATTTAGATCTCAGCCATGCGCAGAAAGAAAGGTGGTTGCATTTGAATGGCTTGGATGAATTCAGAATGCAGGCCCTCCTAGATACAAAGATAGTTCATATTCAAAGGAAGATCTGGCATGAAAAGCACATCAAGGAGAAGCAATTTCAAGAAGGAGATTGGGCATTGTTATATGATTCTAGGTTTAAAGATTTCAAGGGCAAGCTAAGGACAAGATGGCTCGGACCTTATGGGGTGGAAAGATGCCATGACAATGGTTCAGTGCAAATCAGAACTATTGATGAAGAAGCCATTCCATTGCTAGTTAATGGACACAGATTGAAAATTTACAAGACGCCTTTATCAAGACAAGAGTTCATTGACAAAATTAGTAAGACAGTGATGATGGTGGATCAAGTTCCAGCTCCTCCCTCATTCAGTTACTGAAAAAGGACAAAGAATAAGGATTCAGGTGAAAACCTCTATGAGGCATCTGAGTCCCATCTTTAGGTTGAAAACCTCATGAGGTGGCCCACAGATGAGAAAAATGAAAAGGATAAGATGATCCCTAGGTGAAAACCTTCCTAAGGCACCTACGACAGATATCTATGGTGAAAACCTCTCAGAGGCAGCCTAGGTGTTTTGTATATATATATATATATATATATATATATATATAAGAATTAAAACATAATTGTTATGTGCAAGTGGGTGAGAAATACAACTAAGGAGCAAAGAGAAGATCCAAAGGGAACCGTGCCTCACATATATTTCATCTCCTCCACTCCTTTCCAATGCATCCCTCCATCAATTCTATTGTTTTTCACTTCATTGCTTCCCTTTAGGTGAAGATTGTGTTTTCTAACATAATCACCTCAACAATTACCATCATCCCTGCATCCACATACACTCCTACTCCCTCTGTCCATTCATTATAGCATCCTCACAACACCATCCAACAACATGATCAAGAATTCTGAGGAAGACACCAATCATTGCCAAGTGGTAATCCAGGAGCTCCACAACAGCAGCAACAACATCAGATCTTCAGTCACAGACATCGACAAAAGCTAATAAACTATCAATAGACATCAGAGAAGGATGAATAATTACCATCAACAACATCTCTGATCTTTGACAACTGTAGCATGGAATCAAGACCATAGGTAAGTATCCTACTCACTCACTCATATGCATCATTTGATCAAAAGTTGTAAAGGTTAAGAGGTAGTTGGTTTATAAGTGAAAAGGTGGAAAAAAGGAAATTCTTTAATAAGTCAAAAGAACATCCAAGAGTCCATAGACACAGTGTTGTTATGGAAACCATTTGAGAATGCTTGAAGAAATAATATTTGGGGTAGAAACACCAGCTCACCAAAGACTCATCATACCCTATTTCTTGATGCAATCACTCATAGACTCTAGCATCAAAGTAAAGGAATTAAATTCCTAGCAGTTGGTTCACCATGGGTTGATTAGGATCCTCATTAAGGATGCCCTCCAAAGCCTCAAGATCCCCATAACATGGTCAGCCTTTAGAAACTTACCAGTAGAAGATGAAATCAAAACCCTCACCTATGATGTTAGTCCTTCTGTCAGTGAGGAGGGGGAAAAACAAGAAGAAGAAGATACAGAGCTAGATGGGGATGAGATGGGTGAAGAAGAAACTAATATAGAGGAACATGCTGAAAGAAGACAAGGAAAATGAAGTTGAAACAAGAGGAGGAAACAAAGGAAGAAACTGATGGAGATGCGAAAGAACAACAAAAGGAAGAATATAAGAAAAACAGAGACGACAACTGCAAGAAAAGGAAAATTAGTTAGCATGTATGGCCAACCTCTCCTTGGAGGCTATTCAGTGTAGGATGTCAGATAAATCCTATGCTATTTACCTCAGAGAACAATGACTGTAATTTTAGATTAAAACACTAGCACAAAGGATCACCATGCCATTTCAGGGTTGCAGACAGTTTATTGATATTTGCGATCAAAGTACACTAAAGGATGGGGCCAAAATAGCTGAGTTTTACTTGCATAACATGGCCCTCACAGACATGAATAATTGGGATCCTAATGCAAAGCTAAGAGATCTACAATTAATGGCTTTGGCATCATGGCTAAACCATGAGAAGTCAAGGGCTGTAGAGATGAAAGAATATTGGCCAGAGAGAAGAATGAACCTCCTTTCATCAGAGCTAAGAAATCAAACCCTATTCAGTGAGGAGGGGGCCCTACTCAGCACCCATAACCTGATTGCAAATGATCCTCAACTGGCACTTAGATATCTTGCTGCCCAAGGGCAAGAAATTTCACATTTTGAGGATATATTTAAGCTACTAAGAGATGATAATATACATGCCTGCTAAAATAGAACACACTGCCACACAGTTTGAAGATCAGAGAAAAGAAGAAGAGGAAAAGAGGCAGTGGGAAGAAGCAGAAAGGAATGCAGGCTTCTATGAACAAGAAGAAGTGATCACAGTAGAAGCATGGGATGTTAGAGAGGCTACCAGAGCCACTAAGTTGCTCAGAGGATGAGAAACACTTTCAATAGGGGGGTGATGATGAGCCTCATTATTGAGTAATTATATGGGCCTTAATTGGCCTTAATTCACCTCCTAGCTTAGTCAAACCAACTATTCTCACAACTTATTGCATACTTTTGATTATATTTTGTTTATGAAATGAGTTAGAGTTGGATATTTGGCTTTGTGGTCTAATGTGCATATAATGCAGGAATAAAGGATAAAAGCAAGGAGAAATGCAGGTATAAAGGATAAAAGCAAAGAACTATAGCAAAGACCTTGGTCAAGACTCGAATGGGACAAGGTAGAGGAATTATAGGAGGTTAATCCTCCTCATCTACTACCCCTCCATTTGAATATTCCTCCACTAGCTCGGAGTGCAAACAACCACATCATGAGGACTAAATGACAACCAAGCAAGGGAAAAGGACAGAAAACAATTTATTTTGAGTTGGGAACCAAACTACCCTAATTTGAGAGGAAGTTGTTGGAGACTTCATATGTATAAATAGAGAGGCTTAGGACCTTACAAGGATTTAGACTCCATTTGTAAAACTCTATTTTATTTCTGAACTGCAAAGACTTGTGAATTTTCTCTGTAATCCATGGTTTCTATAATGAAGATGAGTTCTATTTAAGCCAGCTCCGAGTTAAACTTCAAGGGTTGAAGCTCTTGGGTTAGGGCCCGACCCAAGCAGCCACAACTCCTCTTTACTGTATTTTTATTCTAGCATAGAGTTCTGTTATGTTTATTTGTTAAGTAGTTTCATGGTTTGTTGATGCATTTGCTCAAGAAGTTTCTGGTTTTGATTCATTTGGTTAAGCAACTTTATGGTTCTGTTCACTTATTTGAATAGCTTCCTGTTTCTGTTCATCCATTTCTGTAGTTGCATCTGCTGTAGGTTACTTTCATTTGTGTTTTTAATTCACAGGTTCGATTATATGAAAAGATTACTATCAGGTTGTGTGCAAGTTTCTAGGCTTCATCTCCTCCGTCTGGGACCATGAATTGAGATAGAGACCCTCCAGCAACCCCAAAAACACAGTTTATGGTTTTCGCATGAGCTATGGAGTTCATTGTTTAAATGAAGTTAGATGTTTACCCACACTAGTTTTCTCTGTCATTTTCCTTTGAAACCACCTCCAACATGTTCCCCCTCCATCGCTTCCTCACCGTCCGATCACCAAAAAACCTTCACAATCACCATCTGATTCACTAGTTTCTTCAACTGCCATCTTGCGTGCAGTCCACCATTCACTTTATGAGCTTTAAGTCCCCACCATCGATCTGCCTTGCCTGATCTGACGGTTGTTGCTTCGCCCGATCACTAACTAGATTGGCCGATCTCCACCATTGATCAACCCCACCTGATCTAATGGTGATCCAGGTGGATATTGGTGGCCACCCACCAAGTCCACTTGGACCCCCACCATTGTTCCTTTCAGCTTTTCAGTTTCCTTAATTGTAGCACAATTTACTATTTTTTGCAGTTTTTTGGGTCCTGAACTTTCGGAGTCGTTTTGAGGCCCTAAATGACGTTTTTTGGAAAAACTGGGAGCAACATGGGTCCATGGACCGATGTTGCTCTTTCCAAACTTGTAGTTCTCAGATAGATCTTTATAACAAGATATTGCACGCGTCAAACAGAGATCGTATGCCAAAGTTACGACCCTGGGAAGTTGATGTACCAATTTACCCAAACGGGGCCCACAGTTTGGCGTTTCATCTTCTAGGGTTAGGTTTTTGGATGTTTAGGGTTTTCCTTTGTTTTTCAAAAATAAATAGGCCTTCGAGTCTCATTGTAACACAGTTCAGAGGCATGTAGCCACCACATCTCTTCTCAGAGATAAGCTACCATCACCCTAGCTGGTTTATTTCCATTACTGTTTGTAAGCATATTTCAGTATTTTACATTAATGAAAGGAAGTATTATTTCTACTACATATCTGTGTTTATGGTTATCTCTGTAATTTGTTGCATTCCTGTTTAAATCCATATCATTGGTATTAGAGCGGTCTTCTTTTTCTTTTTTTTCTTTGCATGTCCGCAACGAGGTCGGGATATATGAGTTAGGGCTTCAATTGGTCGAACCTTTGCAAGACTAGCCTCGAAAATTCCGATGGCCTCCCATGGCGGATGAGAAGAAAGATGAGGGGGTAGGAGATCCTATCAAAATCTTGCTCGAACTGGGCCTCGAGCAACAAAGGAACGCGATGATGGAAAACTTTGCCCAGATCGTTCAACGACTACCCAAAGGTGACGCATCGGCTTCCAGCAACTACTCTGGAAACGCCATGCCCTTTAAGGTACAAGTTAATTTTGAAATATCCATATTCAAGGGTCAGATAAACGCAGATGTCGTAGATAAATGGTTAAATATGCTAGAGGGTTATTTTTTTGTTCATGAATTTTCGAGTCGGGAAAAGATTATTTTCACTCTTCTCAAATTAGCCCCCCATATGAAGAACTGGTGGGAAACCTACTACGAGTAGAAGGATGAAAATACCGGCTCACTATTTAGCCGCACCCACCTAGAATTCATTCTGGGATGCCATCAATGAACAGTACTACCCTGTCGGAAAATATGAGGATCAATACATAAAGTGGACCAAGTTGCGTCAGGGAAGGGACCAAGATGTGCCAGATTTTACCAATATTTTCCATACCCTTCGCACAAAGTTGGGTATCAAGGATTCAGAGTAGGATTTGATACTCAAATACCAGGTCTCCCTACACAAGTACATCCAGGAAGAAATAGAATTCCTGAACATCTCCTCGCTCGGCACACCATACCGATATGACGTCAAGGTCGAGTAGAAGTTTAAACAAAAGAAGCAAGACTTTGTATCCGCGAATCCAAAGCAAGGGAAAGGTGCCCCTAAACCGCAGAACAAAGGAGAAAGCCAAGCCAGAGCAGCCCAAGACAACTTTCCAAAGCTGCAAGCAAATAATGGCACTGGGAAGCCGAAAAAGGACACGGGAAAATGGTGTGAGTTCCATAAGAGCTCCACTCACAACACAAGTGAGTGTCGGGCCAAGTAGTCATTGGTGGCTAAGCTAAATGTTTCAGAATTAGATGCATGTTCTGACTCTGTGTCAGAACTTGACAAGGGTAATGAAAAAGGGAAGCAGATTATCGATGCAGAGCCCAACGCCACCGTTACCACCACGAAGATCCAGAAGGAGGAACCCGAAGATCCAGAGGAGGAGGAGCGTCTCTTCCACTCCTAGATGTGGGAAAAAGGATCCCCGCTACAGTTCATTGTTGACAACGGGAGCCAAAAGGACCTCATTTCGGCAGAGGTCATGAAGTGGATGGGCTTACCGACCACAACACATCCACAATCATACACCATCGGGTGGCTTCACTAAGGACGAGATCTTCGCATGAGCCAGTAGTGTCACCTTCCATACAACATCAATCCCTTCACGGATGAGGTATTGTGTGCAATTTCTCCCTTTGAAGCTTGTGATGTATTATTAGGACAACCATACTTGTGGAAGCAAAATTCTATGTATGAATCAAGGTCACGTGCTGTCATTATTACTTTAGGAAATAAGTTGTACAGGATACCGAACGTAGCACTGCCTACCGCCATCTCTTTAGTTACTGCAAAACAATGCAGTAAGCTCATTTCCAAAACTGGGAAATTTGTTTCCCTGATGATATGCCCTCAAGGAAAGAAGAAGACGATGACCACGACCTCCAGATAGGGCCCCTCTATACGATAACTATAGATGGACAAGTTCGTGGAGAAGTGCGAGGACATCTTCACCTCCCCTGCAGGGGTTCCTCTGCACTGCCAGGTCAAGCACCCCATCGATCTTACCCTAGGTGTGCTGCTGCCCAATGGACTAATCTATCGGTGCTCCATTCTGGAGAATAATGAAATCAATAGGCACATTCAGGAGCTGCTACAGAAAGGTCTCATCCGTCCAAGTTCATCGCCCTGTGGGAGCCTGATCTTGTTGGTACAGAAGAAGGATGGGACTTGGAGACTCTGTATTGATTATCAGATGCTAAATAAGATCACTGTCCATAATAGGTACCTCATCCCATGGATTGATGACCTCCTAGACCAGCTGAAGGGGGAAAAATATTTCAGCAAGATCGATTTGAGGTCAGGATATCACCAGGTATCAATCGAACCCTCCGATGTGTGGAAGACTACCTTCAAAGCCAAGGAGGGCCTTTTCGAATGGTTGGTTATGCCTTTTGGATTAACGAATGCTCCTGCAACCTTCATGAGGCTAATGGATGACATCTTGCGGCCATTCACCAACTCATTTGTAGTGGTATACTTGGATGACATCCTGATCTTCAGCCAAAGTTGGGAAGAGCACCTCCACCACATCCGACAGGTTCTCCAAACACTGTGGCAACACAAGTTATGTGCCGTTTTGGAGAAATGCACTTTTGGCATGACCCAGGTTCAGTATCTGGGATACATTATTGATGAACAAGGGGTGCATGTGGATCCAGCTAAGATCTAAGTCTTTTAGGATTTTCCCTCTCCAACCACTATAACAGAGCTCCCCAGCTTTCTAGGTCCTGCCAACTTCTACCGCAAGTTTGTGTTGAGATTTTCTCATATCACTTGGCCCTTGAGTCAAGTCACCAAGGGAGGAGCGAAAGAAAAACTATTTTGGTCTGAATCTCAACAGAAGGCATTCACAAAGTTGAAAGATCGCCTCTGCTCTGCACCAGTGCTCGCATAACCAGACTTGCAACAACAATTTGAGGTCGAGACAGATGCCTCTGACTATGATATTGGGGCAGTTGTTACTCAACATGGGCATCTAGTGGCATATCACAGTAAGACACTTTCAGACACAGTTCGGAAGTATCCCACTTATGACAAAGAGATGTATTCCATTGTGCAGGCCTGCCGACAATGGACACATTACATTTTGGGGAAGGAAATGGTCATCCACACAGACCACTGACCCCTCTAGTTCATACAGACCCAAGGGAAATTGCAGAATGACTGCCATCATAAGTGGTCCACATACCTAAAACAATTCCATTTGAATATCAAGTATAAGAAGGGCAGCACCAATAACGTTGCAGATTGCCTCAGTCAACCACCGATCATGGCATTAACCACCGTGCTCAACTCTTGTGGGCATGAGACTTCTGATTGGCCACTTCTCTACAAAAGTGACCCAAAATTTGGCCACACATACTAGACACTCTTGGAGGGTTGGCATGCTCCAGATTTTCACCTCCAGGATTCCCTGTTATGTCACCTGGGTCACCTTTGTGTTCCTTCAAGCGAGCGTGCCAAGACGATTTGGGAAGCACACTACAGTCAGGATGTTGGGAATTTTGGGGTCGAGAAAATGGTGGCAGTACTACAAAAGTATTTCTATTGGAAAAATCTGTCACAAGATGTCGGGAAGTACATCAAATCATGCACTTCTTGCACCATTGCCAAATCACCCATCAAGAAGGAAGGCCTCTACACCTCGCTGCCTACCCCTAGTCGACCTTGGGAATCCATCTCCATGGATTAAATGTCAGGCCTCCCTTCCACTAAGCATGGAAACGACTGTGTTTTTGTGGTCGTCAATAGGTTCTAAAAGATGGCCATTATGGCGGCTTGCAAGAGGAATATCACAACAGAAGTCACTGCTAAACTCTTCTTTCAACAAGTGTTGGTACACTTTGGGATCCCACATTCTATCATCTCAAATCGGGACAGCAGGTTCCTTAGTACATTTTGGTCCAGTCAATGGTCGATGCTGCAAACCAAACTCACTAAGTCCATAGCCTTCCATCCTCAAACTGATGGCCAAACAGAGGTTGTCAACAAGATGATTGTACACATTTTGTGCATGTACAACTCAAAGCATCCATGCACATGGGACGAGAGCCTCCCCTATGTTTATCATAGCTACAATCGGGCTCTCCATAGCTTGACTGACCATAGCCCTTTTCAGGTGAGCTTGGGATTCCAGCCACTATGTCCCATTGATGTGACCATGCCATTTGCAGCTACTCACACAGATTCGGCTCATGTCTAGTCCGAAACAGATAAGGCAAACAACTTCATTGAGCACATCCAACATATTCGCCAGTAGGTCCATGAAATTCTGGAGAAATAAAATGCCAAGTACAAGCAACGACATGATCAACATCGGGTGCCACACAAGTTTCAGGTGAGTGACAAAGTCTGGTTGCATTTGCAAAAGGAACGCCTTACTGGAGCCTATCAGAAACTTAGACCACTCTGATATGGTCCTTACACCATTACCAAGGCTATGGGAGATAATGCATTTGAGCTCAACATTCCCCATTCCTTAGCCTGCACCCAGTTTTCAATGTGGACTGCCCTCGGCCATACTTTCCACCATTACTAGACACATTCGACATTGCAGAACAACTCACACCCACAGAGTTAAATCCAGATTGCATGAAACAATCTACAATTGATCGAATCATGGACACACAGATCAAGCACACTCGCCAGCAGAATATCCAACTGTATTGAGTTGTCAGAGTAGGCCAACGCCTTCACCAGGGTAAGTGGCTCACCAGGGACCAAGTTCAGCAGAAGTTTCCTCATCTCATGGAGGAACTCAACGCAGTGGGGACCATTGCTTCCTAAGGGGGGAGGAATGATCCAGGTGGATATTGGTGACCACCCACCAAGTCCACTTGGACCCCCACCATTGTTCCTTTCAGCTTTTCAGTTTCCTTAATTGTAGCACAATTTAGTATTTTTAGCAGTTTTTCGGGTCCTAAACTTTTGGAGTCGTTTTGAGGCCCTAAACGACATTTTTTGGGAAAAATGGGAGGAACATGGGTCCATTGTGTTTAGAAAATTTTGGGCACTGCAACCCATTCATAGATTTCCATAAACCAAGGGCTCCTAAGTCCCTAAAAGTGTTGTTCCATACCCTAAAAGAACAAGGTCAACTAATTACATCATCTCCCAGAAGTTCTCCACAGGAAACTGCTCAGAATTGGTCGAAACTGGACCATACAGGTTGCTCAGTGCTAAGGGTGTGATGCATCCCACCTGCCCAGTGTAAAAGGTGTGATGCATACTGAAAAGACCTTCTATAGGGTGAGATGGGCGAGAGTGGACAAATGACAGAGACAGTTTGCGAGGTGGATGATCATAGAATCTTCCAGAAACTTCTCTTATGACACTTGCCTCTCTAAATTCGCCCAGGGATGAGTAGGAGATCATCAATCTCTAAGTGGAATCAAGAACTATTAGAGAGAAGACACTAATCAAAATCCCAGAAGCTGACTGACCCCCCTGCAATCATCTATATATGGATCCCTCATCCCAAAGATCCAGAGGCTGGAATTTTGTATCTTGTAAGGAAGTGATGTTGGTGTCTTGGTGGAACATCATAGTGTTGGGTGATCAAGCTTTTCATGAGGTGAAAGAAGGGCTTTCATGCTGGAGGATGAAGTTGGGTCAGAACAATTGGTTGTAATCCTCTTTGATATTGTTGATATTAATAAAGCTATTCAAGTTTTCCTCCACATTCTTGTATGTTTGATGATATATGCATTTGTGTGGTCAATATATATCTGGTCATATATTGTTTATGATTGTAGATCTCTATTATTCGATAGTATTATGCTGCTTTGATCCCACAGGTGCTCTTTGAAGCTGGGTAGACGAAGGAGAGGCGATAAGGATCTGTCAGAAGGGAGAGGAACCCAGCAAGGAACCAAGCGCAAGACTGAGGTTGGTGTCCTTGATTCCCCTCTTATCTACTTCTCATAAAGGAAAATGAAAGTAGTTTTAGTTTGCTTGTTTCTAAGATATCTACCAGTCTTAGTGGGACTAGCAGCTCCGAGTGGACACTAGATTTCCCGATACAAAATGGCGACCATACTGGGGAGCGAATAGATTGTTTGTTTGTCTATATTTGTTTTTTTTATAAACTTATAGATGGAGCCTGAAGTCAAGCCAGCTAGACTTCAAGCTGCATTTTCTATGCAAGTGCAAAGTAGATCAATTCTGCTTAAGTCTGTCTCCAGGTTTTGTTTATAAACTGAACAATCGATTTGCAAAATTTCTGATTGCCCTAGTGGTGGCTCTAGTGACCTCATTAGATCAGCCCCTGTGATTTCTATTTACTATACATCACTTGCTCGGCCTAAATCCTTGAACTGAGCTACAAACTGTGATCCGGAACCTAGTTGAAGTCTCGTCCCTAGATTATTGCACCTTCTCCTCTTCAGAATCTGGATGCATTGCACTTCCCATGTGCAGTAGGTGCGCTGCATCGCACTTTCCCTGTGTTATAGGCGCGCTGATCAGACAAGACCTCTTCTACTCATAGATTTTGGTTTCTGTGTTCACTCTCTTCAGCTTTATTTAGGAGTTTTGTTGTCTGTGATCAGTATACCACTGTAGAAACTCCCTTATTTTTCATGATTCCGCCTCCATAGTACAAAGAATTGTAAATGTTTTTATGTATTGTGTGCCATTTACAGTTCTCTTTTACAAAGAAGTAGCATAATCAAACTGTTGTCTTCTGATTTGAAAGTGTCGCAAGTGTCATTTTCAGTCAACGAAAAGAATTCTATCATTCTTGATGGTCAATTATACAGTTACTCTTGTATTTGATTTGAACTAGTAGTTTTTCAAGTGTCAAAAGCAGTTTTCAATTCAAAATAGCAAAGTGTCGTCGTTATCTTCCTTTCGTTTTTGAAAAGAAATTTGTTAGTACTATTTCTTTGAAAAGATAATTCAGATTTTTACTTAGCATTCTTCTTGTCATTCACACATTAAGAAAGCTAAAAACAAATACATGCATGTGCATTTGCATTTAGAGTTCTTGTTGGTTTGATTTAGGATAGTGCATCTATTGTGTGCTCTCTGCTCTATGTTGAAAGAATGGCATCTCTCTTTCTTTAGTAGCTAGGATTTTCAATGCAAAAGGAAGATTAAACAATTGTTTATCATCTTAGATTTCATTTTAGGA
The DNA here is from genome assembly GCA_031772625.1 of Pinus tabuliformis. NCBI lineage: Eukaryota > Viridiplantae > Streptophyta > Pinopsida > Pinales > Pinaceae > Pinus > Pinus tabuliformis. Next base: position 500,126,873 of record CM062810.1, on the reverse strand, counting down.
ATTATATCTACATCACGCGGTGAACCTGAAAGGCAAATTTCTTAAAAAAGATAAATTGTAAAATAAATTCAATGAACATAAAAACGCTTTGGAACCTAATGCACAACATCTAGAAGTCTAGGCTAGAGACGTATTCCGGTGTCGTAAAGCCTGGTAATTGTTGCTTTCACTGTTGGTTGGGTGATTCCTCCTCTTTGAGATGACAAGTGCCAGTATGGACTTGTGCTCCCACGTACCGTCGAGTATATATTGGGAGACCACAATAGGCTATATCCTTTATCCATAGGAAGCCGTGTCTACTACCCTATCGATCGCAATGCACTAAACACAACATTTGGGAAGATTTTTTGTCGTACCGTAAAAAGTATTCTGCAGTTTTGCGATTGGTTTGGTAATCCCTCTGTCTAGATTTCCATAGTAGTCTCTTTTGTTCCTTTTCAGACTCCTTAAAGGAAAAGGTCCATTTGAGCACTTGTCACTTCAAGATCATTAAAAATTGAAGGCGACTAGAGTCATCTTTTGTTTTTTCTCGACTCTTAAAAATTGAAAAAACAAGTTGTGTCAAAGTGTCTAAAATTCATTTAATTCGGAAACATTTTCCCCTTTATTTTTATTTGATCGAGTAATCCACAGTCGTGGAAGAAAGCCAATTGAAACCCCATCGTTCGTGGAGACTTACGAGTCAACTGTCTTTGTCCCCAGAATCAAAACTATTCTGAACAAAGCGAACTTGTTTAACCGGCTCAAAATCCCCTGGTCTGGTTGGGACAAGTGTTCCGATGCCCTCGGAGACTCCGGTTACTCCAAACATTTCTGGTACCCCTGCCTTTACAAAAGAAGTTCCGCAGCCACTACAAGACAGTAGAACTAATCCTAGTATACCTGAACCGGCTCCATCTATAGCTGATTCGGAAGGTGTTGTTCCCCAAACATTAGTCGCTGCAGAATCTATACCTTCTTCGGCACCAAAAATATTTTACGGACCTGACAGTCTACCTCTTCCACCTGGTTTGATTTCTATAGAAGAGATAGTGGAGGATCCACCATCTAGTAGTCCATCGCATTTTGGAGTTGGGATCACTCTATATCCTTCTTCATCAGAAATTAGTCTACCGTTATCGGAAGTTCTTGTAGAATCACTAGGAAATATTTTGGATAGACTAGATATTTCTGAACAACTGTCGACATCTAGGACTGTGTCATCTGACACAACAGCGGTAGAACTTCCTGCTACCACTCCAACAATGTTCGCTGGCATACCACCTGTCGCAACTAGCTCTCAATCACTGGATGGAATCCATCCAGGAGTTGTTTCAATGGTATGGTCTGTTCCTGTTTGTTCGTCCAGAATAATATCTGGAATCTCTTATGTTGAGTCTCAACAAATTGATCGTTCGCAATATCAATTTTGGCAGTCTAGTCCTCAAAGGAAAATAATTCCCTTAAGCACCAGATTACCGTCGTATGGGGGGAAATATGCCCTTTCATTGTCTCCTCCGGGAGGTCAAACATACGAGAGTTTGCAACAAAATTTAGGTTATGCTAGAATTACATCCAGTGGTTGGATGCCAATACTGCCTCAACAACCAAGAATTGTATACTCAATGCAACAAAGTTTGCCTATGTCAAATATCCCCACTACACCGGCTATTGTGACAGTGTCGCAAGTACAAGCATTACCTGTTGTATGCCAACCTCAAGTCTCTCAGGTCGCAATCCAACAGCCCCTTGTCCCTGCGATGCCACCACAATCATCAATTAGTGGCTCCTTAACTGGAGTGACCCAGGCTCAAACGGGTACCATTACCCCTTATCTCGGTCAAACAGTTAGTATTGGACAATAGCACATGGTCTCACAACCATGACTAGTGCAATATCAACAACCACAATTCCAACAAGTTTACCAAGGAACTGAGCACCAAGTCTTTGCAAGTAATGGGTAGTCGTATATTCAAAACAGACAAAACCAACCATTTCATAATGGTTATGCCCATCAACCGTATCAAAGTTATCAGCATCAAATGCACTATGCTGGTATGCAAAGACCCACTGCTAAGGAAATCCCATCTTATCTTGGGTATGCTTCACCGAACCTGAATCAACAGTTGCCCTTCATGGCAACTTTAGAGTTACCAGATCTAAACTGGCTAACAAACAATCCAATTGCTTACGCCCCTTGGTGGCCAACAATTCCTCATAAAATTCCATCAGATATTCCTAAATTTAATGGAAATAGGAGTGAAGTTCCTGGTGGGCTCCAGTATCGCAACAATAATGCTACAACTCTTGGAACTCCCTTCTTTAATTTTATCAACCCGGTAGTTCGTAACAAACTTGGAAGCGACGGTGCTGTATGCACAAGTACTAGCTCTTGCCACAGCTGTCACTTGGTCAGCTGGCACAATTCCACTAGGAGCTTAAGCCAACTTCTATGAGCTCTTAGAAGAAGCTTTTTAATTGATGGATGAAAGCTAACTCGAAGGAAGCTAATCTAATTGTAAAAAGAAACTGAAAGCCAAAAAGAAACACAAACCCTAGCAAACCCTAATTCTACCAGCTGGTCCTACCGACACAAAGGAGAGCATGCAAACTACTGAAAGAGATGCCATTACTTCTATGAAGGTAAAATACATGTGTCTAGACTACCTCTATCTGAAGAAAACATCTTTTTGTATTTTTGATTAAGTTGTTGGAATTATCATGCATGTGCTTCTAACTATTTTTTACTGTGCAGAGGTGGATCAAGGAGGAGAAATGCTTGGGAAAGGTTGGGAAGGTTCAGAGAGGGTCTAAGGGGTCCCTAACACCCTTCCAGAGAGTCTCACAAAGTTTGGCTGCAAAGAAACCGTGTTTATGAGCTTCTACAGGAAGTCTGCAGGGGTTCTACAGGATGTTCAGGATTTCTACAGGATGTTTTGTAATTCTTCTACAGGATGTTTCGAAATGGGATTTTGGAGCATGGATGGAGGGAAAAAGATGGAGGAATGAGTATGGAGGTGAAATAGGGATGTGAAGAGGTCTAGGACTTGGTGGATGAGGCTAAGGAGCGGTTGGATTTGTTCAAAGATGGAGGAAGCGATGATGCACAAGAATGTAGGAATTAGGGCAAGGTGGGGAAAGTATGGCAAATGAAGGGTACGAATCATGGACTAAGGGTTGGAGCAGATTATCTGATGGATTATGGGTAGATAGAGAAGGATAACAGGTGCTCTGCAAGTTATTTTTCAAATTTAACAAATGAAGACTTGGAAAATCAGGAACCTAATTACCTTGACCTAATCTGACCTAGATAATAGCAAAAGAAATGGAACAGAAGTTTATTTGCACAAAATCAGATGAACTAACTATGCAACTAAGCAATCATAACCTTAAGCATGAAGTAAAAACTGATATCAAGTTTGAAAACTAAGAATCCAACACTAATACTTGCACGGTGAAGCAAAACAGCGTTTTTGTGGGCAGCAAGGTCACCTTTGTCCCAACTCACGATCCCACTGAGGGAGAGGTAAGATCAGAGGTGCTTGAGCCCCTTTTTCCAAGGATCCTTTATGTTATTAATCTATCCAAATCAATCTGAACATGAAAATCTACTTTAATCATCAAAAGCAACCTAAATAACACAACAAGTTTTAAATCTAAATACCATATTTTATTCTAAGAATGCAGCAAAGACACATAAAGGTAAAAAAAGGATGTATTGGGCGCTTGAGATGGGCCCAACCCCAAGATCTACAGCCTCCTAAGAGAGATTTAGAGCTGGTGAAAAGCTGGATTCATCTTTATTGATCAAGAAATGAAGAGTTACATCAAAACTGTCCACAAGGAGAACTTGAAAATGTGCTGAAAGCAAAGCTAATCTACTGCCTAAAAATCGAAATACAAACTAGCTAACTTCTGCCTATAAAATGACTAACCATTGGCTAACTACTAGCTAACCACTAGCTAAAGAAAATGACTCACCACTAGCTAACCAAAATGAGGCCCCAAGCCTTCTTATTTATACAAATTGAGGACCCCAACAGTCCTCCTAAACTTTAGGGACTCGGCTACCCAAGACTTGTAGTTAACAGCAGTACTACTTGACTTGCTTGGCTGCCCTTGAACTCCGAGCTGATGGTGGAGAATTCAAGGTAAGGGCCCATAAATGAGGGGAACACCTTCCTAAAAATACTCTCCACGAATTTGGCTGCCAAGTGCTCATTTCAACCATTGATTTTGTCTCCAAATTGACCAAAAAGGCTACACAAAGCACACATTAGACTTGTTGGCATAATGACTAACCCAATTCACTCTATTAGCATAAATATAATTAAAAACATGAAATAAACTAATGAGAATAGTGGATTAAGTCGAATTAGGAGGCTGAATGAGCCCAAATAATTATCCATTTTTGGGGCTCATCATCACCCCCTACTGAAAGTGTTGCTCATCCTCTGAGAAACCAATCTATCTCCTGATCTTTGATGGCCCTGGTGGCCTCCCTGTCATGCCAAGCTTCTGAAGTGATGCCCTCTTCTTAGTCATGAAACCATGCTTTTCTCTTTGCTTCTTCCCAATGCCCGTGCTTCTTTTTCTAGAGTATATGCATGCCCTTTCTTGCCTTAAAATATAGTGGAAGCTCCCTCTTTCACTTCTCCTTCAGCTTGGGAGAGGTACTTAGGGTGGCCAACACAATTGCTGCCTCCCTAGCTAGGATTTCAACCAATTTCTCCTTCTGCTTCCCTTTTTCAGGACTTCCTGTAGAAACAATTCTCTGTCTTCCTGTAGAAACAGTCTGCTGGCTTCCTGTAGAACCAATTTTCTCTGATTTGGCTTGCTTGGCTGGGGGTGCCTTCTCCTTGACCTGTGCTGTGGTTGAATCCATATAACAAATGGAAGCGATAACCATATACAATACTAAATTGCCCCTCATAGGTAATATATTTCCTAATCTGAAGGCTGACCTTGCTACAAAAAGGATGTAAGCTGGTTGGTCTGGTTTGGTGAGAGTGCCCTGTTTCAATGCTCTGAGCAGAAAGGGACTGCTTTTTTTATGCTTTCCTCTTTTGATCCTCAGGACAAGATTTCTCAGGTGTTTGTATTTCAACTTTGCACCAATTCCCTGGTTATAATGCTTTTGTTGCCCAAACCCGACTGTCAAAAGGGAATCAGGCTCCCACAGACAGAGTGCAGAGCTTCATCCTCAGCATGCATACAATCACATAAAATTCATATTCTTCATGCATAGGTTAACCCTCATAGTGGTTTATCGTTTCTAGCAGAGGAATTTCTTAACAGGAACTGTGGAAGAGAATTTGACGCAGAACCAACTAAAACATTCCATGTAACACACAGGAAAACTACTATTCTGGATTCACAAGCAGACTTGTTTCATACATTCTTATTCAAAACAGTTTAATTCACCACCTTCCGAAATATCATGCATGGGAATGGTGTTTTCCAGCCTACCTCTCTTCAATCTCCAAACTGGATGAAGAAAAACTCGGGCTTTTCTGCTCTGGACGACTTTGCTATACTTTCCTGTAGGACGTCTTCCTGTAGAAACACCTGTAGAGTGCCCCTGCGCCTCTGAGTGAGCCCGATACACTGGAGAATTGTGAACCAGGCCACAAAGCTCAATGGAGGATGATGGGTTAATCATTTTGTGGAAGCAGAGGATGCATACTTCAGTTGAAAATGTTGCAAGTGCAAGTTAACAGCAGTCTGTGAGTTTCAGCTGAGCATTCGTTAATTGCCGCGTGATTTGTGGTGAAGGAGTGGGGTGGCCAGGTGTACGTGGCCACATGCAAACGACAGTGATATAATGAGTTGCATGTCCTCTTCTTGTTAATTAGTTGCGCTAGAGTTAAAGCCTCTACCACTGTTTGTTTTTTTTTTATTTTTAATTTTCACGTGAGTTGTCTAACACGTACGCTGCATGATTCCTGGCTGATTAATGGAGAATTGGACAAGGAACTATCGGCTTAATCTTTCTATATTCGTGGCTCAATTCCACCATTCCATTCATTCATGCAGTTTTTAAATTAGATTTGTGCAATAGAAGAACGAGTTGCAGTCACGTACCTGAAGTCAAATGGCTGCTGTGAGGTGTTGTGGCTAGTCATTGCTGCATGCACTGGTTTCTTTGGTTGCATAAGGACTTGGCTGATGATTTTTGGTTTTTTTCCTTGTGCAGGTGTCCTCTGGCCGGATGCATGTTGTAGGAGTTCATTTCCACGTTCATATCTGCACCTTCAAGCTGTTGCTGCTGAATTTTCACAGGACCAGAACTTGTTTTCGCCATTGCTCCCAAATGATAGATCAGATCAATCTAAAAATTGCTGAGCATGTTCTTATCATCATGATGCACCTCCCATAGCAAAATTTCGATTAGAAGATGCACAGATTTCGAGAAAAATGGAAAATGGCTGAAGACTTCAGAGATCAATTTCTCGGAACCGTGCATCAAAATTGGCTGAAACTTCTTGGGTAGGTTACTATCACCCATATGCATATCCCCATAAAACAGGTTTTGAAACGGATGCACGAATCTGGCGAAAATGGAAAAATGGCTGATGGTGATGGAGGCTGATTTCTTGGAAACCGTGCACCGGAATGGCCTGAAACTGCTCGAGCATGTTGCCATCATCCCTATACAATTCCCTGTAAAACGGTTTTTCAAATGGATGCATGGTTTTCAAGTTAAGGCAAAAACAAATTCTGTTCTAGGTATTTTTGCTTTAAGGCATTTTGCAATTTTGTTGCATGGTACGAAAAATGAGTTTGGGCTGTGATGCAGGTATGGAGATGATGGAGGAGGAGTTTGAAGATTGCAGGAGGACTTCTAAACCCTTGAGGAAGCTATCGTGTTCGCCAAACCACCTTTTTGCAATCCATTTCTAGCTTCCTACAATTTCTACAGGAACTTCCTGTAGAAGCACAATGAAGAGGAAAAATGAGGTGGAAAAGATGATGGAAAAGGGTGAGGAATAGGAACATGGATGCTTGCAGGCATAACCAATGGATTCCAAGCTTTAGATCCCCTTCCAAAATCGAATCTGGCTTGCTTGAAGTTTCTACAGGATGTTTCCTGTAGAAATATAGAACTTCCTCTAGAAGGCACAAAAACTCCTTTTTGAGTGATCCTCCTGACCTGCAATGTCATTGCTGCAACCTGAAATTATTCAATGGAAATTAGATTTCTTTTTCTTTTTCTTTTTCTCTTTTTTTTTTGAAAAACAACTAGGGCGCCTCATGGAGGTTTTCACCCTAATTGCCTGCCCTGGGCGCCTCCAAGGGAGGTTTTCACCTGAGATCTTATTCTCTTTTCTCATTTTTCCCAACCCATTGACCGCCTCATGGAGGTTTTCAATCAATGAGCCAATCTAAGGCGCCTCCGAGGAGGTTTTCACCTTAGATTTCTATTTTCCTCTTTTTTCATTTTTTCTTTTTTTCTTTTTCTTTTTTCTCTCTCTCTTTTTTTTTTTTTCTCTACCCTACCCTACTTGAAAAACAAAATCATTTTCAAGTGTAAGAATACTTCCAATGGAGCCATGTGCACATCGAGATTAGAGACAAGATGATGTGAAGGCTCGAAATGCATGCTTTGACAAGTATCCAGATTTCAGAGACCAAATGATCTAACTTTGAAGGGATCAAACATAGTTGAGGAAGAGAGTACCACTGCAACTTAGTGACTGTCTGGAACCATGTCTCAATATAGCTTTGATATCCTTGGTCCTTTTGCTGATCTGTATCATTCTTCATGTCACCTTCTATCATGACCTTCTCATCTTCCTCTTTTTGCTGATCTTTCTCTTGAGTACATGGAGGATTTGATGGTAACCATGAGGGAACTCTCTCGATCTCTAATTCTGATCTCTTCTCTTCATCAAGTGCAGCCCATGGTTCTTTGATCTCCTCTTTTGAATCTTCTTTTGCCTGATGTGGTCCTTCAATGCTTTCAAGATGATCTCTTTTTTGCAATGCTCTTCCTGAGCTATGGTGAAGATCATTAAGCTCAAGAGGAGTTGTTTGGACATGTTGTGCCTCAGCTTTGCAATTGTGTTGAGCTGCTCCAATGGCCAGGTTTGGAAATGGTGGTATGGGTAGCTGAGTGGGGGTGTATATTTGAGATGGATGTGGATGGGGTTGTGGTTGGGCAGGCATTTGGGGTTGCCTTGGTGGAGTAGGAGGCGATGGTTGTGGATGAGCAGGTGGTGGAGGAAAATAAGCGGGAGGAGTGTTGTATTGGGGCCTCCACCCCTGATGAGGTGCATTCCACTGAGGCTGTGGCTGAGCATAAGAGTGAAACGAATGAGCAGCTGGTTGGGCATAATATGGATCTATGAAGGAACAAGGAGGAGGTGTGAACCAGGAAGGATGAGCAGGGGGACCCCAAGAAGGCATGAAAGTGGCTTGATAGGGGTCATAATAGGTCTTGGGTATCCCTTGTAGTTCCTGCTGGTAAGATCTAGGTCCATGCAGACTCCTTTGGTTCATATAATAGAGTGGTTCAGTGGCTCCTTTGGCTCTCTGATATGCAGCTTTAATTCCGGGCAAGGAAGGGCACTGATCTGTAGGATGTTATTCTTCACATACAAAACACACTTCTATGGAGTACAATGGACATTCGTTCCTAGGATGCTTTCTAGTGCACCTAGGACAAAAAATGGCCAAAGCCCTCTTGGCTTCTTCTTGCTTCTTTTGGATCCGCAAGGTATCCAGTTGCATGGCAAGAAACTTCCTCATATCACTCTTGAAATCTTCAATCTGATTTTCAAATTCATCTTTGGACAAGGTGCTACTCCCAACATTTCTGCTTGTAGCCATTTGCTCCAGAGGAATGGTTTCTTCTTCTTCTCCCCTAGAGGTTCTTCAAATATATCTTGCTGTCCACCTAAGGGTTCTTTAATCACAGCCATCGAAGAAGAGAGAATGTTGGCTGTGTGAAGCAGTGGGGGGGTTGTGCAATCATTTTTCTAACTTATCTCTAGTCCTACAAGGCATGAAATTAAATATTTCTGGTTGATTTTTGTATTTTTCTTCTTGTACCTGCAAAAACTAAAATAGATTGAACTGCAACTAACTATCTTGCTAAAATGAAAATGCGGAATTGAAATGAAAGCAGGAAAGGACTAATCTATTTTACTCAAATGAAATTACAAGAATGAAATGCTAATCTACGCTTGCAGAATTGAAATGCTAATCTACGCTTGCATAAATGAAATTGTGGAATTGAAATGCTAATCTATGAAAGCGGGAAATGCTAATCTACTTTTGCATAAACGAAATTGCATAATGGAAATGAAATAAACTACTTAGTAGAAGATTGCAGTGGAAAATAGAAGAAAAGCGACAATCACCAATACTCTGATGCTTCCCCAGCAACGGCGCCAAAAAGATGGTGGGCTCCAGTATTGCAGCAATAATGCTACAACTCTTGGAACTCCCTTCTTTAATTTTATCAACCCGGTAGTTCGTAAAAAACTTGGAAGCGACGGTGCTCTATGCACAAGTACTAGCTCTTGCCGCAGGTGTCACTTGGTCAGCTGGCACAAGTCCACTAGGAGCTTAAGCCAACTTCTATGAGCTCTTAGAAGAAGCTTTTTAATTGATGGATGAAAGCTAACTCGAAGGAAGCTAATCTAATTGTAAAAAGAAACTGAAAGCCAAAAAGAAACGCAAACCCTAGCAAACCCTAATTCTACCAGCTAGTCCTACCGACACAAAGAAGAGCATGCAAACTACTGAAAGAGATGCCATTACTTCTATGAAGGTAAAATACATGTGTCTAGACTACCTCTATGTGAAGAAAACATCTTTTTTGTATTTTTCATTAAGTTGTTGGAATTATCATGCATGTGCTTCTAACTATTTTTTACTGTTCAGAGGTGGATCAAGGAGGAGAAATGCTTGGGAAAGGTTGGGAAGGTTCAGAGAGGGTCTAAGCGGTCCCTAACACCCTTCCAGAGAGTCTCACAAAGATTGGCTGCAAAGAAACCGTGTTTATGAGCTTCTACAGGAAGTCTGCAGGGGTTCTACAGGATGTTCAGGATTTCTACAGGATGTTCTGTAATTCTTCTACAGGATGTTTCGAAATGGGATTTTGGAGCATGGGTGGAGGGAAAAAGATGGAGGAATGAGTATGGAGGTGAAATAGGGATGTGAAGAGGTCTAGGACTTGGTGGATGAGGCTAAGGAGCGATTGGATTTGTTCAAAGATGGAGGAAGCGGTGATGCACAAGAATGTAGGAATTAGGGCAAGGTGGGGAAAGTATGGCAAATGAAGGGTACGAATCATGGACTAAGGGTTGGAGCAGATTATTTGATGGATTATGGGTAGATAGAGAAGGATAACAGGTGCTCTGCAAGTTATTTTTCGAATTTAACAAATGAAGACTTGGAAAATCAGGAACCTAATTACCTTGACCTAATCTGACCTAGATAATAGCAAAAGAAATGTAACAGAAGTTTATTTGCACAAAATCAGATGAACTAACTATGAAACTAAGCAATCATAACCTTAAGCATGCAGTCAAAACTGATATCAAGTTTTAAAACTAAGAATCCAACACTGATACTTGCATGGTGAAGCAAAACAACGTTTTTTTGGGCAGCAAGGTCACCTTTGTCCCAACTCACGATCCCACTAAGGGAGAGGTAAGATCAGAGGTGCTTGAGCCCCTTTTTCCAAGGATCCTTTATGTTATTAATCTATCCAAATCAATCTGAACATCAAAATCTACTTTAATCATCAAAAGCAACCTAAATAACACAACAAGTTTTAAATCTAAATAGTAGATTTTATTCTAAGAATGCAGCAAAGACACATAAAGGTAAACAAAGGAGGTATTGGGCGCTTGAGATGGGCCCAACCCCAAGAGCTACAGCCTCCTAAGATAGATTTAGAGCTGGTGAAAAGCTCGATTCATCTTTATTTATCAAGAAATGAAGAGTTACATCAAAACTGTCCACAAGGAGAACTTGAAAATGTGCTGAAAGCAAAGCTAATCTACTGCCTAAAAATCGAAATACAAACTAGTTAACTTTTGTCTATAAAATGACTAACCATTGGATAACTACTAGCTAACCACTAGCTAAAGGAAATGACTCACCACTAGCTAACCAAAATGAGGCCCCAAGCCTTCTTATTTATACAAATTGAGGACCCCAACAGTCCTAAACTTTAGGGACTCGGCTGCCCAAGACTTGTAGTTAACATCAGTCCTACTTGATTTACTTGGCTGCCCTTGTGCTGATTGATTTGGTGGCCCTTGAACTCCGAGCTGATGGTGGAGAATTTGAGGTAAGGGCCCATAAATGAGGGGAACACATTCCTAAAAATACTCTCCACGAATTTGGCTGCCAAGTGCTCATTTCAACCATTGATTTTGTCTCCAAATTGACCAAAAAGGCTACACAAAGCACACATTAGACTTGTTGGCATAATGACTAACCCAATTCTGTTGGGTCCCTATAATACTAGTGATTACCCCATTACTATTGTAGTTATACCCCCTATTTATATTGTTGTGCCCCTATTAGCCCCATATTGTTATTTCTGTGCCCCATAGAATCCCTCTATTGTTATTTTTGTGGCTTTATATTATTATTGTTAGGTCGGCTGGATTATATTGTGACTCCTTAGACTCCTATATATAGAAAGGAGGTTTTGTCATTTGTATCATCCAAGAATTGTTCATTTATGTAATGTAAAGGAGGTTTCCCCCTCGAAGAGGTTGAATTCTAAGGTGTGGATCTCTCTTTTCTATCTTTTTGTGAGCTGGTTTCATAACATTTGGTATCAGAGCTTTGGATTCTAGGGTTTCGCTGCTCCAAACAGGTCATCGTGGAATTTTCGTTATAACTTTGTTTCTGTGACATTTCAGAAGTCGCAAAAAAAACCCATTTGAGAATAAATTGCGCTGAACCTTGGGTCCGAATTTCAGAGCTTTTTGCGCAATATTTGCGGAGATATGATCTAAGGAAGTTGGTCTTTTTGCAGACTCCTGAATTACATCCAAAACAGGTGACCTGGGGAAAATCGTCATAACTTTCTCTCTGGGGATCGGATTGAAATTTCGTAAGAAGTTACAGAAAGAGGACGGACTGTAGTGTCTTGTATGTGTGTTTCCGATTGAAAGGTTGAAACAGGGACGCGTGGCACGTCGTACAAGTTTGCTCTACTGAACCAGTCTAAAAGCAAGTTACTGTGGGAGATTTCACATAACGCTTCCTTGGAGAATCCAATTTGGCTCAGACTTGTGGCATTGAAAAGAGGACGCAGAAGGCTACTACAGGTAGCAATTTCAGAATTGGATGATCCGAAATTACAGAGATACATCAGATTCAATATCAGGCTTCTATAAAGTAAAAAAAGGTGTGTAGTTTTTTTTAAATTTTTGTGTAAGCTTGGTTTAACGGAATTAAAAGGGCATAGTAAAGAATTATTATCAGTAACTGATGCCCCAAGGAAAGAAAATGCAAACACCTAGTAAGGAACCTGAAAGCTCTAGCATGACTCATGAAGAAGAGGAAGAAATGCTACATGATATATCAAAATTACAAGAACAAGTGCAACAAATGTCACGCTCACAAAAGCTAACAGAAGCTAAGGTAAATGGCGTGGAATCTAAGATAAATGGCATGGAAGCTAAGATGGAGGATTCGATGGAAAATTTGAAGATAGATTGAAGACAAACATGGAATAATTGAAGAAGTTGCTACAAGAAAGGGTCACTAATGGTGAAAAGGTAGTAAATGAAACTCATGATGAGAACAAAAGAAATGTTAATCATGATTCCATAGACTCTAATGTTGGATCGAAGACTCACCATGTTCCAAAAATTGATATGAGGAATTTTGATGGCAAGGATCCTGCCACATGGATATTACAGATGGAGCAATTCTTCGATCTCAATAATGTGCAAAACACACAAAAGGTACGTATGGCAACTTTATATTTGGAACCAAATCAATTTGTATGGTATCAATGGCTTTGTTCTCGTAAACAATTTATCACTTGGGCAATTTTTATGGAAGAATTGATAGCACATTATGAGGATACAAAAAGCAACACTTTTTTTAGCCAATTGATAAGTCTCAAACAAAAGGGTTCAATAATGGAGCACATTGAGGAGTTCCAAAAATTGAACATAAGGGTAAAAGATATTCCAGAGGAGCATAGGATTGATGTGTTCATAGGGGCTTTAAAGGATAATATCCAACATGATGTGCACCTTTGGGAACCTGATTCATTAGAGAAGGCATTCAGGTTAGCAAGAAAAATGGAAAGCAAAATTATGGCAACTAGGAAGCATACCCTTCACAACTATAAAGACGGAAGTGTTGTTGCCCATAGTCTTCCACAACCTACAAGGTTGACACCACAAAAATTGGAAGAAAAAAGAGAAAAAGGGATTTGTTACAATTGTGATAAAAAATACACAAAAGGTCATAAGTGTGCTGAGAAGAAATTATTCTACATAGATTGTGAAGAGGAAGAAGAAAAGGAGCAAGAAAGGTCAAAAGAAGAGGATATACTCCAGGAACAAAGCCTAGATGAAGAACAAATAAATCCGACCATATCTTGTAATGCATTGGCGGGAATTACCACTCCTCAAACCATCAAGATAGAAGGACAAATCAAGAAGAAAAAGGTAATAGTGTTGATTGATTCAGGAAGCACCCACAATTTTATTCATTGTAGGGTAGCAAAAGAATTGAATTGCTTCCTATATCCAGAACCAGAGTGTCAAGTGATGATTGCAAATGGAGGAACAATAAATTGTTCTGCAAAGTGCCATAATATCAAGCTATCCATGGGAGAATATGTATTGACTAGCCCAATGCTTTCCATTCCAATGGGAGGTGCTGATGTTGTACTAGGAGTCCAATGGCTACAATCCTTGGGTACAATAGCTTTTAATTTTCAAGAAATTTTCATGAAATTTTCTGTGGAAGGAAAGGAAGTTGAATTAAGGGGTATTGCAGGGAAACTAGGAAAGATAATCAGCTCTAATGGCATGACAAAGCTTCTAAAAAAGGAGCAAAGAGGTGTAATTGCACAATTATGTTCGCTAGATGTTTCCACATTGGAATCATCTATTTCTCCATATCTCCAAAAATTCCTGGACAATCATTCCAAGGTATTTGAGACTCCCAAAGGTCTCCCACCTATGCGTGATCATGATCATGCTATTCATCTGATTCCAGGAAGTGTTCCTCCAAACATCAGGCCGTACAGATATCCATATGTCCAAAAACGTGAAATTGAACGTATGGTTGCAGAAATGCTAGAGGCTGGTATAATTCAACCGAGTCAAAGTTCTTTCTCAGCTCTAGTAGTATTGGTGCACAAGAAGGATGGATCATGGCGCATGTGTCCAGATTATAGGGAGCTCAACAAGCTCACTATTAAAGATAAGTTCCCCATTCCTGTTATTGATGAATTACTAGATGAATTGCATGGATCAATTTACTTCACCAAGTTGGATCTTCGTTCGGGATATCATCAAATTAGAATGAAGATTGAAGACATTCCGAAAATGGCATTTAGAACTCATGAGGGTCATTATGAATTTTTGGTCATGCCTTTTGGCCTTACCAATGCACCTTCAACATTTCAAGGTTTGATGAATTCAATTTTCAAACCATTCCTTAGAAAATTTGTGTTAGTATTTTTTGATGATATACTAATCTACAGCAAGTCTTGGAAGGATCATGTTGAACATGTTGACAGGGTGTTACAACTATTGGAGGAGAAACAATTATATGAAAAAAGATCCAAATGTTTCTTTGGAGTCCAGGAGGTGGAATATTTGGGTCATATTGTATCTCATGAAGGAGTTAAGGTAGACCCTAGCAAAATTAAAGCCATTAAGGAATGGAAAATCCCCACATCCATAAAGCATCTGCGAGGATTTCTTGGGTTGACAGGGTATTATCGCAAGTTTGTTAAGAATTATGGGAGAATAGCAGCACCTTTAACAACATTATTGAAGAAAGATTCATTTTCATGGACTTCGGAAGCAACAAAGGCCTTTGAACATCTTAAAGAGGCAATGTGCCAAGCACCGGTCTTAGCTACGCCGGACTTCACAAAAACCTTTATTATGGAATGTGATGCTTCAGGAAATGGAATTGGTGCTGTTCTAATGCAAGATGAAAGACCCATTGCTTTTGAAAGTCGTCCAATCAAGGGAAAGTTTTTAAGAAAAGCTATTTATGAGAAGGAAATGTTGGCAATACTCCATGCACTTAAGAAATGGCGACCCTACCTAATGGGAAGACACTTCAAGGTAAAAATGGATCATGATAGCCTTAAATACTTTTTAGAAAAAAGATTATCCTCTGAAGAGCAACAAAAGTGGGTCACAAAGATGTTGGGTTATGACTTTGAAATCATCTACAAAAAAGGGAAGAAAAATGTGGTGGCAGATGCACTCTCAAGAAAGGATGAGGATGTGGAAGCATTGTTGTGTGCCATTTCTATTATCCAACCAGATTGGATAAACGAAGCAAGGAAGGAATGGAAGAACGACAAAGAAGTGTGGGCACTTATTCAAAAGCTACAACAAGATTCCAGTACTTCTGATACATTTAGCTGGCAAAATGATTCGTTATGGTACAAAGATCGCTTATACCTCTGTAAGAATTCCCAGCTAAAACAAAAGATTCTTATGGAATTGCACACTTCTCCCTTAGGAGGGCACTCAGGATTTTTAAAAACTTACCACAGGGTTAAGAAGGAATTTTTTTGGGATGGCCTTAAATCAGATATTCAAAATTTTGTGGCGGAATGTTTGGTTTGCCAACAAAATAAAGTTGAAACAATTAAGACACCAGGTCTATTACAACCTTTATCCATTCCAAGCCAACATTGGGATGAGGTTTCAATGGATTTTATCACAGGTTTACCCAAGTCTGAGGGAAAGAGTGTCATCATGGTGGTAGTTGATAGACTTACCAAGTATGCACACTTTTGTGCATTATCACATCCATTTAAAGCCAGTACAGTTTCTACGACATTTATGGAAACAATTCAAAAGCTACATGGAAACCCAAAGATTATTGTAAGTGACAGAGATCCCATTTTCACTAGAAATTTTTGGACAGAATTATTTTCTTGTCTTGGTACTCAATTAGCTCATAGCTCATCTTATCATCCTCAGTCTGATGGGCAAACTGAGATAGTAAACAAATGTTTGGAAGGATATCTTCGTTGCTTTGTATCTGATAAACAGACACAATGGGTCAAATGGTTGCCTCTGGCTGAATGGTGGTATAACACTTCCTTCCATAGAGCAACAAAAATGACCCCATTTATGGCACTTTATGGGTATCAACCACCATCCATCACATCATATTTAAGAGAAAATTCTAAGGTTCAAGCAGTGGAACATCACATCGAACATCAGCAACAAGTCCTCCAACTCTTAAAGGATAACCTCGTGTTGGCACAAAATAGAATGAAACAACAGGCAGATCAACATCACAGTGAAAGAAGTTTTGATGTAGGTGATTGGGTATTCCTACGGCTACAACCATATAAGAAAATGTCCCTAAAGCAAGCTAAGAAGGATAATAAATTATCACCAAAGTATTATGGTCCGTACAAGGTGTTGGAAAAGATTGGTACTATGGCATACAAATTGGAGCTTCCTGCAGCTTCTCGATTGCACCTAGTTTTCCATGTTTCATGTTTAAAGAAAGTTATAGGTGACAAGCTCCCAATTCAAACAATATTGCCAGAACTTGACGAGGAAGGAAAAATTATATTGGAACCAGAAGCAATCACAGAAACAAGAACTCGACAGCTACGAAATCGATCAATTTCAGAGTATCTTATCAAGTGGAAGAAATTATCCGCTGAAGATTCCACATGGGAGGATGAGAATTTTATGCAGAAGTATCCAGAACTGCTCAAGCGTTGAGAACAACACTTTTTTGAAGGAGAGGGGCATGTTGGGTCCCTATAATACTAGTGATTACCCCATTACTATTGTAGTTATACCCCCTATTTATATTGTTGTGCCCCTATTAACCCCATATTGTTATTTCTGTGCCCCATAGAATCCCTCTATTGTTATTTTTGTGGCTTTATATTATTATTGTTAGGTCGGCTGGATTATATTGTGACTCGTTAGACTCCTATATATAGAAAGGAGGTTTTGTCATTTGTATCATCCAAGAATTGTTCATTTATGTAATGTAAAGGAGGTTTCCCCCTCGAAGAGGCTGAATTCGAAGGTGTGGATCTCTCTTTTCTATCTTTTTGTGAGCTGGTTTCATAACAAATTCACTCTATTAGCATAAATATAATTAAAAACATGCAATTAACTAATGAGAATGGTGGATTAAGTAGAATTAGGAGGTTGAATGAGCCCAAATAATTATCCATTTTTGGGGCTCATTAGTTCCGTCGAATCATGTGATGACCTTTCATCTATGGTGTTCATCTAACACTCTAAACGATGATTCAATCAGGCTTCGCCTTTTTCAGCAAATGTTAATTGGTCCGGCAGCAAAATGGTATATCGAATTGCCTAGAGCTTCGTTTGATAACTTCAGTACCCTTGCCACAACCTTTTTAACCCATTTTCAGTTACCCATAAGGTACGAAACGGGAATAGAGCTTCTTACCAATTTCAAGCAAACGACGGCCACTCACATATCTGATCATATTTATGAGTGGCGACGTTGTCGTAGAATGGTAAAAACATATGTTCCTGATCAGCTGTTGGCTGAATGGTTTATTAATTCGTTGTTACCTTCTATTACGGAAGATGTGGCAAAGGGAGGAGTCTTCACTGAAGAGAAAGTAATTTCTCGTGCGCAATATTTAGACTTGATCTACACTCACTCTGGCATGCTCTATGATAAAATCCCTGATGCTCCTAAACTGGAATTTTCCATTCCTCCCTC
The DNA here is from genome assembly GCA_031772625.1 of Pinus tabuliformis. Taxonomy (NCBI): domain Eukaryota; kingdom Viridiplantae; phylum Streptophyta; class Pinopsida; order Pinales; family Pinaceae; genus Pinus; species Pinus tabuliformis. The sequence continues at coordinate 500,108,966 of CM062810.1, read as the reverse complement.
TCCTAAATCGAACAAAGACTCTCATACTGGAGACGGCGTGATAGGAATGACCAGCACGAAAACCGTAAAGGCTAAGTCGAAGAAGGCCCGTACGGTTTCAGGTCAAAATGCAAATGAAGAACTTCTCGCCTCGGAAGTAAATGCCGTATCGACTGACAAAGGCAAAGAAACCAAGAAACTAGAAGGCAAGAAAAAAAAGAAAGGGAAAAAGAAGAAACAAGAGGAGTCATCCCCTTAAAAACCTTCTGTAAACCCTTCTAGAGATAGGAAACCAAATCATCCATGCCTTATATGTGATGAGGATCATTGGAAAAGAGAGTGTCCGTATAAAGTTGAGCTTAGAAAATTCTTCAAGAATTCAAAAACCTCGGAAGTATTGATTGATCCGTTTCCAAATCCAGGAACAAATTTGGTTGCTAGTGACAATGCTTCCCCATCTGTTGTTGGGAAAAGTGTCCAATACGGAATGACCCTATCCCACTCTAAGGGTGATAGTACCTCAGCAACAATCAAAGCAAAGCTATTCGAGATTACTTCTTTATGAGATGTAAGAGAGGGGAGAAAGGGATCCACTAACCGTTGTCTTCCACTAATGATTGATCCAATCTTCTCTCTTTGCTGCTTGCTCCCAGCTCCTTGCTCTTTCATTGGCCCAGCTACACCAAGATCCTGCAAAATGGCAAGAGAGGGAAACTACAAGAAGCATACATTCATAATTGATTCAAGGATTAGAATAAATCAAATACACAAGTATAGCAATACACCATTGAGACACATGCATATAGAAGAACCTCAAATGCTTTATTAATGGAAGAAGTAAAGTTCAAGAAGTAATACAACCATCAAAGGCCCAATCCAGCATCACCTCCCAGCAGAAAGAAATCTCCTCTTCACCTCCTTCAAGCAAATCACCCAATAGTTCTATACTCAAACCAACAGCACTTCCTTACATTCACAAGATTCCAGCCTCCTTAGACCTCATGAGAGAGCTCTATATATAGGAGATTTGGAGAAAGGATGAGTCAGCTTGTAGCTGGCATGAAGCTGACTAGTGTCCTCTCCCACTTCAGTTATTCTTCAGTTCTTGAGTCCACTTGGAGGTTCTTGCTTCCACTTGGAGATCCAGACCCTCTTACTCATCACAAGTCGAATTCCCTGATCCAAGTATCATTTTGGAAGCTTCCTGGGCATTGACACCTTGAGAAATGACTGTGCCACATGTCCCAACTCGCCCAGCGCAGGTAGCCTTCTTTGCAGTTGACATTCAGCGCAGGTAGATAGTGTAGCTCTTGACATTCAGTGCAGATGCTCAGTGGAGCAGTTGACATGATCCAGAATTAGTCTGTTTTTGAGTGTTTTCAGGTGGAGAACTGATATTTAGTGCTGTGGTTTGCTGACCTTGTTCCTCTAGGGGCAGGAACAACATGTTTAGGGACTTTGGATCCCTTAGATTATTGACATTTCATGCTTCATGCTGTAAGGCACAAAAATGTCTATAACAGTTGCCCCCTAAAGTATGAGGTCGTTTATCGGGTGAAATGCTTTATCAGGAGGATCCGAAGTTCATTCAATCGTTGAGAGGTGACTTGTAATAAAATACAATACAATACATTATTTTTCATTCTGTTTTCATGATCTAGCTGAGGCGGGCATTCCCATGCTCAGCTTTATAAATTCATTGTGGTACATATAACAGACGATCGTCTGATGATAGACTGATAATTCTCTGCTGAAATTATCATCCTTTGAGTAGGATGATCATCTGCTGCAATGATGTACATATAAAACATCTTCATTTTTCCTGAATATATATCGCAGCCCGGATGGATGAAACTAGATCCGGGGTCTTCAAACTCGTTCGATCTTCACTCTAAGAACAAGTCGATCCATGTGAGAATTGCGCTGAAGTCGAACATGGAAAGACATCGCTTGATTACCGGTCAATCATGTAAACTGTTAACAAGCACGAGAGGAATCACCGATAATGATAATGACCCTCAAGGTACTGCAGCACAATTCACGTGGTGTGAATAAAGGACTTGGCGTCGAACACCACGCAAAATCTTCTGGTCGAAGGTCATTGATGTATACCTGTCGCCGGAAGTGAGAAACTTGCCATTGAGGCATGCAAGCTTCAAAGTACTTGGGGGGGTGTTCCTAGATCAACTTCTTGGATAATGAGCTGAAGTCGACAAGAAGCGATCCGTCAAAGGAGGGCCTTAATGAATCCCACATCAGTGACACGGAACGGAGCTAATGATTTTAGTGGAGGTGAAAACAATCTGTGAAATATGATTCAGGGTGGCGATCATGGGTGGATGAAGGATAATGTATGGCAGTGGATGGGACACGGTTGACTCTTTCTGAACAACATCTCTTGAACATATAACGACACTGATGCGATGGATCGGTAGCATTACCCCAAATGTGGATGGTTTGGCGAAGACCATGGTGATGAGACCGGTGAATGAAACAACCCAACCCGATGTGATACGGAGGAAAAGTGTCATGTTCAAGAGCGACTTGCTACCATTAAAGCTTTGAGGTTCTCCCAATTTTTCCCCAGTCATTTCTGACCAGTACCTCTTTATTTTTGTCAAGCTTGAGGAGGATAACATATGCTTGTTCTATAACCTGCCCTTCGGGCAAGCCCATCGCTATGTTTTAACGAGCCTAGCGATAGGGAAACTCGTTCTCGTCTAAAGACAAGTTTGTCGCTATTTAATCATTTTAACAAGTCTAACGACAAGGAAAACTCGGTCCTTTTCATTTTTAGAGAGTTTGAAAAGGTACAGAAAGTTAACTCCAAAATTCTTTTTTCGTCATCTAATCCCTTAAGTCCGAAAAAGTATAAAACAATACAGAAGGGATGAGTTTTCGATAACTTTAACGAGCCGAATAAAACAAGCGCTCGACCTTTTTGTGTAATAATCCCTCAGGTCCAAAAAGATTAAAATATAGAGGAGGGATAGCTCTTCCGGTCCTTTTAACGAGCTGGAAGGCCAAAACTCGGCAAACTTTTCATATTTTACGAGTCAGATGAAAAGAGCTCAAAGAAGACTCATCTTTTGAGGAACGAGTGATAAACAGGGATAGCAACTGATTCCAGGTACAGGTTGGAATTTTCCAATCACGGCAGTGTCACAAGGATGGCTAGGTGAAATCACTCTTCGCAGCTGTTCCTCAAAATGGGTAAACAATCATATGGAGGTGAATGATTGGACAAATGAAATGGAGGTGGCAGGTGCAAACAAGACCAAGGCTTTTTACGGCTAATAAATTTACTATCACAACGGTTATTTACCGGGGGTATGTTCATTTTTTAATGAGCTTGAATGCTCAACCTTATGTTTATTTTTTAACGAGCATGAACTATGTACTAAAACTGCTCGGATCTCGCTTTTCTATTTTTTAACGAGCATAAATTCCGCGGTAAAACTGCTCGAATATACCAGTCATAGGATAAGAAATGTCTCCTGTGAGATAGCTATTTTTTATGGAGCTTTATCTCACGAAGCTATGCTCCTCATATTCTTTCTTTATGCAAGTTTGGAAACGGCTAATCCTACGAGTTTAAAGGGTTAGACCTACAGGTTTAAAGGGAGGACCTAAAAATTTAAAAAATAAATAGTCGTCCCTTGCTTGCATTCCAAAAGGTTGCATGCCCCCAGGTGTAAGTTATAATTTCAAGGCTGCCCCTACTTATCCCATAAAACATTTGTTTTAAAGGGTGAGGCTTGCCTCTTTCTGGTTACCCAAAGATTGTTTTGTTAACACCATCAAACGAAAACATTTCCTCGGCACTGTCTACCGAAGTAGACAATGGTGAATGACCTTTGTCAAACAAGTAACCTTAACAAAGGAATCCTGTTCTAGAACAACCCCTCTTCCTTCCACGGATGGGGTACGGACTAGTCATATTCTTTCGCGGAAATTCTACCTTATACCCAAGGTTTCCTCTGCCTAAAGCAGACCAGGATGCATGCCCCCTGGGTTCCAGTCCCATCTTTCCGAATCACTCGCACTCATCGGGAAGGAGGACTGGGGGTGGAGACATTTCTTGGGTGAATAGACCATTGAGGGTTGGTATGTGACTATTTGCGATGCGTGATCCCGGAAATGAAAGTTGGTTTACGAGCTTGACCATTCTTCCTTCGTGTGGAAAACACATTACTCTAAAGAGTGAGGAGACTATAGCTCCCATGCAATATATATAGTCTCGTCCAAGGAGTAGGTTATAATCCAAGGGTCCTTGAATGACCATCACGTTCATTTGAACGGTCTTCCCTTTCAATGTAACAGGCACATTGGGGAGGATCCCTAATGGTCGACTGGTTCCTTTATCAAAACCCGAGAGATTTCTTATCTTAGGCAAAAGCTCCGGGGAACCTAGTGCTTTCCAAGCAATAGAGGAAAGGATACTCACAGATGCCCCTTCATCAATGATAGTGCCGGCCATTACCATTCTATAAATTTGGACTATGATTCTGAATGGTATACTGGCTGGCAACCGGGGTCTGCCTAGTTGGTTCCAATCAAAGGACACAACCAGGTTGCTTGGTGGTGGGACCGAATACATGGCCGGATACGACCCTGACGATGTTCCTTCCTGCGATAAAGGAATGGGCGCATTGCCCTGACGCTCATCAGAGTCTGTGTTGATGAAAAGAATCTGGATGGTGTCATCCTTATTCTCTTCAGTGAGGGTGTCATGTGAAGATGAATCTTCAGTGACGGTGTCATTTGAAGATGAAACCTCCGAAGGCAGAACCGGGTCAACTGCCGTATTGACCTTTGGACTTTCGTCCAGTCTGGATTCAGTAGGTTCATTTTCAATGACTGACACTTCAGCTAACCACTTGAGCGGGCCGACTGTATTTTCAACCAACGAAGGACTTGGCACGAGTTTTTTGTATCCAGGAGGAAGTCTCAACGGTGAAACCGGGTGATATTCCAAAACTCTCTTCACTTCGTCTAAGAAGGGACAATGGTGGATGGCGTGATCGCCTTCACACAGTCTGCAGGGGGATCTTGCTCCCCCTCTTTGTCTTGAACCTTCACTTTCGCTAGTTGACGGTAAGCATTCAACATGGCTATCAGAGGTTGATGCTCCCGAATTGTGCAACCGAGGGGACCAGTCCCTTAGTATCCGGGGAATACAGGGACAATCTCTATGGAAGTGGTCTCCTCTACATATGACACATGGCGATTTAGGCCCGGTCTGTGCTGTGTGTGGATTTTTTTCAGATGTCTTTTGCTTGCCCCCAGTCGCCTTAGGCTCCTTCTTCTCCATGGGAGCTTAGCTTTTGCCGGCTCTACCTTGCGAAGATGAAGGATTGGAGGAAGAGTTATAGGAAGTAGAAGGCTGGTGGGCAACTCTAGACTGATCTAACTGTTGACTCGACTGTTCAGGAACCATGGTGTTCTGAACTACATTGGTTGAGAATAGCCAAATAGGCAGGCCAATTGTCAGTCCTGGAAGCGACAATGTGGCCATGTGGGGCGCACCAACTTCTCCCCAAGAGGAGAAAGGACTAGGATTTCCATCATGTGGAATTCCTTGGTTGGGGCGTTCCATGTTCTCAACCTACAGATCAACGCAGGAATAGGAGGTGATTATGTTCCGTTTAAAATAAATTTTATAACGACGCTTTAGACACAACTTGCTTTTTCACTTTTTAAGAGTCAAGAAAAAGCTAAAGATGACTCTAGTCTCCTTCGATGTTTTAACGAGCCCGAAGTGACAAATGCTCGGATGGACTTTTTCAGTTATAGAGTTTGAAAAAGGCCAAAAGAAACTACTCTGGAGTTCTAGGCAGAGGGTGTGCCAAACTTTTCGCAAAACCACAGAATACGTTTTACGGTACGGGTGGTCGATCTTCGTGAATGCTGTGTTCACTGCATTGCAATCAGTAGGGCGGCCGACACAGTTTCCTATGGATAAAGGCTTTGTTCCTATAGGGGTCTCCCAACATATACGCGACGGTACGTGGGAGCACAAGGCCGTATTGATACTTATCGCTTCACCGTGGAGGAATCACCCAACCACTCAACGCTAAGATATCACGTTTAACGACGCCGGAACACGTCTCTAGCTTAGACCTCTATGTGTTTGCGTTATGTTTCAATGCATTGTTATGTAAATTCAATTTATTTTAAGGTTGATCTTGTTTATCAGTTTGCCTTTATGGATCACCACGAGATGTATAGTAACACTCCTAAATGCAGTCTAAGATGATAAGCAAGCTTTTCAATCTTTCAACTTTGAAAATCTTAACTACTGAGGGAAAAGAAAGACATCATCTTTTCACACAGATCATAGAGCACACACTAATGCACTTTTCCCTAAATCAACATGCAAGCTGTCAAAATGCACATGCACAATGCAGGTATTTCTTTTCTCTTTCTTAATGTTGGTGCAATACAAAAAGAAAGCTGTTGTATAAATTCGAATTCAATTTCAAGTGAAAGCAAACAAGCTTGTCCAAAATCAAAAGACACCTTAAGATTTACTTGTTTCGACACTAGAAATATATAAATTCAAACCATATGATGAAAGCAAAAGCTCAATCAGCTATGAACAACAAATAAACTAACTCTTAAGATCAAAACGACACTTATCACAGGTCTAGATCTAAGAGGCCACAGCAAGACTAGTTCACTTTCGTTATGGGAAACTGCAAATGATATAAGAAATACACAAAGAACAAATACAGTTTCTTTATACAACCGAGGCAGAATAGTGGCAAGGAAAGTTGGTTTCAGATAGGTACATTAACTGGTAACAAGCTACAAAACAAGAGTGAAAACAGGGCAATAAACAGGAGGGAACCCCAGTAGCACTAGGAAAAACTGGTTTAGCGCAGGTAGTACACTGGCATTTTGACCTTCAGCGCAGGTAGCCCCTTCGGGAACTGCACTGAAATGTAGACTGCCTTCACAATGCCTGCACTGAAGAGATAAACTTGCGTTTTTCTCAGTTTCCGGGTCACAGATTGCTCAAAAATTCACAGTTTTTGGCCAAATCAGAAGCTATCAGTCAAGTACACACTAAGGGATGAAAAGGAGGATGAAAAGCTATCACTAAGAGCTATTTAGAGTCCTTGTGGATCAGCTCTTCAAATCATAAACTTGCCCAGAAACTGAGCTAGAGTAGCTGCCCTCTACTTTGCATTTGAAAGATCCAAATGCAGTTTGATTCGGTACTCCCTGTGTTTATGAAATGAATAGCAAAAACACAAACAACCAACAAGATATGATCCCCAGCGGAGTCGCCAATTTGTTGTTGGGAAAAGTATCCAATACGGAATGACCCTATCCAACTCTAAGGGTGATAGTACCTCAGCAACAATCAAAGAAAATCTATTCGAGATTACTTCTTTATGAGATGTAAGAGAGGGGAGAAAGGGATCCACTAACCGTTGTCTTCCGCTAATGATTGATCCAATCTTCTCTCTTTGCTGCTTGCTCCCAGCTCCTTGCTCTTTCACTGGCCTAGCTACACCAAGATCCTGCAAAATGGCAAGAGAGGGAAACTACAAGAAGCATACATTCATAACTGATTCAAGGATTAGAATAAATCAAATACACAAGTATAGCAATACACCATTGAGACACATGCATATAGAAGAACCTCAAATGCTTTATTAATGGAAGAAGTAAAGTTCAGGAAGTAATACAACCATCAAAGGCCCAATCCAGCATCACCTCCCAGCAGAAAGAAATCTCCTCTTCACCTCCTTCAAGCAAATCACCCAATAGTTCTATACTCAAACCAACAGCACTTCCTTACATTCACAAGATTCCAACCTCCTTAGACCTCATGAGAGAGCTCTATATATAGGAGATTTGGAGAAAGTATGAGTCAGCTTGTAGCTGGCATGAAGCTGACTAGTGTCCTCTCCCACTTCAGTTATTCTTCAGTTCTTGAGTCCACTTGGAGGTTCTTGCTTCCACTTGGAGATCCAGACCCTCTTACTCATCACAAGTCGAATTCCCTGATCCAAGTGTCATTTTGGAAGCTTCCTGGGCATTGACACCTTGAGAAATGACTGTGCCACATGTCCCAACTCGCCCAGCGCAGGTAGCCTTCTTTGCAGTTGACATTCAGCGCAGGTAGACAATGTAGCTCTTGACATTCAGCGCAGATGCTCAGTGGAGCAGTTGACATGATCCAGAATTAGTCTGTTTTTGAGTGTTTTCAGGTGGAGAACTGATATTTAGTGTTGTGGTTTGCTGACCTTGTTCCTCTAGGGGCAGGAACAACATGTTTAGGGACTTTGGATCCCTTAGATTATTGACATTTCATGCTTCATGCTGTAAGGCACAAAAATGTCTATAACACCATCCCAAGTGGTAATGTTGTCGGTTTCGAAGGAGCAAAACTATGCTTTGATATCGACAAGGAATAAGGTTTACGGGAATCCACAGATGTCGAACAACAAGGCCAATGATCAACCCAGTAGTTCGACAACAACTTCGACCGAAGTTGTGTCACCCATCATTCCTGAACTAACGATAAAGCCGCCAAAGGGAGTAGTACACAAATCGACATTTAATCCTCATGCCAGAGCAGCACAACATTATAATATAGTGGAGGATCTAGTCCAATCGCCATCCGCTATGTTGACACTTGAGGTACTGCAAAATTGCCCCTCCCAAAAGCAGGCTTTATTATCAGCGATAGGTGGGATTGACCCAACGGATTCAAATCTTGTGTCCTTTAATCACAAAGGATATGACCCTCAGTTACCAGATCAACTAGCTTTCCTCATTCAAGTGAAAGACCTCAAAAAAACTGTTCATCGAACAATTATTGATGAGGGGGCATCTACCTGTATCATGTCGATGAGTTGCTGGAAAAATTTAGGATCTCCACCCTTGTCGCGATATTCAACAACATTAAAAGCATTTGATGGACGAACATACACCCCATACGGGATTTTAAGTAACTTTCAAGTTGAACTGGGGGGAAAAATAGTAGAAATATATGTTGAAGTAATTGACGGAAACCTCGATTACAACATCCTGCTGGGAAGGCCCTGGATTTATGCTATGGTAGCCTTTGTGTCGACCTAATTCAGGAATATTTCATTTCCCTTTCAAGGAGGAATTACAGTCGTCGACCAACAAAAATTTATCCCCAACAGTTCACAAGTTACGGGAAGCATTCCGATGATCCACGGAAGCCCTCATTCGCTTCAAAATATCGGAGTAGGCCTACTAAATGAACCTATATTAATGGGGACTTTTTCACTACCGCCTCCAATAAATCTAGCGGAAGTGGCAATGGTGGGAACCTGCAATATGATATCTTCTATTCAAAATATCTTTGAAAACGATATTAACATGGATCATTTTCAGGTATTGCCTCCAGGCCCAATGTAAATCTTGTAGAAATCAATGTTTTCGGCATGGGAGGCAAACCCAAGTCAACACTCATCAAGCGTTTAGATAGATAGGTCTAAAGAATATGGTACCCCTTAAGATCCTTGGTCGCAAGTACATTATACAGATGAAGGAATTGTTCAGTCAATGATGATTGACGGGGCACCATGGGAAGATTACCACCATCGTTCCCATCTTCTGGATTACAAAGAAGATACTCTTAGTGACCTTCATCATCCCTCAGTTTTTGATTTTCTATCAAATACTATAAACACGGTGGATTTCGAGTGAAACTTGTCCAATATTGAAGAGAAAATCACCATAAATATCTCGACCAAAACAGATGTTGTAGAGAATATTCATGTCGGAAAATCTTGTTCTCCTTCAGAACTGGAAATATATCATGCTCTTTTTCGTGAATTCAGAGATGTCTTTGCTTGGTCGTATGATGAAATGCCAGGCATTGACTCGAGTATAGTTGAACACGAAATTAAGATGTATCCAGATGTCAAACCGGTACGACAAAGACTACGGCAGGTGCACCCCAAGAAAGCCACTGCCATCAAGGCAGAAGTTGAAAAACTTCTCCATGATCGTTTTATTTACCTGGCTCCTCTAACCGATTGGGTATCAAATATTGTTCCTGTAATGAAAAAACAAGGAATGATTAGAGTCTGTTTCGATTATAGGGATGTAAATCAAGCTTGTCCGAAAGACAACTACCCTACACCCTTCATTGAATAGATAATTGATGAATGCACCTGATGTGAAATCTTTTCATTTATGGATGGATTTTCTGGGTATAATCAAATAAATATCCGCCCACAGGACCAGTCAAAGACTGCATTTATTTGTTCGTGGGGCACATTGTCATATCGCAAGCTACCCTTTGGTTTAAAGAACACAGGGGCAACATTTCAGAGGGCAATGAATTATGCCTTCCATGACATCAAAAACATCGTTCAACCATATCTTGATGATCTTCTGGCTCATTCACGAAAGTGGATCGATCACCCGTAGCATTTGAGAGCGATATTTCTACGTTGCCGAGAGTACAAGATACGACTCAATCCACACAAATGTGTGTTCTGTGTCAGTTCTGGTCATTTACTTGGCTTTGTGGTCTCAAAGGACGGGATTCATCTCGACCCATGTAAGGTTCAGGCAATCATTAATTTGCCTCCACCTTCAAATTTGCTTCAGATTCGAAAACTCGAAGGGAAAGCAAATTTTTTGAGGAGGTTCATTCCAAATTATGCAGAACTTGCTAAAAGTTATACTCATCTATTGAAAACAGAAGTACCCTTCGTCTGGGATCAGGTCGCGCAAGCTTCCTTTGATGCTCTAAAGGAATCCCTAATAAAAGCATCATTAAAGTATGCTCTTGATTATCAAAAAGACTTTAACCTATATCTGGCTGCAGCGGATATGACCATCGCAATGGTTTTAGTTCAAGAAGACAATGGAATTGAACATCCTATATATTATTTAAGTTGAAACTTAAATGATACAGAAAGCAAGTACTCCTACGTTGAAAAGCTAGCTCTTGCAGCTGTTCAAGCGATACAGAGATTTCGACACTATGTCCTCTTTCGAAAAACTACCATTTTGTCAGATTGCAACCCCATGACTTATATATTGTTGCGACAGTTGCTGGGGGGGAAATATTCAAAATGGATAGAAATTCTACAAGAGTTTGATCTGGAATTTATAAAATCCAAATCGAAGAAATCCTTGGTTTTCGCAGAGCTACTATGCGATCTCCCATCATCGTCCAACGATGTAACATCAGAAGAAGCAATCGTGGATGAATCTTTGTTTCTGATATCTTCAAGCAATCTTTGGTATGGAGACATAACAATCTATCTCCAAACCCAAACATATAGGTCTAATACCTCCCGCTCGGAACAACGACGCATTTGATACCAAGCAAAAGACTACATGATCATCGGTGATACACTTTATCATCGTGGTGTTAATACAGTTTTGAGGAGGTGCCTCACCCATGAGGAGGCCAAAAAAGTACTGAATGATTGCCATTCAGGCGCGTGTGGGGGGCATCAATCTGGTTACGCTACGACGCAAAAGATTTTACGAGCAACATACTTCTGGCCAACAATGTTCAAAGATTGCATAACCACAGTCAAAAGTTGCCATGCATGTCAAATCTTTGATCGAAAAACCAGAATACCACCCGCATCTCTGCAACCAGTTGTTTCTGTTGGGCCGTTTTCCAAATGGGGCATAGATTTCATGACATGTAACCCCACTTCGGCTGGGGGGCATGGGTATATCATAGTCGCAGTACAATATTTTACCAAATGGGCCGAGGCGATGCCTACATTAAACAACAGTGGCGAAACGGCTGCCCTCTTGTTTTTCAATCATGTAGTCTCCAGATTCGGCATTCCACAGGCCATAGTCACAGATCATGGATCGCATTTTGGCAATCACATGATGGTTGAGTTGGCTGCCAAGTTAGGGCTGTCCCACAACATATCTACTCCATATTATCTGCAGGCTAACGGACAAGTTGAGGCAATCAACAAGGTTCTAAAGCGGATGCTGCAAAGGATGATTGGAGTCCACAAAAGGAGTTGGCACCTGATCCTGTACTCAGCCTTGTGGGCATACTGGACATCGGTGAGGAATGCAACTGGGTTTACACCCTTTCAACTGGTGTATGGCCTGGAAGCAATCTTACCGGTTCAGTGTGAAATCTCGTCCCTCAAACTCGCGATCGACCTTCTCCCCGGAACTTTAGAAGAGGAGGCTCGTTTCTTGGAACTAATACAATTGGATGAAACCTGTCATGATGCCGCTTTCGATAACGAAGCCCATAAGAAATGAGTCAAGGTGCAGTTCGACAAGAATGTCAAACCTCGTGTCTTCTCAGAAGGTGACCTGGTCTTACTTTACGACCAGGAATCTGATAAATTGGGAGCAGGTAAGTTCAAGTCCTTATGGATGGGCCCCTATATTGTTAAACGTGTATTAGCAAAAGGAGCCTATGAGTTAGTAGATTATGATGGGATTCCACTAGCGCAACCTCGTAACGGGTTGTACCTTAAGCGTTACTATGCTTGACTCAAGATAGTGACCCCTATGCTTTTGTTACAATTTTTGTTTTCGCTAAGGGTAAATTGGTTTGGTTAAGTGATCCGATTTTATGTTTGTTGTAGATGTCGGACCTATTGGAATCATTTGTTGGATATGCTGATAGAGCAAGTCTTAGTTCGTGGAACCTATCTTCTGCGGCCTGGGCCATCTTCAACCCAAGCGGGGAGTTATTGAGTTTCAAAGGGGTATGTATTGGTCGGTCAACGAAAAATATTGTTGAATACAACACGTTGATAGAGCTCCTCTCTGATGCCATTACGTGTGGCATACGCCGACTCGTCATTAGGCTAGACACGCAACTCATCATCCTACAACTCACTGATATCTACTCCGTATAGAATCCAGCTATCTATCGCATGTTCCTAAGGGTCAAGATTTTGGAAAGGAAATTTTATTCTATTCAATATCAGCATATTTCCATAAACTTAAACACATTACAGACTCATTGGAAAATTATGTGTTCGATAGACATTTGCAACATTTATAAAGGAAGCATTTCATCAAATATTTTCATCAAGATCATGTAACTCAACCAAAATAAAGCTCCGAAAATCAATATATATATATATATATATATATAAATGTTTATGGTTCATATATAATGTTCTGTAACCAAGACAAAATCGGTCAAATGACCCAAAACTCAAAATTCTAGGGGGCACCCTAGTCTAATGATGTTGGTAATAACAAGTCACCACCTGTACAATCATGCGTAAAAGCCTAGTCCATCGACTCGGCACACTAGTGGTATGTCGCTGCAACCTCAGAGGCAGCTCGTCGGTCCTCACGTCCAGAATACCAAGAGTGAGGCCTTCGATATGATCCTGAAATGCTAAAAGAGTCTCGGCCACATCAAGGTCGCGAAGGATAACCCTCCCACAACCTCTCTTGCTAGACTAGCAGCTGGTACTCTCAGACGTACTGCTGGCTGAACTGGTCCAATATCTGCATGAGCACATGAGTTTTGATTAGTCCTAATAGAGGAAAGAACAAGAACATTATAAAAAGAAACAAAAAATAGAGATATGGTTAGAGAATTTAGCGATAGCACCCCACTGCTCACCAGCCGGCAACACCAAATTTGAGTCACCCCGGAAATCCATACCAACATATGGATACTCGGAAAAAACCATCTTTTGATGGTTGAACCACTTGAAGAAGGTATCAGAAAAGGAAACCTGGGACTGACCAGCATGTCGGGCCATAAGGTCGACCCATATCTGCATCTGTGGCTCAGTCGGTGGAGGTAAGCCAAGTGAAATGTACCGTGGCCGCATCAGTGGGATCTTTTCCAAGGAAAAAGCGGTCAAAATAGAACCATAGCTGAAGTTCTAGGATTTTCCTCTTTTTACCTTGGTTGGTTGTTCTTTCACCACAGGGAGTACTATGTCACACCAGTTGAACACCATTGGTTCAAGGCACTCCAAGGGATACTACATATAAGACCTGTTAGCCACATGAAGAGCCGCACTACCAACCAATCTAGCAAAAGTGAACAGAATGGTCCTTAAGGACTGATTATTGACATCTCGGATGTTGATCTTTTCGTCCCTACTTGGCTGAGATCCCTCTCTGCAATACTGGCAAATATAATCTCTCACGGATTCGCCCCCACGGGCGGAACCTGATAATGAAAGAGGGGCACCACACCTCGATAAACTGGTCAAAAAATAGATGTCCACGATAGTCAAGGGGATAGATTTGCCTCTTATCTGAAACACCTGGTTGGTAGGATCCCATGCATCGAAAAGATATTGCAACAAGTTGATTTGTTGCCTCATGCTAGAGATGCAGAAAAACTTGAACAGGCCACAGTTCCGCAGTGTAGTTACCGTAATTGGATCATGTAAAGCAAGCATGTCCTCTTCTTCATGCTCGTGTTCTCGCCATGTAACAACCATTTTGCTCCGATAAATATCTGAAAAACAAGCAAGAGAAGAGTCAGGGTCCTGATTTGGCAAAAAACAGGCAAAAATTCCATGAGAAAATAGTGCAAAAACTTCCCTTCTCGCGCCCATCACACCCCCAGCAGTGTACTAGGTGGGATGCATACTAAATGGCCAATGGCTAAGCCAGTATGCATCGCACCTTTCGATATAGAAAGGGTGCGATGGAGCCAGGGTGAATTTTTCAAACCCCATAGGCTCAAAAAAAAAGTGAAACATGCACAAAATTCAAAAAGGAAGGAATGCAACTGAAGAGCTCAGGTTTAGCTCCTACCTGGTCCAGACGGCGCCGAGAATTGTCCACAGAATCTCCCGGAATCAGCTGGTGAAAATCAAGGGGGAAAAGCACCTCCAGAACTCCAACAAACCAAAGTTCAAATGAAATGGTAAAATGAGGGGTAAAACCCACTTTTGAATTACTTTTCACATAATTCAAGTAAAATATTAGTGTTTTAACTCAATTTTTGAAACATATATTGTTAATTTCTAATCGGTTTGATGAAGCAATTGGATAAGCAATACAACATTTGAAGGAACAAAGTGATTAGCGGTGAAATTAAATCGATGACCATTATCACGAGCAGTTTTTATGTGAATTTCAAGTTCGTTAAAAATTAAACCTTAGCAATGAGCAAACATTCCCCCAAAGTTTAAGCTCGTTAAAAAATGAACCAATTTCTGGTAAATAGCTATTGTGAATGCATTATCATCAACTTTTGAGCCCTGGTCATGTTCATACCATCACCTCCACTCTGTTTTAGCCGATCATTCACCTCCATTTGATTGTTTACCCCTTTTGAGGAACAGCTATGAAGAGTGATCCTGTTAGCCATCCTTGTGACACTGCCATGATTGGAAAATTCCAAACCTTACCAAGAATCAGCTGCTACCTGAAATTATCACTCGCTCCTCAAAAAATGAGTCTCTTTTAAGCTCTTTTCATCTGACTCATAAAATATGAAAAGATTTCCGAGCAATTGGCCTCTCCAGCTCATTAAAGCTACCGGAAGTGTTATCCCTCCTCTAGATTTTAATCTTTTTGGACCTGATGGATTATTACACAAAAAGATCGAGCACTTGTTTTGTTCGGATCGTTAAAATTACCGAAAATTCATTCCTTTTGTATTATTTTATACTTTTTCGGACTTAAGGGATTACATGACAAAAAAGGATTATTGGAGTTTCCTTTACGTCCCTTTCAGACTCTATAAAATTGAAAAGGACCGAGTTATCTTTGTCGTTAAACTCGTTAAAACCAAATAGCGTGAAACTTGTCCATATGGACAAGAACGAGTTTCACTGTCGCTAGGCTCGTTAAAACATAGCGACCAGTTTTCCCAAAGGGAAATTTATAGAACAAGCATATGTTATCCTCCTCAAGCTTGACAAAAATAAATAGGTACTGGTCAGCAATGACTAGGGAAAAATTGGGAAGTAAACTTGAAGAAACTTTATTAGTAGCAAGTCACTCTTGAACATGACACTTTCACTCCGCATCCGAGTTGGGTTGGGTTGTTCCACTGGTCATATCACCATTGGTCAACCACACCATCCATATTTTGGGTTAACGCTACCAATCCATGTCAGTGTCGCCGATATGTTCAAGAGAAGTTGCTCAGAGAATTCACCTGTGTCTCATCCGCTGCAATACATTCATTCTCCATTCTTTCATGATCGCCACCCTACACCATGTATCATCATATCGTTTTCACCTCCAAAATCATTTACTCTGTTCCATGTCGTAGATGTGGGATTCATTAAGGCCCTCCTACGATGGGCCGCTTCTTGTCGACATCAGCTCATTAGCGAAGAAGTCGACTTAGGAACAACCCTTTCAATACTTTGAAGCTTGCATGCCTCACTGGCAAGTTTCTCACTTCCGGCGATAGGTTTACATCAATGGCCTTTGACCGAAAAATTTTGCGTGGTGTTCAGCACCAAGTCCTTTTTCACACCATGCGAATTGTACTGTAGTACCTTGAAGGTCATCATCATTATCGGTGATTCCTCTCACTCTTGTTAACAACTTACATCATTGGCTGGTAATCAGGCGATGTCTTTCCATGTTTGACTCGAGAACATCTTTCACATGGATCGACTTGTACTCCGAGTGAAGATTGAACGAGTTTGAAGACCCCGGATCTAGTTTCATCCATCCAGGCTGTGATACATTCAGGAAAATAAAGACATCAAATGTACATTTTTGCTGCACAGATGATCATCCGAATCAAAGGATGATGACTCTATCAGAATCATCAGTCTCCCGCACAAATGGTTGTCTGTCTTATGTACATGAAAATGAATTTATAAAGTTGAGCATGGGAATGCCCGCCTCGGCTAGATCATGAAAAATATTATAAAGATAATGTATTGTATTGTATCTTATTACAGATCACCTTCCAACTCGAAAAAAATGTGGATCCTCATGATAAAGCATTTCACTCGACATCAAAAGATTAACGACCTCATGCTTTAGGGGGCAACTGTTATAGACAATTTTGGGCACTGCAACCCCAATCATACATGTACATAAACCAAGGGCTCCTAAGTCCCTAAAAGTGTTGTTCCATACCCGAAATGAACAAGGTCAGTTGATTACATCATCTCCCAGAAGTTCTCCACAGGAAACTTCTCAGAACTGGTCAAAAGTGAACCATACAGGTTGCATAGTGCTAAGGGTGCGATGCATCCCACCTGCCCAGTGTAAAGGGTGCAATGCATACTAAAAAACCCTTCTGTAGGGTGCGATGGGTGAGAGTGGACAAATGGCAGAGATATTTTGCGAGGTGGATGATCATAGAATCTTCTAGAAACTTCTCCTATGACACTTGCCTCTCTAAATTCACCTAGGTATGAGTAGGATATCATAAATCTCCAAGTGGAACCAAGAACTATCAGAGAGAAGCCACTAATCAAAATCCCAGAAGCTGACTCACCCCCCTGCAATCATCTATATATGGATCCCTCATCCCAGAGATGTAGAGGCTAGAATTTCGTATCTTGTAAGGAAGTGTTGTTGGTTTCTTGGTGGAACATCATAGTGTTGGGTGATCTAATATTTTCATGAGGTGAAAGAAGGGCTTTCATGCTGGAGGATGACGCTGGGTCAAAAAAATTATTTGTAATCCTCTTTGCTATTGTTGATATTAATAAAGCTATTCAAGTTTTCCTCCACATTCTTGTATGTTTGACGATATATGAATTTGTGTGGTCAATATATATTTGGTCCTATATTGTTTATGATTGTAGAACTTTGTTCTTCGATAGCATTATGCTTCTTTGATGCCACAGGTGCTCTTTGAAGCTGGGTAGACGAAGGAGAGGTGGCAAGGATCTATCAAAAGGGAGAGTAATTGAGCAAGGAACCAAGCGCAAGACTGAGGTTGGTGTCATTCATTCCCCTCTTATCTACTTCTCATAAATGAAAATGAAAGTAATTTTAGTTTGTTGGTTTCTAAGATAGCTACTAGTCTTAGTGGGACTAGCAGCTCCGAGTGGACACTAGATTTCCTGATAACACATGGACCGAAGTTGCTATTCCCAAAGTTTTATTTCTTGGATAGATCTTTCTAACGAGATATTGCACGCGTCAAATGGAGATCATATGCCAAATTTACAACCCTGGGAAGTTGATGTACCAATTTACCCAAACAGGGCCCGTAGTTTGGTGTTTCATCTTCTAGGGTTAGGTTTTTTGATGTTTAGGGTTTTCCATTGTTTCTCAACAATAAATAGGCCTTCAAGCCTCATTGTAACACAATTCAGAGGCATGTAGTCGCCACATCTCTTCTCAGAGATAAGCTACCATCGCCCTCGCTGGTTTATTTCCATTACTATTTGTAAGCATATTTCAATAGTTTACATTAATGAAAGGAAGTATTATTTCCACTACATATATGTGTTTATGGTTATCTTTGTAATTTGTTGCATTCCTTTTTAAATCCGGATCAAATGGCTATCATGCCATATCGTGTGGATTTCTGTCCGACCGTTATCCGCTCAAGAGCACGTGAAATGGGTGGTTTCCCTGTGTTACATGTCGCCTGGGGAGGATAATCGCGTAAAGTTTGAGAAAAATGCTTACAAATTTGAGGGTGCGAAATAAACAACTTACTGTCCTCTAAACCCGCTCCACCATTTCCGCATGTTCTTTTGCCCGCGATCTAATCTCCATCGTCCATCTACCGACTAGCCTCATCTATCCATCTCTTGCCTTCACCTGCGCGATAAGATCTTAGCCATTCATCGCTACTGTTAGCCTCGCCTGTCCATCTCTTGGCCTCACCCATGCAATTAAATCTCAGCCATTCATCTCCTTTACTCCCTTGTTCGCCCATCTACCTATGTAACCTCCTGCAATCAAATCCCCACCATTCATTTACCTTTCACTCGACTAATCCAATGGTTCTTATGCACTGTTTCTCCCTCACGTCCTCCTCTCACTGATTTCGACCTCTGACTGCTTTTTCTGCCTGAAACCCGATTTAGCCTAAGTTCCATTGTTTACCCCTTAGTCTAGTTTTAATGTTTTTTTATTCTGCAACATAGATAATTAACATTAGGTTAATGTTAAATTAACAATTCTACTTAGCATATATGTTTGATTGATTAAGTTAGGTTATGGTGCAAGTTTAGCATTTCATGTTGTTTTCTTCATTCTTGCAGTAGAATAACTTTCTCTTAGAATAAGGTTTGCTCTCCTTCCATCAAAGAATTAAGCTTATTCTAACTCTATAGAAGTTTGGCATGGAACCCCTAGGGTCTCTTTCCAGATAAACAATGACAACATGTAGGACCTTCACTTCTACTTGTGCATATAGCACTATCACCTCCAAGTTTGTACGGACCTCGGATTGATAAGTAAAGCTAGTAGCCTTGGTAGTTGCAATACCTAGGCTCATCACTTATAAATTAACACGTGGGAAATTTCCTAGCATGAGCTCTACCTCACTCATTAAGACCATCACCCAGATCCTGGGCCAATGTTACCTAATCACATCATAAAATGAAACCTTTGCATGTACCAACCTCGATCAGTGATGAACTTCCTCAACATTAAGGAGTAAAATAACTGCTAAACATCATTCAAATAATGATCTAACCATTGAGCTATGAGTAGTAATATAAGGAAAGATCAAGCAAAAGTAAATGTGATGTGCTGTTATGAAACCAACTCAAAAAAAGATAGAATGGATAGATCAATGCCTTAGAATTCAGCCTCTTCGAGGGGGCGACCTCCTTTACATTACATAAATGAACAATTCTTGGATGATTCAAATGAAAAAACCTCCTTTCTATATATAGGAGTCTAAGGAGTCACAATATAACCCAACCGATCTAACAAGAATAATATAAAGCCACAAAAATAACAATAGAGGGATTCTATGGGGCATAGTAAAAACAATATGGGGACAATAGGGGCACAACAATATTAATAAGGGATACGACTACAATAGGAATGGGGTAATCACTAGTATTATAGGGACCTAACATGCCCCTCTCCTTCAAAAAAGTGTTGTCCTCAACGCTTGAGTAGTTCTGGATGCTTCTGTATAAAATTTTCATCCTCTCATGTGGAATATTCAGCGAATAAGTTCTTCCACTTGATAAGATACTCCGAAATTGATTGATTTCATAGCTGTCAAGTTCTTGTTTCTATGACTGCTTCCGGTTCCAATATAATTTTTCCTTCCTTGTCAAGTTCTAGCAATATTGTTTGAAATGGTAGCTTTTCGCCTATAACCTTCTTTAAACATGGAACATGGAAAACTGGGTGTAATCGAGAAGTTGTAGGAAGCTCCAATTTGTAAGCCATAGTACCAATCTTTTGCAACACCTTGTACGAACCATAATACTTTGGTGATAATTTATTATCCTTCTTAGCTTGGTTTAGGGACATTTGCTTATATGGTTGTCGCTGTAGGAATACCCAATCACCTACATCAAAACTTCTTTCGTTGCGATGTTGATCTGCTTGTTGTTTCATTCTATTCTGTGCCAACACGAGGTTATCCTTTAAGAGTTGGAGGACTTGTTGATGATGTTCGATGTGATGTTCCACTGCTTGAACCTTAGAATTTTCTCTTAAATATGATGTGATGGATGGTGGCTGATATCCATTAAGTGCCATAAATGGGGTCATTTTTGTTGCAGTATGGAAGGAAGTGTTATACCACCATTCAGTTAGAGGCAACCATTTAACCCATTATGTCTGTTTATCAGATACAATGCAACGAAGATATCCTTCCAAACATTTGTTTACTATCTCAGTTTGCCCATCAGATTGAGGATGATAAGATGAGCTATGAGCTAACTGAGTACCAAGACAAGAAAGTAATTCTGTCCAAAAATTTCCAGTGAAAATGGGATCTCTATCACTTACAATAATCTTTGGGTTTCCATGTAGCTTTTGAATTGTTTCCATAAATGCAGTAGAAACTGTATTGGCTTTAAATGTATGTGATAATGCACAAAAGTGTGCATACTTGGTATGTCTGTCAACTACCACCATGATGACACTCTTTCCCTCAGATTTGGGTAAACCTGTGATAAAATCCATTGAAACCTCCTCCCAATGTTGGCTTGGAATGGATAAAGGTTGTAATAGACCCGGTGTCTTAATTGTTTCAACTTTATTTTGTTGGCAAACCAAACATTTCACCACAAAATTTTGAATATCCAATTTAAGGCCATCCCAAACAAATTCCTTCTTAACCCTGTGTTAAGTTTTTAAAAATCCTGAGTGCCCTCCTAAGGGAGAAGTGTGCAATTCCATAAGAATCTTTTGCTTTAGTTGGGAATTCTTACAGAGGTATAAGCGATCTTTGTACCATAACAAATCATTTTTCCAGCTAAATGTATCAGATGTACTGGAATCTTGTTGTAACTTTCAAATAAGTGCCCACACTTCTTCATCATTCTTCCATTCCTCCTGTGCTTCGTTTATCCAATCTGGTTGGATAATAGAAATGGCGCACAACAATGCTTCCACATCCTCATCCTTTCTTAAGAGTGCATCTGCCACCAAATTTTGCTTCCTTGTTTTGTAGATGATTTCAAAGTCATAACCCAACATCTTTGTGACCCACTTTTGTTACTTTTCAAAGGATAATCTTTGTTCTAAAAAGTGTTTAAGACTATCATGATCTGTTTTTACCTTGAAGTGTCTTCCCATTAGGTAGGGTCACCATTTCTTAAGTGCATGGAGTATTTCCAACATTTCCTTCTCATAAACTGCTTTCTGTAAAAACTTTACCTTGATTGGACGACTTTCAAAAGCAATGGGTCTTTCATCTTGCATCAAAACAACACTAATTCCATTTCCTGAAGCATCACATTCAACAATAAAGTTTTTTGTGAAGTCCGGTGTAGCTAAGACCAGTGCTTGGCACATTGCTTCTTTAAGATGTTCGACGACCTTTGTTGCTTCTGGAGTCCATGAAAATGCATCTTTCTTCAATAATGTTGTTAGAGGTGCTGCTATTCTCCCATAATTCTTAAAAAACTTGAGATTATACCCTGTCAACCCAAGAAATCCTCGCAGATGCTTTATGGATGTGGTGATTTTCCATTCCTTAATGGCTTTAATTTTGCTAGGGTCTACCTTAACTCCTTCATGAGATACAATATGACCCATATATTCCACCTCTTGTACTCCAAAGAATAATTTGGATCTTTTTGCATATAATTGTTTCTCGTCCAATAGTTGTAGAACCTTGTCAACATGTTCAACATGATCCTTCCAAGACTTGTTGTAGATTAGTATATCATCAAAAAATACTAACACAAATTTTCCAAGGAAGGGTTTAAAAATGGAATTCATCAAACCTTGAAATGTAGAAGGTGCATTGGTAAGGCCAAACAGCATGACCAAAAATTCATAATGACCCTCATGAGTTCTAAATGTTGTTTTCGGAATGTATTCAGTCTTCATTCTGATTTGATGATATCATGAATGAAGATCCAACTTGGTGAAGTAAATTGATCCATGCAATTCATCTAGTAATTCATCAATGACGGGAATGGGAAACTTATCTTTAATAGTGAGCTTGTTGAGCTCCCTATAATCTGGACACATGCGCCATGATCCATCCTTCTTGTGCACCAATACTACTGGAGTAGAGAAAGAACTTTGACTAGGTTGAATTATACCCGCCTCTAGCATTTATGCAACCATACGTTCAATTTCACTCTTTTGGGCATAGGGATATCTGTACGGCTTGATGTTTGGAGGAACACTTCCTGGAATCAGATGAATAGCATGATCATGATCACGAATAGGTGGGAGACCTTTGGGAGTCTCAAATACCTTGGAATGATTGTCCAAGACTTTTTTTGAGATCTGGAGAAATAGATGATTCCAATGTGGAAACATCTAGCGAACATAATTGTGCAATTACACCTCTTTGTTACTTTTTTAGAAGCTTTGTCATACCGTTAGAGCTGATTATCTTTCTTGGTTTCCCTACAATACCCCTTAATTCAACTTCCTTTCCTTCCACATAAAATTTCATGAAAAGTTCTTGAAAATTAAAAGCTATTGTAGCCATTGGACTCCTAGTACAACATCAGCACCTCCCATTGGAATTGAAAGCATTGGGATATTCAATACATATTCTCCCATGGATAGCTTGATATTATGGCACTTTCCAGAGCAATTTATCGTTCCTCCATTTGCAACCATCACTTGACACTCTGCTGCTGGATATAGGAAGAAATTCAATTCTTTTGCTATCTTACAATGAATAAAATTGTGGGTGCTTCCTGAATCAATCAACACTATTACCTTTTTCTTCTTGATTTGTCCTTCTATCTTGATGGTTTAAGGAGTGGTAATTCTAGCCAATGCATTACAAGATATGGTTAGATTCATTTCTTCTTTATATAGGTTTTGTTCCTGAAGTATATCCTCTTCTTTTGACCTTTCTTGCTCCTTTTCTTCTTCCTCTTCACAATCGATGTAGAATAATTTCTTCTCAGCACACTTATGACCTTTAGTGTATTTTCTATCACAACTATAACAAAGTCCTTTTGCTCTTTTTTCTTCCAGTTTTTGTGGTGTCAACCTTATACGTTGTGGAAGACTAGGGGCAACAACACTTCCATCTTTATAGTTGTGAGTGGTATGCTTCCTGGTTGCCATAATTTTGCTTTCCATTTTTCTTGCTAACCTGAATGCCTTCTCTAATGAATCAGGTTCCTAAAGGAGGACATCATGTTGGATATTATCCTTTAAAGTCCCTATGAACACATCAATCCTATGCTCCTTTGGAATATTTTTTACCCTTATGTTCAATTTTTGGAACTCCTCAATGTGCTCCATTGCTAAAAAAAGTGTTGTTTTTTGTATCCTCATAATGTGCTGTCAATTCTTCCGTAAAAATTGCCCAAGTGATAATTTGTTTATGAGAGCAAAGCCGTTGATACCATACAAACTGATTTGGTTCCAAATATAAAGTTGTAATACGTACCTTTTGTGTGTTTTGCACATTATTGAGATTGAAAAATTGCTCCATTTGTAATATCCATGTTGCGGGATCCTTGCCATAAAACTTCCTCATATCGATTTTTGGAATATGGTGGGTCTTCGGTCCAACATTAGAGTCTATGAAATCATGATTAACATTTCTTTTGTTCTCATCATGAGTTTCCTTTACTACCCTTTCACCATTAGTAAGAATTTCTTGTAGAAACTTTTTCAAATATGTCTTCAAATCTTCCATGCCTGTCTTCAAATCGTCCATATTAGCTTCCATGCCATTCATCTTAGCTTCCACGCCCTTTCTCTTAGATTCCACACCATTTATCTTAGATTCTATTAGCTTTTGTGAGAGTGACATTTGTTGCACTTGGTCTTGTAAATTTGATATATCATGTAGCATTTCTTCCTCTTCTTCATGAGTCATGCTAGGGCTTTCAGGTTGCTTACTAGGTGTTCGAATTTTCTTTCCTCGGGGCATCAGTTACTGATAATAATTCTCTACTATGCCCTTTTAATTATTCAAAATAATTTTTCAAACCAAGCTTAAGAAAAAATTTAAAAAAAATCTCCACACCTTTTTTCACTTTGTAGGAGCTTTATATTGCCTCTGATGTATCTCTGTAATTTCAGATCATCCAATTCTGAAATTGGGACCTACAATATTCCTCTATGTCCTCTTTCCAATGCCACAAGTCTGATCCAAATTGGATTCTCCAAGGAAGAGTTATGCCAAATCTCCCACAGTGACCTGATTATAGACTAGTTCAGTAGAGAGAACTTGTATGACGTTCCACGAGTCACTGTTTCGACCTTTTTCTCCGAAAAATATATACAAGAAACTACAGTCCGTCCTCTTTCTGTACCTTCTTACAAAATTTTAATCCGATTCTCAGAGAGAAAGTTATGATGATTTTCCCCAGGTCACCTATTTGGAATGTAATTCACGAGTCTGCAAAAAGACCAACTTCCTCAGATCATATCTCCGCAAATATAGCACGGAAAGCTCTGAAATTCAGACCCAAGGTTCAGTACAATTTCTTCTCAAATGGTTTTTTTAGCTTCTGAAACATTGCAAAAAAAAATTATAGCGAAATTGCCACGATCACCTATTTGGAGCAGCGAAACCCTAGAATCCAAAGCTCTGATACAAAATGTTATGAAACCAGCTCAAGAAAAGATAGAATGGATAGATCAACGCCTTAGAATTCAGCCTCTTCGAGGGGGAAACCTCCTTTACATTACATAAATGAACAATTCTTGGATGATTCAAATGAAAAAACCTCATTTCTATGTATAGGAGTCTAAGGAATCACAATATAACCCAACCGACCTAACAATAATAATATAAAGCCACAAAAATAACAATAGAGGGATTCTATGGGGCATAGTAATAACAATATGGGGACAATAGGGGCACACCAATATTGATAAGGGATACAACTAAAATAGTAATGGGGTAATCACTAGTATTATAGGGACCTAACATGTGCACACAAGTGGGAATGGATCCCCTTCATGTCTAAATAAGTCCAAGCAAAAGAATAATTGTGGTTTTGCAAAAATTTAATCAATCACTCTTTTGCTCTTCTGTTAGCCCTCGATTAATATTCAATGTTTTTCCTTGGATGATTTCAACTATCTTTGAGGTTGACCTTTGGTCTTCTTTAGCTGAGGGTTTGTGTCCAAGAGGTGAAGCACTTGTTGAGGCTAGAGAGGCTTGAACATAAGGTTTCATTATGTTTTCAAGAGAACGTGTGTTAGAGGATAAGGAGGAGGAGACAATGAAATTATTGATTTCATCATCCTCATTTTTATCTCTAATGGAGAGATATTGGGAAATATTGAGGACTTGATGAGCTACATTTTCCTCATCATTATCCTCCCCATCAACCTATAAAGTCGTTGCAAGATGTGCACTAAGCTTGGGAAGATGATATAAGGCCAATTGTTTAGTAGAGGTGTCATGGGAGATCGGAATACTCCTATATTTGTAGCTAATAGACACATTTGTATGGACACCACCCAAGGATTAGAGGGTATTCCCCAAGAGAATATTTAGGCTAGAGAACCATAAAGTTGATTAAATTCTCCCATGAGTCTATAGATATTGTTAGCCTCCTGTTGCAATAGGTATTCATCTTTCATGATCGACATTTTTACATGCCAAATATGTCATCTTTTCATGTTGTAAGGTTCCATATTTCCAGAAAGAGGTCAAAGAAGAGGCCATGAAAGTGTGCCAGTCTAAATGCCACTGTTGTATTCCAATTTTGATGAAGTTATTCCATTTTTGAAGAATTTTTCAGATTAAGGAAAGCCAAACAGCTTAATCTTGGCTTCCCTAGGTTTCAATTGCTTGTTTTAGAATATAGAGAATGAATATATGTCCAAACTGTTTAACCTTGGTAGATCAATAGCTAGGTAGAGAAATAAAGGAGCCCAACTGCTTAAACTGGGCCCTTGGAAGATATAAGGGTACGTTTAGATAGGAGGGCAGTCAAAAGAAAAAAGGATAATCAGGGTCTGCAAGTCCAAGTGCACCCATGCAAAAAGAAGAAAAAATGCTAGGTAAGTAGGTTGGGTAAGTAGTTTTGTGGTTGCAGAATCAAGCTATGTGATCCATTTCATGTTTTTAAGTGTTATATCTATTCAGATCACAATTATGAGGAACTTTTTCATTTGGAGGAGCTCAAGTGAGGCATGTCTAACTCCCCCTTCTTCTCACTCCCTAAATCACTCACTAACATCCCCTTGAGGACTTTGGGATCTATCCAACCAGTCTTGTTAACACTTCATTTTTGTAGAATACTAAGTCAAGCTTTGACTTTCTTCAGTGAAAAGAAGCCACATTTCTTGTGTAAAAATCATTTCTCCACAGTCCATTCACTTCCTATGCCAAAGTTTCAGTTCACAAACTTAGCCCCCTACACTTCACCTCACAAACTCATATTAACTTCTAAACATTATTATGTAAATCCCTATCTATTTCCCCTTCCCCTTACTAAAAGCACTAAATAGCTCCCCTATGTACATATTCCCATCCCCTGGCACTATAGCCCTATAATATCTGTTTGGGGAAATGCTGAGTTCATTTGGGGCTTAGAATTAGCCTTCCACATCCTAACCTTGAGATTAACTTAACATTTGGTTAAAGCTAATAACCTCTTTCCTCACCCCTCTACCCATAAACCTTAAATATTTTACCCTGCGCACTCACATTTTCGGGTTTGGTTTAAATATTTTGATTAAACTTTACCCCCAATGCACAAACCATGTATAAAACCAACAAACCCAAAGTCTAAACCCCCGCAACATTGTATAAATATTCAAATATTCCAGCGGGCCCCATGCACAAACCTACCGCCAGCTCCGCGCTCCGTCAGCCCTCCGATCCGCCCTCCCAGATCTGATGGCTCTCGGCGACTTCGGAGCCACCCCGTCACTCGACAATTAACATTCAATAGCCTGGCGGTTTTGCCATCGTAAAGAGGGACGCGTGTCCACCCTTGATTGCATCGAAGCCCCTCTGACATTTACCACCCTCGTACAGAGGGCGGTCCGACGAAACCACAAACCGCCTTCTATCTCTCCTACCCTAACGACAGCGCCACGTCACCTCTGTGTCGACCCCCCCCACTGCTACGTGTCACTGCCACCACATCACCCTGCCGTACTGCCACGCCACCCTGCCACATCACCGCCGTACTGGGACTCACTGCTGACATCATCACCGAAAAAAGGTGCGAAGGGCGAAATCGCAGCGAAGGATGCCTAGAATGAAAAACTGAGGAAGTTTTTGATGCGCGATTAGCGAAAATGGTCAAAATGGAAAGCTGCCTATGGCTAGGCTACCAGCAGGCCCGAAAATGCGCAGTTGGCAGGATTTCTTCATGAAGGTTCAGAAAAGGGGCGATTTGAAAAATTCAAGTGTATCAGAGGAAAGACGAAGCCCAAATTAAATTAAAAGAGTATCAGTGAAGCGATAAAGAGTATCAGATCGGAAATACCAAAACAGGTGAACCTTAAAGACCCCCAAAGCAAAGTCAAAGAAAACGGTGAAGCCATCTAAGGCTCTCAGATGACAGTTAATGCACATCAAAGTCACTCGAGAGCAGGGGATCAAAGCCCAATGCACAGTTATGGCTAGATGAACAGCACAGAGCCAAAAGGACACCATATTAACTCCTTTTGATTCCGCTTCCTCCAGCGCAACTCAAAGATATTTTCCTCCATTAATTTCAGAACAAAATTAGGTTAAAGACCTCAAAGTCACTCGAGAGCAGGGGATCAAAGCCCAATGCACATTTATGGCTAGATGAACAACACAGAGCCAAAAAGACACCATATTAACTCATTTTGATTCCACTGCCTCCAGCGCAGCTCAAAGATATTTTCCTGCATTAATTTCAAAACAAAATTAGGTTAAAGACCTCAAAGTCACTCGAGAGTAGGGGATCAAAGCCCAATGCATAGTTATGGCTAGATGAATATCACAGAGCCAAAAGGACACAATATTAACTCATTTTGATTTCGCTGCCTCCAGCGCAGCTCAAAGATATTTTCCTGCATTATTTTTAGGACAAAATTAGGTTAAAGAAGTTATTTCCCTCAGACCTATTTTAGGTCTGTTGTAATATATATTTTAGATGTTTTCCCTATATAAACCACCCTAATTCATTGTTTAAAGGGTTGGTTGGTTGATATTCCTCATGCTGGACTTGCGTTGTATTTTTGAGAAGCTCTGTAATCAAAGACTGTTGGAATGTTTTGGATGAACAAATGAGTGTTGTGTTATTAATGGTTAAAGAATGACTGTGGAATTCCTGTGTTGCTACATGGCTCAATAAGTTTTTCTACCTCTGTTTACAGTTTTATTATGTTTATGCACAATTGTGTTACCATCTAAATAGCAAGAAAAAAGAATAGCTTAAAGTTTTCCTTAACTGCACCTTATGCTCAGTTCTTGTTATTTCTATATGTTTTCCTTAGAAATGGTTATGAATATGCATACTTAAATGATCATATGTACCCTGTTTTTTTCATATATGACTGTTTTTTAGGAATTCTTTGCTGCTCCTAGACAAACTTTCATCCACCTTCCCTTTATGTTAGCTAATGAAAGATTCTTAGTTGCCTTTCATTTCTGACCTTCATTCCATCTTTATTCTAGCCTGCTATTGTTCTATGTGTAGCTATCCTGCTCTATATTCCTCTTGTGACCAGGAAAATGCAACAGCAAGCCCTAATCCATGACTCCATGCCCAATGGTTTGAACTTCTCACAGTATGCATCCCAACTCTACTTGAAACCATATCCTTCCCACCAAAATCAAAACAAAACCCTTGTACACCATAAATAGCCTAAAATCAACCCAAAAAAAAGTTAAATCATAAAGAGAGAGCCCTCTCTGACTGCAGGTAGGCTAGGACCTGCAGCCCAAAGATTGGTTTGTGGTTACCTCGGCCGTATCCCTTAAGGAGCTAAGGGACAACCTGAGTGTTAACATAATGGCGACTCCACTGGGGACCATCTTTAGATAATTTCACAAATCAAGTTGCAAAGCTCCACTGGGGAAGAATCTGACCTTCAAAAGTTTCTTTCTAACCCATTTTTCTTAGAAAAATCCCCAAAAAACAAGTTAGAAGCTGGCTCCCAAAAGGAATTCACGTTATACAAGGTCAAATCCAGACCCAAATCCCCCAGCTGCTTTGAAAATCCCAATATAATCCCAAGGAACCTCAGGAAGCTAGAGCGAAGATAATATTTTGCTGATTCTAGTCCTTAAACAGTCCAGCCAAGTTGTGTTCCAACTCTTGTCAAATTTTTATTTCGTTCAACCCTTACTTCCCCTTGTTCATCATCCACCTCTCCAAGCACCTTTTCCACACCTCCATTCACTGCGCATACTCCTGTTACCACTGTTATTACCGATGTTCCAGTCGTTCCATTTATCCCTACTGTTCCACTTATACCTGTTAATATGGCTAATGGATATGCACCGTTGCAGTTGCGAGAAAATCCAGGGGCTATGCCTCAGGATTATCAAACTAAAATCACATATTTTGATGGTACTGGTTCTTGCACAACCTTGCAACATACAAAGAAGATGTAAGACTATTTTGAGAATTACGAGATAGATGATGACAATGTAAGAATGAAGATTTTTGTCCAAAGTTTAACAAGAGATGTAAGGCCCTGGTTTAGAAGCCTTGCTACAAATTCCATAGCTAACCCAGAGGCCCTTTACCAAACATTTCTTAATAGATGGGAGAAAAAGAAAGATCCCTTGCACATATTATCTGAATATGACACCATCAAAAGAGGCCCTCAAGAGGCTGTCTTAGACTATTGTGCAAGATTTAACAATGTTTATAATGCAATACCACAGAACCTCAGACCTCCACCTGATCTTGCTTTGTATAAATTCCCTGATGGTTTTGATACTAATATGGCTTATCAATTAAGGGAAAGAGTCCCTCAAAGCCTCACAAACATGCAAAATGTTGCTGCTAGTGTGGAGGCAAACCTAATTGCCAAAAGAAACAAAGCTAGAACTGAGAGAAGAACCACCTTTAAGGAAGAACCCTCAGCCTTAGACCAAAAGCTGGATGCTATTATCAGTGGCATGCACAGGCTGGGAGATAGAGTGGAAATCGTTGAAAGGAAGTCTACATGGGAAGGACAACAACCCAATACCATAAGGAACCCAAATTTCAGGAAAACTCAGAACACAAACGCTGGTAGGTCTAGCCGAGACCAGGATATAAGGCCTCTTTTCCAAGAAAACTATACAGAAGCATCCACATCTAGTGAGCAGACATAAGACACTCATATGAACCTAATGGATTTGAAGGGTGAGCAACAATTTTTTCTAACCCAACAGGACCAAGATGAGCATGACTTTAATCAATTTCAGACTCAGTTTGGTGAGTCTTTTGACTTTAAACAAGGTTATGATTCATCTTTGTATGAGGTCCACAAACAATATAAACTGAGAACTAGAACAATTGATGTGCCTGAGGCCATCAAACAGAAGGAATCAAAGCAGCCTAAGAAGATCAAAGAAAAGGTTGCCCTCATAGAAACTGTTGATAAAACAGTCCCAAATCCAAAAGAAGTGACCATAGAGGATATCACAGATGTTCAGCCCTCTGAGAATCAGCCTTTTGTATCTTTTCCCTCAAAGGAAAACATAAACAGCACTTCTGAAAGCCTTTCCAAATCAGAAATAGTTCAAGAAATCAATGAAGAACAAGAGCAAATCACTGATACTCCCATGGAAAAACGGAAGCCTGCCTATCACAACACTAAAACCCAATCACAGAAAACATTTGATTTAGAGGCAGAAATAAGTAAACTTAAGATATCCATCCCTCTATCTGAACTTGCTAAGCATGATGTATATAGGCAACAAATCCAAAGATCACTTCAAATGCCAGAGACCAAGGATGATGTCAATGTTTTAGATGATACACCTGAGCTACTTTTTGGTCCAAAAGTTAATGGAAAATCAACATATGGAACTAATCTACCCTTTTATGTAAGCGTGCACATACATGATAAAGTCTTGCACAATGTTATGTTCGATTCAGGAGCATCGCACAATCTTATGCCCAAAGCAGTTATGGAGAAGCTAAACCTTGATGTCACAAGACCCTACAAAGATCTATTCTCCTTTGACTCAAGTTAGGTCAAGTGTTTAGGCTTAATCAAGGACTTATGTGTCTCCTTAGTCCAATACCCAAACAAGACAATCCTCATGGATGTGGTAGTGGCTGACATTCCACCAAAATATGGCATGCTATTATCAAGATCTTGGGGAGTGAAACTCCAAGGATCTCTCCAATTAGACCTCTCTTATGCCACTATATATGTCTTTGGACAACCAAAGAGACTATATAGAGAAACACTCATGAAATATATTGTAAGTAGTGAGGATAAGCCACAAAACTTCCCAATCTATGCAATCCAATCTAATATGGATTCCTTCATATTGATAAATGATGATAGTTTCCCACCCACTGATGAGAAGCCTTTGCTTTTGGAACAAGAAACATGCATCAATGAAGAATCGGTTGCCCATACTTATGAAACTGTCAAAACGACCAATGCAACCAGCATACTAGAAGAACCTCCCCAAACAGAAATTTCAAGTCTGCCCAAACCTAAAATGGCTGAAACTCTTAATACTAACCACAAGAAAGAAATCACATGGTATTTAGAGTTTGATGGCTCTGTTAACAAGTTAGGAGCAGGGGCAGGTGTATTGATTAACAATACACATAACAACCATGCAGAGGGTCATGCTTACAGACTAAACTTCAAATGCACCAACAACATGGCAGAATATGAGGCTCTCCTTTTAGGCCTTAAACTGCTCAAAACTCTAGGAGCTGCAAAAGTTTCCATTCTAGGTGACTCCAACCTCATCATCCAAAAAATAAAAGGAAACTTTGTCACAAATGACAATAGGCTGAGAGCCTATAGGTCTACTGCTACAAAAATACTCAATTCCTTCACTGAAACCAAGCTTGCCAAAAGTTTTAGAAGCCATAACATACATGCTCATAGTCTAGCTACTTTTGCTAGCACTTGCAAGCTGCCCTTTGAGCCTAATCACCACTTTACTGCTGAGATAAAGAATAGGCCTACTATCCCTAACAATATCAAAGATTGGCAAGTGTTTGAAGACGATGCTCAAATCAACAATTTTATTACCTTACAGCATGAGTTTTCAGGCCTAAACATTGACATGGATGCTATGGATGATTCCTTAAAGCGAAAAAACGAAAATAAGTAGGTTGTAACAGCTGTAACAACAAAACAAATGCTAAACCCAACTGTTTTTGACAAAGCAAACATACAAGAGCTGAAACAGATGCATTTTGAGGAAATAGCCAAAGCAGAGGCCGAGATCATTGATTTAAAGAACAACTTTCTGCCCGCTAGCCTCACTCCATTAGAAGACATGTTTGATGCTAATGATGTCCCCAAAAAGCCTAAGATGTAGCCCTTAAACGCTGCCATAGAAGAATACAACATTGGGACAGAAGAGAAGCCCAAAATGTTTAAATTTCCCAAAAATCTGCCACCTCATCAAAAACCAAAGTATGTGGACCTGTTCAAAGAGTTCCAAGATGTATTTGGATGGAGTTATGAGGACTTGAAGTGCTATGACACCTCATTTATTCAACATACCATCCCTATAAAACCAAATCAAAATCCCTTCAAGCAGAAACTAAGGAGAATCAATCTTGTGCTTCTCCCTTTGATTGAAAAGGAAGTGAAAAGAATGTTTGAAGTAGGTATCATAGCACCTATTAGATTTTCAGAATGGGTATTAAATCTTGTTCCCACAAGAAAGAAAACAGGTGAGATTAGAATTTGTGTAGATTTGAGAAACTTAAACCAAGTCTCCCTTAAAGACCATTACCCCTTACCAAAAATGGACCACATCCTACAAAGAGTAGTGGGTTCATCTAGAATCTCTTTGCTAGATGGCTTTTCAGGTTTTAATCAAATACTTGTTCACTCGGATGACCAAGACAAGACAGCCTTTACAACACCATGGGGAACATTTAAATATGTCAAAATGCCTTTCGGACTTAAAAACGTTGGTGCTACCTTTCAAAGGGAAATGGACATTGCCTTCGCCAAAGAAATCCATGATTTCTTGGTTGTCTATCTTGATGACCTTACTCCTTTCTCCAAATCTGATCAAGAGCACCTAAAACATTTGAGACAAGTGTTCCTAACATGTAGGAAATATGGTATTTCCTTGAACCCCAAGAAGTCTTTATTTGGCCTTGAAGAAGGAAAATTACTAGGCCATATCATTTCAAAAGATGGGATTAGAATCGATCCGAAAAGAATTCAGGCCATCCTTCAAATCCCATATCCAAGAAACATAAAAGAGGTGCAAGCATTCCTTGGAAAGATCAACTTCCTAAGGAGATTTATCCCAAATCTAGCTGAGCTGATAAGACTGTTAAGCAACATGTTAAAAAAGGATGCCAAGGTAAAATGGTCTCTTGAAACCAAGCAAACCTTTGAGAGTATCAAAGCTGCCTTAACCCAAGCCCCAGTCCTCACAAGTCCTCAATTTGATAAGGATTTCATCATATTTTCATTTGCATCTGAACACACCATAGCTGCTGCTCTTTTGCAAAAGGATGACCAAGGAAATGAAAAGCCAATTGCTTTTTTCAGCCAAGCCCTTAGGGATGCCCCTTTAAAGTACCAAATCATGGAGAAGCAAGCCTATGCCCCTGTTAAAGCAATCAAAGACTTCAAAATCTATATTTTATACTCACATGTGATTGCTTATGTGCCAAATGCTCTTGTAAAAGACATATTAACCCAATATGGGTTAGAAGGCAAAAGAGGCAAGTGGATTGATAGCATCCTTGAGTACGACATTGAAATAAAATCAACAAAGCTGATAAAGGGACAAGGTTTGGCCAAACTGATGTCCGAAACAAACTTTCAAGCCTTAGACATTAACCACCTGGACAATGAACAGGAGCTGGTGACTCCACAGATCAGTGAAACATTTTTGCAATCCCCATGGTATGCTGATATATGCTTTATATTGTTAAACCTGTTTGGTCCCCCAGGATTGTCCAGGACCAAAAAAAGATTTTTAAAAAAGAAGGCTTCAAAGTTTTGTATCGTAGATGGTGCATTATTTTGGAAAAATTATGAAGGCGTATTTCTTAATTGTTTAACCATGAATGAAACTAACAATGTCATGAAAGAATTCCATGCAGGGGACTATGGAGGACATGTATATTGGAAGTCCACTGCTGGTAAAATTTTAAGGGCTGGTTTCTATTGGCCCTCTCCGTTTGCAGATGTAAAGAAGTTTGCTATCTCATGTCACAAATGCCAAATCTTTGAGGGCAAAAGAAAGTTGTTACCTTTGCCTCTTAAGCCCATCTCAACCGAGAAGCCTTTTCAACAATGGGGTCTTGACTTAATTGGAGAAATCCATCCCTCTTCCTCAGGCCAGCACAAATGGATTCTAACAGCCACAGACTGTTTCACCAAGTGGATTGAGGCCATCCCATGTAGGCAAGCTAGTGACACCACCATTATCCAATTCCTCGAATGCAACATCCTTTCTAGATTTGGCTATCCTGAGAAGATCATCACTGACAACGCTGCTGCCTTCAAATCCAAAAAGATGATCAATTTTTTCCATAAATTTCATATCACCTTAGGCCACTCCACAACCTATTACCCTCAAGGTAATGGCTTGGCCGAATCGTCCAACAAGAGCTTGATTAGTATTCTCAAGAAGCTCTTAGAAGAAAACAAGAAGAACTGGCATAAAAAACTCACAAATGCCCTATGGGCAGACAGACTTTCAACAAAGAGGTCCATTGGGATGAGCCCTTATGAGCTAGTATATGGTATGGAAGCCAGATTTCCCTCATCCTTGGGCATCCCTGTTATCAAGTTGTTACAGGAAATTCAAGCCGAGCCCAATGATATACAAAGGAGGATAAATCAAACAATTTATTTGCAGCAAACAAGAGAGCAGGTCTATGACAGAGCTCAAATTTTGCAAGAGAAGCTCAAAAAGATGTTTGATAAAAGAACAAAGGCTGAAGATTTCTGTGTTGGAAACAAAGTTCTAAGGTGGGACTCACGAAGGGAAGACAAGGGAAATCATGCAAAATTCGATTTCCTTTGGAAAGGGCCATTTTTTATCTCTGTTGTTCAGGGAAATAACACATATTTCCTCAAATCTACAGATGGCAGCACAGCTGAAGAAGGCCCTATTAATGGCCGAATGTTAAAGCATTATCATGATCCCTTTTGTCGAAAATAACACAGCTCTGTATATATCCCTTTGTATATTGATATTTGTGTTCAACACTTTTATTTTTTGTACAACAGGTAGAGTATTAGAACAACGCAACAAATTTCTTTAAAGGCAGGTTCTCAGGCAGAGGTGCATGTAATGATAGAGCATGCAGAAGAAAGCAGGTGGTGCTGCTATTGTATAAAAATTTAGTTTATAAGAATGCTGTGTTCAGGTTTCAAAAGTTTCAATCATTTGACAGCCAGCACAAGGGAAGTTTCAGTCTACAACAACAATAGAAAATCAAGGCAGTCTGACCTGTTGTTCTTGGCTTTTCACAAGGAAAATCCATCCCCAAGTGGAGCCACTGTTAGCCTCCTGTTGCAACAGGTGTTCATCTTTCATGATCGACATTTTTACATGCCAAATATGTCATCTTTTCATGCTGCAAGGTTCCATATTTCCATAAAGAGGCCAAAGAAGAGGCCATGAAAGTGTGCCAGTCTAAATGCCACTACTGTATTCCAATTTTGAAGAAGTTGTTCCATTTTTGAAGAATTTTTCAGATTAAGGAAAGCCAAACAGCTTAATCTTGGCTTCCCTAGGTTTCATTTGCTTGTTTTAGAATATAGAGAATGAATATATGTCCAAATTGTTTAATCTTGGTAGATCAGTAGCTAGGTAGAGAAATAAAGGAGCCCAACTGCTTAAACTGGGCCCTTGGAAGATATAAGGGTACGTTTAGATAGGAGGGCAGTCAAAAGAAAAAAGGATAATCATGGTCTGCAAGTCCAAGTGCACCCATGCAAAAAGAAGAAAAAATGCTAGGTAAGTAGGCTGGGTAAGTAGTTTTGTGGTTGCAGAATCAAGCTATGTGATCCATTTCATGTTTTTAAGTGTTATATCTATTCAGATCACTATTATGAGGCACTTTTTCATTTGGAGGAGCTCAAGCGAGGCATGTCTAACTCCCCCTTCTTCTCACTCCCTAAATCACTCACTAACATCCCCTTGAGGACTTTGGGATCTGCCCAACCAGTCCTGTTACCACTTCATTTTTTGTAGAATACTAAGTCAAGCTTTGACTTTCTTCAGTAAAAAGAAGCCACATTTCTTGTGTAAAAATCATTTCTCCACAGTCCATTCACCTCCTATGCCTAAGTTTCAGTTCACAAACTTAGCCCCCTACACTTCACCTCACAAACTCATATTAACTTCTAAACATTACTATGTAAATCCATATCTATTTCCCCTTCCCCTTACTAAAAGCACTAAATAGCTCCCCTATGTACATATTCCCATCCCTTGGCACTATAGCCCTATAATATCTGTTTAGGGAAATGCTGAGTTCATTTGGGGCTTAGCATTAGCCTTCCGCGTCCTAACCTTGGGATTAACTTAACATTTGGTTAAAGCTAATAACCTCTTTCCTCACCCCTCTACCCATAAACCTTAAATATTTTACCCTTGGTGCTCACATTTTTGGGTTTGGTTTAAATATTTTGATTAAAATTTACCCCTGGCGCTCAAACCATGTATAAAACCCACAAACCCAAAGTTTAAACCCTTGTAGCATTGTATAAATATTTGAATATTCCAGCGGGCCCCGCGCACAAACCTGCCGCTAGCTCTGCGCTCCGTCAGCCCTCCGATTCGCCCTCCCAGATCTGACAGCTCTCGGCGATTTAGGAGCCGTCCCGTCACTCGACAGTTAGCGTCCGATAGCCTGGCGGTTTTGCCGTCGTACAGAGGGACGCGTGTCCGCCCTTGATTGCATCGGAGCCCCTTTGACATTTACCACCCTCGTACAGAGGGCGATCCGACGAAACCAAAAACCGCCTTCTCTCTCTCCTCCCCTGACGACAGCACCAGTTCAGCACCATGTCACCTCTGCGTCGACCCACCCCACTGCTACATGTCACTGCCACCACATCACCCTTCCGTACTGCCATGCCACCTTGCCACATCACCCTGCCACGTCACTGCCGTACCGGGACTCACTGCTGACGTCATCACCGAAAAAAGGCATGAAGGGCGAAATCGCAGCGAAGGATGCCCAGAATGAAAAACTTAGGCAGTTTTTGATGGGCGATTAGCGAAAAATGGTCAAAATGGAAAGCTGCCTATGGCTAGTGTTAAGAAATTTACTACATAACATAAATAATTACTGAGAGGAATACATATAAAAATAACCACCAACAACCATAAACACATAAACACAAATGTTTATCCGGGAAAATCCAAAATCCGGGGAAAACCCCAACCTAATAAGATCTTATTAGCATTGGCCAAAACTCTGACCAATCCGACCAAGTGAACCTTCACCGCTCACCTCCACGTCTTGCTTTACAATGAAGTCCTTCCAGCTTTTTATAAGCTCCATTACATATAATACCACGGGCAGAATACCATGGGTGCACAATACCATGTGCCCCAAAACCATCACTGTTTAACCTGGTCAACTTTGACTCTATCTCAAGTCAAGTTTACCTAACAATTCCCCCCTTAAACTTGACTTGGGGTTCCTTGACTAACTCCAGCAAAACCTGTTAAGTGAGACAATCCCGCTCACTCTAGCCCTTACCCCCCTAAAAGTTTTTACCCGAGGTATTGTTAACCCGACATCCCCCTATCACCTAGGTCTAACCCAGACTTTACCGATGATCACTGAGGGGTGCACATGCCTTACCGGGTCTTACAGCAGTATGCCCATTTTCATGCAATAATTTTGACTTCATTAAAATATTTTTGTTTTGTTTATTGCTGCTGCCATTCTGATCCATCCTCTCTCAATTTGATTTTGGGATTTACCCTAAAATTCCTCATACCAATGGAGATATTTTTCCATCATTATATACCCATGATCCTCCCCACTTCTAGTCAATGTGGGACTTTGGTCGTATACCCAACAGCTAGGCTACCAGCAGGCCCGAAAATGCGCAGTTTGGCAGGATTTCTTCATGAAGGTTCAAAAAGGGGTGATTTGACAAATTCAAGAGTATCAGACAAAAGACGAAGCCCATATTAAATTAAAAGAGTATAAGTGAAGCGGCAAAGAGTATCAAATCAGAAATACCAAAGCAGGTGAACATTAAAGACCCCCAAAGCAAAGTCAAAGAAAACTATGAAGCCATATAAGGCTCTCAGATCACAATTAATGCACGTTAAAGTCACTCGAGAGCAGGGGATCAAAGCCCAATGCACAGTTATGGCTAGATGAATAGCACAGAGCCAAAAGGACACCATATTAACTCATTTTGATTCTGCTGCCTCCAACGCAGCTCAAAGATATTTTCCTGCATTAATTTCAGAACAAAATTAGGTTAAAGACCTCAAAGTCACTCGAGAGAAGGGGATCAAATCCCAATGCACAGTTATGGCTAGATGAATAACACAGAGCCAAAAGGACACCATATTAACTCATTTTGATTCTGCTGCCTCCAACACAGCTCAAAGATATTTTCCTGCATTAATTTCAGAACAAAATTAGGTTAAAGACCTCAAAGTCATTCGAGAGCAGGGGATCAAAGCCCAATGCACAGTTATGACTAGATGAACAGCAGAAAGCCAAAAGGACACCATATTAACTCATTTTTATTCTGTTGCCTCCAGCGCAGCTCAAAGATATTTTCTTGCATTAATTTCAGGACAAAATTAGGTTAAAGAAGTTATTTCCCTCAGACCTGTTTTAGGTCTGCTGTAATAGATATTTTAGATATTTTCCCTATATAAACCACCCTAATTCATTGTTTAAAGGGTTGGTTGGTTGATATTCCTCATGCTAGACTTGCGTTGTATTTTTTAGAAGCTCTGTAATCAAAGACTGCTGGAACGTTTTGGATGAACAAATGACTGTTGTGTTATTAATGGTTAAAGAGTCACTGTGGAATTCCTATGCTACTACATGACTCAATAAGTTTTTCTACCTCTGTTTATAGTTTTATTATGTTTATGCACAATTTTGTTACCATCTAAATAGCAAGAAAAAAGAATAGCTTAAAGTTTTGGTTAATTGCACCTTATGCTCAGTTCTTGTTATTTCTATATGTTTTCCTCATAAATGGTTATGAATATGCATACTTAAATTATCATATTTACCCTATTTCTTTCATATATGACTGTTTTTTAGGAATTCTTTGCTGCTCCTAGACAAGCTTTCATCCACCTTCCCTCTATGTTAGCTAATGAAAGATTCTTAGTTGCCTTTCATTTCTGACCTTCATTCCATCTTTATTCCAGCATGATATTGTTCTATGTGTAGCTATCCTGCTCTATATTCCTCTTGTGACCAGGAAAATGCAACAGCAAGCCCTAATCCATGACTCCATGCCCAATGGTTTGAACTTCTCACAGTATGCATCCCAACTCTGCTTGAAAACATCTCCTTCCCACCAAAATCAAAACAAAACCCTTGTACACCATAGCTAGCCTAAAATCAACCCAAAATAAAGTTAAATCATAAAGAGAGAGCCCTCTCTGACTGCAGGTAGGCTAGGACTTGCAGCCCAAAGATTGGTTTGTGGTTACCTCGGCCGTATCCCTTAAGGAGCTAAGGGTCAACTTGAGTGTTAAAAGATATCACTACACCCTCCAAAATATCTTCCAATTTAATTGTTTCCTTACCAACCTATTGAGGCTCAATGGGTGTTTGTTTGAGGTTAGAGAGTCCTAATGAATCCATGGTTTCTTGTGTCATAACATTAACAGTGGGACCCAAGTCAATTGAGGTGTTTGGAATATCAGTCTTATTGATCTATATGTTAACAATTTGCTACCATGATTAGAATAGTTTTCTACGAGGATTCCCCCATCATAAGATCTAATAGTTTTCCCATGGCATGGAATATTTGGTTATCTTTTCTTCTTCACTAGGGCCTCCTAAAATAGAGTCACCTCATCATTTTAGAGTAAATTGGCACATCTTAAATATCTTGGAAAAGAAGGATCTTGACACACACATTCTCGAGCTCACTAAAGTATTCAAATTCTAGTTGTGTAACATGTTTTTCTTGATTTAGTATTTCAAGGTAAGGTGGTTATTGAAATTTGGGGATTATGTGCTCAGTTCTTAATGGTTCCGGAGATGATTCCTTCTTAGATTCTTCATTTCAAGCTTCCTTATTAAGATCTTCAATATGCATGCGGAGAATTTCTTCTTGGATGTAAGGTCGATGTCATGTTAGTCCAAGGAATATATAGAGTAATTTGAGTAGGTTGCAATCCCGGAAGCTTATGTTGATTGAGATGATCTATGACTATTGTGGTTAAATATGGGTTGTGCAAGAAACTACGCCTATAGAGGGGCAATTTTGGAATTTTTCATTTGAGGGGAAGGAATAAGCTACATAGGTTGATGCATAAGGGCTTATTGAGGGCCTCCATATGTAGGATTTATTCACCCCTGCTACCAAAGATGTTGAGGGGGAGGAAGAGGAGTCATCTATGGTAGAGAAGGTATGCACCATTGTTGAGAGGAATATTGCATGGAAGGGTTAGTTCAACAGGAATTTAAACTTTGAGATGGATCTTGGATAACATCCCATGGGATTTGTGGCCACGATAATTTTTGTGTAACAAAACAAAGTTGTTTTGGCTCTTCCTCTTCTTGATAGACAACTTTCAGTCTCGGTAGAGACGTGAAGCTATTCGTAGGATGCTCTTTGATACACATGGCACAAATTTTGATATGATCCAATAGGAATTCCTTCAGTGGATGCTTTCTTCTACATTTTCAGGAGAAGATTGCTTATGCTAATTTTTCTCCTCCTCCTTCTTTTCTTTCAAGGTATCTAGTTGGGAACTCAACATGCTTAATATATTAATTGTGAATTTCTCCAACACGTTTCAAATTTCTTCTCCATCGAAACGTCTCAGAGTATTATTTTGAGATACCATGAAAATTTTGAAAGATTTAATGTGAAATTTTTTTCATCTTGGTCTGCTGCTATGATTTTCTAATAGGGAATATGGAGGAAGAAAATTTCTCCTCCTTAACTTCGTGTACCATTTATTCCAAAGAACTGTCTTCCTCATCTAAGGGTTCCTTGGGAGATTCAAGAAAAATAAACTCTATGTGGATCTCTTAGTCGTGAAAATCTTCTAGGAATAGAGCTTCTACAAATCAACTAGAAGATGAAGATTGCACAAATTCAAATTTTGCTTCGAAGGATTTAAATTTCTCTTTGGATAGTGAACTTGCTATAGGATTTAAATAATGTGTTTGATTATGCCCTCTTTCATTATGTCTTGCACTATTATTTGAGGATGGTTTTGATAAATCCACCAAATTTGTCTCTACTCCTAGGAATCTAACAATTCACTTTATTGAAAACAAATTGATGAAAAAGAAAGATTAGAAAATAATTGAATCAGACCTATCTTGAAAGAAATCAATCTACAAAGTAGCTTGATGACACCAAGTAAAATCACACAATAACTAAAGAAATCAAGAAACACAACAAAGACTGTACTATTGACAATTCACCCACAATGATGCCAAAAATGACAAACCTCTTAATTACCTTTCTTATTTCTTTGAGAGACAACCAAAATATTGTTGATTTAATTGTCAACCTTGGGTTCATATGGAACTTGTGAACTATTGTTCACTGTATATTTTAGTAAAATTGTATATGTGTATGAAGTTGTAGTAACTACATGATTGTCATTGTTCAAGACATAAAGATGATTTTAGAAGTCACCAAGAAATCTAATCGCACCTTCAATCCAATCCACACTTGTGGGAATGTAAAGACACATTGTGTAATTTATTATGTAGGAAATTAAATAACACCAACATTTACAGACGATTTTCTCAAGTGTTAAATTGATCTTGGTTGTTTTAACTAACATGCAGTTGCACACGTAATGAAATGCATTCAATCACATAACCATTAATTCACACTTTCTTGTAAAGGAAACATAACCATAAACTAAATGATTTGATAAAATAACCAATATAAAATGTTCAGGAAAATACAATTGTTATGATTATGTATAGTGAGTAACATTTAATACTACAACACAATTACAAAAGTGGGAGTTGCAATAATAATCCTAACTTATGAGTTGTTGTAAATCATTCAAAAATTAAATTAGTGAGTAAATGAAGACAACATTATCACCTGACTTGTACCAATAAGCATATGGTTTAGAGCTAAAACAATGCAATTTATCAGATTTGTAGCAATTAGTAATTTAGAATTGCAACAATGTGAAAAACAAAATAAATGTAGAAATAGGCATACACAAAAATTACACTTATATCTATTCTATGGATATAGGTAATACCTATCCAAGGAGGGGGTCCTACCACTTTATATGAGACACTATCTAGAAACAATATAACACGAATGTTTAGCACACCATTACTCAAACTAGCAAAAAGGAAATTAAATTGCAAGAAATCTAGAAAATAAAATAACTTATTCTTCTCTCTCAATTATAAGTTTTTGATTACTAGTTACCCAACTCAAGGAGAACAAAAGATTTTTATACAATATGTTTTCCATATAAATAAATCAAACAGGTAGATGAACAACCATGAGAGTTGGGATATTCATCATGTTACATCATTTGTTTTTAAGAAAATCACAAAAAACATGCATCAACTGATTCGATTCAACTGTGTGATAGGTTGTGGTCGAGACATCATTTTTTCTTTTCCATCCAATTGTTCTTGTCATCTTCCTATTAAATGTTGTGTTGGCACAACTGGCACAAAGTCTTAGCACTCTTTCTAGAGTTGCAACAATAGTAAAAAAAAGTTGTAACAACACAACACTTGAAGGGGCAGCATAGGTCACAATAATAGGAATCACAACGCTATAGTTGCAACAAGAAGAATTGTAGCACCATAGATTCAGTGACAATGAAAATGATATGGAGTCGTATCTCTTTGCAATCACATCATGGAGTTGCAACAACAGTTAAGAGTTTCCACAACTATGGTTACATCTTGATGTTTGCTACAATTGTATTTTTCTCGAGTAAAGAGAGTTGAAACACCTATAAGGAGTTGCAGTACCTATATAGAGTTGCAACCATTGTTGATACACCTGTGTTGAACAATACATGTGCAATATTGTGTCATATATGCCATTTTTAGTACAAAAAGGCAACAATTCCCAAAAAATGCATAAGAATAAGAATTCAAATGGAACATAGAAGGATATTTTCACTTTGAACAAAAAATTATTAATATGGATGGAAAAGGTAATAAGAAAGGATGGAAAGTGGGAAAATGGTGAACAAAAGGGTATTAGATGGGCTTTAAAGAAATGGCAGTTTGGGCATTCATCAATGATATTTGTATTATTAATTTATTGATAATTTATTGTTTATGTGTTATATTCTTTGCATGACTACCTTCATGTATTGTAAGTTGTTGTTGTAACCGCTACATCGACCCCCAAATTTTTAACCAATCTACCTACATTTTGGGTCCCTCCTTTTATTTTAAAGGTTTAATGGTACCCTTATGGTTGAATCCCTTTGATGACCTAGTTATTATCAGAATTTATGGTTGTGTATATTAATTGTGAGGTTTTATAACATGTTTCCAATTTCTTCACCAGCGAAAGGTGTCAGGGTATTATTTTGAGAGACCATGAAAATTTGGCAAGATTGAATGTGAAATGTTTTTCATCTTGGTCTACTACTATGATTTTATAATGGGGAATATGGAGGAAGATAATTTCTCCTCCTTAACTGTGTACCATTTCTTCCAAAGACCCGTCTTCCTCCTCTAAGGGTTCCTTTGGAGATTCAAGAAAAATCAACTCTATGGATATATTAGTCATGCAAATCTTCTAGGAATAGAGCTTCTACAAATCAGGTAGAAGATGAAGATTGCATGAATTTGGATTTTTCTTCAAAGGATTTAGATTACTCTTTGGCCAGTGAACTTGTTATAGGAGTTAAATATTGTTTTTGATTATGCCCTCTTTTGTTATGGTCTGCACTATTAATTTGAGGATGGTTTTGACAAATATATCAAATTTATCTCTGCTCCTAGGAATCTAATAATT
Organism: Pinus tabuliformis; assembly: GCA_031772625.1. Lineage (NCBI taxonomy): Eukaryota > Viridiplantae > Streptophyta > Pinopsida > Pinales > Pinaceae > Pinus > Pinus tabuliformis. The sequence continues at coordinate 500,064,194 of CM062810.1, read as the reverse complement.
CATTCTATTAAAAATAAATTGATGAAAAATAAAGATTAGAAAAGAATTGAATCAAACCTATCTTGAAAGGAATCAATATGCAAAGTAGCTTGATAACACCAAGTAAAATCACACAATAACTAAAGAAATCAAGCAACACAACAAAGATTGTACTATTGACAATTCCCTCGTAATGATGCCAAAAATGAAAAACCTTTCAATTACCTTTCTAATTGCTTAGAGAGACAACCAAAAGACTGTTGATTTAATTGTCAACCATGGTTTCATAGGGAACTTGTGAACTATCGTGCACTGTGTATTTTACTAAAATTGTATGTGTCTGAAGTTGTAGTGACTACACAATTGTCATAGTTCAAGATATAAAGATGCTTTTACAAGTCACCAAGAAATATAATCATACCTTCAATCTAATCCACACTTGTGGGAATGTAAAAACACATTGTGTAATTTATTATGTAGGAAATTAAATCGCACAAACATCTAAAGATGATTTTCTCAAGTGTTAAAATGATCTTGGTTGTTGTAACTAACATGCAGTTCCACATGCAATGAAATGCATTCAATCAAATAACCATTAAGTCACACTTGCTTGTAAAAGAAACATAACCATAAACCAAATGCTTTAATAAAATAGCCAATCTAAAATGTTCAAGAAAATGCAATTTTTATGATTATGTAAACAGAGTAGCATTTAATAATACAACACAATTGCAAAAGTGGGAGTTGCAACAACAACCCTAACTTACGAGATGTTTTAAATCATTCACAAATTCAATTAGTGAGTAAATGAAGACAACATTAACACCTAACTTGTACCAATAAGCCTACGCTTTAGAGCTACAACAATGTAATTTAACATAGTTGTAGAAATTAATAATTTAGAGTTGAAATAGTGTGAAAAAATAAATAAAAGTAGAAATAGGCATACACAAAAATTACACCTAGATCTATGTTATGGATACAAACAATATATAGCTAAGGAGGGTGGCTACCTCTTTATATGAGGAACTATCTAGACAAACGACATAACATGAATGTTTAGCACATTATTACTCAAACTATAGAAAAAGGAAATTAAATTGCAATAAATCTAGAAAATAAAATAACTTATTCTTCGATCTCAATTATCAGTTTTTGGCTACTAGTTACCCAACTCAAGGGTAACATAGGATTTTTATACTCGATGTTTTCTATATAAATAAATCAATCAGGTGGATGAAAAACCATGAGAGTTGGGATGTTCATCCTGTTACATAATTTTTTTAAGAAAATCACAAAAACAAGCATCAACTGATTCGATTCAACTGTGTGATAGGTTGTGGTTGAGTCATCATTTTTATTTGTCATCCAATTTCTCTTGTCATCTTCATGTTGACTGGTGTGTTGGTGCAACAATCACAAATTTGTAACACTCTCGCCAGAGTTGCAACAATAGTAAAAACAAGGAGTTGTAACAACACAACACTTGAAGGGGTAACATAGGTCACACTAATAGGAATCACAACACTATAATTGAAACAAGAAGAATTGTAGCACCATAGATGCCATGACAATGAAATGATATGGAGTTGCATCTGTTTGCAATCACATCATAGAGTTGCAACAATAGTTAATAGTTTCCACAACTATGGTTACATCTTTATGTTTGCTACAATTGTATCTTTCTTGAGTAAGAGAGTTACAACACCTATAAGGAGTTTCGGTACCTATAGGGAGTTGCAACCATTGTTGATGCACTTGTGTTGAACAATACATGTGCAATATTGTGTCATATATGCCATTGTTAGTACAAAAAGGAAACAATTCCCAAAAAAGCATAAGAATAAGCATTAAAATGGAAGATAGAAGGATATTTGCAGCTTGACCAAAAATTTATTAATATGGATGGAAAAGGTAATAAGAAAGGATGGAAAGTGGGAAAATGGTGAACAAAAATGTATTAGATGGCCTTTAAAAAAATGCTAGTTTGGGAATTTGTCAATGAGATTTGTATTATTATTTTATTGATTATTTGTTCTCTATGTGTTATATTCTTTGCACAACTACCTTCATGTGTTGTACGTTGTTGTTGTAGCTGCTACAACAACCCCCAATTTTTTATCCAATATACCTACATTTTGGGTCCCTCCTTTGCTTTTAAAGGTTTAACGGTACCCCTATGGTCGAAGCCCTATGATGACCTAGTTATTATCAAAAGTTAATATTGTGTATACTTTCATGAGCCACATTTCCTATGCTTTCTTGTCTTGCTTCATCCTTATTATTATGGCTTATGGAATTTTCAATCAATCAGTTAAAACATCTATCAACCCTGTTCCTCCATTCATCATTTATATAGGTGAAGGGTATTATGTTTCTAAGAAGAAGTTGTCGAGACTATACTTATGTGTGCCTTTTTTATGTGCAGGGCTTGAACGAGGTTGCAATTAGACTAGGAGGCTTACTATCACCGGAAGTAACTCTTAATGGGAAGAAAATACTATTAGGTTTATGAGATTAGAAGATAAATCATGATCCACCAATGATTCAATGATGGCACATTGATGTATAGATCAACTTAGCTTCATCCATAATTGATTTTATAGGTGGAAATGAGTTTTTGATGTTACAAGTGACAATGACTTTGAAGTCCCCTCCACTTCAAATTTTCTCAGCCTTCTTTCCCTATGACCTCCTAAATATTTCACTTCTCCTTTGATTTGACTCTAATTGAATTTCACTTTTTCAGTTTTAGCTTTAAACCTTGAAAGGCTTGTGTTTTTGTCCTTGTCACAAGTCGCAATTGCAACTTGCATTTCTACCTTGCATGGCTTCTATAAATGTGATTTGTGAATTATACTGTAGGGATAATCTCACAAGATCAAAAATCACAATTTTAGTTCCTAAGGACTTATACTTTAACTTATAGAACTCTAATTTGTGACAAAGGATATATTTACAAGTCACACTTGTAGTGTCTAGTGACTTACACACTACCTTCTAGTAATGTGGCTTGTGATTAAAGGCTAGAGAGATAACTCAAGTCACAAATCACATCTTTAGTTCCTATTGATTTACTCACTACCTCCTATAAATGCGACTTGCTATTTAGATTTTAGATTTGTGACTAAGGGCCAGAGAGATAACTCAAGTCGCAAATCACATATTCAATTCCTTGTGAATTACTGATTATTCTATAGATTTGTGAGTTGCGACTAGTCATCTCCTCATCGCATGTGACTTAATCGAGTCGTAATTCTCCACTATGACTACCACAACAAATTGTGACTGTAACTACAAAAGGCAATTGTGACTAGAAAGTGTGACTTTCGCTACAAAGGATGATTGTGACTGTGACTACAAAGTCCCACTAGCAGTACCAATTATGATTGCGACTACAAAGAGTGATTCTGACTAGAAAGTGTGACTCTCACTACAAAGGGTGTTTATGACTAGAAATTGTGAGTGTGACTAGAAAGTTCCATTGGCACTACAAATTTTGATTGCAACTACAAAGGGTGACTATGAATAGAAAGTGTGAGTCTGAATACAAAGGGTGACTATGACTAGAGAACGTGACTATGACTACAAAGGGTGATTGTGACTACAAAGTGTGATTGTGACTACAAAGTGCGACTACAAATACAAGGAATACAAAAGGTTATAAGGAATATGGAAGGTCATGGGGAAGGTGAAAATCCACCTCCCCACCTGAGTTGAGCTAGCAATTAGAGAGTTATTTTGTGTTTAAGAAGCTAGAAGCACTCTGCTCTTGGCAGATAGTAGGGTGAGTTGTGGCAATGCTAAGATTTTGTCTTGAACATGGTGTGAGTGGTATACATTCCATTACTAGATTTTGATGGACCTACTAGACATGTACTTGAATTTGTAACACTATTTATGATAAGTTCTTCACTCTTTTCATTAATTTACATGCATCTTTATGGTATTTGTAACGGTTATCCAATACTTTTACTATAGGCGCATGTGTTCTTACATATTGGGTACAACAACTGACGAGGTAATTCATGTCTTATGTCTTATATGTCTATTTTGAATGTTTGCTTTCTCATTCCTCCCTAATCTAGTAATTTATTGTGAATTAATTTATAGTAAATTCTAGCACATTCTCATTTGTGTATATATTAGATGGTTTTAGCTAACTTACTCCTTGAGATATACTACTTGTTATTTTGTTGTTATATTCTTGTATTATGTTTTGCATGTTATCAAATGTGGGTTCATTTTGTCCCCATTTTGTAGGCACTTCATTCTTTTCGTCACTCTAACATCTTCACATTTGTTAGCCAAGAGTAGAACACTTATGGTGGCAACCATACCGACATATCGGATGGGGCTCCTATCCCAAACAATGTAAGCTCTAATTGGGACTTCACATTGGGGATACCCCCTTAATATTGGTGAGACATTTTTCCCTGTCAACAGTTGCGTTGGAAACAATGAAGGGGTCACAGGGGGACAAAATCCCCTTGCATGGAGGTTAGGGGTATTGCTCGCATTTTTGGTGGTTTTTGGCACATTTTTTTTCCTTTAGTGGTTTTGTGGCACATGGTGGTTTATCCCATGAATTTTTACTTATGGTTAAGGAACTATGGTTGTATTCTAATATGGGGTAAATGCATGTGTTTATGATTGCATCTTTTCTTTTTTATTAATATTTTTTTCTGAAACAATTAATTGTGGATGGTTAAAACTACATTCTCATTATGTGTAGGTTCTAAAAGGAGTTTCTTTTAATTTTATTCTTATTTCCCTCCTCCGCATTAGCAATTTGTTCTCAACGAGGAAAACTTACAAGTTTCTTTCATTAATTTCTCTCAAGTTTTGTTTATATTTTTCATATTAATAGAAGAAAGTTTATTTTAGCCACACCTTTACACATTAATTTTATATTTGCATTAGAAAATCAAACATACTAGCATAGTTGATTTGGTACATCCATGGGCCAAATAACCCTCAACAAAGAGGTAATATCAATCATGACTTAAGTCACCATGAATTCATCCCTTAAACAAATCATAAAAAGATTGGATGTTAAAATACCCCCAACAGGGTCCTTTAGTAGATAAACTTTTCCCTTACATCCATTAAATAGTTTATTGATAAACTAAAAAAAAAATAGAAATGAGAAGGTAGTCATTCAATTATTCCTTGAGAGATTCTATGTGTAAGAGGGTATTCATAAATAAGAATGTAATTATTAGTCAATTCTTCCTAATAGAATTTAGAAATGAGAAGAAAACCTCTATAATTGCTCAAGAGAGATATTCCAAATAAAAAATTATAAAATGAAAGGCATCCACTAAAATCTCCCACTAATAATTTCAACATGTAATATATATAAAAATTAGAGTAGCCATTACCACAAAAATAAGAGAAGAACAGATTTTAAAATAAGTACACAATAGTTGCAGTAGTTCTCCCACATGTTGTGCCAAATTCTTCTTCTCCATAAATGGCTACAAAGCATTATTTGAAAAAACCTTATTACAAAGAATGAAATTCATTTTAAATCAAAATGAGGTTCCTTAATAATTTTGGAGTTTTAAATGAGTGATTTTGGGAGAAAGAAAAAACAAAATCAAATAAGAAGTTTCCATTTTTGTGTTGAGGAGTTATAAAATGGCCAATGTGATTATAAGTATAAACAAACACATGAGTAGAAATTTTTTATATTTAATAATTATAACTTAATTTCGTTACTAGATTAAGAAATACTAACAAATGGTTGCATGTATATAAATATAAATAATTATGGCTAGTTGTTAAAAGCTTTCATTAATTAATAATTAAATGTTGGGCCCCTTAAGTTTAGGGAGGAAGTTGCAATATAATCCAAGTTTTAAGTAAATATTGGTAGAGTTGTAACAAGCATATGATTCATATGCTAGTTAGGTGATTACATACTAATTCTTTGTTAGGGCAGTGTGTTAAATATGTTCATTTTTAGTGTTTTGGGCAAAACCCAGGGTTTGTTGTTTTGAGGAGTCTTTTGAGTTTGTACTTAATTTTTGAATAAGTAAAAGCCCCACTTCATGTTCATAATCATGATAATTTTGGTTCTGAATGATTGTCATTATTAAATATTTCATAGCTTATTTTTCATTGATTGAATCTAGATACCATAATATGTGATTATAATAGCTACAATTTACATTGTCAAAATATTACTTGATGAGGATATTGATTGACTAGAGCATTTACTTGATGGGGATATTGATTGACTAGAGCATTTGGAGGTATATATATGTGAACTAATGGGGGGTTCCACATGTCATGATCATAATATATCACAAGAGAGACAACTTGTGGATGTGTTTTTCATTAGCTACCTAAATGATTTATTGTTTAATCTTTGATATAAATTGGTGTATTGAAATTAGGGAGTGTTACCATAGCTCAAGAATGATGTTGTATGAATAATGCCCTAGAGTTTAATTATAGGTGAGAAAGATCCTTGGAAACATTTTAGATGGTGTAGAGTTTTTCATGGTATATATTGTGGGCCAATTATGTTAGAAATATGTAGGTCAAGTTTAACCCATAGACATCATTTGCTAGATATGTTTCTTTTTTTTTGAAAAAAATCATGCTTTTATGTGCTTTCATATTCAACCCACAACGGGGACTACATAATTAGCTTTGTGAGGACGCCTATTACTACAAATTGATAATAACATTTACTTAAAGAATTGGTTCTTAAAGAATAATCATGATCTCCTGACTCAACCATTGGCCAAAATGAACAAATCAATTTATATTTATGTGAACTTAATTAGAATATTGTATAAGAAATCGAGGACACTTTTAATATTGCCTATCAAAAGACGATGGATTATTCAGGAGAAAATAAAGAGGTACTTGAAACCTTGCAATAGGACACTCATTCCTCTTCTAATGAATTTTTAGATTTTCATAGTTTTTTTGTTTGGACTTTGATAAGAACACTAAATGTATTGGTTCCAAGTTATCTCTTAAGATGGTTTATGGAGGTGGAAGACTTGGTAAGAATGCACATGGTATCATTACTCTTTATAATAAGAGTAGTGGGAGAAAGTGATGGATATATTGAGACTTTAAATTTCCATGTGCAAGTTAAAGCATTATTGCTACCACCATTTACTTTCAAGAGATAAATTTTTCATCATTTACTTCTTCCAATATGGATCCATAAGAATTAGATCCTACACCTTTTTACAATTTGTGCCTAGATAATTGAACATCCACATCTAAGGCATATCAACACTTGAGGTATCAACATTCTTATTGTTATAGTTCTTCTTATAAACAACCAATTATGAAGCATAGATAGAGAATTTTTGGATATGTATTCATTATCAAGGTTAATGTTGGATGGATTGGTAATTTTCATTGTGGCATTTGATCTCTTACTCTCACCATAAAATCTATTGCTTCTTTTAATGATTGATTTATTTAGTAGTAATTTCTTCTTAACACTTTTATGATGACATTAGTACCCTTGCTGATTCTTTTTACATATATGAATGTAGGAAATTTATTTTATTATAGAAAAACAATCATGTCACAAACAACAATATTTGGAATTTTTTTGGAGAATTTTACCCATTAACATTTTGTTATGTCCCCCTGAGTTTTTTCTTCAAGAACACTTTTTATTCTTGACAAAATTTTACTAATGGTATCTTCATCAAATATCTTTCAACTACATTGTGCATTTGCCATTATATTTGTAATTTTTTGAAGATTGTTCTTGGAAAAAATTCTGGGAGTTAATTCCTTTTTTTTCAATCAAGGATGTCAAACTATTAATAGACGTCAAACATATTGAATTTCATGCTCTTGTTGTGATGAAGGATTAAAATTTCTAATAATAATGTCCATCCCTTTTCCTAAGCCAAACTTATTGCAATATCTTAACACACCATTTTTTATTTCATAATAATAATAATAATATTAATAATCATGTATAACCTTTAGAATCATGTCCCTTCACCATTTCATCTTAGATCAATTTTTGCACTTACTATGCCCACTTTATTAAAACTATTTTGTAAAATCTAAAATATTATGTATTTTTTTTGCAAGTATTTGCTTTCTTATAAAATGCTACCATTGATTTATTTTTCCAATTTAAAAAAACAAAAAAAATCCACCTATTGTTGTGTATTTGATTCAAAAAAGTAATGAATATAATATTTAGTACTTGCAAGTGTAATTAGGTGATTAACGAAGGTTAAATAAATGATGAAAGACAAAAATTGTAAAGTAAACGAGACAAATAAGAGAAAAAAATGAAAATTAAAAATATTAATATGGTAAAAAAGATTGAGGAATGGGAAATGAAAGGTTGTGCCCTTTGGCATTTCCATTACCCTAGCTTTCTATATTTATTTATATATTTTCACTCTCAAAGGGTGTTTTAGCCATGGTGAGGGGGATGCACAAATAACCATTAGTTGCATTTTCATTGGAGATTGTAGAAATAAGATCACTTAGCAAATATTGAGTGACGTTTTGTTTGTTTGTTTGGGCTTCTAGGGTAAAATTTCTGTGTTATGGTATGTTTGATTTTGTTGCATGCAAATTATATATATCGGAAATATGTTACTGATATTTATGTTTAATATGTTGTTTTGAGTATGATAATGGTTTATGTTGGATTGTGTTATATTCTTTCTACGACTAGCCCACATAGTTAACCGGGGGGGTTAGAGGGGCGCGGGTATCCCCCCGCTACGGGGTCCCCAGGAAATTTTTTTGGGACCCTGTATTAGGTTGGGCGGACCTACCTATGGTTTTGTGCATGGTTTTTGCACATGGTTTTGGACACAATGGTTTTCAGTCCATTGTTTTGGACGTGATGGTTTTTGGTCCATGGTATTGGATGCTTCAGCATGTATAAATATGTATTGTAACATTGAAAGGAATATAATGAAAAATCAAGCTGGTAGTCCTGGTTTTGGGATCTAGGGGAAATCTCTATGTATATGTGTTATGTTCTCGCATTGTTTATTTTCTATTGTTAGAATCCATATGCAGGTAATTTATGTACGGGGTTAAAACCTACATTTGGTATCAGAGTTGTTTTGGCTTCAAGGGGGTGCCTTTGTTGCTGAGGATTTTTGCTCGGGCCTGTGGTAGACCCTGTTCAGTGGGAGATTTGCGAGATCAATTCTATTGGTGAAAAAAGATGGTGAGTAGTGGAAAGATAAAGATCGAGAAATTTAATGGTCAAAGTTTTGAGTTGTGAATACTCAAGACGGAGGATCCATTGGTGGAAAAAGATCAGTGGATCACAGTAGATTCGGGTACTAAACCAACAGGAGTGTCCGATAAAGAATCGAAGAAGTTGGATCTGAAGGCAAAGAGCACAATATGATTGTGTGTCTCAAATTCAGTATTGTTGAATGTGTCACGGGAAGCTACGGCTAAGGCTTTGTGGGTCAAGTTAGGGACTTTGTACAAATCTAAGTCTCCGATGAATAAATTTTTCCTACGGAAAAAGTTGAATAACCTGAGGATGAAAGATGGAGACTCGGTGATAAATCATCTGAATGCATTTAATACTGTGGTAAGTAAGTTATTATCTGTTGATATTAACATTTCAGATGAAGATAAGTGCATTAGTTTGTTGTGTTCTCTACTAGATTTTTGGGATAGTTTGGTTATTGCAATAGGTAGAAATGCAATTGCCTTGCAGTTTGATGAAATAGTATCATCCTTGCCGATGGAGGAGATGACACTGAAAAATATGGAGGTCCAGAATGGTGATGCCTTTTCTGTACAAGGACGGTCCCAGAATAGAAAAAAAAAAAATTCATTGAGTGGGAGATCTAAATCTAGAGGGAGATCTAAATCTCCAGGAAAACCTATAAAGGCTGTGTGTTGGAAATGCAGAAATGAAGGGCACTACAAAAGGGACTGTAAATATAAATCTCCTGACAAAGGAAAGGGATCTAATGATGCTCCTTCTACAGAGGCGAAAACCATCTCAGATGAAGGTGGGGATGTGCACTTGGCTTCTTTAAGTACACATGTAGATCATGAGGCATCAAATTGACTCAGGTGCATCCTTTAACTTCACTCCACATAGAGAGTGGTTCCATGAGTATGAGAGATATGATGGTGGTGATGTCTTCTTGGGGGATGACAAGAAGGCTAGAATCGTTAGTCACAGAAAAGTAAAGTTGAAGTTGCAAGGTGGAAGGGTTAGAACAATTCCGGGTGTTTTTCATATTCCTGCATTAACCAGAAATTTAATTTATGTAAGAAAGTTGGATGATGTAGGTGTAAAAATAGTGTTCGAGAAGGATACCTGCAAGATGGTTTGGGGAGCACTGGTGTTGTTGTGGGGAGTTCGAATTGGAACTCTGTACAAGTTGCAAGGTAGCATTATTGTTGATGGGTGCAACAGTACTATGGTTGCTGAAAGTGGAGCAGAAAATCTAGTGGTCTCTGGAGAGAATACCATGTTGTGGCATCAAAGGCTTGGACATATTGGAGAGAAGGGCCTTCGAATACTTCATGGTGAGGGTATGGTAGAAGGTATGAGTAATATCTCTCTTGATTTTGAATTCTGTGAAAATTGTGTATATGGGAAGTAGAATCAGGTGAGTTTCCCCTACGGTGGTAAGAGGGTGAAACAAATATTAGAACTTGTGCATAGTGATGTGTTTGGACCTGTGGAGGTTCCATCAATGGGTAAGTCTGTGTACTATGTATCATTTATAGATGACTTCTCAAGGAATACATGGATATATTTCCTTAAGAAGAAATCTGCATTATTTGATAGGTTTAAAGAATTTAAGGCTCTGGTGGAAAACCAGATAGAGAAGAAGATAAAGGTGTTGAGGACAGATAACAATGGAGAGTTTTGTAGTAAGGAATTTGAAGAATTATGTAAGAAGTATGGTATAGCATGATAGAAGACTACTCCATAAAAATCTGAGCAAAATGGAGTTGTAGAAAGAATGAACAAGACATTGATGGAAAGGGAAAGAAGCATGCTCAATGGTGTCAGGTTAGGACATGAATTCCGGGAAGAGGCGGTGGAGACAACATGTTACCTGGTCAACAGATCACCTTCATCAGCATTGGAGGATAAGACTCCACAAGAGGTATGGACTGGTAAGAAACCATCTCTTTCACATCTGAGGGTATTTGGATGTGATGCATATGTACATGTTCCAAAGGAGAAAAGAACCAAGTTGGATAGTAAATATGAAAAGTGAATCTTTATTGGGTATAAGGATGGTTTAAAGGGTTATAAGATTTAGAACCCAGTAACAAGGAAGGTTGTGTATAGTCGAGATGTGGTGTTTATAGAGGTGAAATATGTTATTAAACATGAAGTCCAACCAAAGGAACCTGAGAAGATAGAGTTTGAGCTTAAGGAGGAAGAATCAGACTCTATAGCAGAAGAGGAATTAGAAGATGAAGAGCCACAAAATCTGGGTGTGAGAAGATCAGTTCGAGTAAGAAGGAAACCAGAAAGGTATAATCCATTTTCTTTCTATTCAAATTTTTCTTTATCTATTACTGATCATGATCCCAAAAGTATGGAGGAAGCAGTAGATTCAGAGGATAGAAAACTCTAGAAAGAGGACATGGTTTATGAAATGGCATCTTTGCAAAAAAATGATGCTTGGGATCTAGTGTAGTTTCCGGTTGGAAGGAAACCCATTGGAAAAAAATGGGTGTTCAAGAAGAAGACAAATGCAGAAGGAAAGGTGGAGAAATACAAAGCTCGGTTGGTAGAAAAATGTTATTCCCAGGTGTCGGGAATTGATTTTGGTGATATTTTTTCCCCTGTTTCCAAGGTAGCTTATATTATATTACTTCTATCTATTGTTGTTGCTTTTGATTTTGACGTAGAACAGATGGATGTGAAGACAACATTTCTTCACGAGGATCTGGAAGAGGAGATCTACATGAAGCAACCTAAAGTTTTTGCGGTGAAGGGTAAGAAAGAAATGGTATGCAAGTTAAAGAAGTCTCTGTATGGGTTTAAAAAGTCATCAAGGACGTGGTCTTAGAAATTTGGTACATTTATGGAGGACTTGGCTTCACCAGAAGCAAAGAAGATAAATGTGCATATTTTAAATTAATTGGTGACTGTTTATTTATCTAGTCTTGTATGTGGATGATATGTTGCTGGTTGGAAATGACAAAGAAACTATCTAGGATTTGAACACCCAATTGTCCTCCAAATTCGACATGAAAGATCTTGGTGTTCCAAAATATATTTTGTGCATGGAAATTAAAAGAGATCGGGAAAAGATGAAGCTCTGGTTAAACCAGAGGAAGTATGTCGAGACAATACTATATAGGTTTAATATGCAGGATAGTAAACTGGTGAAGGTTCCTATTCATGTAGGTGTGAATTTATCTGCTGAATAGTGTCCCAAGACACAAGAAGAGGAAGAGGACATGTCATGTGTTCCATATGCAAGTGCAGTCGGTAGCCTGATGTATGCAATGGTCTGTACTAGACTAGACATTGCACATGTAGTGGGAGTATTGAGCAGGTTTATGTCAAAACCAGGGAAGGAGCACTGGACAGTAGTGAAGCAGGTTTTTAGGTATTTTCGTGACACTAGTGATTATGGTTTGTGCTACCAAGGAAGACCGAGATTGGATAGAGTTTTCGATATCTGTGTCTTTGGTGATGTGCACTAGGCTGGAGATATGGATCAAAGAAGATCTACAAGTGGGTATGTGTTTAACCTATTTGGAGGTGCAGTCAGTTGGATGAGTAAGAAAAAATCTATAGTGGCACTATCAACTATAGAGGTAGAATACATGGCAGCCACTCATGTAAGCAAGGAAGTAGTTTGGTTGCAGATACTGTGTTCAAGTATGGGATTAGTAAAGGGAGCTATAAGGATAGACTATGACAACCAAAGTGCAATTTTCTTGGCAAAGAACCCTACTTATCATTCAAAGACAAAACACATTGATGTTCAGTATCACTTTGTGAGGGATATGATAGAAGACAAAAAGGTGTTACTGGTAAAGGTGGACAATTTGAAGAATACTGCAGATGCATTGCCAAAATCTGTGAGCTTTGATAAGTTCTCTTGGTTTAGAGAAACATTGGGTGTTGTAGGGATGGTTAAATGAATAAGCTCTCCTGTGGCCCCTTGTGGAAATAAAACAACAAGTGGGAGAATGTTGGGTTGTGTTATACTCTTTCCATGACTAGCCCACATAGTTAAAGGCGATGTTAGAGGGGGGCGGGTAGCCCCCTTGTATGGGGTCTGGGGCAGCACCCTGAGAAATTTTTTTTTGGACCCTATACTAGGTTGGACGGACCTACCTATGGTTTTGTGCATGGTTTTCAGTCCATGGTTCTGGACGTGATGGTTTTCGGTCCATGGTATTGGATGCTTCACCGTGTACAAATATGTATTGTAACATTGAAAGGAATATAATGAAAATTCAAGTTGGTAGTCCTGGTTTTGGGATCCAAAGGAAAATATCTATGTATATGTGTTTTATGTGTTATGCTCTCACATTGTTTATTTTCCGTTGTTAGAATTCGTATGCAGGTAATTTTTGTACGGGGTTAAAACCTAAAATTTCGAGGAAAAATTCTCAATGTTAGTTGCATTATTCTACTCATACTTTCATTCTCGATTAGTATTTAATGAATTCCAATAACTCTCGATTGTGATTCATCCATTTGACAAGGAGATTGAAGATTATTGGTTTCCATCTTATGTTAGAAATTTAGAAAATTAGGATTTAGTTAAGTTCAACTTTGTCTAATGTGTCTATTACGTAAAAGTGTGTTTCTTTGGTGTGCATTAGTTTCATTGTAATTCAACAATCACAATATGTTCTATATATAGAATGATTCGATGACTCATACTCTCTTTGATACTAATGTATATATATTTTTTGTATATGGTAGAATCAACAATTGGGCTAGTCTTTTACTCGCATGACATGAGGTTGATTCCAACCGCTACCACTATAACCACCTAGGTGGGTCCTTGTCATCCCCAACACGAGGCCATAGGTTAAAATCCTAGGGATTTGAACATGGGACCTATTTCCCATGAAAATGGGTAAACCTATAGGAGAAAACTTTTCTCCTATTCTTCACACCCAATTGATCAGCCAAAAACATATAACAACCACTACTAGTTGATGGCACAAACTTTTCTACTATTCTTCACACCCAATCGACCAAACAACAACATATAACAATGACTACTAGTTGATGATGTCCCATTATATCTCTGCCACCTACATAAACCTTATGCTTCACACACATCCAACTAGAGCACGTGGATGATTCCACTCAAAAGGTAGTTTGATCATTTTTCAATCGAGTTCTTATGCTTGTTTTTTAGGAATTTGATATGGATTATGGGGCCACTTAGAAGGAAAATGGGTTTTGAACATGATCTTGTTCTCTTTCCTTAAATGGGAGGTTAATCTTGAATCCTAGTCCAATGGGACATCCATTAATGGCCTAATGGCTATAGGAGGGGCACTACTTTGGAAGACCCGATTGAGATAATATAGTTCCATATATCCTTATATGATACTTACCACTTTCCATCATGCATTAAAATTCCTTATCTCACCTCCATTATTCGGGTTAAACTAACCATTGATTCTTTGGGATTTGGAACCCATATATCCACATACCTAGGTAGGGCCCATAAACTTTGACATGGGAGATTGGTGCAGCTAAAAGAGAAGGAAAGAAACATATAATGGCCACACACAAAAAAAAAAAAAAATGAAAAAGATGGTTGGGACTTATAAATTAGCACGTGGGAAATTTCCTAGCATGAGATCTACCTCACTCATTAAGGCCATCACCCGGTTCCTGGGCCAAGGTTGCCTAATCACATCATAAAAATAAACCTTTGCATGTCCCAACCTCGATTAGTGATGAACTTCCTCATCATTAAGGAGTAAAATAACTGCTAAACATAATTCAAATAATGATCTAACCATTGATCTATGAGTAGTAATATAAAGAAAAATCAAGCAAAATTAAAAGGTGTACATGAGGGGTGGAAAAACACAAGACAAGCTAGTAATTCATGCATCCACAATTTATCCCTCTTGACATCTATACACTCAGGATGTGAAGCCCTGTCATGCTGGCCCCATTGACCATGGAACTTTGGCATGAATTCCCTTCCCCTCTGTAACATCTTATGTATTCACTAAAACCTACCAATTTAAGGGTGTACCAAGGAAATTCTACTTCCCCTTTGGGGCCTAAAGCACCTAATAGGGTTGTCCTCTAACCACTCCTACCAAAGGAGAAAACACTATTGCGAGTTCAAATAATATGATTTTCAAAGAAGCCTTGTTTATTATATTAACTAGCCCATGGTGGTTTAGGAGACCATGTCCTAGACACCTTACCCATAGGTCCTCGGGCATCCATAGAAGCATTTTGGCACATAAAAAAGAAGTGTTGAGAGCCATGGGCCTCCTAGAATTAATATAACATCACACATGACCTTGGGAACCTTATGCCCGTATAGAATTTTGATACTTTTCACTACATTTGATAACTTTTAGGTCGATGCACCTAGGCCCAATATGCCTCTAGAGTGACCTTAGTACTTTGAGAGTGATGGAAGTTGATATAGGGCCAAGAGGAGGATGATATCAACCTTTCAGATTGGGGTTACTAGTACCACCTTGGAATTCCTCAACATCAGAGTAAACATAGATATTATGAGTAGATGGATACCCATGAGAACCCTCCCATGGTACCCCAACTAGATTCTAGGGTCACAGTGATCCATTGATAAAGATTAGAGGGCCAACCCTCAATAAATAATTTTTAGGTGCTTATACATCACATTTGGAACTCTAGAGCACCATTTCTTGGTGTTTGAAGCATCTTCTATGCATGACGTGAGACTAGAAGGCCTCACAACTCACACGTGTGCATTCTTTTGGTTTCATGTTGAGAGATATCAGGTTGACTTGTAAACCAATGCATATTTATGATTTATCTTGTCACCTACGGGATTTAAGGCTAAAATTATGTCTTGTCCTCCTCATATAAATAGAAGATAGGGTCATTTGTATTTCATCATCATCACTTGTGAACTCGATCTCTCTTACGAGAATTTTCGACCTATTGTATATAGTAGAGAGATGCGCTCTATAATTTTTTGTTTTTTTTTTGGAGTTATATTGCTATATTTGGAGAAGTTGTCTCAATTCAGTGAGTGGATTGTACATGCATATTGTCTTGTAAGTTATTTCTTATTGAAAATTTCTGATTTCATGTCCA
Organism: Pinus tabuliformis; assembly: GCA_031772625.1. Lineage (NCBI taxonomy): Eukaryota > Viridiplantae > Streptophyta > Pinopsida > Pinales > Pinaceae > Pinus > Pinus tabuliformis. The sequence goes on along the minus strand of CM062810.1, from coordinate 500,047,930 downwards.
ATATATGGAATAAATTTATGATCTAGGTTAAATATTGTGCCCAAATTTTGTTGAAAATCAATTTTATTGGAAAAGAAGTCATATTATTGCTTGAATTACTCATAGTATGATATGTGAATGGAAATCCCATTGATGATCTCATGTTATCTCTCCAAGAGAACTTTAATCCCTCATAAAGGTAATTTTTAGGGTTTTGGTGCTAGGGCATCAAAATATCATTATTTCTTTGCAAGTTTTATCCAATCTAAAGAAGCCATAGAATCCAACAACCCTAGGATGAGGCACTGGTTGAGTCTTGTTGGTGATAAAGTTACTTTTATCCATAAATTTGATTTTTCTCTCTCCTCCTCCATTTTATTGCTCTTAAGGAAAATGACCCAATTAGAGTTTAGAGTGAATTACCTAGGGAGAAGTATTTTTATTTGTGGAAGGTCTAAACATCCAGGGTGTAGTGCTTGCCTCAAAATCATTCCATTTGGTGGCCATTCTTTCCAAATTTTATACATAATTTCTCTTGCCCTAGTTTTCTGGTGTAGGAATAAATCCTAGTTGGCAGACCTTCAACTTGAGGGCTTTTTGAAGGTTTCATGTGCCTTAGTATTGTTGAAATCCATTGTGGGAAACCTTTTCTTTTCACTTTGACCTTAGGTAACTACAACTCATAAACTACCAATCAAACCCCAGGTCAAGCATGGCCTGGTTTGGCCTCTCTAAGGGAATCAAATTGATCTCATCCATCACTTGAGCCTTGTACCTAACTCAAGCTTTCCCTTTGAAGCCTCTCATGTCATCTCTCACCCTTAACCTTTAGAATACTTATTTTAGGCGACCTTATACCGATACTCCTACCATTGGTGAATGCCCATAAGGAGAAGGAGGAAGGTAGTTGTGGTGATAATGAACTACTACCTCATTGTTGCCACTTTGTGTAGTGATTTCCTTGTAGCTTACCCCTCTATAATGCTTGCTAGGTTTTTTGGAAACATCTTTTGCGTCATTTCTAGAGACGAAGCATGTGTCTCTACCTATTAATTGAAGATATACCTTCATTTCATTGAAGGGGAAAATCTCAAACGACAAAATAGATCCACTTTTGCAACTCCTCAAATGAACCCTATCCAATTCCCTAGTAGTTTCTTCGATGAGACAATTCCTTCAAGGCATTATCACTTAGAAAAAACCTCAGCTATATAGGGAAAAAATAAGGTAACCTCTAACCACATTGGATTGAAAGTTGGCCCTTCAATCTGGAGGGGGGTCTCTCCTTAACTCAACTACCCATTGTCACCTCAATAGTTGGTTTATAAGGTCACTGGCCAGATTTAATTGAGAAGAACTAAGGCTGTTTGGACTGTAAGAAATTTCACCATTGGGAATGGAGTTTGACCCAATCAGTTTTATTTTAGCTACAAGCTCAGTGAGCGAGTATAAGCAAAAGAAAGATAGTAACAACTCCTTTGACAAGTTTTAGAAATTAGAAGTAGCGGAAAATAACATAGCACCTCAATGACAAAGTATCGTTGGTAACTACTGTAATCTTTGGATGGAAAACAAGTAAAAAATACTTGAATAAATTAATATGGAGTACATAGGTATGAATTCCAACTCAAAAAACTAGCATTCAAATATTAAAGAACATATAAAACATAGAAAATAGAAAGGGAGTCATAAACAGATGAATTTATACCATTTCTCACATAAACTGTTGTATAGTAATATCTAATCACACACACAACACACTAGAAGGGATTTTCCAAAAAATCCCAATCCTTGCTTATTTTGAAATCAAATTATTTATAATGTACTTACAAAACTACAAACAAGATTTTAGCAAAAACTTTAATTACAATGTCCAAAAATACATAACTACATCTCTACTTAAAACTACATACATTGCATTATTCAATCATAAATCCAAAACAAAAATGTTTTGTATATGAAGATCACGATGTTGCAGGAGAACTGACTAAAACTAAGGATCAAATTGAAGACTGATATCCAAACCAAATTTTTTGAAGATCCTTTCTTTATCATCATGCTCGATGTGGAGATTTGTCCCTTAAAATTTAGTCTTTATCCACAAAAAATGACATTTAGCAAGTAGATCCTTCCTTGGGGATGTATTCACTCCAACATGTTTCTTGTTACCTTCAAAAATAGCCTTTTCCCCTAGCGCTGATGGATTTGATGACACATCTCAAATTGAGAGAAAAATTGGGATCATTAACGAACAAACTATCAGCACTTCATAAAAACAGAGGCAAAATCACATTGCCAATGTAATTGTTAGCACTCATCCAAAATGAAGAGGAAAAACACTAATGAGTTGTCTGTCAGCTTTCCATCAAAATATCCCCAGAAATTGTTGACAAAACAAAACTTTGCTCTGTAAATTTTTAGCTGAGTCTGCTAGCTGCCTCTAACAAAATGTCAATCTCACTTTTTCTCTTCTTCCTATATTTCTTAGCCTCTATAGTAGGTTTCTTATTTTGACCCTTAGGTTTCCTAGAACTTGTAAGATTTTTTGTGCTTATGATGAGATTTTTTTGAGGTGTATCATCTACCTCAACGACTTGTTTTTCCACACTATGGTTTTGTTTAAGCTTGAATTTTAGCCTAATTTTTTTTAGTGCTCTAGTATGTAGCCGTCTCCCTCCATATATCTCATCTAAAGTAGGTTCCATCTCAACTTCTGTTTTCTCTATCTCAAGCTCAACGTCTTCAACCTATGTTTCTTATGTTGTTTTAATGGTTTAAATATTTTCAAGAGATGGCATCTAGGAAGAAGAAAAGTTCTTATTTTTCCATAGTATTTCACTTATTCTCATATAATCCCTTTCCATTGCAGGGACTAGAGGAGGAGGAGGGTCTATCATCTTACTTTTCCTCTGGCTTCTAATCTGAATAGAAGAATTCCCCTGCTCTATGGTTTGGGATGGTTCAAAAATTTTCTTGCTTATTTTCCTTCTGCTAGTGACCTTAGGTTTTGGCGACATAGGCTCTAGGAAATCCCCCCAAAAGAGAAAATATTCCCATGTTTTGTTGATTTTCCTTAAATGGTTCCCAACTAATAATTTGACTAAGCTTTTGTGAAAGATGAAATAAAATGATGCATCAGGTTTTTCCCTAACTCTTGCTTCCATGTGTTTGAGACTCATCAATAAAAAGAATGGAGCATTCATCCTTACTTGTCCAACAATGTGAGCAATAAAATGGAAATGATACAGATTGACTTTGTTGAAGCACACTTCACAAGTGAAATAATACTATGTAATACTCAGGAGGAGGTTCCATTTGTTCTTCAACCAAGCTCTATGTATCTCTAAACACCATTGCCTATCCTTAAATCCATCCTTTAAGAAAAAAGGAACATCAATTCCAAACAAAATGTGGCTTTTAAAATAATTCTCTCCCTCAACAGGGAGGCTTGTAGCCTCTACGACCATCTCCTCTATGAAAAGGAAGGAAACACCTCCAATAGTAACCCCTTGGCCATCAAATCCTTCAGCAAAATCTCGAGCAATGCCATCATGGTAAACCTTGCACCGGAAAAAGAATTCATCCCATTCAACCTCCCGAAAACGCTCTCGACCCTCTAGATACACCTCGAGGAGATTGAGTCCCTTGGGTTCCCCTCTATGCAATTTTCCATTTTTCCCATAACTTGCACCGTAAAAAAACACAGGAAGGATAAATGAAATTGGGATTTAATCACGAAAATATAGGATAACAAACTTTTCACCCTGGTTGATAACTCAATATAAAGGATTAACTCTGCACGACTTTTAACTCATGATAAGATAATTACTTACACCATCTGGAAACACTTGAGATTAAACGTGACAGTAAATCAATCATACATAAAGATGAACAATTACATCATTAATTTACCATGATTATCATCCTTTGGTGGCGAAATAATCTAATGTGAAATAATGACACAACATGCCACCATTTGTTTAGTCAGCGCTTGCTTGATCGAGGACCCACTCCTTTTCTGACATGTGATCTGTCAGCACTTTGATTTTGACATTAAAAAAATTAAATTTTACAATTGGCACTGATAATCCAGTTGTTCGCACTTTTATTCAACAAATTTAAAAATTGGCACTGATAATCGAGTTGTTAGCACCTTTATTCAACATTTTACAATTGGTGCTGACAACCCCACTGTCAGTGCCCTAAAAATTTTTGAATAATAAAATTCACACTACTGAACTTAAAACTATAAAGAAAAACTGAGATAAAAATCGACTCTAGTGGGGATGGTGTGTTGGCTTATATGGGCCTGACCCAGGTTCAGAAGAGTTATTTAGCCAAACAAATCCTGCAGCTACTGTCCCTTTTGGCAATAGCCCGAGGAGCGCGGACTGAGGTCTCACCCGAGGTAGCAGGGGAGGGTTCTGGAACCAGGTTTCTGCACCCTAGGGATTTCTAGATGTGGTCTGGAGGTTTCGCGCACCGGTCTACAGCTCTGCGCTACTCGGTATTCGCACAGATCCAGATTGATTATACCTTTCTATTAGTGCGCTATTCTATTGGAGGATGCAGTTATAAATCAGATCTGTTCAACAAGGTCTTTAAGCAAACATTTAACCAACGTAACCGATTCGTTCATTTAAAATGAACCTAGATTTACATACATTCATACAATAAGCAGATTAATTAAACAACTATTATAAAAGTCAAATTCACGATAGCTCAGAAGGAACACAAAATTTTTAGAGAAACTTATCTTTATTTCCACTTATCCTCAATACATCCAGATTTGCCCTATGCACTCAGCTGCAGGGGTCTATGCACACAGATGCAGACTTTCCAGGCCTCTATGCACATAGCTACAAAGCCTCTATCTACTACCCCAACCCTCAACTCAGACTTACAGATGCTTCCAGACCATTTTCTTAAAAATCCCATTACATTTCAGATTCGAAATCATATCCCCAAAAATAACTCCCTTTCCCTCATAGAGTCATGCTCTATTTATACCTTCCTATGGTCTGCGAACTGACTTACTTCCTATTACTTTACATTATTTCTTCAACAGACAACCCTTTGACTCAACCTTTTATATTTGGTGCTCCACATACTTCGGAGTTTTTACAATAATTTAATCCTACTTTTTGGGCTTTATGCCCCAAAACCGTTACATGGGACCTTCGTTACGCAACAGTCCCCCAACACAAACATCGTGACTCATCCCGAGTCACTCACCGACGCGGCCATACACTCTACCTTGGCTTCGTGGTTCGCCTCTCTTTGAGTGACGCTTGTCGTCCTGCTGCTCCCTCATTGTCTCCTGCAACACTTTGTCCGGCTCCTGCTTCTGTGTTTCTACCACGTCTCGCAATCGATGATTCTCATTTTACTCTGCTCAGTTAACATAGAACACTCCCTCATAGAATTTTAACGTGAGCGGGGGAGCCGCAGACGGGACCGCCTGGTACCACCACAACCACTTCTGTCCTTCATATCTACTCTTCGCACCATCTGTTGCAGCTTGTGTTGCAATTTTGCAAGACCCTGGCTACTGTTCGCAAGATCCCAATCTTCGAGGGACATCAGAGAAAACTTGTTAACTGCATATCTACCTGTGGTCACCATCTGTCCATCCTTTCGTTGTTCTTTTGTAGTGCGCTGGCCTGCCCCTGGGTGAGGTGACGACATCCTGACCAATTCTACTTCGTGTTCCCTCTTTTCCAGTACATCCGCTACTGGTGATGCTACAACCTATGGGATGCCCGCAACTGTCAATGCCATACTCCTTAGAGAGTCCTACTTCTCCATCGGCCAGATCACTACCTTCGGGCGCATGCCTTGTGCAAAGATAATGAATAGCTCCATATCTGTTTCCGAACTGTAGGTCGCCCAGTGGATTCCCCTCCCTGATTTATAAGGCATGCAAACTTCACTGATTGCCACCTGTTCCAGTACGTGTAAACTTCTTGTGTAAAATCTATGGCAACTTGTTCCATATCTGGCTCGTACTGTTTCTCTTAATTGCCCGCTACCCGCTCCTTTTTGCGATAATGCAGACATCTTGTCATGAATAGTGATATCAAAGGTCATCATTCCCTTTATCAGCACATTCGCATGATCCTTCTCGTGAAACCATGACCCTTGTGTTTGGTCAAATGTATGCACACCGTGGTACTTGCACATATGTTCCGCAGGCTGCTTTATCATCCCACGCTCTCTTTCAACTAGTTAGAGTGGTGAGATTATCTTCTGAATAGCTAGTCAGGTGGTCAGCCCGCCTGTGTTTTTAGGCGACTACCATTCACTCTTCCTGGGAAGGGGTCTCCATTGAGTTTAGCCAGCTGAACCGTGCTGCTATCAGTAACTTCTTTGACGACATAGGGTCCCAACCAGTGCATCAAGGAAAATTTTAAGGATGGAAAATTTTCTTGAAGTTTAAAACATTGGCGAATCCCACTAATCCCTAATATGCAAATTATAAATTCTTATTGATATATTTGTAAAATTAATCAAATTTATAATTATTTTATATATAGTCTCTATATAATGTTGGCGATTTTTAAGGTAAAATAAATTTATATTCTAAAATTTGGGTGAATCGTCTTTTATAAAATTGGAAATTGGCGAATCTTTTTTGTGGAAAAATCATGGAAAATTAGCCCACTGGGCGAACATTAGCCCCTAAAATTTTCCATGCAGTGCATGCGGAGTTTACTTGGGAATTTTTCGAACTTACGGTCATAAAGCAATACTATATCATTCTCCTTGAAGGTGCGCACCTTGATATGGCGATTGTGCCACGCATTCTCACACTATTTCTATACCTGCTAATGGAATCCAGCCAGAAACCGTTCCTCCTCCAATTCTTCTAGCTGTGCAAGCCTCTCTTCCAATGCCCCACGATCTGCCATACCTGTGATTGCCACAATCCGCAAACTAGGAACAATATATTCCATAGGCATAATGGCCTCCTTGCCATAAACTAAGCAAAACGGTGTCTGGCCTGTCAACTTCTTGCACATAATTCAGTATGCCCATGGTACAGCAGGGATGTGCAAGTCCCAATCATTTCTTTACGCATTACAGACCTTAGTCAACGCAGTCTCCAAAATTTTGTTGAATGCCTCAACAATCCCATTTGTTGTTGCAACCACGCAATCCTTAACTGGTTGTGCCTCTGCCCATCAGGTCAAATATTTAGTCACAGTGACGATATAGCACATGCATGTCTTTCCTAGCAGTTCAATAGGCCTGATGAAGTCAATTTCCCATTTCTCAAATGACTATAGCGTCATCTGTGGCTGAAGGGGCATTTCATCCCTCCGTGATGGTTTGCCTGTCCATTGACATACATCGCAGGCCCGATAGTATGCTTTCGAATCTTGATGTAGAGTGGGCCACCATAATCTGGCGTGAAGAATCTTCTGCGCTATGGTGCGGCTGGCATAATGTCCGCCAGCAACCCCTCCATGTGCTTTGACCAGCATTTATCCGTACTTGAATTCTGGTACATATCTGCGCAATATTTCATCGTTGCCCATCTTGTAGAGGTGGCCTGCAATTACGGTAAAATATGCTGTGCATATCACCAATTCCTTATTTTGCTGGACAAAATACCCTTGTGGCGCAGTGCCCGTAGTTAAAAAGTGGATTATATCTTCAAAGTGGCCATCTGCAATTCACACGACATATAACTGGGCGTCAAGGAGTCCCTCCTCTAGGTTTGTTGGTTCTTCGCTGGTCTCAATTTGGTATAGGTGATCCGAACCTGTATTCAGACGTCCTGGCTTTACAACAACCTCAAAGTCATATTCTTGAAACAAAAGCAACCATCGACAGATGTGCCCCCCCAACACAGTCTTATTCACTAGGTAGTGGAGTGCAGAGTGATCAGTATACATATTAAAATGTCCTCCAAGCAGATAGGGACAGAACTTTTGGAGCGTGTATACCATTGCCAATCCTTCTCGCTCAGTAGTAGAGTAATTCTTTTTTTCTTTGGACAACCTGTGACTTGTGAACGCAATTGGGTGATCAATTCCCTTTTCTCCTTCTTGAGTGAGTACTGTACCCAATGCAATACACGACGCGTCGACATGTACATGAAATTCAACGTCCCACTTTGGAAAGACCAAGAAGAGGTAGATGCCATATTTTCCTTAAGCGTTTCTAGGATTTTGTTACATTCCTTGTTCCAACAATACGTAGCATCCTTCTTTAGTAACTGTTCCATTGGAGCCATGATCTGGGCATAACTTTTTATAAACTTCCAGTAGTAGGTCGTGTGTCCTAATGTAGCATGTAGCTGCTTTACACTTCGTGGTGCTTGTAGATTCAGTATGACAATGATCTTTGTCGGATCCACCATCAGTCCTTGCTTAAAAACACATGGCCCAACAAGTTCCAGAAATGGATGAGGAAAGTACACTTCTTTAGGTTGAGCACAATCTGGTGCTGGCGGCAGGTATCCAACATCAATCATAAGCTCGCAACATGTTTTTAACCAAGCCAAATATGGTCCAGTCATCCAAGTAGACTTCTAAGAACTTGTGGATATATTCCTTGAATGCGGCTACCACTTTACAAGAAAATATCACTCGTGCATTCTTCAGCCCAAAGAACATTACCGTATACTAAAAACAATCCCATTTGTTAGCAAACATTGTCTTGCTCTGATCCTCTAGCGTGATCTTGATCTGATGGTACCCGGAGAACCCATCTGTGAAGGAGTATGCTTCCTGCCCACCCACATTGTCTAGTACTTCATCTGTAAAGGGTGTTGGAAACGGATCGTTAACACAAGCATCATTGAGCTTCCGCAGATCTACGCAGATGTGGATCTCACCCTTCTGTTTCTTCTCTTGCACGACCATAGGGCTTACCCAATTGGACTCCTCGACTGGTTCAATAATTCCTACTACCAACATCTTGTCCAATTCTTCGTGGACCTTTGCTTTGTATTTTGGATTCAATCGGTAGGGTCGCTGCTTCATTGGCTTCGCATCTAGCTTCAAAGTTATCTTCATCATTCCTAGGTCTCCTAAAATCCCTTTCAACTCCTTAATTTTTGTAGGGAATAAATCTCGGTATTCTCGGAGCAGCTCGGCGACATTTTCTATCATGGCATCATCCCAATAGTCCCCAAGCGTAGCATACTTCGACTCTTCGTATGTTCCGATATTCATTTGCTTTGTTTTCAATGGCGTCATGATGTCTAAATATTATATCTCGAGGCCACACACCTCATGACTCCCTTCAAATTCTAGTATATTGATGTTATGTGGGTCATCCTCATCATCTTCTACTTCTAGATTGTAACATGCTAATGCCTGGCTCAACTGTTGCAATCAAACTGATGGCACGACTTCTTCTGGTTCCAGTGGTGTTCTGAATATGGTGGTCTTTACTAGCTATAATGCGTCATCCACGGTATCCATCCATTGGTCTTCAAAGAGAAATGTCGATAGAAATCCTTCGCGCAAGATACCCCACTCGCTGGTGCCGTGTCGGAGCTTTTTTTTCGTATACCAGTTCCTTGGGATAACATCCAGGGTCTGATAAAATAAGTGCACCCATTCTGGTTGAGGCTTTGCACCATAAGCTTTGGTCCATTTGGTCAAGTGCATGTGTGGATCATCTCGTCCATCATATGTATCCGTTATTCATAGCTCTCACTTCCCAAATCTTATCTACATCATGCGCCTGCAGCTCCGCCAATATTCGAAGGTTCCTTCATGGGTATCCCATCATCGCGCCGGTGTCACACGCAATGTCCATTTTAGCCCATCAAACTTTTGGTACTCTGGTACTGCACTTTCAAATTTAACTAGGAATTATTCCACTACTGTCAGCCCATCATACATCGGCAGCTCACGGTTCTGAGCTTTAACGCAATACAGGGATTTCGTCCTCATATTACAGCGAAACGTGGTTACCCATTCACCCTATTTCACCATCGCTTGTCCTCTTCATTTGAATCATTGTTGCATGAGCTAGCATAGCCTTGCGAGAGTCTTCGCTCCTCCTTTGGCTTATGTATAGAAATTTTGTAGATACAATCCAATGCATCATCCCTTACTTTGTTGCGCACAGGTTCTGTGTAGCGTGGTCCGTCTGTTGGATCTAGCAAAACGATTACATGGAGCAACTTCTTCTCCAATATCATCTTCCTATATTTGAGGTTAATAACCCCATTCATGTCAGTGGCCCAGTCTATCCCTAGCAACACAGGGTATAGGCTATTTTCATCGACGATTTCAATAACTTCAAAATCCTTCTGAGTACTTGCGCCATCAATATCTACTGTAATTCCTTGTAGCCTTCCCATGGGCAAGATCTTTCGCTGATTGGCCATCCGCAATTAGATAGGAGACCATTGTAGTGTAGGCTTACCCATGCGCTCCCAAGTCTGTTTAGGCAATATGTTTGCATCCTATCCTAGGTCCAGAATGACCTGATCCATCTCATAGTCACCAATCTATGTTGTTATCTGCATCTCCTAACCCATTTGCGATGCATGTCTTTCTAATTTTCGAACTGTGCAAGGTTCATCCCACCCTATGCATCTATTAATCACTTCATATAACCCTTTAACTGCCCTATTTTCGTGAAGTAGTTTTATGCATGTCTCTAAAAATGTAGTCAACATTGAGGGATCCCTAGCCGGCTCAGACCGATCCCTACTACCACGGGTAGAGATGCCCGTGAAGCTTTCCCTAGATTCCATATTGGTCTCCCCATTGACCTCTCCTGTGGCTACACCGCTCTGCAATTCCATGTTTACCATGGGTTTGTCATCGCATGGTTCAGATCTCATCATTTGCATGTTTTGCATTGTTGTAGGAGGTGTTGCCTTTTTTCACAAATTTGTGCTATCAGCATGGGGAAATCTAGCAGCTCATGATCAAATTTCTCACAATAAGGACATGATATTTGGGTTGGATTGGTACAATCCCACGTGTAATGTCCTGGTCCTCCACAGTTGTAACATATTAGCTGCCCGCAACCCCTTCCTGGCCCCATTCCACCCCATCCTCGACCTCATCCCGGGAACCCACCGTGCGTAAGCGTCGTGGCTGGATCCTAACGTCGCACCTCAGTCTACATTCTGTAGGCAGTGCTTTGTCCATCAACATTCGATAGCTATGGAAATCTCTTTCTTCATGACCCACCAATCTACAAAAGTTGCAAAAGAGTTACTAGGGGGTTTGGTTGTATTTTGGCAATAGATGACAGTTATCAGTGTTGTGCTTTCCTCCTACCTAATAGATTGCGCACTAGAGTGGGGCGATCACACTCGGCCCTATCTGTGCCTCTAGTCGCAATGGTGTCGGTCCCCCCGTGACCACAAAATTCACCGAGACCGGACAGTGATCTTTATCATGTAGCTTGCTCCTACACTTTATACACCATACTTCGTCCTGGACTTCTGAACGCGGTGTTTGTTCTTGTTTTAACTTCTGTATGTCCAAACACAAATTTTGGACTTGCGCTTGGATTTGTTGAACTCCCAACCTTGGGTTTTGTACCGAGGTTTCGTGCAGCCGCATTGCTGCCTCCAGTGCTTCTGCTTGGGTTGAGATCTTCTATTGTGACAAAGCCGACTTCAGATATGGCGTTAATGATGCAAAGAACCAAGCGCAGTACTGTGCATCCATCAGGGTCATGTTGGCCTTGTGAATGGTGCTTTTCAACCTCTGATCCAAATACCACGAAGTCTCACCAAGCATCATCGTGATCTCTTTGAATCCTATGACCGACTGCGCTTCTGTCTTTGGCCGGCTAAACTCCTTTTTTAATTCAGTATGGATGTTTGTTATCCCCACTATTGGGTTGATGTTTGAATACTTCATGTACCATGTTAGCGCTCGGTCCTACAGTGTGCTGACTAAGATGGATTTCTTGATATTATCATCTGTGATTTGCTGCGCACTCCATACTGATGTTAGCACAAACCAAAATTGTTCTGGGTCTTCACCTCCTACTCCTTTGAACACCGGTAACTGAATTGTGTTCGCCATAGTTACCCTTGATCTACTACCATCCCTGATCCTTTCAATTTTTCAACATTCTTTTCTATAGAGTCCCTGTGTTCCACACCAAACACCCCTTAGGCAGATCCCGATCCCGGCAACAGAACCATTTGTTGGCTTATATGGACCTGAACCAGGTTCGGAAGAGTTATTTAGCTAAACAAATCCCGCAGATATCGACCCTTTCGACAACAACACGTGGAGCACAGACTGAGGTCTCACCTGAGGTAGCAGGGGAGGGTGGTGGAAACGGGTTTCTACACATTAGGGATGTCTAGATGTGTTTTGGAGGTTTCGCGCACTAGTCTATAGCTCTGGGCTGCTTGGTATTCGCACAGATCCAAATTGATTATACCTTTCTACTAGTGCGCTATTCTATTAGAGGATACGGTTATAAATAAGATTTGTTCAACAGGTCTTTAAGAAAACATTTAACCAATGTAACCGATTCGTGCATTTAAAATGAACTCAGATTTACATACATTCATACAATAAGTAGTTTAATTAAACAGATATTATAAAAGTCAGATTCGTGATAGCTCAGAAGGAACACAGAATTTTCAGAGAAACTTATCTTTATTTCCACTTATCCTCAATACATCCAGATCCGCCCTACGCACACAGCTGCAGGGGTCCGCAAACACAGTTGCAGAGCCTCTATCCACTACCCCAACCCTCGACTCGAACTTACAGATGCTTCTAGACTATTTTCTTCAAAAACCCATTACATTTGAGATTCGAAATAATATCCTCAAAAAGAACTTCCTTTCCCTCATAGAGCCACACTCTATTTATACCTTCATATGGTCCGCGGACCGAATTACTTCCTATTACTTTACATTATTTCTGGGTGGACAACCCTTTGACTCGACCTTTTATATTTCGCACTCCACATACTTCGAAGTTTTTACAATAATTTAATCCTACTTTTTGGGCTTTCTGCCCCAAAACCGTTACGCGGGACCTCCGCTACCCAACATGGTGTCCTCTTTGTGAGGCGAAAAATAACTCGTTGTTCCAATTCCTGATCCATTGGGCCAACTCTTTATTCTGTGTCAATGCTTCAAGTAATTGTTTTATTGACATGAAATAAAATTGAAATATTATACTAAAACTTAAAATCAAACTTTGAAAAACACTTATCAAGATCCTAGGGCCTTTACTTCGGGTTTCAAATCCTTTCAAGTGTTATCCACACCTCTAACTGGTTTGAAACTAAAATGGATATGTACTAATGGAAAATGGACATTTCTCTTTCAAGGCAGGTAAGGTTTTAGGAAACACCCATTTATTGGGCCTCCACTGATGATTTCACACTCTAAATCCTCAAGAATAAATGCATTCTTACCACAAAATGCAATTATTTCATAAAGGCCTTTCCAAAGATGATCAAATTTTTTGCGCCTCCCTTTATATTCAATCCTAGCATCCCATTTCATTGCCATATATTTTAGTGCCTCCATTTATCTTCAATCCTAGCATCCCATTTCAATACCATATCCTGAATTTTATAATTATTTGCTTTCTCATTTTTATCAAACACCTTCTTCAATTTGTCTTGAAACAACTCTACTTGATTGTATACTTGTTGTCTCAATTCTTCAGCTTCAATAAGTTGATTGATTCTTCTCTTAAATTCATTAGGTTCTACAACATGCTCCTGCAAAAGCCTCATTACCAGTACACTCAAGGAAAGGGGAAAAATGATTCAGTAACATAAACTATTTGAAATGGTGAAGTATCGATTAATCTTTTGGTACTAATTTTGTCGGCTTAGAAAGCAAATTTCAGTTTAGTATGCGAGGGTTTTTTGTTGTCCTCCAACAACTTATTAATAACTCTAATTAGGATTTTATTATATGACTCTAGAAGCCATATACCTGGGGATAGTAAGCTATAAAATGACCCAATTTGATATTATATTCTTCACAAAACTTTATCATCTTATGGGATTTGAAGGCTTGAGCATTGTTTGTTATAACCTTCCTTGGGCATCCAAATATAGAGAAAATGTCTTCTAAAAACTACATTTCAACACTATCTATAGCTTTCTTGGTTGGAATTTCCTCAATTTACTTCGTGAATTAATAAGTGATAGTCAAAATCCACTTATGTTGACCTGAAGAAGTTGGATGAATCTCTCATATGAAGTCCAATCCCCATTGCTGAAAGGGGGTTTCTGCTGAGATGGGTTTTAGAGGTAATGATAATAAATTAGCTTTTCCTTCAAATATTTGACATTTGAAACAAGCTACCACCTCCTTATGAACATCTAGGCATAAAGTTGGCTAACAAAAGCCTGCCCTAAGGATCTTATTTTTTGCAGCCTATTATGCAACCAACTCACAAAATAGAAGAATGAGATAGATCAATGACTTCAAAGTAGCCTCTTTGAGGGGGAAACCTCCTTTACATTACACAAATGAACAATTCTTTGATGATACAAATGACAATACCTCCTTTCTATATATAGGAGTCTAAGGGGTCACAATATAATCAAAGTCGACCTAACAACAATAAAGTAAGGGCACAACAATAAAAATAGTGGGCTTCTATGGGGCACAATAATAACAATATGGGGACAACATGGACACAACAATAACAATAAGGGCTAAAATGACAATAATAATAAGGGAATACACTAGTATTATAGGGACCTAACATGCCCCTCTCCTTCAAAAATGTGTTGTCCTCAATGCTTGCGTAGTTATGGATGATTCTGTATAAAATTCTCATCCTCCCATGTGGAATCTTTAGTGGGTAAGTTCTTCCAGTTGATGAGATACTTTGAAATCGATCAATTTCGAAGTTGTTGAGTTCTTCTTTCAGTGATCGCTTCAGGTTCCAATATGATTTTTCCTTCCTCATCAAGTTCTGGAAATATTGTTTGAACTGGGAGCTTGTCACATATAACCTTGTTTAAGCATGAAACATGGAAAACTGGGTGCACTCGGGAAGATGCTGGAAGCTCCAATTTGTATGCCATAGTACCAATCTTTTGCAACACCTTACAAAACCATAATACTTTGGTGATAATTTATTATCCTTCTTAGCTTGCTTGAGGGACATTTGTTTGTATGGTTGTAGTCATGGAAATACCGAGTCACCTACATCAAAACTTCTTTCGCTGTGATGTTGATCTGCCTATTATTTCATTCCATTGTGCCAAAGTCAGGTTATCATTTAAGAGTTGGAGAACATATTTTTTATGCTTGATGTGATCTTCCACTACTTGAACCCTAGAATTTTCTCTTAAAATGATGTGATGGGCAGTGTATGATATCCATAAAGTGCCATAAATGGGGTCATTTTTACTGCAGTATGGAAGGAAGTGTTATACCACCATTCAGTTAGAGGCAACCTATTGACCCTATTTGTTTATTAGATACAAAGCAATGAAGTTATCCTTCCAAATATTTGTTCACTATCTCAGTTTTCCCATCAGTTTGAGGATCATAAGATGAGCTATGAGCTAACTGAGTACCCAAACAAGAAAATGATTATGTCTAAAAATTTCCAGTGAAAATAGGATCTCTATCGCTTACAATAATATTTGGTTTTCCATGTAGCTTTTGAATTGTTTCCATAAATAGCAGTTGTATTGGCTTTAAATGAATGAGGTAATGCAAAAAAGTGTTCATACTTGGTAATTCTATCAACTAACACCATGATGACACTCTTTCCTTTGGACTTGGGTAAACCTGTGATAAAATCCATTGAAACCTCCTCCCAACATTGATTTGGAATGGATAAAGATTGTAATAAACATGGGGTCTTAATTGTCTCAATTTTATTTTATTGTCAATCCAAACATTCCGCCACAAAATTTTGAATATTAGATTTAAGGCCATCCCAAAAAAAATCCTTCTTAAACCTGCGGTAAGTTTTTTAAAATCTTGAATGCCCTCCTAAGGGACATGTGTGCAATTCCAGAACAATATTTTGTTCCAGTTGGGAATTCTTACAAGGGTATAAGCGATATTTGTACCATAACGAATCATTTTTCTAGCTAAATGTATCATATGCATTGGGATCTTGATGCAACTTTTGAATGAGTTCCCACACTTCTTCATCATTCTTCCATTAATCCCTTGCTTCGTTTATCCAATCTAGTTGGATAATAGAAATGGCACAAAGCAATTCTTCCACATCTTCATCCTTTCTTGAGAGTGCATATGAAACAACATTTTTCTTCCCTTTTTTTTAGATTATTTCAAAGTCATAACCCAACATCTTTGTGACCCATTTTTTTCTTCTCTTATGAAGTATTTAAGACTATCATGATTCATTTTTACCTTGAAGCGTCTTCCCATTAGGTAAGGTCTCCATTTCTTAAGTGGATGTAGTATTGCCAACATTTCCTTCTCATAAATAGTTTTGTGTAAATATTTTCCTTTGATTGGACGACTTTCAAAAGAAATGGGTCTTTCTTCTTGGATTAAAACAACACCAATTCCATTTCATGAGGCATCACATTCCAAAATAAACGTTTTTGTGAATTTTGGCATAGCTAAGGCTGGTGCTTGGCACATTGTGTCTTTAAGATGTTTAAAGGATTTCGTTTCTTTTGGAGTCCAAGAAAATGAATCTTTCTTTGGTAATGTTGTTAGATGTGCTGCTATTCTTCCATAATTCTTAACAAACTTGTGATAATACCCTTTCAACCTGAGAAATCCTTGCAGATGCTCTATGGATGTGGGGATTTTCCATTCCTTCATGGATTTAATTTTGGTAGGGTCTACCTTAACACCTTCATGAGACACAATATGAACCAAATATTCCACCTCTTGTACTCCAAAGAAAAATTTGGAGGTTTTTGCATATAATTGTTTCTCCTCCAATAGTTTGAGAACTCTATAAACATGTTGAATATGATCCTTCCAAGACTTGTTGTAGATTACTATATCATCAAGAAATACTAATGCAAATTTTCTAAGGAAGGGTTTGAAAATGGAATTCAGCAAACCTTGAAATGTAGAAGGTGCATTGGTATGGCCAAAAGGCATGACCAAAAATTAATAATGACCCTCATGAGTTATAAATGTTGTTTTTGTAATGTCTTCAGCCTTCATTCTGATTTGATGATATCTTGAATGAAGTCCAACTTGGTGAAGTAAATTGCTCCATGCAATTCATCAATGAAAGGAATGGGGAATTTATCTTTAATAGTGAGCTTGTTAAGCTCCCTATAATCTAGACACATGCACCATGATCCATCCTTCTTGTGCACTGATACTACTAGAGCAGAGAAAGAACTTTGACTAGGTTGAATTATAGTAGCCTCTAGCATTTCTGCAACCATACATTCAATTTCACTCTTTTGGGCATAGGGATATCTGTAAAGCCTGATGTCTGAAGGAACACTTCCTAGAATGAAATGGATAGCATGATCATGATCACGAAGAGGTGGGGGGCCTTTGGGAGTCTCAAATACCTTGGAATGATTGTCTAGGACTTTTTAGAGATTTGGAGAAATAGACGATTTCAATGTGGGAACCTCTAGCGAACATAATTGTGTAATTACACCATGTTTTTATTTCTTTAGAAGCTTTGTAATGTCGTTAGAGATAATTATCTTTCCTGATTTCCCTGTGATACCCCTTAATTCAACTTCCTTTCCTTCAGTTTTTTTTTTTCAAGAAAAGTTCTTGAAAATTAAAAGCTACCATACCAACTATTTTAGCCATTGGACTCTTAGTACAAAATCAACACCACCCATTGGAATGGAAAGCATTGGACTATTCAACACATATTCGCCCATGGATAACTTGATATTATGGCACTTTCCAGAGCAATTCATGGTTCCTCCATTTGAAACCATCACTTGACACTCTAGTGTTGGATATAGTAATAAATTCAATTTCTTCGCTATCTTACAATGAATACAATTATGGGTAGTACCCGAATCAATCAACATTATTACCTTTTTCTTCTTGATATGTCCTTCTATATTGATAGTTTGAGGAGTGGTAATTCTGGCCAATGCATTACAAGATATGGTCGGATTCATTTCTTCTATCTCTAGGGTTTGTTTCCAATGTGTATCCTCTTCTTTTAATGTTTCTTGTTCCTTTTCTTGTTCCTCTTCAAAATCCATGTAAAATATTTTCTTCTTAGGACAATTATGACCTTTAGTGTATTTTCTATCACAACTATAACAAAGCACTTTTTCTCTTTTTTCTTCCAATTTTCGTGGTGTCAACCTTTTAGGTTGTGGAAGGCTAGGGGTAACAACACTTCCATATTTATAGTTGTGATTGGTAGGCTTCCTTGTTGCCATAATTTTCCTTTCAATTTTTCTTGCCAACTTGAATGCCTTCTCCAATGAATCAGGTTTCCAAAGGAGAACCTCATGTTGGATTTTATCCTTTAAAGTCCCTATGAACACATCAATCCGATGCTCCTCTGGAATATATTTTACCCTTATATTCAATTTTTGCAAGTCCTCAATGTGCTCCGCCATTGAACCCTTTTGTTTGAGATTTATGGATTGGCTAAAAAAGGTGTTGCTTTTTGTATCCTCATAATGTGATATCATTTCTTCCATAAAAATTGACCAAGTGACAGTTTTTTTACGAGAGCAAAGCCATTGATACCATACAAATTGATTGGGTTCCAAATATAAAGTCACAATTCGTAACTTTCATGTGTTTTGCACATTATGGAGATTGAAATATTGCTCCATCTGTAGTATCCATGTTACGGGATCCTTGCCATCAAAATTCCTTGTATTGATCTTTGGAATATGGTGGGTCTTCAATCCAACATTAGAGTCTATGAAATCATGACTAACATCTATTTTCTTCTCATCATGAGTTTCCTCTACTACCTTTTCGCCATTAGGATTCATTTCTTATAGCAACTTTGCGAAACCTCCTTTGAAACCTTCCATGTATTTATTCAAATATTCAATGTTTACTTATAAACCATCCATCTTAGCTTCTATTACTTTTTGTGAGAGTGAAATTTGTTGCACTTGGTCTCGTAATTTTGATATATCATGTTGCATTTCTTCCTCTTCCTCATGAGTCATGCTATAGCTTTCAGGTTTCTTACTAGGTGTTTCTAGTTTCTTTCTTTGGGGAATCATTTAATGATAAATATGTTTCATTGTGCACTTTGAATCACATCAAATAAATTTTTCAAACCAAACCTATGCAAAATCTTTTAGAAAGACTACAAACCATTTTTCTCTTTGTAGGCGCTTGATATTGAATCTGTTGTATATATGTAATTTTGGATCTCTAAGATCTAAAATTTCATCCTGTGATAGCCCTCTACATCCTCTTTCCAACCCCACAAGTCTGATCCAGATTGGATTCTCCAAGAAAGGGTTATGTAACATCTTCCACAATGACCTTATTATAGACTGGTTCAGTAGAACGAACTTGTACGAAGTGCCACATGTCACTGTTTCAACCTTCGTACCTAAAATCAATACACATAAAACTAAAATTCGTCCTCTTTTTGCAGCTGTTTATGAAATTTCAATCCAATTCTCAGAGAAAATGTTATAGCGATTTTCCCAAGATGACCTGTTTGAGATCAAATTCGAGGTCCTGTAAAAACCCTAACTGCCTCAGTTCATATCTCTGAAAATATAGTGAGACAAGATTTGAAATTCTATCCCAGCGAAACCCTAAAACCCAAACCTTTGAATCCAATTGTTATGCAACTAGCTCACAAAATAGAAGAATGAGATATATCAACGACTTCAAAAGTATCCTCTTTGAGGAGGAAGCCTCCTTTACATTACACAAATGAACAATTTTTTGATGATACAAATGAAAATACATCCTTTCTATATATAGGAGTTTAGGGGGTCACAATATAATCATAATCGACCTAATAATAATAATAATGTAAGGGCACAACAATAACAATAGTGGGATTCTATGAGGCACAATAATAAAAATATGGGGACAACATGGGCACAACAATAACAATAAGGGCTACAATGACAATAATAATAAGGGAATACACTAGTATTATAGGGAACTAGCATAACCTTCCAATATTGTTGTCCTCCAGAAACAACCTGATGGAATTCATTTACAACCTTCTTTGCTGCACCTTGAATCAAATAAATTAGTAGAATTCCCGATGGTTCCTTCCAATACGAATCGCCATCAATACAAAAATATTTAGTTGTTTTCAATTTCAGTGATATTACTCGAGTTTTAGCTGTCCATGGTGCAACTTCCAAATTCTGTAGAATGTAGATTACATAATTTTATCTTGGGAACTATTTTAGTTCATCAGACACTTTTAAACTCATCTTGTCATCTAGGTCATTCAAGCATATTGATAAGAAACCCATAACAAAGGAATCAACATTTGTCTCGGTCATAAGTTTTTCTAAACCCCTACCTTTAATCAACTTTGTTAGCTTGATCTCTAAGTCATATTCCAGTAATTTAGCAATCCACTTACATCTTTTTCCATCACTATCATGTTGACTTAGAATATCTTTAACTACGTTGTTGGGGACAAAATATTTAACATGAGAATGCAAAATATATACTCTAAAATCCTTCAATGTATTAACAAGTGAAAATGCCTACTTCTCCATGATATTATATTTCAATTTTGCATCCCTTAATGATCTCCTAAAAGAAGACTCGTAGGTTATCTTGGTTATCACTGTTTTTTTGCAGTAATACTCTGAAAATGGTATGTTCAGATGCAAAAGAAAAAACCAAAAACTCCTTTAAGAAACCTAGACTTATTAAAACACGTGTCTATGTTAAGGCATGCTTAATTCCATCAAATGTTTCTCTAGATGGAATTGTCCACTTAATTTCACTACCCTTCTTCAGGATATTGGTAATTTCCTTTACAATTTCTATGAAATCCAGAACAAATCTCCCTAGAAAATTAACCTTACCAAGGAAAGATTGTATTTCCTTTTTACTTCTGGGCAACTCAAGCTTTTTTATTACTGAAACTTTGTCTGGATCAATTTTAATTTCATCTTTATAAACTATGTGACCCAATAATATACCCTCCTACATAGAAAAGTGTGACTTCTTTGGATTGAGAGATGTCAAATTTGCTGCACTTCTGAAAAAATTGTCTAAGATGTTTCAGGTGATAGAAATCTGATGTTAAGAAATTTTTTATGTCATCTAGATAAACCACTAAAAATTTATCTTTTTATTCTTTGAATGCTATGTCCATCACCCTTTGGAATATTTCTCCAACATTCATCATCCAAAAATGCATTTGGAGTACAGGAAGGTGTCGCATGGCATAGTGAATGTTGTCTTGTCTTGATCCCTTGAATTCACCAATATTTGCTTATATCCGAAAACATTGTCAAGCATTGAAATCCTCTCAGCCCCAACTACTTTATGTTATATACATTATAGGCAGCAGATAGTTGACTTTCAAGGAAACCTTATTCAGATTTTTGAAATCCACACAAAGTTTGATTTATCGATTCCTTTTTCTAACTGGAACTAGATTGGAATTCCAATTAAAAATGTTAATGGCACAATAATCTTAGCAGCAAGTAATATTTTAACCTCCTTTCCTATTAATGGAAGAAACCTGGGATTAATTATTCTCATTTTCTCCTTGAAAGAATTCTCATCCTCCCTGAGTGGGATAATGTGTTGAATGATGTTTTTCTCATAAACCTTTAAATCTTCATACCTCCAGGTGAACACATCTAAGCAATCTTTCAACATTTCAGCATGCTGCTGCTTCTTCTCTGTTTTCAAAGAATTGGAAACCTTAACTACCTTAGGGTCTTCTTTTCTTCCCATATTGTAATCCTCCAACTCATTATCACTTGGTTGAATCCTGGGTTTAATAAGTACATCATTTTTATCAAACAATCTTTCTAGAGGAACCAATTCTCTAGGAATAAAATTGTTGCTTTGCTGAATAATTTCTTGTCCAACTATAATATTCATAAAAACATATGATTTTGCATTCAAATTTGGTTCCTCATCTTCATTTTAATTAACAAGAGTATTTACAAATTTATCGGTCAACTCTAAGAATCTCTTAATCTGTTGATCGTCCTCAAAACCTGCCAATGGTTGATGTTATCTGGGATAGAGGGCCTATCTTTACATTAATATCATATTTTCTATTTGAATAAATGGGATTTTAAAAACACTAGCAATAGTAGCTAGGGAATATGCTATAACATTTTCTTCTCTAGAAATAACATAAATTTTATGTTCTAAAAATAAATTGTCAAACATATCCCATACCTCATTTCGATAAGCCCTCATCCTTGGATTTTTGGTTTGATATCTACCGAGGACTTGCTTCACAACCAACTTTGAATCTTCGAAGACATGAATCATTTTTTATTTTTGTTGTCTCAGTAGATTTAATCTAATGATCAGTTCCTCATACTTAGCAATTTTGTTGGTGCATTCAAAGTGCAATTTGAAGGAGTGTAATCGAATAGTAAGATCTGGTGGAATAATCTAGTTACCTACCCCTAAATGATATTTGAAAATTGAACCGTCAAAATGCATGTTCCATATCCTATCATCTCCGGCTGCCTGTACTTTCTCCTCCTAAATTTCATCTTCAATTTTTTGTTTTTTTTCTTCCTCTAAGCACAAATAATTATAAAAAAATTGAGAACCAAGATCAGTGTCAACTTCATAAAGAGGGTGATTTTATGGTTCAACCTTACTACTCAACGCATAATTCATATGAACCTCCCTATAAAGTCTTTTGAGTTCTCCAAACACTAGGATGGATGCATAAGACATATCCATCTGCAGGATTCCTCCCAAACTAGTGGACCAAGACCGTGAAAGCAACATGCCAAACCTGGTGGGATATCTGCCACTACCATGTCCATAACAATACTTTTTGAAAGAATGTGGGTCATATTTACCACAATATCTTTGATTAATCCCAATCACGTGACCTTTATTGAATCAAAGAAAAACAAATCTTGTAGGGCCTGGAAACCTCAAATCCTGATTTTTTCATGATTGACTTAGGCATCAATTTGTGTGATGCTCCAGAGTCTAACATGGCATTATAAAGGATCATGTCATGGATATTTAAACTAAAGTAAAAAGGAGGGACATCACCGTTCACACTAGTTACATGAGGACCAAATACAAACTCAGGAGAATGATCATTTATATTGAGAGAATCTTATGCATTAATATATATCTTATCAGTCTTTGAACCCTTTACCATTGTAATGATTTGTTTCCTATACTGCTCATTCTTCAATAGTTTAGAAAAATGGATAGGAAGTTTTATTTTACCGATTTCATTCTCTAAATTTAATGATACCTAGGCCTTTTCCGGATCCTTCATACCCTTCTTGGCATCATCCACCCTTTTAGAAGCATCCTTTTTTGGGTCATCTACCTTTTTCTACGCATCCTTCTTTGGGTCATCTACTTTTTCTAAGCATCCTTTCTTGCGTCATCAACGTTTTTCTAAACTACTTCTATGAACTGGATAAAATCTCTATTGGATTAGGAGTTTGGTTCCTTCGAGTGTAGACTCCCTTTATGAATCAAAACTTCCCCAATGTAATCATCCTAAATCTTGGATAATGGAGTCATTAGAGAAAAATCTTGTAGCCAAAAATGATGTAGCCAATCAAATCGTTCAGGGAGAATATATATTTTGTTACTCGAGAATGGAACCAAAATGTTATCACTTAGCAAAAAACCTGGCTATATAGGGGAAAAAACTAAGGAACCTCTAACCACTTTGGATTGAAATTTGACCCTTCAACCTGGAGTGGGATCTCTCCTTAACTCAACTACAAAGTGTCACCTCAGTAGTTGGTTTGTAAGGTCATTGGCCATATTTAATTGAGAAGAAATAAGGTTGGTTAGACTATAGGAAATTTCACCAATGGGCATGGATTCTAACCCAATCAGTTTTATGTTAACTACAGGCTTAGTGAGAAGGTATAAGCAAAAGCAAGATAGTAACAACTCCTTTGACAAGTTTTAGAAATCAGAGAGTAGCAGAAAATAACAATCACCTCAATGGCATAGCATCATTAGTAACTACTGTAATCATTAGATGGAAAACATGTTATCAATACTTGAATAAACGAATCTGGAGATCATAGGTATGAATTCCAAATCAACAAACTAGTATTCAAATAGTGTAAAACATATAAAACTTAGAGAACAGAAAGGGAGTCATAAACACATGAATTTTTACTACTAATCACATAAACTGACGTATAATAATATTTGATCACACACACACACATTACACAAGAATTCTTTTCCAAAAAATCCCAACCCTTGCGTATTTCGAAATCACAGCCTTTATAAAGTACTTACAAAACTGTAACAAAGCTTTTAGCAAGAAATTTAATTAAAATGTCCAAAAATAGATAAGTATATCTCTACTTAAAACTCATACATTACATTGTTCAATCATAAATCCAAAATAGAAATATTTTGTATATGAAGAACATGTTGTTGCTAGAGAACTGGCTAAAACTAAGGATCAAAACCGAAGAATGATATTCAACCCAAATCTTTTGAAGAGCCTTGATTTATGATGATGCTTAATGTGGAAATTTCTCCCTTAACATTTGGTCTTGATCCACAAAAATGAACATCTGGAAAGTAGATCCTTCCTTTAGAGTTGTATTCACTCCACCATGCTTCTTGTTACCTTAAAAAAATCCTTTTCCACCATCGCTGATGAATTCACTGACACATCTCAAATTGGGAGAAAAACTAGGATTGCTAATGGACCAACTGTCACCGCTTCATAAAAATAGAGGAAAAATCGTGCTGACAATATAATTATCAGTGTGCATCCAAAATAAAGATAAAACGTTGACAAGCTTACTATTAGTGCTCCATCAAAATGTCCCCAAAAATTGCTGACAAAACAAAACTTTGATATGTAAATGTTTAATTGAGTTTTCTAGTTGCTTCTAACAAAATGTCAATCTCACTTTGTCTCTTCTTCCTAGCTTTCTTGGCCTCTGTAGTAGGTTTCTTATTTTTACCCTTAGTCTTCCTACAACTTGTAGGATTTTATGTGTTTATGATCAGATATTTTTGAGGTGTATCATCTACCTCAATGCCTTGTTTTTCCAGGCTAGGGTTTTGTTTAAGCTTTGATTTTAGATTGAGTTTGTTCAATGGTCTACTATGTGGCCTTATCCCTCCATATATCTCAGCTAAAGTAGTTTCCCTCTCAACTTTTGTTTTTTCTGTCTCAAGCTCAACAACTTCAACCTTTGTTTCCTCTGTTGGTTTAATGGTTTTACTATTTTCAGGATATTGCATATGGGAAGAATACACGTTTTTCTTTTCCCAAAGTCTTCCACTTTGTTGGTGTCCGAGTGTGAATAAACTATTCAACCCTTTCTTACATTAATTCATCAAACCGTGTGTGTACAATTTTCAAGGTAACACAAAAGGTATATGTAGGGGAAAGGTTACAATCTCACATCAACCAAGGATTCATGACTAAGAAATTAGCATTACTATAAAAATAATGGAAAATAAATTGTTGAACTTAGAAGGCATTCACAACAATCGATAGAGATCTGTAAAAACAATAAGAATAAACACACAAAGAGTAAAACATCACACACAATTGAAATATGCAGCTCCTGATCAGAAGAGCGGGCCCAACTCTCTGATCAGGGCTGCGTTAATTTACAGCTAAGGGAAGAACAACAAAACTGCTTATATTATATTAAAATGTAAAAGAGATGTTACAATACATATCTCTGCGTGGCTAACTCTTCGCACATGAATAAAACCCTTTTTATACATTACATGGGTAATAACATATTCCCTAAAACTTGGCAACTAAATGCCCAAAATATACAACAGTTTAGAACAACAACTAGTTTCTAAGAGATTGAGAATAGAAACGATCCAAAATAAGCGTGAAAATAGTTGTGAGTTGGTTATGATGTCACAACATTTCCGAATAGCTTCTGTGAATCATGGAACTGCTGATGCATGTTGTGAAAGCAATACCTATTCACTACAATATGCGGAAATAACAAGTTTTAGTAGCTCGCATAGGTAAAACCCCCGTGACTTTACTTCATCAATTAAATATTCCAAGAGACATAAGAAAGAAGGGTTACCTCATGAGTTTATCACAATAAATGCATATCAATTGGTGCAAAAAGGATGGAAGGATGGGTGAAAAGGTAAGGAAAAGATAAGCAGATTTGGTGCCCAACATCTCCCCCCAACTAGCCTTCTACATGCCCTCATGTAGCTTGCCACTTCCGCAGGTTTGGGTTAGAACGACTGTGGATCCTCGTGGAGCTGGGCGAGATCATATTCTTCTGCCATATTTGTTCCCGGGACCTTGTATCCTTTGAAAGAAGGACTTCCTTCAACCAATCACCTGGTACATTATATGTTAGGGTATAATTCTTTGCTAGTAGCCAAATGACAGGGAACCTAAACTGAAGTCCCATCCATCAGACGTCACATGTTTGGATGCATGTAACATACCTTGGCACCCGACTTAGTTCCCGTGAAAAATTTGGTGCTCCAAAAGGTTCCCTGTTCCAGACAGATGTAAGTGACATCATCCACCTTTTCTGATAGCTATCAAGGGCTTCATCTTGAAACGTGGCTATTTGTTTGACACAAATATCAATGCACCACTTCTATGTCCTCAGCATCCGTTCTCTATTTCCCTTGATCTCTAAAACAGTGGCATGCTTATTGTACATGGTTATGGACCATTCATGCTCTCCTCTCATCTTAAGAGGCTTTGTATTTTGATTTGAATCAAACGTATTGGAAGCCTTCTTCTAGTTTATCTGGTTGAGAGTATAGGAGGTGAGATCCCTTAAATGAATTTCCCCCACATATGGAACTGGGTTAAATTCTTTATCATCGCGCAGGAAGTACCCATGCAGATAGAACTTGCACATCAAATGTTGGGTTACTATGTCATGGATCCTCAATATATGAAGGAACTATACAAAGTCCTCGATCTCATGATTGACCTCCTTCTTAATTCTTTCCAAACAGAAGAAAAGAAATTGCTCATGCAAGAACAAGGCATAGCTAGAAGCAGGAGGGCAGCATGCCATTACCTGTTGTGCCAGGTTGAACATCTATTCTTTGTCAGCCTTCAATTCCAGCACTTGCCCTTCCAACCGTTCTACCTTGAGCACTGCTTCGCATGCCTCAGCTGTAAAATATCCACTTACTCTACATATTCAAAGATAGCCTTGGACGACTGCTCCTGAATTCTTTTCACCTCATTCTGATAGTGGGCCATGGTGGATTTCCAAGTTTGAATCTCGGTTGTCAAAGAGAATTCGCGGCCTTCAAACAAGTGCTTGATAGGATTCATCTGAGTAGCAACAAAGGTTGTTGGCATATCTTCTACTTGTGTTTCTGCCTCAACCACCGTAGCCTTAGGCTTCTTGACCCAATGTTTATACTTCCTTACCTACTTTTTAAGTCGATGCACCTACCTTCTCAACCTTCGAACCTCTATTTTCAATCGCATCGTCTCTTTGAACTGTATCTAGTATTTATTTTTAAGGGGAGACCTCCTTTGCCAGCACAATTTTATCCACTCCTACTTAACAACCACCTCACCTGTCCCTACAACTGGTTCGGCAGGTGGTGGATTGCTCGGAGGAGTATCTACTGGTCTTTCTGCCAGGTTCACCTCCCTTGGTTCCTCTCTCTCAATCACTTCTTGTTTGACAACCAATCCGACTGGCTTCGCAGTTGGTTCCTCAAGTGGTGGATTACTCATAGGAGTATCCACAGGTCCATCTATCAGGACCTCCTTGCTTGGTCCCCCTTCCTCAGGAGCAAGTGCCTCCTTTTTAATAATTAACTCGACCTACTTTGGAGTTGTTTTGGCAGGTGGTGGATCAATTAGAGGGGTATCCATCGACTTTTCGACTGGAACTTCCCTTCCTGGTCCCCCTGTTTCAGAAGCATCCGCTTCTTCCTCCCTTCTGGGCTCCAGGGCATCTGTTGCCCGAACAACACCCTCTTCACTCACTTGTTGTTTCTGCTCTTATACGGGATGTTCTTCCTCCCTCTATTCTTTGGAACGACCTTGCTGAGAATCAACATCCAGTAGACTAACAACAGTCGGGCCTTTAACCGACCCATCAAAATTTCGAATGGGAGGAACAACCTCCTTTTCTAAGCGTCAGGGAGAGCGATACAGTCTCGCTCCTCTGGGAATCGAGGCACATAAAGGAAACTGAAAAATGTTTTCTTCCTGGCCTATACCAGTATGGACTATAACCTCAAGCTATTTCCCTTCATTTGCAACAATTCCGCTCTGGCCCGGGGCTCCTTCCTATGTTGCCTCTTGTCCTGTGGTTGACATTGGGTCTTGTGGAGCAGTGTCAACCATAGGATTTATTCCTTCTACATTTTCCAGTACCATATGGGTTAGTGGTGGTTCTTGTGTGACACCACTGCCCATATCCAACACTTCTTGAGTAGATGGTGCTAGTAATGTCCCCTCTAAAATTTCATTAATAAAGGTGGACTCTTGTATCACCGTGTCAACCCCATCCATTGTATCCATGATTACTTCCTCCATCAGCTTCACGGTCTCTTTTGCTCCGAGCCTTTCTTGCTCAACCTTGTCTTCTTCCATCGGTCCCACAATCAAGGCCAGTTCTTCTGGAACAACCTCGATTGGGGTACCAACAATTTCTTTTGTTTCAAATATTTCCTCCCCTGGTTTGTTTTCTTCCATTGGGCCCATAGTCTAGGTTGGTTCTTATGGAACAGCCTCGGCTGTGATACTAACAATTTCTTCCATCTAAGGCCTTCCTGGCTCCAATACTCTTCTTCCATAGGTTCTACAGTCGAGCCGAGTTCCTGTGGAATAGACTCGACTGTTTCTTCCACTTCAAGCTCCCTATCTTCGTCCTACATTTCCATCTCTTCCAGCTTTTCTTGGTCTATGTACTCAACCTCCACTGGTTCCTCCTCCATTCCTTCTGGTTCCTCTTCTCTAGCAGCTATAACAGCTCCTATCTCGTCTTTTGTCGATTCTTGGAATGTTGCCCACAAAATTTGAAATAGGGCTAGTGCATGCATAATGGTGGGCTCCAGTATTGTAGCAATAATGCTACAACTCCTGGAGCTTCCTATCTCTAATTTTATCAACCCGGTAGTTCGTACAAACTTGGAAGCGACGGTGCTGTATGCACAAGTACTAGCTCTTGTCGCAGCTGTCACTTGGTCAGCTAGCACAAGTCCGCTAGGGCTCAAGCCAACTTATATATGCTCACAGAAGAAGCTTTATGAATGATGGATGAAAGCTAACTCAAAGGAGACTAGTCTAATTGCAGAAAGAAACTGAAAGCCAATAAAGCATGAAAACCCTAGTAAACCCTAATTTGACTAGGTAGACCCTAACTATGCAAAACTGTGAATGAAACCACTACCAATAATGCCATTACTTGTAGTGAACTGAAATACATGCATCTAAGCTACTTGCATCTGAAAAGACATGCTTTTGTATTTTTTCATTAAGTGGTTGGATTTATTGTGATGATGCTTTTGATTAGGGTTTGGTTGTGCAGGAGCGGTTGGAATGGAAGGAAAGCATGGGCAAGGTCAGGATGGCTAGGGGAGGTCCCAGAGGGTCTCTAGCATCAGTCCACAGGAGTCTACCACGTTTGGATGCTCAGCAACTGAGTTTGCAGGCTTCTACAGGAAGTCTGCAGGGGATCCTACAAGAAACTCAGGGATTTCTACAGGAAGTCTGTGCAATTCTACAGGATGTTTGACCGTGGAAGTTTTGGGAGATGGTGAAGTGTTGGAGTGGTGTGGGAGGATAAGTGAGATGGAGATGGAGCTGGTGATGGCCTAGGGGCAGAGAAGTCAAATGGAGGAAGAGTGCATATAGTGGGTTGATGGTTGGAAGGATGGGATCAACGAAAGTTTAAGTAGATGGAGCTAAGTGATTAATGGATGAGTTGAAGGGTAAGTGAGTTGGACAGAGGCTGAGTAGGTGGATTGAGGAGAGATCAAGAAGAAGAAGAAGAAAGTGGAATGATATGGAGCAGCGTAAATGAAACAAATGACTTATGCACCAAAAATGAGAATTCATTAACCTATGATAACTGTGCCATGAAACCTATGAACAGCAATGGAAAACCAAGAAATGAAACTCGTGCATGGAAGTGAAATGTAGAAGTATGGTTCAATTTCAAGAGTGCATGGATGGATCTTAAACGAAAATGTCTATGTTGCAGCTTGCATGGTAGTGAGAAGAACTGCGTTTCTTTTTGGTGGTTGGTTATGGACTGCACCCCAATCCCTAACAGAGATGGCAGTGAGCCTTAACAACCTTTTTCTGGAGCTCCAATGAATTATATCTATCCTCTTCTAACCTAAGCAACTGGAAACAAATTCACCATAAACTAATCCTATCTAAGCTCATGAAAAAGACTAAATTAACAGACTGTAAATTCGAATTGCATGTTAAAGTAAAAACTCAAAGTGCTGGAACAAAATGCAAACAACATTACAACACCGAGGAGATCTATTGCTCTCAGGTTGGGCCCTAACCTGAGAGCTATAGCTCCCTTAGAAACTCAGAATGAGATCAAAATCTGCCTGCCTTTATTCATAACCGAAAATCTGATGTCATGCCAAAACTGGCTTACAAAAGGAACAAACACCGAGTTGTAGCTCGTACTTCCAAATTACAAGAGCAATACAAAAGTTCAAAAAGCTTCTATCCAAGGCTACGGCCTCAGTATTTATGCAAAATGATCATCCAACAGGTGTCCTTGATTTCTGGAGCTCGGCTGTCCAACTGAAGGTTAAACTGCTGATCCTGTAGGACAGTTATAACTGCTGTTCCTGTAGAACAGTTGGATGCCTCTAAGCTCGGTGGGGAGATGGATTGGAGCTCAGAGCTATGGTGGGAATCACGAGGAAGGTCCCCAAGACTGTGGACATCCTCTCCTAAAAACCAACAGTGCCACCTCATTGTCTCCTTGTCTCCTTTTTCGTGATCTTTGCTCCCTTTTAATGCCAAAACCTGAAATCATCATGTATTAGTCACGTGGATAGAATGCCTACCCTTATTCCTAAAAACAACACGAATAAACCAAGAAATGAATGCATAAGTAATAAAAAATGAATGGTTTGAGCAGAGCAAGTAGGCCAAATGAGCCCAAATTGTACCAAAAATTGGGGCTCATCATCACCCCCCAGCTAAACTATTTGCTCATCCTTGAGCAACTTTGCCCTGGCTCCTCGTCTTTGGACGAGAACTAGAGCCTGGAGCATGCTTTTCCTTTCCTATTTTTGGTGGCCTTCCCTTTTCTACCGAGGGTGGCGCTTCTTCCTTTCCCGTTTTTGGCGGCCCTGCCTTTGCTGCCCCTGGTGGTGACGAAGGTGATGCTTCTTCCCCCTTTCCTATTTCCTTGAGCCGGGCTTCGGAAGGCGATTGGCCTATTTTTCGTGTCCAGGAAGTTATTTTTGGGCTCCCCTTCTCGGGGGTGGCTGATGTTTTAGAGGGGGTTCTTGCACTGGGTGAAGTAGGGACATCCCCTAAAATGGTTTGGCTGCCGGGTGGAGGCTGTGGCTTGCCCGTGGTTATCCTCTTGCTTCTCCTGCCCTCAGATGGTAGAGGGGTCTCCCTCTCTCTCTTCTCCTTCGGCTTTGGAGGTGTACTGAGGGCGGCCAGCGTCACTGCTGCCTCCTTTTCTAGAATACCAGCCTTCTCTTTCTTGCGTTTTGCTCTCTCAGAGCTCCTTGTAGAGGGCCCCTCCTTTTCAGATTTCGGGCTTCCTGTAGAAGACCCTGCTTTGCCCACATCCGGGCCTCCTGTAAAAGATTCTTTCTTTCCCGCTTTTGGGCTTCCTGTAGAAGACCCGGCTTTAGCCACTCCCGGGCTTCCTGTAGAAGGCCCTCTCTCTGTCTTCAGGCGTCCTGTAGGAGGTTGTTTCTCAATGACCTTCGGGCTTCCTGTAGAAGCCCTTGTCTCTGTTTTTGGGCTTCCTGTAGAAGCCTGTTTCTCAATGATTTTTGGGCTTCCTGTAGAAGCCTTTGTCTTTGTTTTTGGGCTTCCTGTAGAAGCCTTTTTCTCAATGACTTTCGGGCTTCCTGTAGAAGCCTTTGTCTTTGTTTTTGGGCTTCCTGTAGAAGCCTGTTTCTCACTGATCTTCGGGCTTCCTGTAGAAGCCTTTGTTTTTGTTTTCGGGCTTCCTGTAGAAGCCTGTTTCTGCTTTCCTATAGACACAGGTGTCTCCACCCCCGCTTGCTTGCCTGCCTGAGTTTTGCTTTTTGCTTTGGTTGCAGGTGCTGTTGAGGTACTTGGGTTGACGTGGACCACCTCAACTTTGTCCATTCTGCTCTTCATCCTCTTTTCCCTTGCTAACAAGATAGGTGTGCCACCTTTTTCTTTGTCCTCCTTTTCCTCATGCTTCTTCCTTCGTTATTTCTTCTGTACTGTGGTCGGGGTCTTCTGGCCTTCTTCTCTCTGTCCCTCGGCCACTGCTTCTTGTTCCTCACTGCTAGAGGAACCCGTTTCTTCGATCAACATCTTAATGTCCCCATCTTTTGTTAAATTCTGGAAGGATTCCCATGAGAGGGGGACCTTATATGAGTGCAATGCATCCTCCACAAGAAGTTTGATCAACCCATGGTGGGCTATCTGATCTGGTATGCCCTCTTTCAGCTTTGTGGCACACTCCATTAGAGACTGCAGTAGGTAATAAGGGATGCTCAGTTTTTGTTCTACAGGAAGATCAATTCGGTGCCTCAATTTAGTGAGCAGCCGAAAGTGATATGCGTACACAATGCTGAAACGGCCTTCACAGGTAATATATTTCATGATTTGCAAACTGACTTCATTCCATGGTGGCAACAGGCTCGTCCTTCGCACCCCATTTTTATCCTCCGAGAATTCTTCCTCAGGTGGAAAGAATTCTTTCTTTGCCTGCTGGCTCAGCTTTCTTTCTTCCTTATCCCACGGAAAACCCATAGGAAGTTCTGTAATCCAACTGATATGTTCCGGGGTGAGCTTGAGGCTTAGACCTCTGAAGTTCACTGTGGCCAGTGTCTGGGATTTAGGCTTCAGAGCCTGCAAGAATTCTTCGGCCACTTCATCATCGTAGCCCTGCAACTTATCACAAAAAGGCATCCATTGTGCTCTGGTGAAGAGCTCTACCACTGCCGGGTTTTCCCTCAATTTGGTCGAATCAGTGGGTTCCTGTCTTATAAACCCACCCGGCATGATGAACACGGTTGTTTTAATTAAAGGTGGCAAATGCAAAAGAGATTTGGTGTATTAAGACAAAGCATGCACATAATCCACAAAATTCAACACAGTCTACTTATACTGACATCCTGTAGAACGACAACATAGGCACAACAAACAACAATTCCACCAATATCTTTATGACCAGACTGTGGACGATGGTCTTACCACTCTTACTAACCAGTTGCATGAATAGTTCAGGGTTACCTATTTAATTGGCCACCTTTTTTCGTGAGGCACCCGCTTCCCTATAGAAGACTGCGTTCCTGTAGACTGCGTTCCTGTAGAACTGCGTTCCTATAGACTGTGTTCCTGTAGAACTGCGTTCCTGTAGAAACTGTGTTCCTGTAGGAACAGTGCGCAATTCTCGGGGAGGACTGTAGTTGGCCCGCGTTCAAGGTGTGCTTCACCGGCGTTCTGGTAGCCAACAGCTCGGCGTATCAAAGTGTAGAGGAGATCAGAATAGCCACCCGAGTTTGAAGTGGTGGTTGATAAATGCATGCGCATGATCTAGCCGATTAGATTTTGAATCGGCGCGATCCGTGGCGCGGGGGATGAGCTGTCCCCGCCGGACCGTTGGGCGACGTCATCCATCATTCGCCTGCGTATTCACTTGCTGCCGCATCCATTCCCACAGATTTGTCGTCGCCTTTTCCTGTTAAACTCTTGCTTCCGACGAGAGTGTTCTCACGTGCGTGCCGCACATTCTCTTTGTCGTGGCCGCCACCCAAACATCCAATTACACTTTAACTAGCCAACGTGGCCAGTCGACTGGCCATATGACCGCTCAACCATTCAATTTTACGTTGTGCAAACAATTTCAAAGTAAAATTCATGCGATTTGATGGAAGGAATGGTTGAGACACTTACCTGCGTGGCTGCACACGATTTTTCCAGTTCTTGAACGATGGTGAGTGGATCTACCTGCTGCATGCGACTTACACAGACTCGGAGGCTCGTGGTTACAGGCTGCCAACGATGGAGTGGATGTTTTGCTTGCATGCGCCCACGTTTCATTTCAGATGGCAGTGCTGTGAATGGTATCCACTCGAGCAGGTTGAACTGTTACAGGATTCCCGCGAGGTGTCTCGTAACAGTCCTTTCTCCTTGGGTGCATGCTGCATGACAGAGGCTATGGCCTTTCAATCATGTTCTCGGAGCTCTTGATGCCTGCGGTATGAGATCCCAGCATTTGTTTAACTTTGAAAATGGCTTTCCCGCGAGAACTCATCGATCTTCTTTGTTGGTGCAGGGACTTGGTCACATGTCGACAAGGATGGTGGAGCAAGGTGACAGCAATGTGCAAGGGTGCCAACAGAGGCTTGCATGCATCCATACCAATCCATAGTCGCTAAATCTCCTTTTAAGATGAATTCTGGGCCGTCCCAAACTTCTACAGGAAGTTTCCTGTAGAACACAGAGCTTCCTGTAGAAAGTTCGGCCTTCCTATAGAAAGTCTGTACTTTCCTGTAGAAAATCCGCGCCTTCCTGTAGAAAGACTGCATCTTCCTGTAGAGGATTCAAACCATGATAAAATTGCACATACCTTGAAAAACAACATGGGAACCCTTGGAGGAGGTGCTGGTGAGGTCTCTTGACAGCATGATAAGGACCCTTGGCTTTGAGTTGAAGGCTTCCTCTCCTCCATAGAACATCTGCAACCTGCATGCAATTTTACCATATCTTGCTTATTGTTTTTCTTTTTTTTTCTTTTTTCTTTTTTTTGAAAGATAACAGGGGTGCCTCAAAGAGGTTTTCACCCGTGCCATCTGCCCTGAGCGCCTCAGAGAGGTTTTCACTCAAGGTTCTTTTTCAAACCTTTTCTCCTTTTTTTTGAAAGACAATAGGGGCGCCTCAATGAGGTTTTCACCCCTACCACCTGCCTTGGGCGCCTCAGAGAGGTTTTCACCCAAGGATATTTATTATTTTTTTTTTTCTTTTTTTTTTCATATCCCTCAGAGTATGCCAAAAGCAGAGGCAGAACCCCTCTCTAGGACCAATACAGATTTCTCCACAGTTTTGATGAACTCTTGCCTTGAGAGAGGTCTCCTGTAGATCTTCAATCGATGCCCATTGACAAGCATGGGAATGGCTTCCTCATCAATGGTTCGAATGAGGACAGATCCATTGTCATGGCATTTCTCCACTGCATATGGTCCTAGCCATCTGGTTCTCAACTTCCCCTTGAAATATTTGTATCTGGAGTCATACAACAAAGCCCAATCTCCCGGCTGAAATTGCTTGTCATGGAGATGTTGGTCATGCCACACCTTTCTCTGAAGTTGAACCACCTCTGAGTGAAGGAGGGCTTGCATTCTGTGCTCATCCAGGCCATTCAGCTGCAGTAGCCTTTCTTGTTGTGCATGGCTGAGATCTAGGTCCAGCTGAGCTGCCATCCTCAAAGTGTTGTATTCAAATTCAATGGACAACAGAGCTTTCTTCCCATAGACCAGCTCATACGGTGTGAAGCCGGTGGTGGTCTTCCAAGTGGTGTTGTAAGCCCATGTGGCTTCAACCAGGCGATCTGCCCAGTCCTTCCTGCTGCTGCTCACCACCTTAGTCAAGATCCCTTCTAATGCTCTATTGGTGACTTCCACCTGCCCATTTGCTTGAGGGTGATAAGGGGTGGAAGTCCTATGCTTGATCTTGTGATGAGCTAGGAGATCTTCAACCAGGTTGGAGGTGAACTGGCTCCCTTGATCGGTGACCAGCTCTCTTGGATCGCCAAACTTATAGAAGATGTTTTCTCTTAGGAACTCGGACACCTTTTCTTCTGTTGCTGCCTTGATTTCTTTGGTCTCTGCCCACTTTGTCAAATAGTTAGTACACACAATGATGTAAGTCCTTTGCCTCGAAGAGGGGTTGATTGGGCCCACAAAGTCCATGCCCCACTTCTCAAATGGCTCAAGAGTCACTTGAGGTTGGAGAGGCATCTCATCCCTTTGGATCGGTTTCCCCATTCTTTGGCATTGGTCACACTGACTGACATATCTTCTGACATCTTGATGAAGTTTGGGCCAATAGTAGCCTGCCTGCAGGATTTTGAAGGCAGTTCTCTTTGCTGCAAAATGTCCTCCACAAGGCCTATCATGACAAGTGAGGAGGATATCAAAGACTTCCTCCTCCCTTACACAACACCTTAAGATCTGATCGGGGCCAAGCTTGAACAGATTGCCCCCGATCCAAGTAAACGAGGAACTTTTTCTGATGATTCTTCTCTTCTCTCTGGAAGATAGGTGTGGAGGGAACTGTGCTGAAAGAAGATAGTTTGTTATATCAGCAAACCATGGAGAGAGTACTGAAATAGCAAACAGATGTTCATCAGGCATCTGGTCATCCACTGTTCCATCCTCATCTGCAGACAAATCCAATCTAGATAAAAAGTCAGCAACAACATTTTCTCTACCTGGTTTGTCAACAATGGTCAAATCAAACTGCTGCAATAAAAGTAACCATCTAATAATACGAGCATTCACATCTGGTTTATTCATTAAATATCTAATAGCAGCATGGTCAGTATGTACAAAGGTCTGGTAACCAGTAATATAATGTCGGAACTTGTTCAATGCATGGACCATAGCCAAGAATTCTTTCTCGGTTACAGTGTAATTCAGCTCAGCTTTGGACAAGTTTTTGCTAACAAAGTAAATTGCATATGGAAGTTTCTGCTCAACTTGTCCTAAATCTGCACCTATGGCTTTGTTCGAGGCATCAATGTGGATGTGGAAAGGTAGGGCCCAGTTTGGACCTCTCAGGATTGGGGCTGACACCAACTTGTCCTTTAATTCATTTAAAGCCCTCTGACAATCGTCAGTCCAATTAAACTCCACATCTTTTGCCAACAGGCCAAACAATGGCGAGGCTAGCTTGCTGAAATCTTTAATGAATCTCCGGTAGTATCCTGCTAATCCCAAGAAACTCCGGACATCCCTTACCTTTTGAGGAGGTGGAACCCTCTTGATGAGAGCAATTTTGTTAGGATCCACCTGCAACCCTTGGCAAGAAATGGTATGGCCTAGCACGGTCCCTTCAGTCATTAGGAATTCACATTTTTCAGGACTAAGGGACAAGTTCATCTCGGTGCATTTGGTTAGGAATTTTCCCAGGTTGGACAATGCTTCCTGGAAGTTGGCCCCATAAGGAGTAAAGTCATCCATATAGATTTCTACTGCATCATGGACCAGCTCCGAGAAGATGCTCAAGACAGCTCTCTGAAAGGTAGCAGGAGCATTGCATAGCCCAAAGGGAAGGACTCGATAGGCAAAGGTACCCCAAGGACAAGTGAAGGTGGTCTTATCTTGGTCTTCCGGGCTGATTTGGATTTGGTTGTACCCGCTAAACCCATCCAGGAAAGAGAAGAACTTCTTTCCTGCTAGTCCATCCAACACTTTATCTATGAAAGGTAGAGGGAAATGGTCCTTCTTGGTAGCTTTGTTCAGTTCTCGGTAGTCCACACAGATTCTCCATTTCCCATTTTTCTTGGGAACCAACACTAGAGGGGACACCCATTCACTATCTGAGATGGGGTAGATGAATCCGGCATCCAACAGTTTTTGCAATTCTTCCTTGACAATGTCCTTAAGGGCTGGATTCATTCTCCTCTGAGGTTGCCTAACCGGTTTACAATCCTCTTTGATGTATATATGATGGGTACAGACCGAAGGATGGACTCCTTTCATTTCCTTATAGCTCCAAGCAAAAGCATCTAGGTGGTTGGCCAACAGACTACACAGCTCCTTTTCCTGGGAAGGAGAGAGGGAGGAGCTGATCTTCAATGCCTTCTCAGGGCCGAACTCCACATTCTTGACACTGGGAGAAACAGGGTTGGTTGTACAAAGATCCACTAAGGTGCTGGCTTGGGCATCCTCCACCAATTTCTCTAAGGGTAGTGCACTGGATGGTGGATTCTAGATCAAGGTCTCGACCAAGTCATCCTCGATTGGGGGGTCTCTTCTAGTGGTATCTAAGGTGCACAAAGGTGCTGAGTACACCTCATCTTCCTCTCCTTCTTCCAACCAGAGTGGTAAGTCATGCTCTAAGGAGGGTTGGGCAGGAGGGTATAGGACTAGCTGCTTGGACATGGGACCATTTTTGATGGTCATGTTTCCTGCACGACAACTTATGTAAGCATCTGCATTAGCTAACCAAGGCCTTCCCAAAATGAGAGGATATCCAGTAAGCTTGGCCTTTGGTTGCAGAACCAGGAAGTCTGCAGGGTATTCCCAAGAGTCAATAGAGACCAAGACATCCTCCACAATCCCTTCGGGAGTCACGGTGGAGCGATCTGCTAATTGCAGTACTGTCGAGGTCTTCCTCAAGGAACCCTGAAGATTAAGCTTAAGCATGGTATCCCTGGTCATCACATTAATGGCAGCCCCCAGATCAATCAAGGTGTGAGGTATAATGGTGCCATTGATGTGAACATCTACTACAAGACTTCCAGGATCTAGGTACTTTGGGCAGATAACTTGTCCTAACATAAGGTCAGACAATTGTCCTATGACATTGATAGTTGAAGCATCTTTCTTCCGTCTGCCTGGGTGTTTGAAACACTTCTCCTTAACCAGTTTGTTGTATATTGGCACATCCTTGATGGCTTGGAGAAGTGGTATTTTTACACACAACTGCTTGAGCTCACCCAGAAGCTCATCCTCCTCTAGGTTGGGTTGTGTGGTGGCCGTTAATCTCTCAGGAAAGGGTGGAATAACCTTCGGTTCACTTTCCTGTTTATCCTCCTCATCCTCTGGGGGAGGAGGGTGGCGATCTGGTAGAGTCTTTCCAGATCGAAGATTGATCTCCTGGATCTCCACAGCATAGGTAGGGCATGAGGTTTCCCCAGTGTATACCTGCTAGGCCTGTCTATTGTTGGGGTTCGGGTTCGGTTGAGCAGGCATTTGAGGTTGCCTTGGAGGAGCAGGAGGTAATGGCTGAGGTTGAACTGGTGGTGGAGGCAAGATGGCAGGAGGAGTGTTGTATTGGGGCCTCCACCCCGACTGAGGTGCATTCCATTGAGGCTGTGGCTGGGCATGTGAGTGATATGAATGAGAAGTAGGTTGAGTGGGGTACTGAGGTGGATAAGACCATGGAGGAGGCATGGACCATGAAGGATGAGCAGGGGGACCCCAGGAAGGCATAGGAGTCGATTGGTTGGGGCTGTAATAAGCTTGAGATGCCCCTTGCATCCCCTGCTGATAAGGTCTAGATCCTTGTGGCCTCCTTTGGTTGAGGTAATAGAGAGGCTTTGTGGGAGCTTCTGTCCCTTGGTACATGGCTTTAAACCCAGGTAAGGTTGGACAATGATTTGTGGGATGGTCCTCCTCACAAACGAAACACACTTCAACCGAATGCAATGGACATTCGTTCTTAGGGTGTCTCCTTGTGCACCTAGGGCAGAAGACAGCCAAGGCTCTCTCAGCTTCTTCTTTCTTTTGTTGAATCCTGAATGTGTCAAGCTACATGGCAATGGTCTGTCTCACCTCACTCTTAAGATCTTCTAATTGGTTTGCAAGCTCATGTTTGGAGAAAGGGACACTAGTTGAGAGGTGGTTTCCTCTACCTCGTTTCCGAGATGCCCTGGAGTGGTTTCTAAACACAGTCTTGATGTCCTCATAAGGCAGTTGGTAAATGTCCCCCCCAGCTAACATGTGAAGGGTATCTAAGAGGTCTTCAGCGACTCCTCGGAGCAGGACCAACTTGAGGGATTCAGGGTCAAGTGTGCACCTGGCCCGCTTATAGCTTAGTTGGAACCTCTCCTCATAATCCTCTAAGGACTCATCATTTCCCATGGACATCCGAAAGATTTCCCCCTTTGTTTCCTTGGATCTACAGTAATCCCGGTACTTGGTGTTGAAAGCTTGCTGCATCTGAGCCCAAGTGGTGATACTATTCCCAGGTAAGCCCATGAACCAGCGTAGTGCTGCATCCTTAAGAGTGGAAGGGAAAAGTTTCAGCTTTTGCTCATCTTCAGTATAGTCATAGGTTCTACAAAGGACAACAAACTCAAACAGGAAGGTATCCGGATCTTCAGTGGTCAGCCCATGGAAGTGAGGTAAGGCGGAGGGGCTAATGTTCTTCAT
Source organism: Pinus tabuliformis (assembly GCA_031772625.1). Taxonomy (NCBI): domain Eukaryota; kingdom Viridiplantae; phylum Streptophyta; class Pinopsida; order Pinales; family Pinaceae; genus Pinus; species Pinus tabuliformis. The sequence continues at coordinate 500,007,609 of CM062810.1, read as the reverse complement.
TTTCATCTCCATTGGTCTCTCGGATGGGGAAGGCACCTTCTATTCTCTCATCTTCTCTTCTATTGTCAGCCATAGCTTCAGATGGAGTGGTCTCTAACTCTTCTTCTACTATAGGGTCTTTGGATATCTCAGGATGTTCACCTATAGGTTCTTCTGGGTCACTGTCACCAAAGAAGAGAGAAGGGTGACTCAGTGATGTGGTGGGGGTGTTCAGTAGGAATTTGCCTGATCTATCTCGGTTCCTACGAGGCATGAAATGGAAAACACTTTCTTTTTCTTTTGATTGTTTTTGCTTCGCTTTTCTTTTGGTACCTGCAAAACTGAGACAGATTGATCTACAACTAACTATGAAAGATGCAGACTTAAACTAAAAGCATGAAAGAACTATTCTACTTTGCTCAAATGAAATTGCAAGAATGGAAATGCTAGTCTACGCTTGCAGAAAGGAAATGCTAATCTATGAAAGCAGGAAATGCTAATCTATGAAAGCAGGAAATATCTATACTACTTTTGCAGAATGGAAATGAAGTAAACTACTTAGCAGAAGGCAAGAGTAAGAAAGTAGAAGAAAAGCAACAATTACTAATACTCTGACGCTTCCCCGGCAACGGCGCCAAAAAGATGGTGGGCTCCAGTATTGTAGAAATAATGCTACAACTCCTGGAGTTCCTATCTCTAATTTTATCAACCCGGTAGTTCGTACAAACTTGGAAGCGATGGTGCTGTATGCAGAAGTACTAGCTCTTGTCGCAGCTGTCACTTGGTCAGCTGGCACAAGTCCGCTAGGGCTCAAGCCAACTTCTATATGCTCACAGAAGAAGCTTTATGAATGATGGATGAAAGCTAACTCAAAGGAGACTAGTCTAATTGCAGAAAGAAACTGAAAGCCAATAAAGCATGAAAACCCTAGTAAACCCTAATTTGACTAGCTAGACCCTAACTATGCAAAACTGTGAATGAAACCACTACCTATAATGCCATTACTTGCAGTGAACTGAAATACATGCATCTAAGCTACTTGCATCTGAAAAGACATGTTTTTGTATTTTTTCATTAAGTGGTTGGATTTATTGTGATGATGCTTTTGATTAGGGTTTGGTTGTGCAGGAGCGGTTGGAATGGAAGGAAAGCATGGTCAAGGTCAGGATGGCTAGGGGAGGTCCCAGAGGGTCTCTAGCATCAGTCCACAGAAGTCTACCACGTTCGGATGCTTAGCAACCGAGTTTGCAGGCTTCTACAGGAAGTCTGCAGGGGATCCTACAGGAAACTCAGGGATTTTTAAAGGAAGTCTTTGCAATTCTACAGGATGTTTGACCGTGGAATTTTTGGGAGATGGTGAAGTGTTGGAGTGGTGTGGGAGGGTAAGTGAGATGGAGATGGAGCTGGTGATGGCCCAGGGGCAGAGAAGTCAAATGGAGGAAGAGTGCATATAGTGGGTTGATGGTTGGAAGGATGGGATCAACGAAAGTTTAAGTAGATGGAGCTAAGTGATTAATGGATGAGTTGAAGGGTAAATGAGCTGGACAAAGGCTGAGTAGGTGGATTGAGGAGAGATCAAGAAGAAGAAGAAGAAAGTGGAATGATATGGAGCAGCGTAAATGAAACAAATGACTTATGCACCAAAAACGAGAATTCATTAACCTATGATAACTGTGCCATGAAACCTATGAACAGCAATGGAAAACCAAGAAATGAAACTCGTGCATGGAAGTGAAATGTAGAAGTATGGTTCAATGTCAAGAGTTCATGGATGGATCTTCAACGAAAATGTCTATGTTGCAGCTTGCATGGTAGTGAGAAGAATTGTGTTTCTTTTTGGTGGTTGGTTATGGACTGCACCCCAATCCCTAACAGAGATGGCAGTGAGCCTTAACAACCTTTTTCTGGAGCTCCAATGAATTATATCTATCCTCTTCTAACCTAAGCAACTAGAAACAAATTCACCATAAACTAATCCTATCTAAGCTCATGAAAAAGACTAAATTAACAAACTGTAAATTCGAATTGCATGTTAAAGTAAAAACTCAAAGTGCTGGAACGAAATGCAAACAACATTACAACACCGAGGAGATCTATTGCTCTCAGGTTGGGCCCTAACCAGAGAGCTATAGCTTTGTTAGAAACTCAGAATGAGATCAAAATCTGCCTGCCTTTATTCATAACCGAAAATCTGATGTCATGCCAAAACTGGCTTACAAAAGGAACAAACACCGAGTTGTAGCTCGTACTTCCAAATTACAAGAGCAATACAAAAGTTCAAAAAGCTTCTATCCAAGGATACGGCCTCAGTATTTATGCAAAATGATCATCCAACAGGTGTCCTTGATTTGTGGAGCTCGGTTGTCCAACTGAAGGTTAAACTGCTGATCCTGTAGGACAGTTATAACTGTTGTTCCTGTAGAACAGTTGGCTGCCTCTAAGCTCGGTGGGGAGATGGATTGGAGCTCGGAGCTATGGTGGGAATCACGAGGTGTTAGAAAATTATATATTACGGAGCAATGGAACACATAAAATATTGCAGAAATATAAACACAGAAAACGCACAAAACAAGAGAGACACAGATATACGTGGTTCACCCAGTTTGGGCTACGTCCACCCCGAACAGCTAGTCCTTCCTTTCTATTATCCAGCAAAATGAAGAGATACAACCTACAACAAATCCGCTATAATATCCTCTATTTTCTCTCACAGTCTCACCTCTCTGTTTCTCGCTCACCGAATACACATCTATATATCACAGCCTCAAATACAATGCCCTCATATAAAGAGAGGGGTTGCCTTCTAGGGAAAAAAACCCTAAACTAAACATAAGTTCTATCGTCAGATCATCTGCCTAATGAACGGCCCAGATTGACTAGAAATTACTATACTTTTACAAGGCAATTTTACAGCTGTTTTTAGCTTCGGGGGTGCTGCCCCCGAAACCCCCCGCCAGGGGGGGGCTCCTAAAAGTCGCTGCCGCCCCCCCTGGACCCCCGACGGCAGCGATCATTTTACGGGCGGCGTTGCCGCCCCATTTTGAACTGGGGTCCAATATGCCGGTACTATAGAAGATAATCAGGCTCCACACCCAACAATCTCCCACTTGGAGACTGATTGTAGCAACTCCACCGCTGCTCCATTTGTTGGACAATGACTCCTCTTTGGACCTGGCTATTTCTCATCTTCATCGTCATCCTTGAAGACCAACTGAAACTGAGCATATTCTCAGTTTCTCCCTGGTTACAACTTTTGTTAGCATATCTGCAGGGTTCTGGCTAGTGTGTATCTTTTCCAGCTTCAACTCTCCATCTTCCAACACTGATCGTATGAAATGGTACTTGAGTTGTATGTGTTTTGTCCTGGAATGAAATGCTGAGTTCTTTGCAAGATGAATGGCACTTTGACTATCACTGTATAACGTGCCCATATCATGCTCCTTACCCAATTCACCCATAAACCTTTGTAACAAAATCATTTCTTTACTAGCCTCTGTAGCAGCAACATACTCTGCTTCTGTTGTTGAAAGTGCAACAACACTTTGGATTTTTGAAACCCAACTGACAGCTGTTCCTCCGACAGTAAATACATATCCTGTAGTGCTCCTCCTATTATCTCTGTCACCTGCCATATCTGCATCAACATATCCTTGTAGGGATATGTTTGAACCACCAAAGCATAATGCCTGATTTGTGGTACCTCTCAAATATCTTAGAATCCATTTCACTGCCATCCAATGTTCCTTTCCTGGATTGTTCATGTACCTGCTTACAACTCCCACTGCATGTGCAATATCAGGCCTTGTGCAGACCATTGCATACATTAAACTTCTAACTGCTGATGCATATGGAACTTTAGACATATAATCCACGTCTTCTTGGGTCTTTGGGCACATTTCTTTGCTAAGTTTGAAATGGCTAGAAAAAGGTGTACTAACTGGTTTTGCATTTTGCATGTTAAATATTTTCAACACCTTTTGTATGTACTCATTCTGAGACAATGTTAATTTTCTATTTTTCCTGTCTCTAGTTATTCTCATACCAAGGATTTGTTTTGCAGCACCCAAATCCTTCATTGCAAATGAATTTGCCAATTTTCTTTTGAGCACATTTATTTCCTGGATGTTAGATCCTGCAACAAGCATGTCATCTACATACAATAACAATATAATATAGCTGCCATCATTTTTCTTTTTCAGATAAACACAATGATCAGAGTGACATCTAGTATAACCTTGTTCAGCCATAAACTTGTCAAATTTTAGATACCACTGCCTTGGAGCCTGTTTTAAACCATACAAGCTCTTCTTCAACCTGCACACAAGTTTCTCCTTCCCTTTCTCCTCATATCCTTGTGGCTGCTGCATATATATCTCTTCCTCCAAATCCCCATGGAGAAAAGTTGTTTTTACATCTAACTGCTCAAGATGCAAATCTTCAGCTGCTACAAGACTTAAAATAGTTCTGATTGAAGTCATTTTAACAACAGGAGAAAATATTTCATCAAAATCAATACCTTTCTTCTGTGCAAACCCCTTCACCACAAGTCTAGCTTTGTACCTTTGCTTTCCTCCATCTTCTTCCTTCAGCCTGTAAACCCATTTATTCTTCAATGTAGTTTTTCCTGCAGGCAACCTGACTAAATCCCAAGTCTGGTTATGCATTAAGGAGTCCATCTCTTCTTCCATGGCTACCTCCCACTTCTTCTTGCTTTCAACCTGCATTGCTTCTTCATAACATTCAGGTTCACCAGAATCAGTCAACAATAAATAATATAATGAAGGAGAGTATCGTTCAGGAGGTCTACTTGTCCTGGTAGATCTTCTAACACCACTTTCAGGTGTTTGGGGTGCCTGTTGTTGTTGTGATGGTTGCTGATGTTGTGGTTGTTGATTATTATTATTTTCAGGCACCTTTACTTTTTCAGTGATTTCATCAAGGACTGCGTATTCCTTGTTTTCCTTTTCTTGTTTCTTTTCCTGCAACTGATTCTTATACAAGACCTTTTCATTGAATATTACATCTCTGCTCCTAATGATTTTGTGATTTTCGTAATCATATAAGCGATAACCAAAATCATTAACACCATATCCAATAAAGGTACATTTCTTTGACTTTGCCTCAATCTTTGTTTTATTTTCTTTATCAATATGGACAAATGCCTCACAACCAAAAGGCTTTAAAATAGAGTAGTTTACCTTTTTTCCTGTCCATGCTTCCTCTGGAACACCACCATCCAAGGAACTTGAAGGCCCTCTGTTTATTAGATAAACAACAGTATCTACAACATCTGCCCAAAACTGTAAAGGCAATCCTGCATGCAATCTCATGCACCTTGCACGCTCCATGATTGTTCTGTTCATCCTTTCTGACACACCATTTTCTTGTGGTGTTCTTGGAACTGTCTTCTCTCTCCGAATTCCATGCTCTGAACAGTACCTATCAAACTCTTTGCTGCAATATTCACCTCCATTGTCTGATCTAAGACACTTCAATTTCTTTCCTGTCTCAATCTCAACCAAAGCTTTCCATTTCTTGAAAGTATAAAATACATCAGATTTATTCTTAATACAATAAATCCAAGTTTTTCTAGTTGCATCATCAATAAAAGTAACATAATAATGAGAGCCACCGAGAGATGATACCTGAGCAGGTCCCCATACGTCTGTATGCACAAGCTCTAATTTTTCGTTCTTCTTTTCTTTCCCAACTCTGAGAAATCTGACTCTCTTCTGTTTTCCATAAATGCAGTTCTCACAGAAGTCCAAATCAACATTCTTCAAACCCGGCAACAAATTCCTTGAGTGAAGAATCTTCATCCCCTTTTCACTCAGGTGTCCGAGCCTATGATGCCATAATGCTGCATCTGCTCCTCTGGAAGTTAAAGCATTAACAGAGTTAGAAATACCATTGCATAAATACAATGTACCAACCTTTTCGCCTTTTGCTATTACCAGGGCTCCTTTAGTGACCTTCCAAGCTTTATCTGTGAAAGTAGTCACACAGCCTTCACTGCCTAACTGCCCTGTTGAAATCAGATTTTTCTTTAGATCTGGAACATGCCTTACCTCCTTTAGTAGCCATTGGTTTCCATTCTGCTGTTTTACAAGAACCTTACCCATTCCAACAATTTTACAGGGTTTGTCATCACCCATACGAACTTGTCCAAAATCTCCTTGAACATAGTCATAAAAGTATTTCTTTTCAGGTGTGGCATGGAATGAAGCCCCTGAATCTACCACCCAGGAATCAGTAATATTTTCGAAAGAAAGAATCAAAGCATCTTGTAACACCTCACCTGTCACATTTGCTTCATGATTGTTTTCTTGCTGTGCATCTCCTTCTTTTCCCTTCCGAGATTTACAGTCTTTCTTTAGGTGTCCTTTCTTTCCACATTTCCAGCACACTATCCCCGATCTGGACTTGGATCTGCCTTTCCTTGATTTACTGCGATATCTTGAGCTCTTTCCTCTTTCCATTTTTCTTCCTCTAGACTTTGCACTCAAAGCATTTCCCGATGTCTCACCGGAGCTTTTCCGTCGCATTTCCTCGCTAAGGATAGCACCGACAACATCATCAAACTTTAAAGTACTAGATCCAGAAACGAAGTTACTAATGGCCATTACCAAACCATTCCAGCTTTCTGGTAACGAGCATAAGAATAACAGAGCTCTAACTTCATCATCAAAGTTTACCCCTACAGAACTTAACTGACTTGTAACTATATTAAAATCATTTAAATAGTTTGCAACAGATCCACCTTCCGACATATTCATATTAAATAACCGTTTCATAAGAAATACCTTGTTCGAGGCCGAGGGTTTTTCATATAGTTTCGACAACGTCTGCATCAAACCCTCTGTCGTGGTTTCCTTCGAAATGTTGAAGGCGACTGACGCAGCAAGGCACAACCGTGTTGTTCCGAGTGCCTTTCTATCAAGAAGGTTCCATTCTTCGTCTTTCATACCCGTCGGCATCTTTGTTTTTCCGCCCAATGGTAGGTATAGATATTTCTGATACAAATAATCTTCCATCTGCATCTTCCATAGCGAGAAGTTTTGGCCGTTAAATTTCTTGACCCTAAACTTACCATCTTCCGCCATTGCTCCCACTCGAACCAGGAACCCTTCTTTCCTGCGAGTTTATCAGCCAAATAGACCTTCGGCTCTGATACCAGTTGTTAGAAAATTATATATTACGGAGCAATGGAACACATAAAATATTGCAGAAATATAAACACAGAAAACGCACAAAACAAGAGAGACACAGATATACGTGGTTCACCCAGTTTGGGCTGCGTCCACCCCGAACAGCCAGTCCTTCCTTTTTATTATCCAGCAAAATGAAGAGATACAACCTACAGCAAATCCGCTGTTATATCCTTTGTTTTCTCTCACAGTCTCACCTCTCTGTTTCTCGCTCACCGAATACACATCTATATATCACAGCCTCAAATACAATGCCCTCATATAAAGAGAGGGGTTGCCTTCTAGGGAAAAAAACCCTAAACTAAACATAAGTTCTACCGTCAGATCATCCGCCTAATGAACGGCCCAGATTGACTAGAAATTACTATACTTTTACAAGGCAATTTTATAGCTTTTTTTAGCTTCGGGGGCGCTGCCCCTGAAACGCCCCGCCAGGGGGGGGCTCCTAAAAGTCGCTGCCGCCCCCCCTGGACCGCCCACGGCAGCGATCATTTTATGGGCGGCATTGCCGCCCCATTTTGAACTGGGGTCCAATATGCCGGTACTATAGAAGATAATCAGGCTCCACACCCAACACGAGGAAGGTCCCCAAGACTGTGGACATCCTCTCCTAAAAACCAGCAGTGCCACCTCATTGTCTCCTTTTTCGTGATCTTTGCTCCCTTTTAATGCCAAAACCTGAAATCATCATGTATTAGTCACGTGGATAGAATGCCTACCCTTCTTCCTACAAACAACACGAATAAACCAAGAAATGAATGCATAAGCAATAAAAAATGAATGGTTTGAGCAGAGCAAGTAGGCCAAATGAGCCCAAATTGTACCAAAAATTGGGGCTCATCACATAACCAATAGCCAAATCAGGCCATGGTTAGTAATGACTGTTGCAACTTGTCACGAATACTGAGTGGGTTGCACCATCAATTGGAGGCTCTTTAGCAAAAAGAATGGCATGTTTAACGAGAAGACCTCTGACCATGGAAGTCGAAGGCGAGTTAACACCCTGAAATGATACTTAAATACAGTGGTGTATCGCCCTTCGCAAGTTATGTATTTCATTACAAAACCTGCCACCTCGCCCCATGGATGCGGTAATGAGTTCTAGTCATACCCCTGGAATTTTTGGACAATGCTCTCACCAACCTATAGAAATGCCTTAGGAAACTTTAGGAGGGATGTTCTTCGTGAAAACTAGCTCTGTCCCTGATGGGGAAATCCACTAACCTCTACGATAGCCTCCTCTGTGACAGGGATTTATATCCCTCTGACCCGAGAGCTCTCTTCACCCAAATTGAGTGTGAATTCTATTGCAATCCCTTCGTCGAATCCCTGCAACCTATTAAAATTAACATCCCAACCTACATCGACGAAAATCTACCATACTTCCCTATTATTGCGGACCAATGTGTTATCCTGCAGCTCATGATGCACAACCAACCCACCCATCGATGTGCAAACAGTAACAACACTTGGACGTAGTCGGCTGTTGGGGAGAGAGTAGCAGCTACCACATTAACAATAGTGGTGACAACATGGTGGAGTGTGGGCTGAAAAGTGGTGAAGCGGTTGGCAAATATTTGAAAAACGTGAAGAATAATGGAAAATCATGTTAATATGGTGAAATGATTATAGTGATTAATTCAAATGTAAGGGAAAACACTAATTGATTATTGAACATACATAATTCAAATTCCAATGCGTCGGAAATTATTACAAAATCACGGGATTTTTGGGTTACCGTTCACACCAGATTTGGTAATGATGTATCATTATTATGGTTTTAATGCACCATCATTTGTTTATGACGGGACCCCCCCCAAACTTAAATGTGGCTGTCCACGACACATAAATGTCTCATTAATGGAATATTTTAATTGAATCCATAAGAGTCAACGGAGATGTACCTGGTGACCTACTTGGCGGTGGAGTAACAACATAGTAACCAACGGAGTAACAATAGTGGTAGAGTAACAACAACAACGGAGTAAAAATATTGACAGAGTAACAACATCGATGAAGTAACATCAACGACAGAGTAACAACAGAGACACAGTAACAATAACAGTGGAGTAACAACATCCAACACTTAGAAAAATATTTCAAGAGTAAAAACAGTGGCAGAGTAACAACATCGACAGAGTAATAGTAACGGAGGAGTAACAACACCGATGAAGTAACAACAATGATGGAGTAACAACATCCGACACTTAGAAAAATTTTCAGGGGTAACAGTACTGGCGAAGTAACAGTAGCGACAAAGTAATAGCACCGACAAAGTAACAACGACGGTGGAGTAATATCACTGACGGAGTAACATCAACGATGGAGTAAGAACATCGACAGAGTAACAACAACGGTGGAGTAACAACATCAGCTATTACTTGGAAAAAATTTGTCAACTTCTCCTGGTCAGATTTTGATCATTATCCCTACAAAAGACAAACAAGTAAGTAGTAACAGCATATTATATATAGCTGATGTTCTTACTCCACCGTTGTTGTTACTCTGTCGATGTTGTTACTCCACTGTTGTTGTTACTCTATCGATGTTGTTACTCCACCGTTGATGTTACTCCATCAGTGATATTACTCCACTGTTGTTGTTACTTCGTCAGTGTTGTTACTCTGTCAATATTGTTACTCCGTTGTTGTTGTTACTCTACCACTATTGTTACTCCGCTGATTACTATTTTGTTACTCCACCGCCAAGTAGGTCGCCAGGTACATCTCCGTTGACTCTTATGGATTCAATTAAAATATTCCATTAATGAGACATATATGTGTCGTGGACAGCCACATTTAAGTTTGGGGGGGTCCCGTCATAAACAAATGACGGTGCATTAAAACCATAATAATATATCATTACCAAATCTGGTGTGAACTGTAACCCAAAAATCCCGTGATTTTGTAATAATTTCCGACGCATTGGAATTTGAATTATGTATGTTCAATAATCAATTAGTGTTTTCCCTTACATTTGAATTAACCACTATAATCATTTCATCGTATTAACATGATTTTCCATTATTCTTCACGTTTTTCAAAAATTTGCCAACCTCTTTCACCACTTTTCACCCCACACTCCACCATGTTGTCACCATTGTTGTTAATGTGGTTGCTGCTACTCTCTCCCTAACAGCCGACTACGTCCAAGTGTTGTTACTATTTCCACAACGATGGGTGGGTTGGTTGTGCGTCATGAGCCAGAGGATACCACATTGGTCCGCAACAATAGGGAAGTATGGCATATTTTCATCGATGCAGGTTGGGATGTTTATTTTAATAGGTTGCAGGGATTCGACGAAGGGATTGCAATAGAATTCACACTCAATTTGGGTGAAGAGAGCTCTCGGGTCAGAGGGATATAAATCCCTGTCACAGAGGAGGCTATCATAGAGGTTAGTGGATTTCCCCAGCAGGGACAGAGCTAGTTTTTACGAAGAACCTCCCTCCTGAAGTTTCCTAAGGCATTTCTATAGGTTGGTGAGAACGTTGTCCAAAAATGCCAGGGGTATGACTAGAACTCATTACCTCATCCATGGGGCGAGGTGGCAAGTTTTGTAATGAAATACATATCTTGCGAAGGGCAATACAACACTGTATTTAAGTATCATTTCAAGGTGTTAACTAGCCTTCGACTTCCATGGTCAGAGGTCTTCTTGTTGAACATGCCATTATTTTTGCTGAAGAGCCTCCAATTGATGGTGCAACCCGCTCAGCGTTCGCGACAAGTTGCAGCAGTCATTACTAACCATGGCCTGATTCGGCTAGTAGTTAGACCTACTAGGCCAAGAGATGGCTCTCTCTATAAGTATCTCAACCAAGATGAATGGATCAAGAAACTGATATTAGGCTAGGTATAGTAGCACAAGGTTTGATTTGATTTTTAAGGGTTTTGCTGGATCAGGAGGAGGCAAACAGTTAGGGCAAGAAAATTAGGTCAAATTGTAGGGTGTTCGATGGGGCAAGGTAGGCACAAGGCTCAACACCCTAGGGTTTTATGGGTGAGGTGTTTCAAGATAGGTGAGGAGCTAGAAAGAGCATGTAAGCAATATGGATTCTTCCTAAATTGAAGAAAACATAGACTGTGAATATTTTCCCAAAACAGAGCATAGATATTATGGTTCTGCCTATCAACTTGAATACATCCACTTAAAAGAAATGAAAGGATTGATGAAGTACAATTTTTTTTTTAACATATGATCACAATAGAGAAAACTAAACTGAACATCATACCTCATGGATCCCAAAGAAATAGCTGCAACTTTTCATTAATTTCCTACTGAAAACTGATACAAAATGATGTCTACTCAAAGCATAAGCATCCAACTGAATCCAACCATCTACAATGAGAAAGGAAAAGAAGATATATACCTCAATTCGACCTCCTCCTATCCTTAGTGGTCGAATCCCTAATATGAGGAACTAATCCATCAAAAGCTTAACAAGAAACTGGAATCTAGGCAACCCTAACAACTTACCTCTAAAAGGGAGGAAACTGATTCATTTGACTTCAAGAGAAATTTTGATCCAATGAATCTACTCTTAGGTAACTAATATTCATCCTATTTACATGCATAGTCACCATTTACATCACTAAAAACATCATCCGTGAGAGAAAACCCAAAATTATAGCCATGGCACAGTAAAGTGCAAATTGAGTAGAAAGTTGTCCTATGCGCAGGACCCAAGCTCTATGCATAGCACTTTGTGCAGGGCCATTTCGGAGGCCTTTCCGGTGTCCAAATTGGGCCCAAAATAGCTTCTTGGAAAGCTCTTCAAGTCTAATTTCTAGAAAATCTTGAATATTTTCATTTGGAGTTCATTTTTTTCCTCAAAAATAGATTCTCCCTAGACTACTTCTATGGCTCAAAAAGAGGGCTGAAAGGTCATTTTTTGGGTTTTTTTGACCTTTTGGTTGACCATTTTTGCTCCAAAAGCTTAGAAAAATCACAAGGTGCATGTACTCATCATTCTAAATCCACAAATTCTTACCATTTCCTGTTTGGATGCCCCTAGGAAAAGCAATTCTTCAAAAGTGCAAAAATTCTCAAAACTTGATCAAAATTGCTCAAAATTTGTGGGAGACCACCACCGTCAAGTGTCTGGTTCAGCCAAGGAAGCTTCAGCAAGCAACCTAAGCCTATCACCTTCCTTTTTTCCTTTGAGTGCTTGTTTTAGCCTTGTCTTCATTTGCTTGATTCTTATGTTACAAATCTTGTTCCAGGTCTTTTTCTTTGTCCATGTTCATCATCCGGCTCTCCATAATCTCCATAAGCCTCATCAAGCTGAAACTTGGCCTTCTTAGCCTCCCTTATGTGGTTTTCTTTGATGCTTAGGTTCATCTCCCATGCTTTCACTGCCATTTTTTCCTCCTCATAATCTTTATCCTCTTTATCCATGTCTTTTGAATTTGAAACTGTGAAACCTTGTTTAGAGGCTCTAGATAGCAAAAGAGTGATTTAGATGGTTGATAGGGTGGTCTTCATGTTTTCTGGCCCTATGAATAGTGCTCTGGTTGTATGTGCAGCATCGTGCAAAAATTCACTGGCAAATAGGACCTATGCGCAACGCTCCCTCCTCTATGTGCAACGCCTCCTGCTCTATGCGTAGTGCCTCTTGATCTATGCGCAACACCCTTTTTCAGGCCACTTTTGGAGGCTTTCCTGATGTCCAAATTGATCCCATGATAGTGAATTGGAAATTTTTCTCTCTTGGCTACACAATGGACCTATCAAGAACTGAAAGTGATCAATTATAGCCCCTGAAAGGTCAATTCTCCCAAGACTAGTCAAAAACTGCAGAATGAGGGTGAAAAAAGGAATTATTCTCTTGAATGAAACTTTTGGAGGTCTTCCTCAACTCTAAATTGAGTGCATGATAGGTCATTGGGAAGATATTTTTGTCTTTTTATCATTTGAATCATCAATAAATTCATTTGGAGACTCTAGATAGACGAAAATGTGATTTTTCTAAAGTCACTCCAGAAGTGCAGCAACTCTCTTGTAGCAACTGTATTCTTGACAATTCTATAAAACCATGACACCTATGTAAACAGTGAAGTAGTTTTTTCATCCTTGGCCTATTATGGAAAAAAACCTCTCTTACTTTTTCCAAATTCATCCTTTTTTTGTCTAAAAACTAGTTTGAAGAAAAATCGGCCCTATGTGTGGCAAATGATTTGTCCCTTGGAATGACTTCTTGAAAAATGATGGAGACATGATGTTTATGAGTTGGAATGTCCTCATAATTTATGAAATGACCTACCTTATGCCTCATATACTCAGATGTCTCTGATTCCATATCCAACCCTAGCTCAATAGGTGAGTCAATTAGGGTTTAGTGCTTGTGGAAAATGATGATTTGGACACCCTTGGGAAAAGACAACTCCCTTTGGCATGCACTTAACCCTTTGAAACTTTACTCTTTCACTTGACTATTTCCTTTGAAAAATTGATCTTTTGATGGTCTGACATCTTTGGAACACTGAGTTAACAGCTTGGGATGGTGAAATTATTACATTTGAAAGACATAAAATTACATGATGAAATAAGCATTTCTCTTTACAAATCATCTTCACATGGTGAAGGGATGTTATTTGATCACCCTTTACTTGTTGGTCTTATGCAATGGAATGGAACCTTGGAAACCCTAATGACCCAATGAAACCTTGAAAAACCCTAAAATACCTAATGAGACCTTGAAGGATTGAATTTCAAGATGACATAATAACCTCATGACTGATACAAATGGCATGATAAAAATAACTTTATGAATGATGTACAGTCAACAAGATATGAAACTATTCCAACAAGTAATCAAATTTAGGGAAGAGTGATGTTTTTGAACTAGGACTACCATCAATGACTAATTTTTTGCATGACCTAGTGGAATGATAAAAAATTTCTGAGTGGGACCCTTAAAATGATATGAAAAGAGGATTTTTGATCCCTGATGGCAGTATGCAAATACTGACTCTAACAAGATACACAGTGCCAAATTTGTTGATCAACCCCTGTGTGAAAAAGGTACCGTGACATACATGAATATCAAGTACTATGATGAATAATTTTCCGTTGTTCCCTGTATGACAAGTGACGAGGTACCTTCCCTGTAGCAAGATAGTTAGCAATATCTGCATACCACGGAGTGTTAGAAAAAGTTGCAAAGAGATGCCCATCTGTAAAACTATCTTCTATGGGTGTACCTTCAATATTATTATCTAGTCTAGACAGAAAATTAGTAAACACATTGTCCTTTCCTGGTTTGTATTCTATGGTAATGTCAAATTCTTGAAGTAACAACATCCATATCGTAATACGAACAGGAGTAATGGGTTTATTCATCAGATGCTTGATTGATGCCTGATCAATGTGTAAAAAGGTGGGATACCCAGTAATATAATTCCAGAACTTGTTGATGGTGTAGATGACAACAAGAAATTCTTTTTTAGTCACGTGTAGTTTAACTCGATAGGAGCCAAGTTTTTACTAACATAGTAAACTGCATATGGTGTCTTGTCCATTTGCTGTCCCAAAACTACCCCAACTGCTATCTAAGAGGCATCAACATGAATATGAAACGGTAATGTCCAGTCTAACCCTCGAAGGATCAGAGCTCTATAGACAAGTTCCTTGATTTTCACAAAGGTTGCATCACAATCATCTATCCACACAAAATCTGCATCTTTTGTCAGCAATTGAAAAAGTGGATGTGTTATCTTAGCAAAATTTTCTATAAAGCACCTATAATAACCAACACAACCGATAAAGCTACATACCTGTGTGGGTGTTTTAGGTATTGGGAAGTGCAATATTACCTTTATCTTGGTTGGATCCATTCGAATTCCAGCAGCTGAAAGTAAATGTCCCAAGACTATTCCTTCTTCCATCATCATGTGGCATTTTACTATGCTCAAAGAGACATGTGCCCGTTTACATATTTCAAGAACTTTTTCTAGATTTGCCATCCCTTCTTCAAATGAGTCCCCGTATGGAGTAAAATCATCCATATAAATCTCAACACTGTCATCTACCGGATCAGAGAAAATCCCTAGAATTTCCCTTTGGAATGTTGTAGGTGCATTACAGAGACCAAATGGGAGGACCCGGTATGCAAAAGTTCCCCAAGGGCACGTGAAAGTGGTTTTATCCTAATCCTCGAGAGTTATCTGGATTTGGTTATACCCACTAAATCCATCCGGGAAGGAGAAGAACTTCTTCCTAGCCAAAGTATCTAAGACTTGATCGATGAATGGTAACAAAAAATGGTTTTTTTGTGTTGCCTTATTTAATTCTCTGTAATACACACATATTCGCCATTTACCATTTTTCTTGGGAACAATCACCAACGGGGAAACCCATTGGCAGTTTGAAATGGGGTAAATAAATCCTACATCCAGAAGCTTTTGAAGTTCTTCCTTGATAATGTTTTTTAGAGCAGGGTTCAATCTCCTCTAGGGTTGTCTTATAGGGTGATAATCCTCTTTGATGTATATATGATGGGTACATAAATTGGCAGGAATCCCTTTCATGTCTATGTAGTCCTGGGTGAAGGCTTCTTTGTATTTTCAGAGAACATCTAGGAGTTGTTCTGACAGATCTGGATTAATATTCAGGGTCTTCCCTGGCTCTATCTCTATAGAAACATTGTCATGGGACATAGTTGTTCGAAGTTCCTCAAATCCATCTGATGTTTTAATATTTTCCTATGTTTCACAGCTCAAGACAGATTCTAGAATTCCTTGATTCGAATTTGAAATAGAATAAGGATCACTAACGAAAGTGTTAATTGTGTCATCTTTTGTTTCTGTTTTCAGCTTTAGGGCTTGCCCAATAGTAAGGACTAGTCTTAATTCCTCATCTTCAGGTTTAGATTCTTCCCTTGGTAGAGGTTTCTTGTGGCCAACTGGCTTCACTAATGAGTAAGTTCCGCGAGAGGGTATAACACGAGGTTTTTAGTATCCTGCCCATTTGAGATAACCATATGCCTAGAATGACACCCAATGTACACGTCTGCAGTTGCCAACCATGGTCTTCACAGATCAAGGGATGGCCACTAGTTGGGGATTGCATTTGCAGCACTAGGAAATCAACAGGGTAATGCCATGAATCAACTGAGATTGTAATGTCCTCCAACTTCGCTACCATCTTGATTGTAGATCGATATGCCAACTCTAACACCTAGTAGGTGTATGTTTGAAGTTTTGAAGATCCAGTGCATGCATAGCTTCAACACCGATGACATTTATGGCAGCACCCAATTCTACCAGAACATTTGGAATTTCTACTCCATTAATTTGTACAGTTAGAATTGGGTTCCCGGGATCCCCATATTTCACAAGCATAACTTTTCCCATCATAAAATCTGATAGCTTTCCCATCACATGAATGGTGAGTGGGTCCCTTGATTTCTTTCTAGGATTTTTAGCACAATATTCTTTGAGAGTTTTTGCATATATAGGTACGTTCTTCATAGCTTGTAACAGGGGAATCTTGACAAACTGATTTTGTAACTCCCGTAACAAGTCAAACTCAGCTTGAGGGATCTGTTTACTCAAGGCCAATATTTTTGGATAAGGTGGGTTAGCTCAGTGTTCTTGAGTAATTAGCAGTTGAGGAGATGTCTCATTTTTACTAACTTGGTTTGATTCCTCTTCAACTGGTTCTTTTGCCTCACTGCCAACTTGTTCAATAATAACAGGTGAGGGTTGAGCATCTACTACCCGCTCGGATCTCAAATTCATCTCATAAAGTTCTGCGGTGGAGATGTTGTATGAAGGTAGGTTGAGGGTGTCAGCTTGCTGAGCCCCTTTATTGTTAGGATTCAGATTGGGTTGGATAGGAAGTTGAGGATGGATGGGCTGATTACGAGGAGGAACATTAGATGGCAACTAATGTTGCTATTGTGGTACTAACTGGGTAAACTACCCAGGAGGAGAGGTTCCATGCCAGTTCTAAGTACATGAAGAGTTCGAACTAGTTTGAGGAACCCACTGGTGGCATGGTGGAAACTGATATTGTGGCCACATAGGTGGATAAGGCATAGACTGAGGACCCATATTAAAATTATTGAAATATTGAGATGGATCTGGAAACATACATTGATTTACATTTGGTGGCCAAGGTTGCCATGGATTTTTGGATCCCATAAAATACAATTGGTCCATCTCTTCACTTGTCCCTTGAAAAACCACTTTCAATCCTGGTAAGGAGGGACATGAACTGGTTGCATGACTCAGCTCGCAGATTGCACATTCTTCTACGGAGTTCAATGGACATTCACTCTGTGGATGCTTCTTTCTACATTTCAGGAAAAATATAGCCATAGTCCTTTCCAATTCCATCTGTTTCTGTTTTACTTGTAATGTATCCATCTGTGCAGACAGGGTACTCAGGATATCAGTCCTTAAGTTATCTAGTAGATTTCCAATTTCTGCCTTCGTGACACCCCCACCAGATACTTTTGTTGACCGAATCCCCTGTTTATTCCTTGCAACTCCCCTCGAGCATTGAATGCATAG
Organism: Pinus tabuliformis; assembly: GCA_031772625.1. NCBI lineage: Eukaryota > Viridiplantae > Streptophyta > Pinopsida > Pinales > Pinaceae > Pinus > Pinus tabuliformis. Next base: position 499,989,901 of record CM062810.1, on the reverse strand, counting down.
CTCACAGATGGTATCAAAATCCTCTTTTGATATGTCTCCCTTTCCTACTATGTTTAACAGCTCCAAAGAGTCTTCTCGAAAGGCCCGAAGAAGGATAATTTTCAAAATGTCCTTATCCAAGGTAGAATGACCTGATATCTATAACGTGTATTTAAAACGTTCCACACAGTCCTCCATGTTCTCATCTTCTTTCTACATGAACTTGAAAAGTTCTTCCTTAATATCCCGAGATTTGCAGTAATCCTGATACTTCTCCAGAAAAGAGGTTTTCATACCATCCCATGTGGAGATAGTCTTTCCTCCTAGACCCATAAACCATCGCAGGGCTATCCCTTTTAATGTAGCAGGGAAGATTTTCAGTTTCTGAGCATCGGTTATGTAATCATATCCCCGACACACAATATCAAATTCAAACAGGAATGTGTTGGGATCTTCAGAAGCCAGCCCATGAAAGCTAGGTAAAGTTGTCAAAGGAATGGGCTTCATTGGTGCACCAATCCCAAGATCCTCAATTGTAAAGTCAATAGTAGAGGCCATGGGTGCCATGAATACCCTCCAATAATCACTGGGGATTTCAACAGGTTCTGCAGGGAATGATGGAGGGGAGCTTATCACAGAAGTTTGAGTTGCTTAAAACGCACTCTCTTTATCCCTCGGTGATATGAATACCCCTACAACTTCTTCTTCCCTATCACAATGGCTTGATTTTTCAGACCCATTATCTGCAACTTCTTCCCTCCTACTGGAATGGGTTGGTCCCTCAGATCTTCTGCTTGCGACTTCTTCTTCCTTTGTTACCAGTAGCGGTACTCTGTTAGGTACACTACTTCACACCCCTTCTGCTGCTGGAAGGGTTTGCTACATTGAACCAACAAGGGGTACTATAGATAGCACTAGCTATTCTACAGATTGTCCCTCAGATTCTACTCGAGTATCTGACCTTACAGTAGCACAAGAAGATGCCTTTGATTTAGCTTTTGTGATGATTTGTTAGATATAAGTATTCCTTCCCAAATCCTGTCCTCCCTTCTTTGGGGCTCTTCCTCTACCCCTTTTATTTGAATCTCTGTTCATGCAAGTTGGTGTGAGGAAAATCTCTAAATTAAGCCACTATGCTCAGGACCTGGAGCAGGGTTTCAAAAGACCATTCCCTCCCCAAGACGAGAGATTGAATTTTAGCAAACAAGAAAGGAAAGCAACTAAAAAGAAATCTAGGGTTTAGGACCTAGAGCAGGGTGTCCAAAGACCATTCCCTCCCCAAAACGAGAAACTGATCAATAAAAGAACACACATACAAGGAAATTTAAACCTCAGCACCTGGAGCAGGGTATCAAAGGACCATTCCCTCCCTAGGACGAGAGATCGGGTTTTAACAATGCAAAAAAAATTCATAACTGTTAACCAAAGCAAGCAACTTGGCCCAAAAACAATGAAAGCAACAAAAATCAAAATACTACGCTTAGGACTTAGAGTAGGGTAGAACTTCCCTCCCTAAGATGAGAGATTGATCCTCTGGTCAATACAGATCGTGTCTTGCACCTTGTTAGCCTTCCCAGGAAACGACACCAAAATGTTGGTGTCCAAGTGTGAATAAACTATTCATCCATTTCCTACATCAATTCTTCAATTCGGGTGTGTACAATTTTCAAGGTAACGTGCAAGGTATATGCAGGGGTAAGGTTACAATCTCACATCAACCAAGGATTCATGACTAAGAAATTAAAGTATCATTGTAATAGGAATGGAAAATAAATTGCAGAACTTAAAAGGCATTCACAACATTCGGTAGAGATCTATAACAACAATAAGAGTAAACACAAAAGGAGTAAAACAACATACAAAAAAGAAATACGCATCACGTGATCAAAGAGTGGGCCCAACTCTCTGTTCAGGGCTGCATTAATTTACAACTAAAGGAAGAACAAAAATCTGCTTGTATTATATTAATATGTAAAAGAGTTGTTACAATACATATCTTTGCACAGCTAACTCTTATCATAGGAATAAAACCATTTTTATACAATACATGGGTAATAACATATTCCCCAAAACCTGGCAACTAAATTCCCAAAATATACAACAGTTCAGAACAACAACTAGTTTCTGAGAGAGCGAGAACAAAAACGATAAAAATAAGCGTGAAAATAGCTGCGAGTTGGTTATGATGTCACAGCGTTGCCGAACAACTGTTGTGAATCGTGGAACTACTGCTACATGCCGTGAAAGCGATACCTATTCACTGGAATCTCTGGAAATAACAAGTTTTAGTAGTTGGCATAGGTAAAACCCTTGTGACTTTACTTCATCAATTAAATATTCCAAGAGACAAAGAAAGAAGGGTTACCTCATGAGTTTATCACAATAAATGCATATCAATTGGTGCAAAAAGGATGGAAGGATGGGTGAAAATGTAAGGAAAAGATAAGCATATTTGGTTCCCAACACGCTTCTCATATAAACCCTTTCCATTGTAGGGGCTAGAGGATGAGGAGGGTCTATCATCGTACTTTTCCTTTGGCTTCTAGTCTAAATAGATGAAATTCCCTCATCTATTGTCTAGGATGGTTCAAAAAATTTCTTGCTTCTTTTCCTTCTGCCAGTGACCTTAGGTTTTGATGACATAGGCTCTAGAACAAACCCCCCCCCCGCCGCCAAAAAAAAATAAAATTAGAAAATGTTTCCATGTCTTGTTGATTTTCCTTAAATGGATCTCAACTAATAGTTTGATTAAGCCTTTGTGATAAATGAAATGGGATGATGCATCAGGTTTTTCCTTAACTCTTGTTGCCATATGTTTGAGACTCATAAATAAAAATAATGGAGCATTCATCCTTACCTATCCAAGAAATCCCCCCTAGCCATAAAATCCTTCAACAAATCTAGAGAAATTCCATCATAGTAACCCCTGAACCAAAAAATGAATTCATCCCATCCAGCCTCCAGAAAATGCTTTCGGACCTCTAGATACACCTCAAGGAGATTAGGTCCCTTGGGTTCCCGTATGTGAAATTTTTCTCTTTTTTTCCCATAACTTCCATCGTCCAGAAATGCGGGAAATGGAAACTAAATTGGGATTATATCACGAAAATGCAGGATAACAAATTTTTCACCCTAGCAGATAACTCAATACAAAGGATTAAACCTGCACGAATTTTAACTCATGATAATATAATTACCTACACCATCCGACGCACTTGAGATTAAACGTGATGCTAAATAAATCATACATAAAAATGATCAATTGCAACGTTAATTTACCATAATATTATCCTTCGATGATGGAAATAATCTAATGTGAAATCATGACATAACATGTCACCATTTGTTTAGCCAACACTCGCTTGATCAAGGACATGCTCCTTTTCTGACATGTGATTTGTTAGCTCTTTGATTTTGAAATTAAAAAATTAACTTTTGCAATTGTTGTTGATAATCCAACTGTCAGTGATTTTATTCAACAAATTTAAAAATTGGAATTTATAATCCAATTGTTAGCACCTTTATTAACCATTTTACAATTGGCACTAGCAATCCCACTGTTAACACAAGAAATTTTGAATAATAAAAAATCACACTGGTGAACTTAAAAATATGAAGCAAAAATGAGATAACAAGAGGAAAACAAAAAATATTAAGAACACTACTAATGTTGGTACTTCTCCTATTAACCATACTACTATTGTGGTAAGACAACTCCTCTCCTGCAATAACACCACCCCTACCTTAACAATGCATAGGCCTTGGATGCTTTTTGTTTTCTTACCTTTGTATTTTAGTTTACACCTTGGTGCTCCTCATCCTTTGCCAAATAAATATCACAAGTTGGTGCTTAGATTCAATGGAACTGATGTAACTATTGTGGAAAACCACTTTCATAATTTTTATTGGGTAGTGGGTACTAGGAGCATTGAAGAGGAATATGTGCTCATGATGTTTTTTCGCTCTTAGTTGATGGAGAAGCTAGGGATTGGTATTTTAGCCTTCTTAATGGGAGTGTACCTGATTGGGATACCTTTCATATATTTTTCAAAAAGAGATGGGCTACTGAGTTAGATGGAGGTTTTCTCCTTGAGAAAATTCCTTGTTGTAACCAATATTGAGACAAAAACTGTGAAGGGATTTACTCAAATATTTGACAACCTCCTTAGGGAAGTTCCTAATAGAAACCTATTGAAGCTACTATATTTGATATATATAATAGGGTTGTCCATGGACATCTAAATTATGCTCTTAGCGATAAGAACCCTAATATACTAGCTAAGGAAAAAAGGATTGCTACTGAAGCTGAGCAAAAAATAAGTATTTTGAGAATTAACTTGTTTAATTATCCTCGAGCTAGGATTGAGTTAGGGATGAAGCCTAACTCTTAGGTTGACTTAGTTATACAAGTATTTTCTTAAATGTTTGATAACTTCACAAGCGAGATCATTCAAGGTCAAAAATCCATGATTGAAAAGGAGAGGGGAATACAATCTAACTCTCCTCCTAGGAATAAGGGAAAGTTCTTGTTTAGTCAATTTAGTGTTGTCTAAATTGCTATTATTAATTGTCAACCCGGGGCTCGTAAGCTGATGAAGTGAGGTGTACAATATGTACTTAAGTAACCTTTTCTAAGTCTTTTTGTCGTTTTTAGATGATGTTTATGGTGGATTTAACTTCCTAAGATGGAGTGATGAATTTATAAATAAGTGAGTGAGTGTGTGTGTGTATGTGGTGGTTTCTACTTGAACTCTCAAATGAAAACCTGAAAAGTAACTTGAAATGGAATTGAACTTTAAATGAAAGCAAAGCGTTAAACAACCAACTAAGGGCACTAGTCCACTATCTATGCTGCTGATGAGAACAAAAATAGCATCTATGTTAACTCAATGAAAAGTGAAAAATACTACTTTAACTACAAAATTTTAATGACAGATCATAACACTTCATTCTTTCTTAACACCTTGCCTCTAGCTGAAATTGTTCATGTAAAAAAACAGTTAAGAAGGAATCAGCAATATGAGTCAAAAAGCTAATCAACCCAAGCTGTCACTTAATGATATTTTGGTCCAATAAAGATTAGTTAATTATGATGAAAAGACCATCAAAAGGTTAGTTAGCAACTTGTCAAAAACTTGATGAAGTAAACTAGTAATGAAACTAAATAAGCAAGGTAAAGATCAACAGCTAAGACAAGACTACTTCAAATACCATCAGTGATTAAAAAGAAATGAAAAAAACTATCCCGGGCTCCTAACACCTGCAAGAACAACTGATCAATTTTGAAAATGCTGGGAATGTAAAGGCATGAAATCATATTTTACACTATTATACATGATGAAAGAAATAAAAATTGCTGGAATTCAAACTATACATTATTGTACATGTGAAAATGAAAACAAAGAAAAGGCAGGAAAATGAAATCAAACACTATGTACACAGGCTGTCATAGATGGGGGCCCTCCATCCACGCAACCAGCTAAAGATCAGCTATGAAAAGGTGAACAGAAACAGTCTTCTTTTATAAAACCAGCATGTCAAAATACAGTGAAAAAGTGTTGTAGAAACAGCCTTCTAAAACAGAGTTTTGATAACAAAATAAGCACAGCACTTACAATATTCAAAAAGCTAATCTATAAGCATTGGCACACACTTTATTTATAGGCACAGGGACAAACTACCCTCTGCGTGAACTAAGCAACTACAGCCTAACTAATTAACTACGCAGCAACACGCAGTCTTAACTAATTAACTTATGCAGCAACACGCAGGCAACTCCGTGCACGTTTGGAGGAAATGGTCATCATGGGAAGTAAATCTATGGTTGGATCCTGTCTTTTGCTGTCTTCGTGGCGTGGAGGAAGTGCCAGCTATGGTTCCGTGTCTCAGCTGCTCACGGCTCCCGTGCCACCGTCTGGAACTTGACTATTTGACCGAGGGAACACCTGCGTTTACCAAGGGCATACGTGACTGTTTTGGCTGAACCAATAGCATACGATCCATGTGTACATCCATCCCAACGTGCCCATGTGGCCCGTTCCTTGAGAAGACACGTGGAGTATATCAAACAACAAAAAGGTTGCGGAATCTCTGAATAGCTGCGGAATTGCTGAACAGCTGCGGAATTGCTGTATATGTTCCAAAATTCTAATCAAACAGTCAAACATTAGCATAGTTAACAAACCATGATAAAAAGACATGTAATGCAATAATTTGAACAAGTTAATGGAGGAAAAGATGGAAAAAGGAAGAAGTGAATGGGAAAAAGCTGTTGGGAAGATAGCTAAGTGAGTGCAAGGTTGAGGCTCAACATACCCCCACTCTGAGGGTGTTGCATGTCCTCATGCAACCAAAACTTTGCATAATCCTTTAGTTCATATGCTCGGATGCCTTTGCCAAGACATCCAACCTTCTTATCTTCCTCTTTGTTGCCAAACTTGTTCTTGGTTTCTTCACCAAGCACCTGAATTTTAAGTTGATCAATGCCCGGCTCAACTTCTTGCATTTTCTCTTCAACTTTCTGTTCTTTATTTGCCAAAGGCCCAAATGAAGCATGGTATTGTCGTGGATCATCTTGTCCAAGTTACCTTGTTGTTTCAATGCTTCATTTTCATTTTTTATGTGGCAATTTAGGACTTCTAGCTCAAATATTTCTTGCTTCAGACATTGAACCTACTGTTCAAGGGGCAAGACTGTGCTAGGACCAGCAACAGATTGCTCCAATGTTTCTAAATAGTCATATGCTTCTTGCTGAACAGGGTCAATATCTGGGGTTTGCCTTGGTCTGAATTCAAACCCTTGAAAGTTGCTCTCTCTTTCTTGTTGAAAAGGGCTTTCCTCTCTTGGAGGACTTGAGTCAATGTCTAGCTGAATTTGCCTCTTCTCAGGTGTGCTCAAGTCAACAAAATGGGACTGTTTTCCTTTTATTACACTTTTCCTTTCTATGAGCCTTCTACTTCTTCTTACTTGCATGCTAGTGCTTTTCTTCTTGGAGATGGCAGTTTCCTGAAGCTGAGCAAGCCTATGAGCTAATGTTTGGGTATCTTCTTCAGTTGAAGGCTCAGGTGAAGGGGATGGTGTTTGCAAAATAGCTTTTCCCTTATCCCTTTTCTGTCTTTTTGTTTTGCTGCCCTTTTCCTTCTCTTTTTGACCAGTTTCCAGGACGGTTTCTTGGGCAATTTCTTGAAGAGTTTCTGCAATGATTCCTTGGACAGTTTCTTCTACATCAGTATCTTGGGCAGCAGTTTCTTTTTCTTTTCTTCTACTTCTCCGGGGCACTTTAGGAGAGCTAATGGAGGCTGGTACTTTAGGAGAGCTAACAGAGGTTTCAGCCGCCTCCTGAAAATGGTTCCTAATAAGGAATTTCTCCCATGTGTCTTTCTTGATTTTTAACTGCTCTTCAATTAATATTTTGATGAGGCCATGGTGGTATAGGTGTGGCTCAATGTTACCCACATGTTTTTGCACAGTAGCACTCATTTTTCTTAAACTAGACAGCAGGAAATAAGGGAGATTGATGGTATGTTCACCCATAAAATGCATCATTATCTTTGTGTGATAAACATACATTGTACCAAATCTGCCTTCACATGTCAAAAATTTCTGCACTAGCAAAAGTAAGGCAGTCCATTCCTTTTTAATGTTACTTACAGGTATTCCTTTGGTGAAGATAGTAGTATCCATACCTGGATTTTTCAATATGTTCTTCCACTCTTGGCTTTCAACAGTTCGATTCTTGAACCATCTCTCTGCAGTACGAGGCAAAGCAGTTGCTTGAGCCAAGCTGCTTTCTGTGACAGTGAATTGCAGGTCCCCAATCTCCACAGTGTTTGTTTTCCCATCAAACGACCGAGCAAAGGCCTTGGTAACCTCTTTGTGGTATCCTTTGAATTTCTGAATAAATTTTAACCACTTGGCCTTCTGCAGGGCATTCCTTGTTTGTGGATAACCGTCTAGAAATTTAGAACCTTCCGGCTCTGCTCTTAATAGCTTGTCCATTTCGATTACCAACTTCTCTTGCTGCTCTGACAATACTGTTTGGACGCTAGAGGAAAGAGACTTCACGGGAAAACAATGCTCCTCAGCGTAAATTACGGCTGGAACAGAGAACTACACGGCTACAGTAGAATGGCTGTAATGGAAATTGGGAAAACAGTGTTCAGTAGTGGGTATTACGGCTACAGTAGAATGGCCGTGATGCAATTGCGAGCCTGTTGGTCAGGGTTTTAAGCGGAGAGATGAGGAGAATGGAGCAGCGTAGGTTTACGGTGAGACAGAGTAGTGAATGAACCGAGAGTGAAATCGATGAAATCGAGGGAGTGAACAGCGATAGGAATGAAGTTATGCATGCATAGAAAGGTATTAAAGGATAAAACGGCCGAATCCCATCGACGTCGGGTGACTGTATACACCTGGCTGCGGAATGATCAGTTGAAGAGTCGTGGTATAACAGGACACGTCATTCTGGTACGAAGAATTAATGCAAGGGAGCGGGCCATATCAAGTTTGAATCACAGCGATTATGGGACCGTTAAAACGGAGGTGAGGTGGACTACGCAGCATAATGGACGAGGAGTGAACGGAGATCTTGTTCAATCATTACACTAGGTGCCTAATACCATAATCCGAAAACCATACATAATGATATAACTGTTAGTTAGAGGTTTAGAACATACCTTTGTGTATTTTGATTCCTTTGCTAATCATGATGCTAACCTTTGATTTATTGCTGCCTTTGTATATGTTGTGTGTCTTCACCCTTTAATGATGCTGGTACTTCTGACTGCAAACTTTTTTCCTTTTTGAAACAGAGTTTATTTTCGTTGCAGGGACAGAGTGGATTAGCTGCGGAATTCGGATATCAGCTGCGGAATTGGCTCCTAGCTGTAGAATTTGCAGCAACATTTTTCTTCCTGCACCAAGAGAATTAAAACAACTTGACTAAATGAAATAGTCCTGATAAGGACTTTATTGATGAGAATGAGATGGAGTGAATGGACTGAAAAAAAAAATGGAATGGAATGAAGATGATGAGATGGATGAAATGAATGAGATGGATGAGATGGAAGAAGAGGGATTTTTTTTGGAAAATATAAAGTGTCAGGTGACCCTGATTTTCAACTTACATTTTCTGCATAAGACTGCCAATCCAAGATTGGTTTTCAAGCTTATACAAGAGATTTTTTCTTTTTTTTTCTCTTTTTTTTTTTTTGTTTTTTTTTTTTTTTTAACTGAAAGAAACAGAGATTAGGCTGATGGAGGAGAAGAATCCTTCTCCACCAACCCGATTGCAGAATCTTCTTTAAACAACTTGACAAATTCCTCTTTTGAGAGTGGCTTCTGGTAGATTTTCAGGCGATGGCCATTCACAATAAGAGGAGTATGAAATTCATCAATAGTTTTCACTCGAACTACTCCATTACTAAAGACTTCATCAATCTCATATGGCCCAAGCCAATGAGTTTGAAATTTCCCTTTGAAGTCTTTAAACTTTGAATCAAACAATAGAGCCCAATCTCCTTTCTGAAACTTTCTTTCTTTGATATGACGATCATGCCATTTAGATCTTTGGTGCTGAACTAGATCGGTCCTTAGAATTGCATCTTGTCTTATTTCATCTAGCTCATTTAGCTGGTCCATTCTGTGTTTTTGGGCTTCTGAGAGGCTCATCCCCAATTGGACTGCCATCTTGAAGGCCTTGATTTGGAACTCAATGGGGAGTAGGACTTCCTTCCCATAAACAAGTTCATAGGGAGAATGTCCTGTTGTGTTCCTCCATGTAGTTCTATAGGCCCATAAGGCTTCAGGAAGCCTTTCCGCCCAATCTCTTCTATGAAGATGAACAGTCTTGGTGATAATGCCTTCAAGAACTTTATTGGTAGATTCCACTTGGCCATTTGATTGCGGATGGTATGGAGTAGATGTTCTGTGCTTGATCTTATATTCCTCCATCAGCTTCTCCATCAATTTAGATGTAAATTGGCTGCCCTGATCTGTCACAATTTCCCTTGGGACACCAAAACGAGTGAAAATATCCTCAAAAATAAATTGAACAACTGAATTTTCAGTGGCAGAAGGCAATGCCTTGGCTTCTACCCACTTAGTAACATAATCAGTACAAACCAGTATATACTTCTTTTGCTTTGATGGTGGATTAATTGGTCCAACGAAATCTAGAGCCCATTTCTCAAAGGGTTCGATGCATACCTGAGGCTGTAGTGGCATTTCATTTGAAGGAGTTGGTCTCCCAACTCTTTGGCAGCTATCACACCTTCTAACATACTGCTTTGCATCTTTAAAGAGAGAAGGCCAATAATATCCTAGAGAAAGGATTTTATAGGCTGTCCTCTTGTCAGCAAAGTGCCCGCTGCATGGTTCATCATGACATGCCTTAAGGATGTCAGGCATTTCATCTTCCCGAACACACCTTCTGATTATACGATCTGGCCCTGTTTTGAACAATTCATTAGAAATCCAAGAAAAATGTGAACTCTCCTGAATGATTTTCCTTTTCTCATTAGGAAATAAGTGTAGAGGTAGCTTCCCTGTAACTAGATAATTAGCCATATCTGCATACCAAGGAGTCTTGGTAGTTACTGCAAACAGGTATTCATCTGGAAACTTATCTTCTACTGGAGAATCTTCATTAGTGTTTTGGATTCTAGACAAGAAATCAGCTACTGTGTTTTGTTTTCCAGGTCTATCTAACACAGTAATGTTGAATTCTTGTAAAAGTAAAAGCCATCTTGTAACTCTGCCATTAGTAACAGGTTTTTTCATTAAATATCTTATGGCAGAGTGATCAGTATGGACAAAGGTTTCATAGCCGGTTATGTAGTGTCTAAACTTGTTGATCGCATGTACTACAGCTAAGAACTCTTTTTCTGTAACAGTATAATTTAACTCAGTGGGAGTCAAATTTTTACTGGTGTAATAAATGGCATAAGGGATCAAATCCTTTTGACCCAAAATAGCTCCTAGAGCTGTATCTGAAGCATCAGTAGAAATGTGGAAAGGGAGTTTCCAATTTGGCCCCCTTAAGATGGGTGCTTCAGATATTCTAGTCTTTAAAGCTTCAAAGGCAGATTGACACTCAGGATCCCATTTGAACTCACAGTCTTTGGTAAGCAATTTGAAAAGAGGAGATGCTATCTTAGTGAAGTTTTCAATAAACCTTCTGTAATATCCAGTAAACCCAAGAAAACTTCTAACATCTTTCTGGCAATTTGGAACAGGTAACTTAGAGATGACTTGAACTTTGGATCTATCAACCTTAATCCCATCTCCTGAAATATGATGTCCTAAAACAATTCCTTCAGTAAACATCATAAAACACTTTTCATGACTTAAAGAAAGATTTGTTTCCTTACATCTTATCAGTACTTTTTCCAAATTTTCCAAAGCTTCTTCAAATGTATTACCATAAACTGTGAAATCGTCCATGTAGACCTCTACACAATCATGAATTAGATCTGAAAATATTCCTAGTACAGCCCTTTGAAATGTAGCGGGTGCATTACACAATCCAAAAGGGAGTACTCGGTAGGCAAAAGTTCCCCAAGGACAAGTAAATGTGGTTTTGTCTTGATCTTCAGGTGCTACCTGAATTTGATTATACCCACTAAAACCATCCAAGAATGAGAAATACTTTTTACCTGCTAAAGTGTCTAGTACCTGATCAATAAAAGGTAGAGGGAAATGATCCTTTAAGGTTGCCTTGTTCAATTCTCGATAATCAATGCAAACTCTCCATTTACCATTCTTTTTGGGCACTATAACCAAGGGAGAAACCCATTGGCTATCTGAAATGGGGTAAATGAAGTTTACCTTGAGCAATTTCTGGAGTTCTTCTTTCACGATTTCCCTAAGGTTTGGATTCATCCTTCTTTGTGGTTGCCTAATAGGTCTGCTGTTTTCTTCAATATAGATGTGATGAATACAAGTCTTAGGATCGATTCCTTTCATGTCAGTGTATTCCCATGCAAAAGCGGTAGAATGTCTTTGCAAGAGTTTGGTTAGCTCCTCCTATTGAGACTTTTCCAAGTTTTTGTTAATGTTTAATGTTTTTCCTGGAAAGATCTCAATGGAAGAACTACCAAATTCTTCCATAGAGAAAAGAGACATTTGCCTAGATGATAGACACTCTATGTCAGAATTCAACTGAAATTGTGTAGAGTCATATTCTGATGATGGTTCAAAATTTTCTAATGCATTCAGAATTTGACTATCTTCACTAATCTCAGAAATAGTAAAGACAGGTTGTATAGTATCTTCATCATCAATCCACTCATTGTCTCTTATTTCTGTGATTGCTTTTGCTGGAGGATACAAATTGAACTTCTTTGTTGAATTACCATCAGAGATATACATATCCCCAGACCTACAACTTATGAAAGCATCAGCCGTGGCCAGCCAAGGTCTTCCTAAAATAAGAGGATGTCCTCCTAGATTGTTCTTGGGAGTTAAAATCATGAAATCAACTGGATATTCCCAAGAGTCTAGGGATACTGGAATGTCTTCCAATACACCATCAGGCTTACTGATTGATCTATCTGCAAGTTGCAGTAAAGTAGGTGTAAAGAGAAGATTAGGAAGTTTTAACTGGTCCATGGTCTGTCTACTCATAATATTGATGGCAGCCCCCAATTCAATCAAAGTATTTGGTATTTCTACCCCATTGATATGTGTTTTGACAATTGGGCTCCCAGGGTCTACATATTTCTGCATAGTAATCTTTCCCATCATTATGTCTGCAATTTTCCCTACCAGGTGGATCTTTCTGGTATCTCTTGGTTTCCTTCCTGGTCTTTTAAGGCTCAACTCCTTTATTGTCTTTGCTAGAATGGGAATTTCTTTAATGCCTTGTAACAAGGGAATCTTGATACAGACATTCTTCAATTCATCTAGAAAATTATAGTCAGGAAACCAAATTTGTTTTTCCACTCCCTTGTCAATTTGTAACCTTTCAGGGAAAGGAGGTGTGGCTAAAGATGTAGGTTTTTCAACTATGGGAGTTGATTATTTTTCTTTTTCTTTTTGGATATTTTGGTTTTGAAGTGATACTTCAGAACCCTTATTGACTTTGAGAGATTCTTCCTCAGAAATGCTTGGTTGTTGAACACTTGTAGAAGGTTGATCTAGGATTCTACCCGATCTGAGTTGTACTTCATTGCGAGGAACAACCATATAGGTAGGGAATGGTTGACCTTCCATCATGTAAGCATTTTGAGGGTTCTTATTATTTGGATTTGGTAATGGCTGAGAGGGAAGTTGATTTGACTTCTGCTGGGATTGAAGCAAGAGTTGAGAATTTTGATTTTGTGGAGGAGGTTGTTGTTGTTGAGGGTATGGCAATGATAGTTGTTGACCTTGATTTGGAAGTTGTGGAGCTTGCTGATTCTGAAAAGATGGAGGATATTGATAGAATTGAGCAAATCTCCCATAAGGATTTTTCATGTTTTGCATCCATGCTTGAAAAGGATTTTGAGGTTGAGGCCAAGGTTGTTGCCAAGGATTCCAATTTGGTTGGGATTGAAAATTCATAGAGTTGTTAAACCCTTGATTCTGTTGCCCTTGCCAAGGTCTCCTTGCAACAAAATAGAGAGATTCAAGTGTATTTGGATCCTCTTGAAAGACTGCTTTGAGACCAAGAATTGAAGGACAATCGTTGGTCTCATGAGTTTCTGAGCAAATTACACATGTTTCTACAACGTGTGTATCCAAGGGACATTCCCTTAAAGCATGTTTCTTTCTACATTTCGGGAAAAAAATGGCCAAAGCCTCAGCTTCTACTTTTTGTTTATTGTGAATCTTAAGGGTATCTAATTGTTCACTAAGACTCCCTAAGATGTCAGTTTTGAATTCATCAAGCATATTGCCGATTTCAGCCCTACTTACTGATCCTGTTGCAGATTTATTTGCTCTAAGGAGAGAAGGATCTCTAGGCCCTTTTTGAGTTTTTGATTTGCCCCTTGAGAGATGGATACATAGTTCCGCTATATCATTGAGTGAAAGTTGAGATATATCCCCTTTCCCCATCATGTTTAAGATATCTATCCATTCATCCCTAATGGCTTTTAATAAGATGGCTTTTAAGGTCTCTTCATCCAAATTACTCATTTTTGCTCTTTTTAGGTTATATTGAAATCTCTCAAGTAAATCTTCTAAGCTCTCATCTTCTCTTTGTATCATTTTAAATACCTCGTCCTTGTGATTAGTAGGCATACAATAGTCCAAATACCTATCCAAAAAGGTCTGTTTCATTTCATCCGAAGACCTAATGGATTGAGTGAGTAACCCCATGAACCATTTCAAAGCTTGATCTTTCAGTGTTGAAGGGAACAATTTGAGTTTCTGAGAGTCATCGAGATAGTCATAAGTTCGACACACAACTTCAAACTCAAATAAAAATGTTTCAGGGTCCTCAGTTCTTAACCCATGGAAATTTGGGAGGACAGATGGCGATATGTTTTTCATAGTGGCTCGGGAATCCTCATTAACAATGGGAAACCCAAATGAATTATCCCCATCTCTATTTCCTCCTCCAAGGGGACCTCTACCTCCTCCATTATTGTTGTTGTTTCCTCCTCCTCCTCTACCTCTACCTCTACCACCTCCTTCTTCCTCTGCCATGATGGTTACCCTAGGGATTTCAAAATCTTCTGGTTCCTCTACAAAGGGTGAATGAGAAGAGATTTCTCCTTCTTCTTCAGGTGATTCTACTTCCTCAATTACAATTGGTCTTTCTGTAGGAGAAAGAGAAGGGTCTCTTCCTGGTTCAAATTCAATAGAAGGTGTGGGAGAGTCAATTCTTGGCTCTTGAATTCCAGGAATTCTAGGGCTAGGAGTGTCGGTTGGAGATAAGGGAGGTGTCTCTTGTCTATCCCTTGAAGCAGATGGACTTGTAAAAGTTGAACTTCGAGCTCTAGCTAAAAACCTTCCCCTAGAATCTCTAGTTCTATGCATGTCATTTTTTTTATTATTTTTCTTCAAGTCAAGTTAATAGTTCTTTTTCTGATCTTCCAGGTCACTCTAGGTGCAAGAGGAGAGCATACTCAAGAAACTACTAAATATTTAACTTTCTCTTTTCTGATCCTCCAGATCACTTTGAAGTGCAAGAGGAGAGCATACTTTGATAGGTTATCAACTTCTTTCCTTGAAATTTTATATTTTTTTTTCTAAGAATATGGCTACCTAATTTCACTTCCCCGGCAACGACGCCAAAATGTTTAGTCAATTTAGTGTTGTCTAAATTGCTATTATTAATTGTCAACCCGGGGCTCGTAAGCTGATGAAGTGAGGTGTACAATATGTACTTAAGTAACCTTTTCTAAGTCTTTTTGTCGTTTTTAGATGATGTTTATGGTGGATTTAACTTCCTAAGATGGAGTGATGAATTTATAAACAAGTGAGTGAGTGTGTGTGTGTATGTGGTGGTTTCTACTTGAACTCTCAAATGAAAACCTGAAAAGTAACTTGAAATGGAATTGAACTTTAAATGAAAGCAAAGCGTTAAACAACCAACTAATGGCACTAGTCCACTATCTATGCTGCTGATGAGAACAAAAATAGCATCTATGTTAACTCAATGAAAAGTGAAAAATACTACTTTAACTACAAAATTTTATTGACAAATCATAACACTTCATTCTTTCTTAACACCTTGCCTCTAGCTGAAATTGTTCATGTAAAAAAACAGTTAAGAAGGAATCAGCAATATGAGTCAAAAAGCTAATCAACCCAAGCTGTCACTTAATGATATTTTGGTCCAATAAAGATTAGTTAATTATGATGAAAATCCCATCAAAAGGTTAGTCAGCAACTTGTCAAAAACTTGATGAAGTAAACTAGTAATGAAACTAAATAAGCAAGGTAAAGATCAGCAGCTAAGACAAGACTACTTCAAATACCATCAGTGATTAAAAAGAAATGAAAACAACTATCCCGGGCTCCTAACACCTGCAAGAACAACTGATCAGTTTTGAAAATGCTGGGAATGTAAAGGCATGAAATCAAACTGTACACTATTATACATGATGAAAGAAATAAAAATTGCTGGAATTCAAACTATACATTATTGTACATGTGAAAATGAAAACAAAGAAAAGGCAGGAAAATGAAATCAAACACTATGTACACAGGCTGTCATAGATGGGGGCCCTCCATCCACGCAACCAGCTAAAGATCAGCTACGAAAAGGTGAACAGAAACAGTCTTCTTTTATAAAACCATCATGTCAAAATACAGTGAAAAAGTGCTGTAGAAACAGCCTTCTAAAACAGAGTTTTGATAACAAAATAAGCACAACACTTACAATATTAAAAAAGCTAATCTATAAGCGTTGGCACACGCTTTATTTATAGGCACAGGGACAAACTACCCTCTGCGTGAACTAAGCAACTACAGCCTAACTAATTAACTACGCAGCAACACACAGTCTTAACTAATTAACTTATGCAGCAACACGCAGGCAACTCCGTGCACGTTTGGAGGAAACGGTCATCATGGGAAGTAAATCTATGGTTGGATCCTGTCTTTTGCTGTCTTCGTGGCGTGGAGGAAGTGCCAGCTATGGTTCCGTGTCTCATCTGCTCACGGCTCCCGTGCCACCGTCTGGAACTTGACTGTTTGACCGAGGGAACACCTGCGTTGACCAAGGGCATACGTGACTGGTTTGGCTCAACCAATAGCATACGATCCATGTGTACATCCATCCCAACGTGCCCATGTGGCCCGTTCCTTGAGAAGACACATGGAGTATATCAAACAACAAAAAGGCTGCGGAATCTCTGAATAGCTGCGGAATTGCTGAACAGCTGCGGAATTGTTGTATATGTTCCAAAATTCTAATCAAACAGTCAAACATTAGCATAGTTAACAAACCATGATAAAAAGACATGTAATGCAATAATTTGAACAAGTTAATGGAGGAAAAGATGGAAAAAGGAAGAAGTGAATGGGAAAAAGCTGTTGGGAAGATAGCTAAGTGAGTGCAAGGTTGAGGCTCAACAGTTCCCCAATAGGAAGGCTCATGAAAGTGACCATGCCAAGAAACAATGTGTACCTAACACTACTGCTCCAATTAATTGGATTACGTAAGGAGAATGACCTTGGTTTCAACCTTCCAAAAAATCTCTCTAGGATAATCAATTTGATAAAGAAGAGGAGGAAGAAATCCCTGAGCACTTGAATATAGTGCATGACACCACTCCATATAACATATTTCTTGGTGACACTTATTTCCATATTGAACCTAACCAAGTTTGCAGTTCCACTAGCCATAAAAAATTTGAGCTCTTGTTAGCAATTGAAAATAGTGGAAGGTTTAAGGGACTTTAGTATTCTAGAAGGGGAAATGATCTCGACCAAGCTAGCACTAGCTTCGAAAATATTTCTCAAGGAAGGGATAATCCTCAAATGCAACCTCAAAATAAACTTAGGCCAAAACCCAAGGATGAGTATGTTCAGTTAGACATTGACATGGGTGGTTTTATGGCCAAGGTGGATGTTCAAGTCCCTGTTAAAAAGATGGATAATCTTCCCCCCCAAAGGAAGAAAATAAATAAGGCTTTAGGTATTGATGACGAGCTTGATGACCTACATGTCATATTACAAAATATGCTCCTTGACAAGAAAAATGGGGGTCATGATCCATTCTTATTATCCCTAGTGATTAAAAACCTTATATTGCATAAGTGTATGTTTGGTTCAGGAGCATCAACCAATGTCATGCCATTGAAGGTTATTAACCAATCAGATCTAGAAATCACTATACCATATAGGAATGTGTGTGGATTTGATTCTAAGTCTATCCTTGTCCATGGTCTTATCAAAGATGTAAGGGTGTCTCTAGCTGCTAACAAATATATTTCTATGGTGATGGATATTATTGTCATTGATGTGCCTCATGCTTGGGGGATGCTCTTGTCAAGGAAGTAGTTTGTTTCAATTGTGAGGCAATTACAAATGGATTTATCATATGCCACCATTCAAATCGTGATGGAACCTTATTTTTCTTTTATAGGGAGCCTTAGCTGCCCAAGCATGTTGAAGACCTTGAACCATTTCCTTATCCTTTAAATAGAAACAATAAGACCACAACTAGAATCTTAAAGGCCATGAATCAAAACACTCATACTGAGAATTATAATCCAATTAAGTATCTTGCTTCTCAAGAGGTCTGTCATATCAAATGGTAAAGTACAAGTCTATGCATCCATAATATGTAGTGGGTTTAGAAACGAAAAATGTAATACCAAGTGGGTGATATTGTTTTGGTTGATAAGGACCTCATTCTTGCTAGGATTCATGAAAAGTGGGTGTAGAGTACTTGTATATAGCTAAAATTGATGGTGAACTTTTGTCCTTACTGGTGAAATGGAGTTGCCTCACCTTATTTAATGGGAAGTGGCATTCAAATGTCATATATAGTAGTGTAGATGCATTGCATATTGTGTGAGAATTCTAATATCATTCATATCATGTTTCATGCTAAAATAGATTGCATTTAGAATGTACTTTATTTTTTTTATAATCTATATTTTATATGAAACATGGGTGATACCCTATGCCCAATTCACACGCTCCCAAAAAAGTTGAATGCAACGTGTAGGTTATAGTTCTACAAGTGCAAGGATTATTAGAGTTCTCATGAACTCCATATTTGAGCATATGGATCATGGAGTCTATGATGAGCTCATGTCCCAGTTGGAACCATATGTTACTCACCAAAATAAGTGAAAACTTGTCTCCTATTCTTCACACTTAGCCAGCTATCCAATAAACCCTAACAACCACCACTATGATGATGTGCCATTATATCTCCACCACCTGCATTAGCCTTATGATTCTCACCCATCCAGAAAGAGAACATGAATGAATGTGGGCTTCCACTCGAAAGGTACTTTGATCAGTTTGCAATTTAGTGCTTATGCTTGTTTATTTTGGGCACTTGATATGGATTATGGGGTGACCTGAATGCAAAAGGGGTTTTCAATGTGATATTGTTCTCTCACCCTAAATTGGGGGTTAATATTCAATCCTAGTCCACTGGGACCTCCTCTAATGGGCTAATGGGTATAGGAAGGGTACTAATTGGGAAGCCCTAATTGATAAAGTGTAGTTCCATATATCATTATATCATACTTACCACTTTACATCTTACATTATAACTCCTTATCTCACCTCAATTCTTCAGGTTCAACTGACCATTTGTTCTTTGGGATATGGCACCCATACATCCACATATTTGGGTAGGGCCCAAAAGATTTGTCTTGGGAGGTTGATGAAACTAAAATAAAAGGGAAAAGACATTTTATGGCCATGAGAAAAACAAAAGAAAGAGAATTAAAAGGCAAAAGATGACTAGGACTTAGAAATTAGCACGTGGGAAAAACCCTAGCATGAGCTCTACCTCACTTCTTATGCCCATCAGTTGGTTCCTAGGCCAATTTTTTCCGATCAAATCATAAAAAGGAACCCTTGCATGTCCCAACCTTGTTGAGCCTTGAAATACATCATCACTAAGTAGTAAAATAACCATTAAGCATCATTCAAACTAGGTTCTGACCCTTGATCTATGAGAAATAATACAAGGAAATATCAAGAAAAAGTAAGAGGCACGCATGAGATGGTAACTCATGCATCCATGATTTCTCCCTCTTCACATCTATACAATTAGGATGTCGATCCCCATCACATTGGTGCAATTGACCATGGAACTTGGCCATGAAGTCCTATCCCCTTTGTACCATCATTATTATTCAATAACACTTATCAATCGAAGGGTGTATTGAGGAAATTATACTTCCTCTTAGGGGCTGGAGGTACCTAATAGTGTTTTCCTTTAGCCATTCTTACCTAGGGAGAAAACACTGCTACAAGCTCAAAGTTATGATTTTGGAAGGGAAGCCTTATTTGAAGTATTGAATAACCCATTATATTCAAGCTTGGTCCACTTAGATGCAATAATGATTATTTTCCCTAATTGGTTGCTTTCACTAGAATGTATGTTGTGGTTGTTAGGTAGTTTAGTGACCCATGTCCTAGAAACCTTAGCCACAAGTACCCAAGCCTCCAGAGAAGAATATTGGCATATAAAAGTGAAACATTAGGAGCCATGGGCCTCCGAGTAGTAGCAGAGAATCACACATGACCTTGGGCACCTTCTTCCTCCAGAGCGCTATGATACTTTGCACTACATGTTGGGTAGCAGAGGTCACGCATAACGGTTTTGGGATAGAAAGCCTAGAAATTAGGATTAAATTATTATAAAAACTCCGAAGTATGCGGAGCATGAGTAAAAGGTCGAGTCAAAGGGTTGTCCACCCAAGAAATAATGTAAAATATTAGGAAGTAAGTCGGTTCATGGACCATAGATAGGTATAAATAGAGTGTGGCTCTATGGGGGGAAAGGCAGTTCTCTTTGGAGTATGATTGTGGAATGGGAGATGTAATGGGTGATTGAGGGAAGTAGTCTAAAAGCGTCTGTAAGTCCGAGTCGAGGGTTTGGGTAGAGGAAAGAGGCTCTGCGGCTGTGTGCACAAAGGCATGAAAGTTTCCGCAACTGTGTGCATGGACTCCTGTAGCTGAGTGCACAGGGCAGACCTGGATGTAGTGGTGATAAAGTGGAAATAAAGATAAGTTTCTTCTGAATTTCTGTGGCAATCTGAATTATAGCGAATCTACTTTGTATGGTTAATAAGACTGTTTTGATTTATGCGCATTACTGAATACTTGTGAATCTGGGCTTGATATTAATATGTGAACTGGATAATTGTGATAAATGTTTCCTTAAAGGCCTCCCTAAGTAGATCTGGATTATAATACTTAATCAAATAAATTAGATCTATAATCAGTGCGGTAAGAGAAAGCTAAGGTTATCTGGATCTGCGTGTATCTAGCATAGCGCGAGGCTATATGATGGTGTGCGAACCTCTCATACCACATCTAGGCATCCCAAGGGTGTAGAAACTTGGTTCTAACACCCTCCCTTGCTACCTCGGGTGAGACCTCAGTCCGCGCTTCGCGGGTTGTTGCCGAAAGGGCCGGTAGCTGTGGGATTTGCTAGGCTAAATAATTCTTCCGAACTTGGGTCAGGCCCATATAAGCCAACAAATGGTTCTATTGCGGGGACCAAGATTTGCCTAAGGGGTGTCTGGTGTGGAACGTGGAGAGAAAAACGTTGAAGGATCGAAGGGATTAGGGACGGTAATAGATCAAGGGTAACTATGGCAAGCGCGATTCAATTGCCGGTATTCAAGGGATCAGGAGGTAAAGACTCGGATCAATTCTGGTTTGTGATAACATTAGTATGGAACGCGCAGCAAATCACGAATGATAATATCAGGAAATCTACCTTAGTTAGTGCACTACAGGACCGAGCGCTGACATGGTACATGAAGTATTCAAGCAATAACCCGACGGCGGGGGTAGTGGAAATCCAGACTAAATTAAAAAAGGAATTTAGCCGGCCGAAGTCAGGAAAACAATTAGTCGTAGTGTTCAAAGAGATTATAATGATGCCAGGTGAAACTCCATGGGATTTGCATAAGAGGTTGAAAAGCGCTATCCACGAGGCCAACATGACACTGACAGATGAGAAGCATTTTGCTTGGTTCGTCACATCATTAACACCATATCTGAAGTCGGCTCTGTTACAACAAAATATCTCAACCCATGCTGAAGCGCTAGAGGCAGCAATGTGGCTACACAAAACCCCGATGCTAGACCCAGGGTTGGGAGTTCAGCAAATTCAAGCAAAGGTCCAAAATTTGTGTTTGGAAATGCAGAAGTTGAAACAAGAACATACACCATGCTCAAAAGTCCGGGAGGAAGTATGGTGTGTAAGGTGTATGAGCCAAGGACACAATAAAGATCATTGTCCAGTCTCAGTGAATTTTGTGGTAACAGGGGGACCGAAACCATTGAGACCAGAGGCACAGGCAGGGTCGAGCACAACCACCCCGCTCTGGTGTGCAATCTATCAGGTGGGAGGAAAGCACAACATTGATAACTGTCATCTATTACCAAAATACAACCAGACCCCCCAGCAGCGCTTTTGCAACTTTTGTAGATCAGTGGGCCATGGAGAAAGGGATTGTATTAGCTATCAAATGCTGATGGATGAGTCATCTGCCTATAGAATGCATACAAAGGCATGAAATCAGGATCCAGCCATGGCGATTGCACATAGTGGGTTCCAAGGGCGCGGTCGAGGACGGGGTGGAGTCGGACCAAGAAGGGGTCACAGGCAGCTAATTTGTTACAATTGTGGAGGACCAGGACATTACACACAAGATTGTACCAAACCAAACAGAATTTTTTGCAGTTATTGTGAGAAATTCCATCGTGAGCTGCTAGACTGTCCTTCGTTGATACCGCAGATTCGGGAAAAGAGGGTAGCACAACCAACAACGACCCAGAATGTGCAAATGATGAGGTCTGAACCTTGCGAGGAAGATCCCAAAATCAACATGGTATGGAGAAGTGGCACAACTACAGGGACGGATAAGAGGTGCTTGAGTACGGATGATGCAAGGGTGGGTAAGGAGACATATCTGGAAGCTTGGGAGAGCTTTGCGGAAGTCTCTACTCCAGGTAGTAAGGATCAACTTGAATCGATCAGGGATCCCTCGATGATAACTACCTTTTTAGAGACATGTATAAAGTTGCTTCGTGACAATATGGCTGTTAGAGGCTTATAGGAACTGATAAATAGATGCATATGATGGAGTGAGCCTCACATAGTTCGAAAGCTGGGAAGACATATGTCACAGATCGAGAGGGAAATGCGACTAACTGTGCAGATCAATGATTATGAGATGGATTAGGTCATTCTGGATCTAGGCTTAGATGCCAACATACTGTCTAAATAGACTTGGGAGCGCATGGGTAAGCCTACACTATAATGGTCCCCCATCCAACTGTGAATGGAAAATCAGCAAAAGGTGCTACCTATGGGAATTCTACAAGGAGTTACGGTAGAACTTGACGACACAAGTACTCAGACGGACTTTGAAGTTATTGAGCTCATGGATGAAAGTATGTCCTATCTGGAATTGTTAGGAATAGACTGGGCTACCAACATGAACGGGATTATTAACCTAAAGAAGCGGACAATGGCATTTGAAACAAAGTCGCTCCGCGTAGTCATTCCATTAGATTCGACTAAAGGACCGTGCTATTTGGAACTTGTCTGCAATGGAAAAAGCAATGATGACGCAGATTGTAGCTATAGAATGACTACACAAAGGCGATCATGGGTCAATGCAATGGAGGACAGCAGAACCCCACGAGGCTGTGAAGTATCCTACACTTCCGATTTAGATGAGGAAGACGAGCAGTGGTGCACTAGGTCGAGCAGAGTAACCACACTGCATTGTAACATGATGACGAAATCTTTGTACTGCGTAAAAGCCCAGGATTGAGAATTGCCGACATATGATGGACTAACAACGATAGATGAATTCCTGACCAAGTTTTAAAACCGTAGTACCAGAGAACCAATGGTTTGATATAATTAGGTGGGCATTGCGCGCAATGCCTGTGCGATGGTGGGGAACACATGAAGGGACTTTCAAGGATTGGCACGCATGTAAGCGTATGATTAAGATCATATTTGGGAAGTCGGAGTAGAGAAATACAATGGACGTGATGACCCGCACATGCACCTTACCAGATGGACCAAAGCCTACGGAGAGGAACCTCAGCCAGAATGGGTGCACTTATTCTATCACACTCTGGATGTCATTCCCAGAAATTGGTATACTGAATCAGAGCTCCAGCACAACATAAGCGAGTGGGATATCTTGCGAGTAGGGTTCTTAGCGATATTACTCTTTGAAGATCAATGGATGGACCCTGTAGACGAAGCGCTCCAACTGATAAAGGCCGCCATTTTCAAGACACCGATAGAACCAGAAGAACCTGTGCAGCCCGACTAGTCGCGACAGCTGAGCCAGGCCCTTGCATGCTATAATGTATAGGTAGAAGATGATGAGGATGATCTGCAAAACGTCAATATTCCAGAATAAGAGGGAAGACGCGAAGTGCGTGAACCGGAAATCAAAGATCCTGATATTATGGCACCATTGAAAACAAAACAAGTCAATGTGGGAACCAAAGAAGAGCCGAAGTATGCAACGCTCAGGGACTATTGGGATGACGCTACAATATAAAAGGTCGTCGAATTGCTTCGCAAATATCGAGACTTGTTTCCAACAAAGATCACAGAGCTAAAAGGGATCCTAGGGGACTTAAGAGTGATGAAGATAACATTGAAGCCAGATGCGAAACCAATTAAGAAGCAACCCTACCGATTGAATCCAAAATATAAATCAAAGGTCCGCGAAGAGCTGGACAAGATGCTGGCAGCAGGAATCATTGAGCCTGTCGAGGAGTCTGATTGGGTAAGTCCAATGGTTGTGTAGGAAAAGAAACAGAAGGGAGAGATTCAGATCTGCATGGATCTCAAGAAGCTCAATGATGCCTATGTGAATGACCCATTTCCAACACCATTTATAGATGAGGTACTGGAAAATAGGGGGGGCAGGAAGCCTACTCATTCATGAATGGGTTCTCAAGATACCACCAGATCAAGATCACGCCAGAAGGCAGGAGTAAAATGACGTTTGCCATCGAATGGGGTTGCTTTCAGTACACGGTGATGCCCTTTGGTCTGAAGAATGCACTAACAATATTTTCACGAATAATGGTAGCAGGATTCAAAGAATTTATACACAAGTTCTTAGAGTTCTATCTAGACAATTGGACAGTGTTTGGACTAGTGAAGAAGCATGTAGTGAGATTACGGTTAATGTTGGATACTTGTCGCTGACACCAAATTGCGCTAAATCTCAAGAAGTGTACTTTCCTTGTCCCGTTCGAGAACTTGCTGGGTCATGTGGTTTGTAAGAAAGGCTTGATGGTGGATTCGGCAAAGATCGTCGCCATACTCAATATGCAAGTGCCGCGGAGTGTCAAACAATTACGTGCCACTCTAGGTCACACAAGCTACTATCGGAAGTTCATCACAGGTTACGCCTAGATCACGACTCCGATGGAACAATTCCTGAAGAAGGATGCTACTTATTGCTGGAATCAGGAATGCAACAAAAGCCTAGAGATCAAGGATTATGCGAGTCATGCCACAGCCCAGAAGATTCTTTGCGCAGGATTATGGTGGTCCACTTTGCATCAGGATTCAAAAGCTCATTGCCGGGCCAACAACATATGTCAACAGATGGGAAAACCCTCAAAGAGGGATGAAATACCACTCCAGCCATAAATGACGCTACAACCATTCAAGAAGTGGGCAATTGACTTCGTGGGACCCATCGAACCACAAGAGAAGACAGGTGCGTGCTATATCAACACCGCGACTAAATATTTTACCCGATGGGCGGAGGCACAACTGGTTAAGGACTGCACGGCTGCGACAACTACAAAGTTTTTGTTCGAAAATGTACTCACAAGATTTGGATGTCCAAAAATTATCATGAGCGATCGGGGAATGCATTTCCTGAATGAAACAATTAGTGCACTCACAGAGGAATTCCAAATTTATCACCAACGGAGTACGCCATACCACTCACAAGCAAATGGGACCATGTAAGCATTCAACAAAATCTTGGAGACCGCATTCACCAAGGTCTATAATGCATAGCGCAATGACTAGGACTTGTGCATTCCTGTTGTGCTATGGGTATATCGAACTACGTGTAAGAAGTTGACGAGCCAGACACCATTTCAGTTAGTCTATGGCAAAGAGGTCATTATGCCTATGGAATATATTGTGCCTAGTCTATGGATTGTGGCAATCATAGGTATGGCAGACTGTGAGGCTTTGGAGGAACGGCTCGCGCAGCTAGAGGAATTGGAAGAGGAACAGTTTTTGGTTGGGTTCCATCAGCAAGTACAAAAACAGCATGAGAAAGCATGTCATGATTGCCATATCGAAGTGTGCACATTCAAGGAGACATTTAGTACTTCTATACGATAGTAAATTTGAAAAAGTCCTTGGCAAACTCTGAATGCATTGTTTGGGACCCTATGTGGTCAAGGAAGTTACCAATGGGGGTGCAGTTCAGTTGGCTAAACTTCATGGAGACGCCTTCCTGGGACGAGTGAATGGCAGTTGCATGAAGCTCTACACGAGCGGGTTGGCTGCCTAACTAACGGTTCAAGGAACAGCCTCACCGCTCCAATCAGTTGAAAGAGAGCGCGTGACGGTAAAGCAGTCTGGAGGAAGGCGCGAGTACCAGGCTACACGTCAATCTAGATAGTCAGTAAGTTCATGGTCGCACAATCAGAAGTGCGCCGCTACATGGCCACGAAGAAAGGAGACCGTTTCTGTCACTATTCACGACACGATGTTTGCATCATGGAAAAAGGGAGCGGGCGGTGGGCAATTAAGAATGGAAGTACTAGTTAGATATGGCATGAGCTGCCATAGATTTTACATGAAGATGCTAGAACAGGCAGGAATCAGTGAATTTGAAATTCACATGGCTTATAAATCACCGAGGGGCATCCACCGGGTGACATACACTCCTGGAAAACATATACTGGGTATCGATATGGGGCTGTTCATTCTCTTTGCCCAAGGAGTACACCTGAGGGAGGTGATATGGCCGCTGAAGAAGCAGGACTCTATAAGGAGTATGGTGTTGACCGCTGTGGGAATCTCACAGATGGAAGCACAAACAATAAGGGATGTACTAGAAAAGGGGAGACATGAAGTAGAATTGGTTCGGATGCCGTCACCCCGCTCGAGGGTTGGCCAACGAACTGCAACAGAAAAGCGAAAGAATCGACAGACGGATACCATGGGTAGATATGCAGATAATAAGTCGGCTCTGATGTCTCTTCAAAATTGGGATCTTACGGACAGTAGCAAGGGTCTTGCAAAATTGTAACACAGGCTGCAACAGACAGTGCGAAGAGAAGATACGGAGGTCGGAAGTGACTGCGGTGGTACCAAGGGGTCCATATGTGGATTCCCTACTCACGCTAGAATCCTATAAGGGTGTCTTCTGTGTTAATTGAGCAGAGAAAAATGATCATTACTGGTTGCAAGAAGTGGGAGAAACAACAAAGCTAGAGTCGGACGAAGCATTGCAGGAGACAACCAAGGAGCCGCAGGATGCCAAGCATCACTCAAAGGGAGGCGAACTGTGAAGCCAAGGCAGAGCGTCTCGCCGCGCCAGCGAGTGACTCAGGATGAGTCGCGATGATTTTTTTGGGGACTGTTGGGTAGTGGAGGTCCCGCGTAATGGTTTTGGGACAGAAAGCCTAGAAATTAGGATTAAATTATTGTAAAAACTCTGAAGTATGCGGAGTGCAAAATGTAAAAGGTCGAGTCAAAGGGTTTTCCACCTAAGAAATAATGTAAAATAATAGGAAGTAAGTCATTCCATGGACCATAGATAGGTATAAATAGAGCACGACTCTATGGGGGGAAAGGCAATTCTCTTTGGAGTATGATTTTGGAATGGGAGATGTAATGGGTGATTGAGGGAAGCAGTCTAAAAGTGTCTATAAGTTCGATTTGAGGGTTTGGGTAGAGGAAAGAGGCTCTGCAGCTGTGTGCGCAGAGGCCTGAAAGAGTCCACAGTTGTGTGTGCAGACCCCTGCAGCTGAGTGCGCAGGGCAGATCTGGATGTAGTGGTGGTAAATTGGAAATAAAGATAAGTTTCTTCTGAATTTCTGTGGTAAATCTGAATTATCGTGAATCTGCTTTTGTATGGTTAATACAACTGTTTTGATTTATGCGCATTACTGAATACTTGTGAATCTGGGTTTGATCTTAACCTGTGAACTAGATAACTGTGATAAATGTTTTCTTAAAGACCTCTCTAAGTAGATCTGGGTTATAATACTTAATCAAATAAATTAGATCTGTAATCAGTGCGGTAAGATAAAACTAAGGTTATCTAGATCTGCACGGATCTAGCGCAACGTGAGGCTGCAGGACGGCGTGCGAACCTCTCAGGCCACATCTACACATCCCAAGGGTGCAGAAACCTAGTTCTAGCACCCTCCTCTGCTACCTCGAGTGAGACCTCATTTCGTGCTTTGCAGGCTGTTGCTGAAAAGGTCAGTAGCTGCAGGATTTGCTTGGCTAAATAATTCTTCCGAACCTGGGTCAGGCCCATATAAGCCAACACTACATTTGATGAATTTTGGGATGATGCACATGGACCCAACATGCCCCTAGGCTAGCGTTAGAAATTTTAGAGGTATGGTGGTTGATCTAGTGCATAGAGGAGGATGGTGTCACCCTTTGAGACTTGGGAGGGCTAGCATCACCTTGGAATCCCTTAATGTTAGAGCAAAGATGGGTATTATGAGCAGATGGAGACCCATGAGAACCCTCTTGTGGTACCCCAACTAGATTCTGGGACCACAATGAGACATTGATAGAGATTAGAGGGCCAACCCTCAATCAATAATTTTTAGGTGTTTCTACGTCACATTTGGCACTCCATAGCACCAATGCTTGGCATTTGGAGCATCTTCCATGCATGATGTCAGACTATAAGGCCTCATGGATGACACATGTGTGATTTCTTTTTGTTTTATTTTGAGAGCTATTGGGTTGGATTGTAACCCAATGCATATTTGTTATTTATATTGTCATGTAGGGTCTTTTAGTTTAAAATTATGTCTTGTCCTTATTATATAAATAGAGGAGAATATCATTTTTATTTCATCATCATCACTTGCGGCCTTGACCTCTCTTGTGAGAATTTCAACCTCTTATTTCTAGTGGAGAGATGTGATCTATGGGGAGAGTTTTTTTTGGAGCTATATTATTGTATTTGGAGAAGTTCCCTTGGATCAATGATTGGATTGTACATGCATATTGTCTTGTAAGTGCTTTCTTATTGAATTTTTTTGATTTCATGTCTAATACATGGAATAATTGATGATATAGGTTAAATAGTGTGCCTTAATTTCGTTGAAAATCAATTTATTGTAAATTAGGTCATATTATTGCATGTGTTACCCATAGTAGTGTTGAGAAATAACAACAATAAATTCTAGTTTAATTTTTCCTTGAATTAAACTGATAATTAAAATCGAATTCTATTCTCATAGCAACTTGTGAATAGTTAATTAAGTTTAATTGACTTAATTAGGTTAGGAATTTCTAGTTGGAAGTCTTTTTGTAGTCATGTATATGTTCCCCCTAAATGTTAGGGGTCCAATATGATTTTAATTTTATTTGTAATTATATTAACTCAGTTTACTGAGTTATGGTCAGTTAAATTAGTTCTAACTGTTTTTGGAACTAATAGAGGACTAACAATCATTTGGTGCACTGGTTCATCCACGAGTCCTACTCTAGTTAACTGAAGATTCCCTCATGAGAAACTGATGCATGCCAGTTCAGAGAAAGACCCAATTGAGACTAGAGCGCATGGACAATGTACTATCAGTTGTATGATTTAACGAGTTATAAATATCATGCATGCAATCAGAGAAGGATCTATGTTTGGATTAAACAATTTTAGAAGCACTAATTCCCTTCAAATACAAGCTTTTCATCCTAGGAATTGTGCAAGCAAGTAGGGGCTTAGAGAGTAGCATAATAGGCTAAGGTTTGGGTTGAGCTATCTTGTGAGTAGAGAGTTGAGCATACTTGTGAAGAATTGTTCTAGTGAGAACAAGCTTTGTATCTTCATTCATATTTCTGATTTAATGCAATACAAATAGGCAGGGTTTTGAGCAGTGTATTTCCCCATGAAAACTTATTGTGTTATGTGTCATTGATTTTTCTTCTTCGTGTTCATATTTTTTTCATCGATCTATTGGTTTCCACTTGTTGAAAGTAGAAGTAGATTCTTGTCCTATGCTTTAGTAGATTACATGAGCTTGTGAATATACAGGAAATTCTACATGGCATCGGAGTTGAATTCATTATACTAGAGGAGATTTTGAAGTTTTGAGTTTTGGGCTACAGGTGAAATTCAAATTTGCAATACATACTTTAGGATCGACAAATGGCATTTTATGGTTTGCGGCTCAAGTATGCCCTGGAAGGAAAATCCAATTATATAGCCTGGAGGGACAGAATGGAGGTTGTACTAGAGGATAATGACTTGAAGTAATTTGTTGATCAAGGCATTCCTAGGCTAGAAGCATCAGATGCACATAATCTAGCTGAATAAAGAAGTGTGTGGTGAAGGTGAGGCAAATAATCCTTGAGGGAGTTTGAGACCACATTGCCTCGAGTCTCCATGGACAAGAAACTATGTATGTTCTATGGAAAGAATTGACAGAATTATATCAGAAAAACAATGACCAAAGGAAATTGGCACTGAAGGACAAACTTCAAAAAATCAAAATGGAGAAATGTGAGACTATTCCAAAATACTTGACCAAGTTCACTCAATGTCGTGATGAACTTGGAAGTGTTGGAATCACGGTTGTCGAGAATGATATGGTGAGTCTTTCTCTTATGGGACTCCTAAAGAGTTGGAATAATTATCAGGACTTTGTCAATGGTGGGCAAAAGTTGTTAGATTGGGAACAACTATGGTTGGATTTGATGCACGAGGACATCAAGAGGAACACCAGGGGTGGCTCTTCATCAAAGACTGATGATGAAGAGAACTGTGCCTTAGAAATTAAGGCGAAGAAGGGGAAAGGGAAAGATTCCCATTCTAAATCATATTTTTTCCATGGAGGTAAGAAGAAATACATGACGAAAGAGAAATGCTTTCATTATCATGAGTTGGGACATTTTTCTACAAATTGTCCACTTAAGAAGTCCAAGAACAAGTCCTCAAGAGGAGCGGCAGGTGAGGCTTTCACCTCTTAATTCAAATTGTAATTTTCCCTCATTGGATGGATGGTGTCATCAATCATGGAAACTGTATGGTACTTAGATAGTGGAGCTTCATTCCACATGACTAGAAACAAGGAGTTATTCAACAACCTGGAGGAGACATATATCCAGATGCATATTTAGATGGGTGATGATGGGAGGTATCATGCTACTTGATTGGTCACGATTAATTTTCAGAGGGAGCATGAGGCTCCACTCACCTTGAAGAATGTTATGTATGTGCCCAGGTTGAAGAAGAACTTGATATATGTTTCCATGCTTGAGGATAAAGGCTATGATGTGATCTTCTTGAAAGGAAAGGCGTTTCTTTGACACATAGCCATGGGTCAGGTAAATAAGATATGGATTCGGGTGAAGAATCTATATAAGCTGGAGGTAGAGTATTGTACTGCTTTGAGCATAAAAGAATAGATGGAGCACAGTCGAGACATTGGCGAGTTGTGGCATATGCAATTGGGTCACTTGCATCGTGGGGCTTTGAATATCATGCATCATATCTCCAACGGTTTACCGAAAGGTACATTAGATCAAGTTGATACATGCGAGGGGTGTATTTTGGGTAAATACACCAAGTATTCCTTTCATGATAGAGACAGTTGAGTAGAGGCTCTTCTAGAGTGAGCTATTCAAATGTGTGAGGACCATTCTCAGTAACATCCACGACCAAACACATGTATTATGTTATATTTGTTGATGACGTTTCTCAAAGATGCTAGATATTTTTTATGTAGAAAAAGGATCCTTCAAAAAAAATTGTGAGTTTAAAGCATTGGTCGAGAAAGAGTCAGGAAAGAAGGTTAAAGCTCTATGGAGTGATAAAAATTGTGATTATGTCCCAAACAAGTTTAAGAACTTCTATGCAACGGAAGGGATTAAATGGGAGTTGACGAAACCCCATAACCCTCAGCAAAATGGGGTGGTTGAGAGGAAGAAAAAAATCATAGTAGGGGCAGCGAGGGCGATGTTGCATGATCAGGGCCTACCACTACATTTGTGTGCTGAGGCATGCAACAGAATGGTTTATTTTTAAAATTGTAGCACACATCAAATACTTGGGATGAAGACAGCAAAGGAAGATTATTCCAATAAGAGGCCAGATGTTGGTCACTTCAGGATTTTTGGGCCATCGATATATTGTCATGTGACCAAATATTCATGGAAGAAGATTGAGCCGACAACATAGTTGAGGATATTTGTGAGGTACACTGATACACCTCACAACTATCATGTGTACTTTCCGACCAACAAGATGACAGTGGTTCGCAACAATGTCAAATTCGATGAGGAGAAGGCCATGTGAGTTTCCCTTGAGATGGATCTTCAACTACATGTGGTTGAGGATATTTTATCTCCTAAGGTTGAGGAGCCTCAGATTGATGTGGAGCAACCAGATGTAGATCATCTAGGAGTAGAGACATCCACTTAGGCAGAGTCTTCCAGAGATGGGAGAAAGCACACCAAAGAGGCAGATATATTGTTGTCGAATGCTAGGGAGAATGTGGTAGCACCCACATCACAATGCAGACAGAGGAGGTCACCTAACAGGTACACTAGATACATTAAACGTGTGAGAATATGTGTTGTGACAGAGCCATATTCCTTTGAGGAAGCAGTGCAACAGCCGGTTTGGGTTGATGCCATGGTGGAGGACTATGACTCCATAGTTTGTAACAATGTCTTGGATGTCATCCCGATACCGGAGGATAAGTCCATGGTGAGCTCCTGTTGGCTTTACAAGGTAAATAAAGATACAGATGGTAGTGTGGAGAAACATAAGGCTACATTTGTCGCTTATGGATTTTTACAGGTAGAGGGGATTGACTATGATGAGATCTTTGCTCATTTTGCAAGGTACTCGTCGATCAAATCTATATTGGCACTATCAGCGTAGATGGGGTGGAACATACATCATAAGGATGTAAAGAAAACCTTACTTAATGGCATGATTGAGGAAGAGGTGTACATAGAGAAGCTTGAAGGTTCTGAAACTTTCGATCGTGAGTCACATGTGTGCCAACTCAAGAGAACGTTGTGTGGGTTGAAGCAAGCACCTCGTGCTTGGTACACCAAGATAGAAAACTACTTCACTGGGTTGGGCTTCATGAAGAGTGAAGCGGATGTGAACCCGTACCACATAGTGGTGGAAGGTAAACTATTGATCATTTTACTTTATGTTGATGATCTCATATTGATAGGTGAGTTGTAATCCTATGGAGACTCCTCTTGCTGGTAATTGGAGGAAGCAGGATGCTACTTAGGGAAAGGTAGTGGAAGTTAATGTTTACAGGTAGCTTGTCGGTTCACTCATGTACTTGGTGAACACACGATTGGATTTATGCTATGCAGTTAACCAACTTAGTCAAGAAATGGTTAGGCCTACCAAACTGTATTGGAAGGCTAGAAAGCATGTATTGAGATACCTCATGGGTAATACTCAATACATATTATGGTACAGAAGGAAAAAGGGAGTGAAACTTCAAGGCTTCACCGATGCATATTAGGCAGGGAGTCCATCCGATAGGAAGAGCACATCTCGAGGGATCTTTAGTATTGGGTCAGTGACAATTTCTTTGTACAACAAGAAACAAAGATCGGTTACTCAGTTTGATAGAGGTAGAGTACATGGTTGCAAGTCAGGAAGAATGTGAAGTCATCTAGATGAGGAAGATCTTGGTTGGTCTATTTGGTCAGGGGATGGATCCGATAGTGATTTACTACGATAATCAAAGTTGTACCAAATTCTTCGAAAATCTAGTTTTTCATGATTGGTCCAAGCATATTGATATCTGATATCATCATCTCAAAGATTATGTATTGAGGCGGATCATGTTGTTAGAGTACATTCCCATAGAGGAGCAAGATGATGACATTTTGACGAAGGCATTGTCAAGATGTAAATTAGAGTTTCACAGAGCTAGGATCGGGGTAGAAGATAGTGCCTTTCTTGTTGAGAGAGAGTGTTGAGAATTGGCAACAAGAAATTCTAGTTTAATTTGTCCTTGAATTAAACTAAGAACTAAAATCGAATTCTATTCTCATAGCAACTTGTAAATAGTCAATTAATTTTAATTGACTTAATTAGCTTATGAATTTTGAGTTGGAAGTCTTTTTGTAGTCATGTATATGTTCTCCCTAAATTTTAGGGGTCCAGTATGATTTTAAATTGAGTTGTAATTAGATTTTCTCAGTTTATTGAGTTATGGTCAGTTAAATTAGTTCTAATTGTTTGTGGAAATAATAGAGGAATCATAGTCAGTTGGTGCACTGGTGAATCCACAAGTTCTACTCCAGTTAACTGAAGATTCCCTCATGAGAAACTCATGCATGTAAGTTCAGAGAAAGGCCCAATTGATACTAGAATGCAGGGATAATGTACTATCAGTTGTATGATTTACTGAGTTGTATATATCATGCATGCAATTAGAGAAGGACCTTTGTTTGGATTGTGCAGTTTTGGAAGCATTAATTCCCTTTAAATATAGGCTATTCATCCTAGGATTTGTGTAGGGAAGTAGGGGCTTGGAGAGCAACAGAATAGGCTAAGGTTTGGGTTGAGCTAGCTTGTGAGTAGAGAGTTGAGCATACTTGTGCGAAATTGTTCTAGTCAGAACAAGATTTGTATCTTCACTCATATTTATGATTTAATGCAATATAGATAAGTGGGGATTTGAGCAGTGGCTTTCCCTAGGAAAACTTATTGTGTTATGTGCCATTATTTTATCTTCTTCTTCTTCATATTGTTTTCATCGATATATTGGCTTCCGCTAGTTGAAAGTAGAAGTAGATTCTTCTCCCGTTCTTTAGTACATTACATGAGCTTGTGAATCTACAAGAAAGTCTACAGGTAGTATATGTGAACAATAATCCTCTTGGTGATCTCATGTTAGCTCTCCCAAGTGAATTTTGAAACCTCACAAAGGTAATAGTTAGGTTTTTGATGCTAGGGCATAAAAATATCCTTACTCCTTTGCAAGTTTTAGTCAATATAAAGAATCTATAACCCTAATAATAGGCAGTGGTCAAGTCTTGTTGGTGATCAAGTCACTTTTATCCATGCATTTTATTTTTCTCTCTTCTCCTCCAATTCATCCCTCTTAAGGTAAGTGGCTCAATTATGGTTTATTTCAAATTTGCTAGAGGTAGTTATTTTTGGTTGTGGAAGGTATAAACATCAAGGGCATCGTGGTTTCCTAAAAAGAATTCCCTTGGGTGGCCACTCTTTCCAGATTTTGTCCATAATTTCTCTTGCCCTAGTTGTTTTCCCTAGGAATAAACCCTAGTTGGTATAACTTCAACTTGAGGGCTTGCCAAAGGTTTCATATGCCTTAATATTTTTGAAATACATTGTGGGAAACCTTTTCTTTACATTTTTACCTTAGGTTTCTCCAAATCACAACCTATTAATCAAAACCTAGGTCAGGCATGCTCCATTTTGGCCTTTCTAAGGGAAGAAAATTGCCCTCATCCATTACTTGAGCCTTGTACCTATGTCAAGCTTTCCCTTTGAAACCTCTCATGTCACCCCTCACCCTTAACCTTTAGGAAACCTATTTTAGGAAACTTTATACCAAGACTCCTGCCATTGGTGAAACTCCATAAAGAGATAGAGGTAGGTAGCTATGGTGACAATGGGATACTACCTCATTGTTGTCACTTTGTTTAGTGATTGGAATGAAGCATGTCTCTCTCCACATTAATTGAAGATATACCTTCATTCCATTTAAGGGGGGAAATCAAATGAAAAAATATAACCCCTTCTTGTGACCCCTTAAACGAACCTATTCAATCCCCTATGTCAGGCCAAGATTAGGGAACTCCACGAATTAGTGATTTGCATTAAGATAAAATCATGAATATATACAAGGAGAGGGAGACTATTATAATTTGTATTCCAATGTCTCTTCATCTTATTTATTTTCTTACTTAAAAGAATTTCATAATCCCAAAGATTAGGTGTCAACATTCCCCTCCTTAATCCGAAGGGATGTTGGTGAGTCTAAGCACCATTATGAATCTTTCAAACTTTTATCTTCCAAGTGCTTTAGTGAAGATCTTTGCAATATAATCATTTGTGGAACAATGGTGTAGGTGAATAGTCTTGGCCTTAAAATGATGAAGAATCATATGATACTTTGTATTGATATACTTGCTTCAATCATGGAACTTTGGATTCTTTGCCAATTTTATTGCAAAAGTATTGTCAATCAAAAGAGGAGTAGAACGCACTTGTCTATCCTAGAAATCTTCAAGAATTTTGTTGAGCCACACAATTTCCTTCGATGCTTTTGAAACTACCACGTATTCCACCTCAGTTGTGGAATATGCTGAAAATGATTGTTTTTGTGACCTCCAAGAGATAACTCTCGATTCAAGAATCATAACGTAGCTTGAAGTAGATAATCCATTTTATTTATCTCCATTAAACTTTGAATTAGAATATCCAATCAAGTTGAAGTCATCCATTTGTGTATAATTGAGTCCAAAGTCTTGAGTTCCCTTCAAGTACCTTAGGAATATTTTTGTAGTAGGCCAATGAATATCACAAGGATTTTGCATAAACCTAAATAGGATTCCAACATAAAATGAAATGTCCAGTCTAGTAGTATTCGGGTAGTGGAGACTTCCTATGATTTGTTTGTACTTTGTTGTTGTAATGTCCCTTAATGACAAAGTTCTTTGTTTATTAATTAAAAAAAAATTGAGCTATTTTCTATGAACAACGTCCGCCGAGATTGAAATATATATGCTTATCGGATAATTATTATTCCCAGTTTTAAAAACAAAAATACATTATGCGGAACGTGAAATTCGAGTAAATGTCAAATTCCAGGGTTTCAAATTATGGATGTTGGATCACGTTGATATCGGATAAATGGAAAATTGGTTTAAGTTATAATTATTCTTCAAATTTGATGAAGGGAAAAGTATTACGTGGCAATTTTGATCATAGAATTTTGTTCAGTTTTGATTTTTCCTTCGAAAAGAATCCAAATGACTAAATAAAAAAAATAAAAATAAAAATCTCTTTCATTCTATATTTACTGTACGTTTATATTTCAACTTCCTTGTTGATTTCGATTTCGATTTTCTTTTCAATGTATTTGGCAACCAAGAAAGTCTCACCAAACATAAATATCTAAATGATTGGACAACAAGGAAAAACAAATTTTTTTGGAAACATTTAAAACTTAAAAAGAACGAAATGTGCAAAAAAAAAAAAAAAAAAAAAAAAACTAGTAAAGATAGAAACATCTTTATAGTTGTTTTATCTAATAATGTAATTGATTTTTATCTCATATATTTTGTAATTAGAGGAGGAAATTTACTAGAAAATGCCAGTTGTTGGGGTTGAGAAAAATTAACATAAATTTCTTTATGTATTTTTTTTTGAGTTTAAAAGAGCCCATCTGGACTCTTTAAGAGATCAGGGAGCATAACTTCATTTAAAAATTGCATAATCCTTTGAGACCTGAACACTATAAAAATTCCATTTTCCAAAAACGAACATAAATCTCTAATGAAATTTTTATGACTAGATGTCTGCATGTTTCCTGTTAGTAGGAATTTTGGGTGCATGATTTTTCATTGTGGCTACATACTCTAAGGTTCTTTGGGTTTAAATATCATGGGGAAATTCAAGATAATATAGTAAACTTCAATACTAACTCGAACTTTGCCAATTTGGTATAAATTAAACAAGACATTCAAGGTTCTATGAGTTTTTACAGTTAAATTTTGTATTTTGTCATTCGTGCACTTTTATATCGATTATATTCTGAGTCGTCAAATCATGTAGCAAACAGGCTTGTCCATTGAGCAGCTTGACAGAATCCAATATTGAAAAATCACATTTTTGTTAGTAAATATTTGTGATTTAATAAATTCTCAGATCTGAAGTGGATTTCTCGGCTCTCATTTTCAATGGTGCAACTCCACACTATAAACAATCTCACGTGAAATTTGAAAGACAATTAAATATTACCTGGTACTCGCGGTTTTGCGTAATTCTCGATAGATTTTCAATCTGTGCAAGGGTTTCTTTGTTCTTTAAAGTCGATAACTAGATCAGAGATCATGCATACCAGGTGCCAAGATAAAATGATCATAACCACGATGTAGGAAATAGGTGGCATGAAATACAAATACAGTTCCTCGAAGCAAGAACGGCCATTGATTATGCAAAAGAGCATATTGAGTTCTTTAATACGAAAGTTCATATGTTGTGTATTTTTTTCAGGCATATTCATGCCTGCCTGTTGTGAGAAGAGTGTTTGAATAATGAAATGAAGTCTCCATTGGCTTTTAAAAGCAGTTTGCATGATCCTGCTGGGCATTTAGCTTCATGGAATATTTCATTGGTGGAAAAAGCTTTGGAATGTAG
Source organism: Pinus tabuliformis (assembly GCA_031772625.1). Lineage (NCBI taxonomy): Eukaryota > Viridiplantae > Streptophyta > Pinopsida > Pinales > Pinaceae > Pinus > Pinus tabuliformis. Next base: position 499,951,688 of record CM062810.1, on the reverse strand, counting down.
GTTTTGTGTAATCTCCTTGTGTAGCATCCAAGTTACAACCATTTGCAGATAAATATGATCCACAAGGTTACCTCAAATTAAGTGCAAAGTCCAAGCACCAAAAGAAGCTCCTTCTCTCATCAAGAATTCAAAGTGCTAAAATCATTATAGCTAAAATGTATTGTAGCCAATAGGTTTGTTCACAGTTTCCTGGTTTTGTTTAGATCTTTATGTTGTAATTAATGAATGTAAAATTCAGTAGCTATTAAAGCTTTGCTAAGGGTTTGATATGGTGTTGCCTTCGCGGGTGCGCTTGTAGGCGGGCCATCTTATTAATAAAATGAATTTATTTTGTGTTTTGGGGAGGGATAATCTTCCCAGTCATCCGATCCAGTTTTGGTTGTTTGTTTTCTTAAGCCCTTAGAGTAATCATTTAATGGCCATAATAATCTAAAGATACATAAATTTGTTAATGATTTATTTTGTTAAAGGCGGTCCATTTAATTTTTATAACATCTTTCCTCTAACATAAGTTATGATTACTTAAAAAGATACTCAAAATATTTCACTCTACAGCACAAAATTTCAATTTATCCTAGCACATAAGGTCATGACTCTGTAGACTTAATATTGGTGTGACATATAATTTCAAAAGTCATGGTGAATAATTTTTCTTTCAGAATTCAAGTACCTTCTTAAAACAATAATGCCACCAATATTCTTAATCTTTACTCATTTGAATTTTGATTTTATGTTGAGACAATTCTCTAAGTTTTATTCAGACATCATTATTACCTTCCAACTCATGTTTTCCATTATTTAATACTACAAAATTAGTTATTATTGATAATTTGCATGATCAATCAAACAATTTAAAAATTGGCAATGGTCTGATTGCATGCCATGTAGTAGGGGAAAAATTTACAAAATAGTAGACTGAAATGAATCAAGAATCTTCAAAACTTTGTAGAATAAATTTGGCATGGTTACTACATATCTGGTTAAAAATTCACTGCATAATTATCACAACAATAATCTAAGTATCTTGGCTCTTATTTTATGCTTCTTCAGTGATGAATATTGATATTGAGTGACTGATAATATTATTACAGTGTTTGGTTGCATTATTCCAGTAGTGTTTTATTTCTTGTACAAGGTCTCTATATCAACCTTATTTTCTTTTCTTTTTTTACAGTTCATCAACTTTCTTTCTCATCACATTTTGATAACTGATCTGGCTTTGGTAGACTAATATACTTGTTAAACTAGCTATAGCCAGCTTATTTCTTTAGAACCATTACAAAAGTCTGATATTAAATTATGGAAGTGAGACCTGAAATTCCAGGGGTATCACCATTTGTTTTGGAGGATCAACTATAAGTGTTTGGCTATCATTGCATGCATATTCAGGTGACTTGATTTCACTGTTAGAACTCTAATATTTTTTAGAGGTCGGATATAGGTCTGATCTTGACATTACAGTGATATATTACCTTTGAACTTGGCACTAAGCTTGAATCTAGATCATTAGTACTCCTTATCTTGCATTCAGTGATCATTTGAGAAGTGATTTGGTGGACTGATTGGATCATCTAGTGACTCACATCACATTGCAATTTTGCTTTAATTAGCTAATGAATTTTGGTATCTAAGGACTGATATATTCTTGGCAATAAACTTAAAGTTGGGTGCATTCATTAGTTCCTCATTAGTTTTCTCATGCATCATTGTGACATTTTATAGACAGTAAATTGATATTTGCATTAGTATTAGAATGAGCCTCCTTTCTTATTTCTTCTCTAGTTTGGATACTAGCCTTTTCCTTTGTGGTTCTCTGCTCTCATTATAATCTCATTTCATGGTAAAACCACTGATAGAAATCTCATTTTCTTGAGTTGTTTGTACTTGCAAAGGACGCATTTGTTCTTAGTAGGCATTTGATTTCGCCAAGATCGACTTCTCTATTAACCGAGTTATGAGTGCCCAACTTCTTGAGTTTCCCCACTGTACAAGGAGTTAATCTACTAATATTTTATTTCTAGTGGAGGTACATCAAGCTGGTGTGTGACTAAGTGTGATGATGTATAATTCTTTGAAAGATCGGTATATTTTCTATCTAACAGCTTATTTTCACATGAATTTTGCCTTGAGAATCCTGTGATACCATGCTATGATGTTAAACATATCTTGAATGATGGTCATTTCTGAACATTGTAAACAAATGAACTTCACATCCTAAACATTCATTTCTTGTGATTGAACAATACGCCAACTGACATGATTTGATCCACATTGGATGGCATTTTCCTTAAAAATTTTGAGCACTATTGATATGGTATACTGGCATGTTTTTATGGAGGAACAAATCTTTAATGCTAGTGTAACTACTCACCACTGGTTCATTTTACAGCACAGTTTACATAGTGCTTGAAGTATTTGGATAATTGATGTTGAAATTTGTCACCAATTGAAGTGGTCTAAAATAGTGAAATTTGTTCCAATTCACAATGGTATAAACTCTGATATCTGATTACCTTTAGATGATCGTTGTTCACTTGCATCTATTCATTATTTTATGGTTCAATATGATCTAAAAACATAGAGATAACACTCCTTGAATGTTGAGCATATTATTCACTAATTATTTCGGTTGGATTGTTGTTCTAATTGTCCTTTAGCGATAGCAGTTGCTTGGTATTTCTCTGGTCTATTATTGAAAGAACACAACTCTCTGAATATGATATTCTTATGATGACAACAAATCCTTGATGATTAGGATGTTGTGAACTAATTAGGAGTTCTTACTTAGCTAAGACAGATACCTTTTATGGAGCAACTAAATCATGTTTTATTGTTTGAACATTATGATACATCTAAATCGTACACTATGATTTCAGATTAGTTTAATTAACTATTACGATGTGGAGTATAATGTTACATGAGTTGTCATGATTCAAGGTTAATTGCATATATTGGATAAAGTTGTCTATGGAGAAATGGGAAGGGAAAACTTGCAAATTTTCTAATGATGATAACTAATGATAGATCATGTGATTATGGCCAACTTGGTGCTAGATAGATACTTATGGTGGTTTAGAGGAAGTGTCACAACAAGGGTAAGAAATCAGCAAGAAGAGGCAACCTATTTTAGAACATAATGGAAGAGTTTGGTATAATCATAACATGGTACTATAAAGGTATCACCATAATGTCTATCTAAGGATGATGCACATAAAGAAGAAAATATTGGCAATTAACTAATGAATTTGAATAATCATGGTAATAATGAAGGTCATTTTTAAGGAACCTGGAAGGTATAATAAAATAGAATGACTGGAGGAGATAAGTTTTGTACATGACAACATCTATAATAGTTTTCCCTCTAATGGGAGAGCCAAATTGTAAAGTTTTGCATAAGTATATGAATTATGGATAACAAGATGTATGATCAGGCAATTTTATTATGTTGATGTCTTAAAACAGGAAATGATAAACGGATTAAATTTGGTAGCCATCTTAATGAATTTATTTATTGGGTATTACCCAAGTTAGGGAATAGTAACAACATTTCCAAAGTATATCAATGATATGCTTTTAAGAGAGGAGGAAAATAAACCACAATGATTGGAGGTGAGAAATTAAAGTCAAATGACGTGAAGAAGTTTCCATTTATCAAGCTAGTAGACATGGAATATTAGGAAATTAAGGCTAGGAGAAAAATAAAAATATATCTATGAATATCTAGTAGGAGGAGATGAAGGGATGTTCTATCAAGAAGAAAGTTCTTTTAAGGTTATTGATGAGCGGTGTGAGAAACATGAGTGGTGATGGTCATAATGATGATATACATATTTCAAAAATGTAAAGATATGAAGTTGAGAATTTTCATAATGATTAGTGATGATAAACAAGGAAGCTGTTTAAAATAATAGTGAAGTATAGGAAGGAATGTTGCTAGAAATTCTATAAGGATACCTTGAGAAGGATTGTGTACATATTGACAAAAGAAGTGAGAGTCAATTAATAGAGGTTGTACTTGACTGATTTTCACTCATTGTTTCATGAGTAGGACTTCCCATAACGTTAAAAGAGGTTTTTTCCACATAAAACCTCACAGTTAAATTTTTCATGGACAATGATGGTAGTAGTGTTTCTAACTGTTTCAAAATCTACTATTTAATGAGAAAGAGTCTCTTGTCCAACTTGAAGAATGGTGAATTTACGATAAAGCAATCAAGTGGTATTGAGATAGGAACTTGAAGAGATAAGAAAATATTTTTTTGGATCAAAATGATAATGGTTAAGTGATGTATGTATACGTCAACATGGATCAACAAATCCTCATGCAAGTAAATTAAGCATGATATAAAATTAAATCATGATGACCTAGTGTTTATATGCAATTGCATACAGTGGTATTGGAATCAGTAAGCCAAAGGGTAAATGGATGTAAGACCAAGGGATTTTAATGCTGAGATAGATGATTTAAATAATGATTGTATAACTAGTAATATCTTAACAATGAATTTCACCAGAATTTCCTTGGGGAAGGAAGAATATATGACGAGAGATTAAGACTCAAGATGATGAGACTCATGTGAAATCTAACAATGTACTTAGATTATTATACCTATGGTGTAAAGGGTCAACTTCTTAGTTGAAAGAAGTGGAAATGATTATTGAAAAATTAATTGGTATCTTGATGAAAACATAACACTAATAACACTGATGAGATAACAAAAATCCTAGATGAATGTTGAATAATCTTAGTTCATAGTTGAATGTTTGTAAATGACATTGATTTTTTTTCTGATGAATCATGATAAGAATGCTTATAGAGTATTATTCTATAAGTATTGAGATGTTCTCATATTGATGATGTTTCATGACATGATGGTATGAGGGTGATCATGCACATGTGGTTCATATTTATATACTTGTTACAATAGTGATGATGTATCCTTATGACGATGATGATATGCATAGGTATATTGACATATCCATTTATTACGTGATGATATGCATAGGAATTATGATGCTATAATATGAGGTTTATTGACATATGGTTCAGTTATTATGTGAAGTCATGATATGTCCTTGATGCAAATATGTTAATGTTATAACTTATGATGGTATTTCATGAGGTGATGCATGTGATAGTTGCGTACAAATTTATGACATGCATGAGCATGCATTTCGTTATTATTCATAATGTTGCAATTAACAATGATGAATGTTCTCATGATGACATGCAGAACTTGGCATGTGGATTATTTTCTATGATACTATTATGGTATGGCTAATGCATTGGTTGCATGTTGAGGTGTGATGATTCACAGGACTCCACAAATGGGTCGAGAGGGCTGGTTTATTTGATGATCTCGTGTGAGACCATACGCATGAGGGAGAATAAGTAACACCATATGGGCTGGGGACAAACTCAATCAACACTACATATACCAGTGGTTCCTTTGTCTTGTGTAGCTCTTGATGGATAGCTCTTGAAGGGTTATGGGATGATCTTGAGGAGGCCAAGTGCCTAATGTTCTAGGCTAAGTGCCTATTATTGTATTGGGATGCCGAAGTCTAGTGGGGGTGTAAGGACTTCGATGCATGGGGTTGTGCACCTTAGTGAGTTGTGGAGGGAGTGGGCCCAACCTTGCGAGATGACGGTGACATTGAGAACTATACTGGATGCTTACCTTGGGGTAGATGAGGTCTGAGTCAGGCTCAAGCCTTGGGGCCAACCTTGGACTAGGATACAGATCGAGGAGGCTTATGCCTAATTCTAAAAATGGAAGGCTTATTCCTAATTCTGAAAGTGGGAAAAAGGATAGAGATTCCTTGGGATTTCCTGGGTGTTGTGAAACTTTCGATGCCTACTAGTTATACTAGTTCAACAAAGGGTGCCAGACTGTTACATGACATAATAAATAACAAAATAAATGTAATGTCCCTTAATAATAAATAATAAATAATATTAAATATTAAATAATAAACAATAAATAAATTAATAAATAATAATAAATTAATTACATGCTTTAAATAAATATAAATAAAAGAAATAAAACAAGAAAAATAGTAAAAATTAGTAAAGCTATCAAAAAGTAAAAGCAAAAGGAATAAAACAAGAAAAATAGTAAAAATCACTAAAACTATCAAAAAGTAAAAGCAAAAGAATAAAACAAGAAAATAGTAAGTTGCATGTTGACACATGAAGTGTGTGCATGTGGTTCCCCTTCTAATGTTTGCTCTATTTCAAAGATGGTGAGGAAGATGAGAGGCATTCCATCATTCCAAGATTCTATCATTCATTCTCTTGGGAGAATAGTGTTATTGGAATTTCTAATCGGAGAATCCACAGTAGTCGAGTTTTTACACCAACGTTTCGAATCCCAAATGGGATCCATCATCAGGGTAAAGAGAAAGATGATAAAAAGAAGAGCCAGATAGAGGAAATAAATACTCATGAGGGATGAGGATTTAAAAGCAAAGCACAGGTCGGCCAGAAAGAATAAAACCTAAATTTAATTTTAATTATTATAAATTAATATTATTTATTTAATATTTTTAATTTAATATTATTTATTTAATATTTTTAAAACGGAATTCTTTAAACTAAAATCTAAATTAATCATTTAAACTAATATGAATGTTAATATTAATATCTATATCAAAAAGTCTATATCTAAAAACTAATAAAAATATTAATATTATATAAAACATAATATTTATTTATAAAACTTAAAATCTATATAACTTAATATATGTAATAGTAATACTATTATCACTAAAAACCAAATATCTATATTAATATCTAAATAAGTTAATATTAATATAATCTAAAGTCTAAATAAAAACAATATTAAAAACTAGACTATATTAGAACAAACAATAGGCCCAAATTATATTAAAATCAACCTAGAATTAATAATTAGAGATTTTAATAGAATATAACTAACCTAAGGAAAGAATTAATATTAAAATCAAAACAATGCTAATATCTATAATACTCTTTCTATTTAAAAAGTAAACTTATATTAGGGTCTATATTAAAAACTATCTTACCTGATTGACTTGATTTTTCCGATCAGGGGAAGCCAGCTTCCGCTAATCTCCAAACCGCTGTCTCTGTTCAGATTACAGGGATGCTTCAAGATTCTCTGATGCTGCTCTTCTCTCGCGATAATTGATGCATTTTCTAAGCAGATGTGGTGACTAGTCTTCGAGGAGTGCTCTGCCAAGGCTGAGGTACGAGATCTAATACTCATGAGGGATGAGGATTTAAAAGAAAAGCACAGGTCGGCCAGAAAGAATAAAACCTAAATTTAATTTTAATTATTATAAATTAATATTATTTATTTAATATTTTTAATTTAATATTATTTATTTAATATTTTTAAAACGAAATTCTTTAAACTAAAATCTAAATTAATCATTTAAACTAATATCAACGTACTACTGCCAATGACTCCTCTGTGTTCTAAGACAGAGGAGTCATTGGCAGTAGTACGTTGATTGAGGCTCGGGGGTGGCCAGTTGTAGCAAGTCCTTGTGCAACTGAGCTTACTGTTGGGTGGAGAGTCGTCCCCAAAACCTTGTTGCAGTAAGTGATCTTCAACCACAGGTAAGTACTATTGATAGTTTCAACTTGATGTTAATTAGTTGATTAATTACAGATTTATTTTGGGTCGTTACAGTTGCATCCAAAAATTCGTTTCCTTCTCTAGATGTGAACTTTAAATTTTGTTCCATTGGAGTGGTCAAACAATTGTACTTCTTTTGAGATAAAAATATAAACTTCATATGTTGGGTTACTTCAATACCAATATATTAGTGAACATATCCCAAATCTATGATTTCAAAACCTTTCCTCAATTCTTTCTTTATGGATGCATTATAATTTTCATTTATCCTTGCCATCAAAATATCATCTACATACACCACAAGATATACAACAATTTTTTCCAACTTTCCTCACAAATAAAATTGCATCATCAAGATCATAGTGTTTGAAATTTAATTTTAGAATATTCTCAGTCAATTCTTGTACCAGCCTAGTGCTGCTTGTTTCGTTCCATACAATGATTTGACAACTTAAATACTTTATGCTCATGTCCCTTCACAATGAATCATTCTGATTGAGACATAAAAACATTGTCTTTCATAACTCCATTCAAGAAATAATTTTTTACATCCTTTTAATGGAATTTCCAACTATTTTAAGCTACCAACGAAAATAGAGTCTAGATGGTACCCATTTTGTTGTGGGGCCAAAAGTCTCATCATAATCGACCCCTTCCTTCTGTGAAAAACCTTCTTCCATGATCCTAGATTCATGCTTGTCAAGTGATCCATCGGCTTTATAATTAGTCTTGAATACCCACTTGTAGCCAATCAATTTGGTTCCTAATGGAGCGTTCACCAATTTCTAGGTTCCATTATTTATCTAAGCATCATATTGTCTCTGCATCACTTCTTTCCATTCATAATGGGAAGAAACTTCTTTGAAGGCATTTGGTTCAAAATTTGTTGACAAATTTAATTCAAAATCACAAGAAACATCAATATCAAAAGGTTAATTAGGATCATCCACGTCACCTCCATTTTGTCTAGTAGAACTTCTTGTTCCCCTCTTTCCAACCTCATCAGGAAGAACACTTTCAAGTGTCTTAGAGAGCCATTTTGGAGGACCTTTTTGAGATGTCCTAGGTTGTTCAATTGATTGAGATGGGGATGAATCAATATTTAGCCTTCTAGTTCTCCCAATCACATCACTCAAAGTGCATTCTTAATCAACGGCTAGAGCTTCAAGAGGGGGGGAGAGTTCTTGAGAAGGATATTCCATAGATTTATCTAGGATAGGGATCCCCCCTTCAAGATGTGAAATCTCATTATAACATTCCTGAAAGGATTTTTCATGCCTAAATTTGTCCAAGCGATAAAGCTGTTACTCCACAACATTGTCAGTCTTGGAAGATTCAAGAAATATAGATAATATAAACTTGTTATTTTCTTAATTATAAAGATGATATGGTTTGGAGGTATTCAAGTACCCCAAGAAGATACACGAAAGAATAAGAAAAATACACTTGCAAATAAATAAGAAATAGTTATCATTTATCACATATAAACTTCAATGGATTCATGATGATCTCAATCTCGTTCTACATCTTGGAGATAGCTCCTGTAAGACTTCAACAACATATCACAATATGACTTAACAATAGAGTTAGAGATCATAGAAGCATACCTTAGAATGTAGATTAAAATCAATTATAAAACCTTTATAGAAATATATATAAAAAAATCATCATTCCAGTAATATTACACAAGAATGGAAATTTATTAAACATTTCCAAAGCTTATTACAAAATATGTAGTCCTAGAGTAGCTTAGACCCATAGTCACATTGCCTGCAATAGTGCTAAGTAATGAGAACAAAGCCAGAAACCCTTTGTTTTCTCTATAATCAGCCTTTATGTACATAACAATAGTGATATTGCACAAATCAAACAACTAGAGAGAATCCCCCTTGGGTGGATTGCGACCTCCCCTCCCCCCTCCCATGGATCTCCTAGAAAGTATGTATACATGATTTAGAAATAATAATAATTTCCCCAAATCTCTAAACAACATAGTTAATTACAACAAATATGACTTTAATTGGAACTCTCACCAAACATAGATGAAAACAATAGAACAACTTTCCCAATTTGGTTTGCATAGATAAGAATCATCCTGCTTGTTTCGAATGGATAGGAAGAATTCACAAGCAATGCAATCGCTATTCAATTGATTCAATAACCTATTTACCAATTAAGAAATCATTTTTTCCACCAGGATGAATTGCATTGGTGATTGGTATGTTTTCGCAACTGACCCTATATCGGAAGTCAAACAGAAAACAAAATTATGTTGAAACTGGTGTAAAACAAAGTTTGTAAATAAACTGAATTATGCCCAAACCCAATATAAATTTAAATGAGATTTTAAATTTATACAACAACGGCCCCCTTAGGAAGTGTCAAGTGGAAAACGCTAACAAATATTGGGAAATAGACATCGGAGGTTCAAACATAGTCACACTACAAATCTTTTACGAGACATGACTATTTCAAAACTTGTGTGATACCAACATTAAACCATCATTTATATGCCCATCGGATCCAAAACAATATCAAAAATCAAAAGTTTGGATGTGGCCAATAAAAAAAGTTACGATACAAGAACGAAACCAAGATTTGAATTAAATAAGTGTTATAACAACATCATGTTTGGAGGTCAGGAACGTGAACAGACAGGATGCAAGCGGACAGGTGGCAGGTGCACAGACTCATATAATAAGATTTAAGATATCGGGTTTTTACAATTGTTACCATTTAAAAGTTCTGATATATAGGCATATCTGATGTTCTAATTAGACCATCATTAATACGCATATCGGGTCTGACATATCAGAGTTTGGCACATATCGAAGGTTGGGAAAGATGCACATCAGAATATCATAGTGGAACGATATTGGGATATCATAGTATCAAGGTAAATTCCATCGGTATATTGAATATCAGAGGGATTTGATATCGTAAGTTTTAAAAACCGTTGAGAAATAAAACTCTGATGGGAAGAGTGGAGAGATGACATGTGAAATGGGGCCTTCGTCAGTCACTTTATAATATGATCGAGCTTTCGATTGATAATATGTTTGTTTTAATATAATTCTCCAAAATCTATATAAAAAAAGGTTTTCCACTATATGGATTAGATTTAAAATGCCACATGCCAATTTAACATAGATTAAGGTTTTGACATCGGGAAATTCTAAAAGGATTCCTCTAATGTCAGAACTCTGATATCTTCGATATGTTATTTCATTTACATAAAAAGAACCACTTGTTTAATGGTTAAGGCCTAACCTAAAGCCACTTAATTATATCAATATTGGTCTCGGGCGCTATGTTAATTAATTGAAATTTCGAAACAAAGGAGATTTTTTGAATTTATTAACAGAATGAATATAATATAAAACTAAGACTAAATTTGCAAATGAAGAGATAAATGTTAACCGAAAGCGTATTAGACTTAAAATGAAGCAATGAAACTCAAAGTCTAAATACATGTAAAAAGGGTCCCCATGCTTATTATAAAAAATAAAATGGGGGTGTTGTGTTTTCACTACAATGATGGAAACACACTGGGGAGAAGTAGTTATCTCTGGTTTAAAGATACGAAACCTGTAAAAATTAAGGAATTATAGTTAGATGATTCAAAATTCAAAATTTAGATATCCTAGGAGTTTTTTCCATGTCATGCACCGTTTAATAAACATAAATCATATCCATCATTGTCTATTACTTATTAAAAATTTACCCCATGAATCCAGTGTATATATCAAATTTGTATGCACAGCAATCAACTTGGTCAGCAATATTTTTTCAAGTAAGCAAGGTAATCAAGTAAATCATAGTGTTAATTTAACTTCTATACCATAAGCATGGCCACTGCTGTCAGCATGCATCTATAGCCTCGACAAGGATGCCTTTTAATCCTTTTAGGTGCTAGTGTCCCATCTATTAGAAATAAATGCATAGTTGCAAAATAACATCTTAAAATTTTTCAAAATTCAACAAAATATCATTGTCCTAGTTTGGTAACCAGTTGATTATAATTCCATTCACAAGATCTAACATAGTGAATGAGTTGGCTCATGATGATACCTCTTGTCCATCAACCTTGCGGTCGAAAGCCATTACCTTGGCTTGGTGACTAATAATGGTAATGTCACAATGTTAGAACTTATTATCATGGTAAGTCGGCTCACATTGAGACCTCCTATCCTTCAAATGGCCATTTTTGTTTTTAGGTTTAACTATGGTTATTGTTAATCTCATAGAGATTACTTAATAAATGGGGTGGAATATTGCTCCTTAAGAGCAAGGGATGGCAAAAAAAATTTTAAGGTGACTAATATTTACTTGATCAGCCTTTCTCATAAAGAATTGAGTACCTTAAGTAAAAGTTGATAAATATATTTTTCTCTCTTAAAAATGAGGTTAAAAGATATTTCATTAGAAAATTACAGATATATTTAAACACAAAAGACCAAAATCATTGACTCCATTGGTTAAGAAAGCTAAAAATGGGCTACATCATCTTCATTGAAATATTCCTTAAGGATAAGTTTTTTCTAATAGAAAATAGAGCATAAAACTGCTTTCCTAATAATTATGCCAGAATGAAATAAAAATATTCCCTTATTTTATTGGAAATTTAAATGGGAATTAAATCAAATCAAATGAAAGATTTTAAAAAAATGCTAGAAAAATAGAAAGAAAGCAATTGAGAGCATAAGCCATGAGATGTTTTTTACATGATCAAACAAAAGATTAACCTAAAAATGGATGAAATGGTGATTATGTTAAAACTTTTATGATATATGATTGTTAAACCATTGTTTATATGCTCATCGGATCCTAAACAATATTGGAAATAAGAAGTTTGGGTGTGGCAAATAACAAAACTTAAGATATAGGAAACATTAGGAGGAACCATAGAAACACTTTGAGATGTAAGATTCTCTCCTGATGCTTATGCTTGAGGAGGATTAGAATTTTCATTTAAAGGTTCAATAGGATCAATTGTAGAAGCAAGATTTACTGATGGTGTTTCCTCTTCGTGTTCACTACAAGTTCTTATATTATGTTCATGAACAACGGAGGTAAATTTCTTAGTTAAAACTTGCTTATGGGGTAAATCGTCATGACAAAATCTGTAGCATAATGACATAAATCTATCGGAAAATTCGCTAATAGATTCATCGTCATAGATTGTCAAGTTATCAAATTCTCTGCATAATTTCTTATAACTATAATTATGATGAGCATAAAAGAATACCTTCATGAAATGGTTCCAAGAGTGAATGCACTTAGCTAGTAGTATCTTGTACCACTTTTGAATTCTTCTTTGAAGCATGAGAGTAAATAGCCTGCAAATTTCATTGTCATTAGTGATGTTGAAACATTTGCATTTATGTATACATTGATCAATATGATCTAAAGCATAAATGAAACTATCACTGTCATATTACAATTCATATATGGATTCAAGTTGTCTCTTAGGTATAACTCTGGTAGGCTTGTGTGAACTAAAAGCATGACCCAAAGTAGGAATGTATATAGGAGCCATGGATAGTTAAAAATGTTAAAATAAGACTTCACACATATCAACTAGCTCGACCCTCCTTCTAGCGCCAAAAATTTTTATTAGAGAAAATGTTTGTCGTCAACATTAAGGGAGACCACCTGGTTGAGAACTTAAAGCAGACCCTTTTCTTGTTGACTATGGTGGTTCTGACTGGTTAGGGTCCAGTTACCCTTAAACATAAATATAATATAATCTAAAACTAATATTATAACCTAAACTAATAACTAATCTATTTACACCTATATTACATCTTGTTACATTTTCTTTGCATCGATCTTTAAGATGTGGGTTAAATAAGTAAATTGACACAAAGGTTTAATTGATTTAAAAGGGTTGATCAAACCAAAAATTTAATGATTTTATTTGCCTCTTAAAAAAAGGACTTGATGCAAACTAAGATGTAAATGTAGAACTAATCTGAAACATGAAAAACCTATCTCAAACTAGAATGAGATATCCCTCTCCTAATCCGAGAGAAAGTTAATTAAAATAGGGGGAACGACTGGTTTATGAATGATTCCACCATATGATTTCCATGGACTAAAAGAAATATTTCATTTTAATTAATGAAATAATAAGAAAAACATGTTTGTGTATAAATAATAAATAGTTATCATCTATCACATACATACTTCAATGGATTCATGATGTTCTCAATCTTGTTCTGCCTCTTAGAGATAGCTCCTGCAAGACTTCAGCAACATATCACAATATGACTCAACAATAGCATTAGAGATCAAAGAAACATACTACTTAGAATGTAGATTACCATCAATTATAAAACCTTGACAAAAATGTAAAAAAAAAAAATCATCATTCCAGTAATAGTATATAAGAATGGAAATTGATTAAACAATGCCAAAGCTTATTACAAAATATGCAATCCTGGAGTAGCTCGGATCCATTGTCACGTTGCCTATAATAGTGCTATGTAATGAGAACAGAGCCATAAACCCTCTATTTTCTCTAGAATCGGCCTTTTTGTACATAACAATGATGTTATTGTACAAATAGAACAAGTACAGAGAATCCCCCTTCGATGGATAGTGACCTCCCCTCCACCCTCTCATGGATCTCCTAGCGAGTATTTATACATGATTTAGAAATAATAACAATTTCCACAAATATCTAAACAACAAAGTTGGTTACAACAAATATGAATTTAATTGGAAGTCTGTCCAAATGTAGATGAACACAATAGAATGAATTTCCCAATTTGGTTTGTGTATATAAGAAGGATCCCTCATGTTTCGAATGGATAGGAAGAATTCACTGGGAATGTAATCACTATTCAACTAATTCAACAACCTCTTTACCAATTAAGAAATCCTTTTTTCCACTAGGAGGAATTGCATTGGTGATTGATATGTTTTCGCAACTGGCCCTGTATCAGAAGTCAAACAGAAAACATAATTAAATTGAAAATGGTGTAAGACAAACTTTGTAAATAAACCGAATTACGCCCAAAACCAATATAAATTTAAATGGATTTTTAAATTTATACAATAATGACCCCCTTAGGAAGGCCAAGTGGCAAACACTAACATATATCGGGAAATAGACATCGGAGGTTCAAACATAATGGCACTACAAATATTTTATGAGATATGACTATTAAACCATTTTTTATATGCCCATCAGATTCAGAACAATATTCAAAATCGGAAGTTTGTGTCTCACCGATAACAAAACTTACGATATAGGAATGGAACTTGGATTTTAATTAAATCAGTTTAATAACAACATATGGTCCAGAGGTCGAGAATGTGAGCTGACAGGTGGCAAGCACATAGACTCATATTGGAAAATTTAAGATATCGAGGTTTTATGATTGTTACCATTTAAAAGTTATGATATATAGGCGGACTAGATGTTACAATTAGACCATCGTTAATGTGCATATCAGGTCCAACATATCGGATCCTGACAGATATCAGAGGTCAGAAAGGATTCGCATCAGAATATCAGAGCGGAACAGTATCGTGATATCGAAGTATAGGGGGAAATCCCATCGGTATATCAAAGATCAGAGAGATATGATATCATAAGTTTTAAAAGGTGTTGCGAAATAAAACTTCGATGGGAGAGAGGAGAGATGACATGTGAAGTGTGGCCTCCATCAATCACTTTACAATATGATCAGATTATGGATTGATAATACACTTGTTTTAATTTAATTCTTTGAAATCTATATAAAAAAGGGTTTGCCACTGTATGGATCGGTTTTAAAATGGCACATGCTAGAACTTTGATATCTCCGATATATTATTTCATTTAGATAAAAAAGAACCACTTATTTAATGGTTAAGGCATAACCTAAATCCACTTAATTATATCAATCTTGGTCTCAGGGGCTGTGCTGATTAATTGAAATTTCAAAACAAAGGAAAATTTTAGAATTTATTAACAGAATGAATATAATATAAAATTAAGACTAAATTTGCAAACAAAGAGAAAAATGTTAACCAAAAGTATATTAGACTTAAAATGAAGCAATGAAACTAAAAGTCTAAATACATGTAAAAAGGGTCCCCATGCTTATTATAAAAAATAAAATGGGGATGTTGTGTTTTCACTAGAACAATGATGACACAATGGGGAGAAGTAATCTCTCGTTTAAAGATAAGAAACATGTAAAAGTTAAGGAATTATAGTTATATGATTCAAAATAAAAAATTTAGATATCCTAGAAGTTTTATCCCTTTCATGCACTATTTAATAAACATAAATCATATCCATCATTGTCTATGAATTATTAAAAATTTACCCCATGAATCTAGTGTATTCAACAAATTGGTATCCACAACAATCAACTTGGTCGACAATCATTTTTCAAGTAAGTGAGGTAATCAAGTAAATCATAGTGTTAATTTAAATTCTATACCATAAACATGGCCATTGCTGCCAACAAACATCTATATCCTCAACAGGGATGGATTTTAACCCTTTTAGGTGCCAGTGTCCCATCTATTAGAAATAAATGAATAGTTGTGAAAGATCATCTTAAAAAATTTCAAAATTCAACAGAAGATCATTATCCTAGCTTGGCAACCATATGATGACAATTCCATTCACGGGATATAACACAGTGAACAATCTGGCTCATGATGAGACCTCTTATCCTTCAACCTTGAGGTCAAAATCCATTACATCGGCTTGGTGACCAATAATGGTAATGCCACAATGTTAGAACTTATGATCATGGTAAGTCAGCTATTGATGGGACCTCCTATCTTTCAATTGACCATTTTTTATTTTAGGTTTAACTAAGGTTACTTTTAATCTCATAGTCATTACTTAATAGATGGGCTAGCATAGTTATCCTTAAGAGCGATGGATGACGTAAAAACTTTTACAGTGACTAATATTTACCTGATTGGCCTTGCTCCTAAAGAACTGAGTACCTTAAGTACAAGTTGTTAAATATATTTTTCTCTCTTAAAAATGAGGTTAAAAGATAGTTCATTAGAAAATGACAGATAGATTTAAGCACAAAGAACCAAAACCAGGGACTCCATTGGTTAAGAAATATGAAAATGGGCATTACGACATCATCGTCATTGAAATATTCCTTAAGGATAAGATTTGCTAATAGAAAATAGAGCATAAAACCGTTTTACTAATAATTATGCCAAGTTGAATGAAATAAAAATATTCCCTTATTTTATTGGAACATGAAATGAGAATCATATCAAATCAAATCAAATATTTAAAACAAATGCTAGAAAACAAGAAAGAAAGCAATTGAGAGCATAATCCATGAGAATTGTTTTAGAAGATAAAACAAAAGATTAAAATAAAAATGAATGAAATGATTATTACACCCCTCCTTCAGAAAACTTCGTCCCAAAGTTAGAATGAAAAGATACAGGGACTTCGAACGCATAGCAAACTAGAGAGTTATAGCAGTAAAATTTGATAAGTGAAACAATGACATTACTTCCCATCAAGAGTCTCCAACTGATCTATATCCTCCTATCCATCATGACCTACTTCCGTTCCCACCCTATCCATCCTTTGCTTCTTTATCAGTGGCAACGGCCATATTAACCACTAATAAAACCGACATGGTGGAAGCGTCAACTACATCGACCTAACTTCCCCAGCAAGCAACTGGAAATCATCATCACACGTCTAGGGGAGCGTGTCCACCACTACCCTCCCACGATTCCAGGTTTTGGAGGATACACGATGGGAAATGCCTCCACCCGTCCTTCATAACTAGGGTCAATGCCCTAACATGGACCACACTACAGAGTTGGTTGGGCTTGTCATCGAATAATCCAGTCAGGTAGTCTTGCCACCTATGATTTGCATTTTACTCATGTCATAAGAGTGTATATCAAGTAGATACCAAATGTAATAGAAAAATGTACATCGTACCTTTCCTCATTGGTTGTCTTGACCTTCCCCAATGGAATACTAGATCTTGGTTCTCATCCATGCATATATATATAACGACAAAATAGATATAGATACATGATCTTAAACATCATGTTTATTAAGTCTAGTATCCACGTGTCAATTTTTTTTGTTGTTCAAACTAGAATTAAATCTTACATTAGTTAAATCAGAATTTCACTAAGTCATTGATTAGATAAATCATATCTACTTAAGCCCTATACGATGCAAAGATAACTCTGACAAGTCATGCACTAGATAAATTGTAACCAAGTAAGTCATACATTTGGTCATACATCCAACATTTCCATCATCAATAGCAAATCCATCAATTGATTTTCACGTGTCTAACCAAATGTATATAATGCTCATAACAACATAGAACTATAAAATAGAACCTTAACATAGGTATCTATCTATGTCAAAATGGGCATCATAAACACTCATGTGACGTCCTTGTGGAACCCCTTGATAACAATTAGAGTTGAAACAGATTTAACTGCCTGTAATGGAAAATAGCATTTGAACCCGAATATGCTATAAGGTGGTAAGCAACGAATTAGTGCACTAGAAATTCCACTAGAAGGTGCTAGTATAAGTTTAATGCATATAATTTCTTTAATACCTTAGTGAATATAAAAGTCCCACTCTTCCAATTTGTTGGTTTTTCATATTCAAACCAATTAGTTAATCTTGCAAATAAAATACTCAAAACTTCAGAAACTGTTTCTAACATGATTTTCATACTTTATTTTTTTGTAAATTGGGAGAAATGTCCTCTAAATGTCAAAGGTTCAAATTTATTATATTTTTAATCATTGTTTACTAGTACTAAAACAATTTCATGATATATATTGCAGCTCACAATATGACCAGACAAATGAGAAATAATTAAACGGATGGAATAATTGCCTTTAACCTATTCCTATTAGTATTTCCCTTCTAAATGGCACCGCATTTCTAAGGATGTCTACTCCTTTCACAAGTGGCCATTGACCGCATAAGTTACAAAGAAAGTTGAGGGTTCTTTTATCCAAAACTAGAGACACATTATTTTTCACGACATTTTTATTCAACACTAGAATAAGGGTAAGAGTGTATTCTAATATTTTCACTGGTCTTTTATTGACTAAATAAGCTTCCATTCTAAAATCCCAAATTCTCTATGATTTGATCTTCTGATTTAGTTTAATATCATTAAAACAACTATCACAGTAGCCTTACACAAGTCCATGGTATTCAATCTATGTTATCACTATAAAATTCCACCACCCATAGAATAATCATTAACGTGACATATAGGATATTTCAACACATCCTAATCTGAATTCCCATGCTTCATAGTCGTTTACTTCTCAAAACTAGAGATTTGTTATTATGAATTCATCCATGAAGAATGACAATATACTATCCGAAAGATAATCCTACTACCCGAAATGGAAAATCTACTATATCTTAAAGAAGAATAATGATAATCTACTATCAACAGAATTAAAAGCCACCCTCGTATGTAAAATAGAATCGACTACATTCTTTATATTGGGACACATTTTGGGTATAAATTATTGGATCCATTGTAAAACTATATATGGATGCTAATGGTTCTTGTTGTGCATGTTGAGGAAAAGGGATCAGATTAGGTGAAAGATTGGGAAAACTTTGATAGATATCTCAGAAACCTATCACATAAGCTAAAGGAAGTCTATGTTATGCATTGCAACACTAATCTTGGGGCGTGCTTCTCGAAACAATTTCAAAAAAGAATCCTATGAAGAATGTGGTCACATATTTCACTTGACATGTGGAACATAAGGTAGGATTGTACAATCCATCATATAGGAATCACACCACTAAGGTAGGTATGAAACCTACACAAAGACTCTCTCTTGCAAACAAGTATGTTTTTCATTGTATTTTCATCATGTTGTATCCTCTGGATAAGGCTTGAGATTTCCTAATGGAACTCTTATCTGACTTCACATTTTGTTTCCAACCACGATAAAAAGTGAAGCTTTCCATATAGGCTAGTTAAAATCATTGCATGGCATTGCCATAGACCTAAACAAAGTTTGGCAAGAAGAAAATGCATGTTCTCCGACTAAAAACATAAGCTTTTAAGAATCATCCAAAAATCCTAAAAATGTTAATGGGGTCTTCAATTGGCTTCAGTCAAGATAGTGGAGGTCATTAAACAAAATAGGTAGGTTATTCCAAATGATCCATTGTTCAAGGGAAATTCCTTTACTATGCAAGAATGGAAACAATGGCTAAAACTAGACCTTATGATGATAGATAATACATATTACTAAATACAATTAACTATAAAAATTTACATCTTCTTTATATGTGTTGTATCATGTAAAATGCATATGCATATACGCATCATGCCTATAATAGGGAATGAATAGAGTCGATGGTGAATTCTAATGTGTAACTGAGTGTGTAAAATTATTATTCTATACAAGGAGAAGCTATATTCATTTAAATTTCTAAGATGTAGTTGAATTTAGAAGCTACCTTTTCTACTCAAGGTAACTTTTCTTCCATTGCACACTTAACTAAAATTGATTGAGAAGTTATTAATCTTCATGTTCCAAGATCAAGTTTTGGGTTTCTTTAGCTTAGCTAGAAAATCTATTTAGCTTTTCTCATCTTGCTCTACCTTTGGTTCACAATAAAGGTATCATCTCCTCAATATTGATGCCAAATATGCAAAATTATCAAATTCCCAATTCTCCAAGGAGTGAATCTTGTATCTTGAGTAGTGGAAGGTGTGAAAAAAGGATTTGCAAGGCCTAGGTTGATGAAAATTAACTGAACCTTCTTATCTTGAAACTGTTTGTAGAGTGCAATACCTAGGCTGGCATTGTCAGTTAACCTGATGCCCTCCACATGAACCCATTATTGGGAGTGTCATTCCACACTTGAATTTTAAATTTATCAACTGCATGACATTGTCCTTGGAAATTAAAGACATGACAAATTCAACTATTCAGCCATCATAGCTTAATTTTGAACTTAATCCTCAAAACAATATAGAGATTTATCACCCTTTGTTGATTATATCTAGTCTAAATTTCTCCAACATTTTCAACTGATCACATCTCAAATCCTAAGTAGTTCTTAAAATATTCATTGATCTGTTAATATTCATTGATTTGTTAATATTCATCAACCTTTCATATGCAGGACAACCATAGAGAAAAGGATCCAGTTTTGATGCAAATCGTGACCCTGTGTAACAAATGGTAACAAAATACCAATGGTACAAATTTCAAATAAATCCTCAAGAGCACCACGACATTCTAAATCCAGAAAATGACAGGGGACCTCCCCAACATTCACTTGGTTTTCTAAGTTCACTACTGCTTGCAGAAGTAATCAACCAACTATCTATAAAGAAAAGAGATGAGATACAGACAAAGGCACATTAACATTTTTTTTTAATAAAGAGAAAATGTTTTTTTCTTATCAATTGCAAGCTTAAAATAACATGCTTAAATCTACAAAAATTCGAAAACATGTAAGGCACACAAAATAGTCACGCTTCAAGTTTCAACTAATATAGGAGGAATAAGAACGAAAGGGTTTTCAAGCAGACCCCAGTCTTGGAACTTAGATAATACTTTATCATGTTAGTAAGGTTTGCACATACACACTCAGAACAGTGTTGAGATGTTGTCATTTATGTAGAAGAGAGGGCCAGAGACAACCCTGGTCAAAGTCAGACAGTTGAGAGGCCCACAAGAGAAGTCTTTCCACAGATTTTCTATATGCATAGATTAATGAATGGGTATTTCTAAGTTGTGATTATGTTTCGTATTTGACCTCAATATGCAGAAACAAATTTCAAGAAAAGCTTTAAACATTTGATTTGATGTCACAGTCAAGCATTGCTACAGACCTTGTGAAATGGGATCAGAAGCTGACATTAAACGTAGGAATTTAGATCTCTTCTTGTGAATGAGTGGAATAGGGAACAACCAAAGAAAAAGCGGGACATTTGGTTTGGGTGCTCTTCAAGTCTTCTGCATAACATACCTTACAACCATCACTAGCAACCGCTTAAAAGGTATGTATCTCACACTAGAATAACATTGTTAATGGTGTTAGAATCATGTACTAGAATTCATGTCATCCACCTGTGTGCTAGTTATTTATTTTTAGAAACAGTGGGAAGTTGAAAGACGACCATCCAAACAGTAAGAACACCACCAAAATTGCCTAGATTCAGATCGACTCCTACATAAAATATAAAAGTAATACAAGTCCGCTCAAATTAAATTACAGGACAGCTCTTAAAACTTATAGATGCCTGGACTTGTATAAATATGAGTCTGGACCATGCCATTTCAACATGATTGGATTATAAGTATTCTAATTTGGTTGAGGAAAAAAAAAATGTTGAGGTTGTATCGCACTGAGGTTAAATCACAATTTCCTATTTGGAAAAAAAAACTGAAATCATTTTTAATAATAGTCCTCTTGTCAAGGGTGGCAACTTAATTACGAATGGGACCTAGAGGCAGCCACAAACAACCAAGCAGTGACATAAGCTCTTCCTCAATAACTTTCATCTATAAGTGCAGCCAGCTTGAAGACTTTGATAGTTATTAGAGATTCATCCATGATCGTCAATACTATGAACAATAAGAATACCTTGTTTGACACTAAGTTGGTTAACCTCATAGCTGGAATAAACGAGGCTCTTTGGTTCAAGGATGTCAAGCTTTACCATGTCCTAAGGGCCCTAAATTGGTAAACGAACACCTCACCAATAGGGCCTCTAGATTGACTGAAAGAACCTTAAGGGAAAAGGGAAATTTAATTCCAAGCCATCCCCTAGATACATGATTAATGCCAATATATGCATGTTTACATGCTACAAGCCTTTTGATTCACATATGTCAACTCAACAAAGAAGCGGTGTTATTTACATGATGATGGGATGCAACGTGCTTCACCCTTATGGAATCCCCACACATGCCATCCTTTAGACAATACTAGAAATTTGAAGCTTTAAGATTCTTTATACAAGAGAAAGGTGGTAGTATGGCCTAGGGGCCAGGTGTTGAAGTGGTGACTAATGAAGCATATTGGACGTTGTCGTCTCTGGTTTTGCTGGATATTCGTGTAAGCCTTCTCATTAGAACTCTATTGGTGTTATCTGCAATTGATCAAGTCATTTTAAAGTAGTTCTTGTGGTTCCAATCCTGGTTTGGCACTTTGCATTAGTCTAGACAGGAGCTCTGTGTCTGATAACTCCATGTCATTGCTTCTGGCTCACAATGTTGGTAGCTACGGGTTTCAGTTTCTCATCCTTACGATTTTTGGTTAGACTATTGCTGGGAGATGCTATGAATTCTCTATTTTGGGTGGTAAATGAGCCTTTGGGGTAACTCTGGCTTTCCATGAAAGGGTCCTTAGGCTGGCAGTGATATTGTTTTTTTATGTGTGTCTAGAAAGGTCTGGTTT
Source organism: Pinus tabuliformis (assembly GCA_031772625.1). NCBI lineage: Eukaryota > Viridiplantae > Streptophyta > Pinopsida > Pinales > Pinaceae > Pinus > Pinus tabuliformis. The sequence goes on along the minus strand of CM062810.1, from coordinate 499,928,630 downwards.
TTCCTTTTATATTTCTCTGATCGTAGAGTTCCTCTTGGGTATTTGTTATGTATACTCAGTTCAAACACTTGTGGGAGATTAGGAAAATGGATTACATGGAAACTCAAAAAAATGTAGAGTTTTGCACAAGGTTGAAGACTTCACTAACAACAACAGGACATCCATATTATCAGTAACAACAAAGGTTCCTGAAAATGAGCACCAAGGAATTTTTCAAAATATAGTGATTATGGACACCATTGTGTAGCGAAAAAAGGAAAATTGAAGTTCTGAAGCTGAATGTTCAATGCTAAGGAATATTGTTTGTAATCTTAGTAAGCATTAATAAATTATAGCTAGCTTAAACTCCCAAACAACCTTGTAAGATTTCATGGTCAAAAATAAAAATACCACAGAGCTATGGTAGGTAAATCTAGTCTTGTTTCATTTAATATTGGACCATATTAAGATAAGCTGAATTTGAAGTGTCTTATGCAGTTCCTAAGAATGCTATCATTTGTTATTCGGTATGCAATAAGATAGAAATATCATCTATGACGAAAAAGAAAACACTTATAATGGCACAAGAAGATAAGAGGCATATCCTAAAGCCTTTGAAAGAGGAGGGACAATCTGATATAGTTGTAATATCCTCCCTAAAATAGGCTAGAAATAGTTTCTCGGAGATGTTAAGGATATGTTTGTTATCTATTGTGCCCAAGAGAAAACAAAGGAAATCAAAAAGCAAGAAACCTGTAAGCTGCTTACAGTGTAAGACTAAGAAGAATGGCAACACAAATGGAAGTTGTAGATTATCATAGTCTCTCTAGGAGAGAGCTTTAGAACCTATGCAAGAAACATGGAATACCTGCAATAAAACAAATGCTTACATGGCAGATGCTCTTAGTTCACTCTCTAAGGTTAATCACCACAGTGGGTTTGGTTCAGTGAACTCTAGAACCTTATCCGAGGATGAAGGAAGTCAATCTACCCCATCTCAAATAAAAGGTGAGAATGAAATGGGTGATACTTTTACCTCAGCAGATACTAAGAAGAATTACCATTCACCTTCTAAAATTGGATCAAAAGGGATTGAACTAATGGAGGAAGATACTGCACCAATAGTGGAGGATACTTATTTGGAAGACTTGGCTGGGAAAGATGCACACAAAGTAATGGGTTTAGGTGATGCAACTGGGGCATCTAAAGGACAATGTTTGATGTTGCATATTGAATCCCATGCTGATGGTGAGGATGATATTGGTAAAGCGTATGAAGATGCTGATAAAAAATTGTAGAGGGCTCACAAGATGACATATCTAGGTCCTCTCCATTTAATCAATCCAGTTAAGATTTGAGGTTGAGTTGTTATAAAGGTGGCCTCTATGGTAGTTAATCCAACAAATTTACCCAGAACTTACACCTGGCCTAGGCTAGTCCATTAAGATATGCCACTGAATTCAGATATGCCAACATGTCTTGAGAAGTTTTGAACTAGGTATGAGTATTGAAGGTACTTTGAGCTCAAAATGTGATAGGATTCATTCAAAATCCTACTTGATTTACTCATACACCGCCTCTCACTATCATATCATACGTATGGGTATACAGTTATCAGGTAGCAATGTAAAATTTCAATTTAGATGATAGCTATGAGAACATAATAATTATCATATTAATGTAGCAACCAACTAACCAACCTGCTCAACATCATCCTAATCAAAATCCTCTCACTTTTGGGTGCCATAGGTTCCTGCATCCTCTGCATCAACACCACGTTTGTCGAACTTGAACCAGCATGTTACTTGCCCTCTACAACAACTTCCATTTTTATTGAAGAGCCATCTACTATCGTAAAGGCTAAGAAAATGCCCTGCAACCATCCTGCCTGCCATCATCGGTGCTATAAATACCACTTCCGAAATCCCTCTGAGCAAGATACCTATCCCAATCCTTCACATACAGCTTACACCCATAGAGGTTAATTATTCTCGTCAACTTTAGCAGGAAAAGGAAGTATTGCCTACTCCACCTACTGGTCCATCTCTAGGAGATTTCATGCCATGGAAAGCAAAATCTTCAAGCTCTCCACCAGTCCCAACTTGGTCAGTTGATACACTTAAGCAGGCAAAAACTACATCACTGAGAGACATTCAGAAAGAGCACGAAAGAAAACTCTCAACTTTTGTCAACTCCCAACCACAGGTTGCTGCTACACCCAAAGTATAGACAATTCTGAGCTCAAGTGGAAATAGTTCTATGTGGCAGCACTCGTCACAATTGCCAAAAATGGTGGCTCCATCACAAAGCATCACCATCCCTTCTAATGATTCCAGGTCTAAGGCTGAAGATGAACTCTTTTGGGGTCCAGTCAACCAGACAAAGCAAGAAACTCATCAATTTTGAAAAACCCTAAAACTCAAGATTTGGGTTATGAGGTTGAAAATCTCAAGTCAGAGACACCGAAAATTGAATTTTCAGTCTTAGCTTCCAGAGCTAATGAATGAATCCAAAAGCAGAAAGGCCAAAAGAAGCAGAAAAACAAAGTGCAAACTAAAACTGAGCCTTTGAAACTGAGCGGAGAAACGCATTTATGTCATGTTGGACTTTGAAGGTCTGGGTAGTTTTGAGCGGACAAAACAAGAAGATATGCTACTATTTGTTCTTAATGCAATCATAAGAAATTTAACAATCTTCAACAAGAAGGAATTTCATTTGGACAGAGACCGTAGTAGTCTTTGACCGCTTGCAGAATGGGATTAGCTTGGTTAAGCAGAATAAGGAGAAAATATCTTTAAGGGAATTAACTGTATTTTTTTTTTTTTAATTTAAAAATAATTTTTTATATGAATATATTTTAGGATTATAAGTCTTTATGAGGGTTACAAGCTCTTTATAATGGAATTTTGGGTTTAGTGGGCTTTGGGTCTAGATTTTGAACCAAATCTCTGATACCATGTGTAAGAGCCCTATCCCAGGGTCTGCTAACAGATCTATTTCTAATGAATTTAAATGCAATAAGAGGCAATAATTTACTTACTTACAAGACTTTTAAATAAATAAAATTTTACCATTTACATTCTAATCCTTATAACTTATGGTTAACATTTAATTTTAATAAAATTTACATGAGTAATCTATAGAGGAATACTTGTACCAGTGGCTGGTGGAGATGCCTTTGACCTGCTGCTCCTGCTGAATTCTCCTCTTGACTAACCCAACTGGATTTACCTCCGAGCTAACTACGAAATAAATCCCTAGCACAGGAAACCTCCATAGGTTCCCTAGCCCTCTAAGCCCAAGTCCAACCAGATGTAGTGTGTATGTCCAAGACCAAGATGAACAATATTTCCCTCCTCTCAAAAAACCCAAGAAACCTCCACAAGTTCCTAAGGTCTCCAAAAATCACAGCAAATCCTAAAATCACAACCAACCCCAAAATCATAAGCAAGACCCATCCCCCGCTTTTCTCCCTTCCCCCTTCCCTTTTATACCCTCCCTCTCTTCTCCATCTCAAACACCTCTTATTAATGTCATTAACTTCTCAACCATCCTTACAGTTGACTTCTCTTCTCCCAAGTAAAGCTGGGAGTACATTTGGAAATGTGACATGAATATAAAATTGGGAAATTAATAGGAGAGGACCATGTCTTCTCCCAAGTAAATCTAAAAGTACATTTGGGAATGTGATATATATATGTATATGGAGAGTACTATGTCTTCTCCCAAATAAATGTGAGGGTACATTGGGTAATGTGAGATGAATATGCATATTGATAATTAGTGCGAGAGGACCATGTCTTCTCCCAAGTAAATGTGAGGGTACATTAAGGAATGTGAGATGAATATATATATTATTTGAAATAATTGGGAATTTGAATAATAGAAATCATGAATTTTATATTACACAAATATTTCTCAATATTTTAAGATAATGTAAACATTAATAAAATTTGCAGGATAAGATTTAAGTGGGGCATTACAATTCGAAAGTGAAATGAGAATCAAATCAAATCAAATCAAATATTTAAAACAAATACTAGAAAACAAGAAAGAAAGCAATTGATAGCATAATCCATGAGAATTTTTTTAGAAGATAAAACAAAAGATTAACATAAAAATGAATGAAATGATGATTATGTTAAAACTATGGATTTATCTTGTAAAATGATTTAGTAATAAAAAATTTATTTCAAAAGCATATTTATGATGTTTATTTTGCATTTGTATGCTTTATTAGAAATTATTTTTCTTTTGAAAATCATGCTTAACAACTAATTTGCAAGTCTTTTAAAGATCAACTTTTAAGAATATGACCCAAAATCGGTTTCAATATAATGTAAGCCAAGAGGGAAAAGGAAATTCCATGAATGCATTATGATGATTGAGCTTCCTAAACTGCTTTTGCTAGCAAAACCAAATCCTGAAATCAAATCTATGAAAAACTTACAAAAAGAAAAAGACAAAAATAAGAAAATATAACTAAACAAGAAACAAAAGCAAGGAACTAAGAATACATGACGATCAACATATACACATATATCTAGTTTGCATATTGTTGAAGATCATGTAATTTATTTAATTTAAATACCAAGCAATACTATAGGGATTCTCAATGAGATATAATAAAGTTTGACACATGAAGGAATGATAAGATAATGCATTCTAAAATTTAAAGATTAGTCTCATGAGCTCCTTTTATTTAAAACATAAAGACTAATCCTATTTACATTATGTGTGTAAGAATTAAGAATGAGCACTATGTTTAATTTAACATCTTAAGACATCATATTTACCATTAATCAAATATAAAACTTCTTTTACTAATGAAAAACCCAAAATGAGAAAGATACCAGTTGAATGAACGATAGTGTCTCATTCTTATTCATTAAAATACCATAATCACTTTATTTTAGAATAAACATAAAAGCAGACTAAACAAAGCTAAAAAAAAAATCCTACGCTAATTCTTTTGTAGGAAAACGACTAAGTATAGTCATATTTCCAATGTAACCAAACAATTTCCTTACTACCTGTAGAAATAAACACAACATATGTTACTAAAAGAGAAAATTCATTATTAAACTATGTAGAAAAATCCTAGAATTATTATGCATATTCAATTCCCATTAATTTCCCAATTTTATTAAACATTGTACATATTACGATAGATTTTATTTTCAATTAGAAAAATTTATACAAAAATATTTTTCTAATTGAAAATAAAATCTATCTTAATATGTACAATGTAAAGGGTTAGCAATATTACCTTTGAGGATCCACCAAGGTCTCTCTTTTGAAAATTGTACGAGATGGGAAGTATTAACATCAATTGTTTCTAAGATTTTATAAAAACTGTGTTTTTCCCTTGTGAGACATTGATCATCATGATGAAGAGAAAAAGAAGGAAAATCCTTAAAGGTATCTACTATATGTACATCAGAATTAAGGTAACTGACTAACCCATGATTATCCGTAAGAGTAAGAGGGATGTTAGATGATTGCAACAAGCCTTCAATATTACAAGTATCGTGTAAAAGATTGTCATGATTGATATCGAAAACTTGTAATGTGAGTTTATAATCCAACTCAGAATGGAAGGAAGCATGTTTGTGCTTAGAAAATGAATCAAATGATCTAAACTCATGAATATCATGTTTGTTAAAGATCACATCCTTTTCAAATGATTTATAAGAATTTTGAATATTATAAAAAGGATGGGTATAGGTTTCTAGACCGATATCAATATATAATTGATCATTTGAATATATCCCAAACATTTCATTATATAATTCATTCTTAAGATTTGAACTAGTAAATATTCCAACAAGTTGACATATATAATAATTATGACATCTACAAATCAAATCAATTTGAATTTCACTTTATAATTCGTTAAATGGTTTCAGGTTTAATAATGTGTCATTTGTCGATGAAATAAAATCTAGATCATTTTCAGAAGAAGAATTATCATTATGATTAGTTGTTAAATCATGATGTTCTGTATAATTTGATTATATTAAACATGACTCATTATCACAAACAATAGGAGGGACCATAGAAACAGTTTGAGATGTAAGGTTCTCTCCTGATGTTTATGCTTGAGGAGGATTAGAATTTTCATTTAAAGGTTCAATAGGATCAATTGTAGAATCAATATTTACTAATGTTGATTCATGTTTATGTTCACTATAAGTTATTATATTATGTTCTTGAACAACTAAGGTAAATTTCTTAGTCAAAACTTGCTTAGGGGGTAAATCGTCATGACAAAATCTGTAGCATAATGACATAAATCTATCGGAAAATTCGTAGATTTCCAAGTTATCAAATTCTCTGTACAATTTCTCATAACTATAATTGTGATGAGCATAAAATAATACCTTCATGAAATGGTTCCAAGAGTGAATGCACTTAGATGGTAGCATCCTGTACCACTCCCGAATCCATCCTTGAAGCGTGAGAGTAAATAGCCTACAAATTGCACTGTCATTAGTGATGTTGAAACATTTGAATTTATGTATAAAATGATCAACATGATCCAAAGCAGAAATGGAACTCTCACCGTCATATTGCAATTCAGATATGGATTCAAGTTGTCTCGTGGGTATATCTCTTGTAGGCTTACGTGAACTAAAGGCATGACCCAAAGTAGGAATGCATATAGGAGCCATGACTAGTTAAAAATGTTAAAATAAGACTTCACACAGATCAACTAGCTCGACCCTCCTTTTAGTTCCAAAAATGTTGATCAGAAAAAATGTTGGTTGTCAACATTAAGGGAGACCACTCAGATGGGAACTTAAAGCATATCCTTTTCCGTTGAATATGGTGGTTCCGACTGGTTAGGGTCCAGTTACCCTTAAACATAAATCTAATATAATATAAAATAAAATAATAATTAATCTATTTACACCTATATTACATCATGTTACATTTCTTTTGCATCGATCTTTAAGATGTGGGTTAAAGAAGTAAATTGACACAAAGGTTTGATCAATTTAAAAGGGTTGGTCAAACCAATGATTTAATGATTTTATTTTCCTCTTTAAAAAAAAGGACTTGATATTGGGAAGAGTATTTTCAAGGAGCAGGCGGGAGGAGCAGAGAGCGAAACTAGGGTTTCTGATGTTCTGATCCCGTTGCAGGGCTGAAAGTGGTTAGATCTCGATTCACAGCACTGTTTCGAAAGGGTCAAGAGCTGACCGACTGGATGGGGGCAGAGGGGTCCAGTGGGACCCCTACTTTCAAACAGATAATTATGCAGAAGTAGAGGCAAAATAAGAAGGAAGGAGTCAGGATTTCTGGGCTTGACAATAACAAGCAAAACGGCAGGAGGAATAAGGAGAAATTACAAGTGGAAAATGACAAGCCAGACAGCACAACAGAAGGGAAAGGCAAAGGGGATGAAAGCTTGATAGGAACTAAAGTCAAAATCGCCTCAATAATTAAATAAACAGAGAATGAGGAGCGACAAACAGAAGAAAACAGGGAGCAAAAAGACAATAGGCAAGGAAAGCCGGAGAAGGAGGGGGAGACAAGCACAAGCCCCAATAGACACTCTTCATCAAATGGGATATGCAAACCTAAAAATACTGACAACCTCAGGGTAGTAATAACTGACCCAGAGATTCAAGCATATAGAGAGCACATGGCAGAACATGCTGTCATTTGCAAGTTTATGGGTATCTGGCCATCAGAAAGAACTCTTTGTCAATGGATTAGACAACAATGGAAGCCGAGAGGGGATGTCAAACTTCATTTGGGAGCCAAAGGATTCTTTACGGTTGTATTCTCCAACCTAGAATACAAGGATAGAATTTTTGAGGGTGACCCATACTTTTTGGCTTCAGGTGGTCTGTACATGCGACCATGGAAACCAAACTTCGTCCCAGAGAAAGAATCTTTTACTCAAGTCCCAGTCTGGATTCGATTGTTCTCTCTCCCAATAGATTATTGGGGTATGAATGCCTTGAAACAAATTGGAGACCGGTTGGGAACGTTCATCAAGGCCTCGGAAGCAACATTACAAAAGAGATACACATCCTACGCCAGAATATGTGTTGAAATGGAAGTCTCCGGGGCACTGCATGAAGGGCTATGGCTTGAATACAGGGACGAGGATTATTTTCAGGCTATAGATTATGAGCAGATTCCCTTCCGTTGCCGCAAGTGTCATGAACATGGGCATTTGATGAGAGATTGCCCTATGTTCAGGAAGGAAGCAGAGACCGAAACAGCACAAGCCAACAAAGACAAAGATACCTTCATAAAACCTAAGTCTAGACAGAGAGCTAACAGAAGGAGGAACAATAAAGGTAATACAGACAGAAACATCTACAACAACCCTTTTGAGATCTTAGATCTTGAAACAGACTCGGAGGACAAGCACAAAACCCTAACATCAGATGCAGGGCATGATGAAAAGGAAGAACCAACCAGGGCAGGAACGGATGAAGGAGACCTCAATAATGAAGTCCAAATGTAGGAGAGAACAGAAGAAACGGAAGAGGAAACCAATATGCTCACCAGTGACGGAGGAAGCGAGGATCTAGAGTTGGAAGAAGCGTTAGCCAGGGAGGGGATGAACCTACCAGCAATTGCAGAAAGCTGGAAGGCTCGAGGAATAGAAGATGCACCGGAAGAAGAAATCAAGAAGGTAAACGACCTGTTCATAGCCAGGCAAAAAGCAGTATTAGGAAATCAAAACAGGAAGCTAGGTGTAGTAAAAGGCAATAGCCTCCACTCGAAAATTCTTCTTTGGAAATCATCCAGCTCTAAGCAGAAGAAAAGAAGAGGCCGTAGAACTAGTGGTGAAGTTCTGCAGGAGCTAGGCATGATAATGATAAACTCAGGAAAGATGAAGGCGCTTAGCGCTTTCCCATCCTACCAATAAAATTTAGTTAAACATGAAGATCATCTCGTGGAATGCAAGGGGGCTTAACAGCCATTGCAAAACACAGAATCTTAAAGCGGAAAATCCAGAAATATAGACTGGAAATTATTTTCCTACAAGAAACTAAATGTAGCAACTCCAACATGAACAGTTTATGTAAGAAGCTTGGGAGAAATTTAGAAGTTTTAGAGATTGAAAGCCAGGGACGAGAAGGAGGCCTTGCAACAATATGGAATACAAGGGATATCCAGATTATCTCTGCTGAGGCGAAAAAACACTTCATAGCGGTGGAAATTCACCCCACAGGTAACTCTGTGTCATTCCTTTTCATCAATATTTATGGTCCTCAGAAATTAGAAGATAAAATAAATCTTTTGAATTCATTAACTAGACTTAATGAGAGATATCCAAGGTCTAAGTGTATTCTGGGGGGTGATTTCAACATGATAACCACCCTTCTGGAAAAAAAAGGAGGTCTAAGGAAACTTAACAGGGACGCGGAAGCATTCACAAGTTTCATTGAGAAGGTCAGATTGGTAGACATAAACCCCAAGAGTGGCAAGTTCACCTGGAACAACAGAAGGGGGGGAGAGAGGTTGATAGCTTCTCGATTGGATAGATTTCTGATCTCAGAAAGCATAATAATGGATGGAATCACAGCAAAATCAGATATCCTTCCAAGTGGTGGGTCGGACCACTGGCCAATATCGCTTATTGTTGAAGTTCAGGGCACTCCAAGGAATAAACCATTTAGATTTGAAAATTTTTGGTTAGACCACCCTAACTTCCTCAAGATGGTTGAGAAATGGTGGTCTGGACCTTTGGAGGCAAGAGGTTCCAAAATGTTTAAATTACAAAAAAGGCTGAAAGCAACTAAAGAAAGGATAAAAGAGTGGAATAGAACGGTTTTTGGAAACATTATCCAGGAGAAAGCCATTCTAGAGAGCAAGTTGGAACAGATTCACAGAGATGTGGCAGCAGGAATCCACAGTGAGGAAGCTGCTGAGCAGGAAAAAGTTCTTTCACAACAGTGGCACAGCAGATGTAGGCGAGAAGAGATACTTTGGAAACAGAAATCTAGAATCCAGTGGCTAAAAGAGGGGGAGCAGAATACTAAATTTTTTCACAGGTCGGCCCTAGACCATAGAAGTGCTAACAAGATTCTTGAGTTAAAAAACAATGCAGGGGAGATACTAAAGAATCACAATGACATATCGGCTCTGCTCTCGGATCACTTCAGCTCAATTGCACAAGAACCGCATATAAATAGAGAGGAGGCCATCAAGGAACTTACAGTAGCCATTCCTAAATGCATCACTTCAGATCAGAATTGGGCCCTTAGCAGGGAAATCTCTTTAGAAGAGGTGGAGGAGGCAGTTAAGAATATGCCTAGCGATAAAGCACCAGGTCCTGATGGATTCACCATCAACTTCTACAAGTCTTGTTGGAATACTGTTAAGCAGGAGGTCTGGGAGGTAGTGGAGGACTCCAGACGCTCAGGAACTATTCTAAAATCCATCAACTCTACCTTTTTAGCGGTCATTCCTAAGGTTGAGGAAGCAAATACACCCGATAAATGCATACCTATTGCCCTATGTAATGTCATTTACAAAATTATTTCAAAAGTCATAGCCAATAGATTAAAGTCGATTCTTCTGGGTATCATATCGGAAGAGAAATCGGGCTACGTTGAGGGCAGACAAATATTAGATAACATCTTGTTAGCGCAGGAGATGATCCATTCACTTCATTCAAGAAAAGAAGCAGGAATGTTAATGCAGTTAGGTTTATCAAAAGCGTATGAAAAAGTAAGCTGGAGATACCTTGAAGTTGTGTTGGATGCATTTGGATTCTGCAGGGAATGGATCAAGTGGATTCTTGCTCTCATCAAATCACCAAGATATTCAATCCTTGTCAATGGCGCTCCCTCAGCCCCTTTCACTCCTTCGCGGGGAATAAGACAGGGTGATCCTCTATCCCATTTCCTATTCGTGATCCTTATGGAAGGATTAAGCAGAATCATAGCCAAGGAAAAAGTAGAAGGATCTATACAAGGCCTTCAACCAATAAGATCGATACCAGCCACAACACATCAACAATTTGTGGACGATACCATGTTACACGGTAAACCCACAGTGAAGGAGGCTTTGGCTTATAGGGGTATCCTTGATCTCTTCAGCAGAGCCTCGTGACGGTTCATGCCACAAAAAACACCGTAGAGTCCGCTTGAGAGGAAGGGACACTTGGCACGACCGTGACGGAAAGGAAAGCAACAACATTTATTTCAGGTCGGGGACACGCTGTTCGATCTGTGCGAATATCTTCCGAATTAATAACGAGAGTACCTCCACTCTGCATCGGAGAGAAGAGCGCATCATGGATAACTCTGGGGAAACTAGCTATTTAACAGAGAGTCTAGGCTCTGGTTCTTTCACCTCAGTTCAAGGCATTGCGAGAGATTGCTACCTTTCTGTTTGTAAACGGGTGCACCAAGATAATATTAGAGGGTATATTATGGAGGCGGGGAGCTGTAGGTGTTCGGCAGCCAACCAAGAGCTGCGAACAGCGCAGAAGATGTACGAAACCAGAGCAGTCACGAGGAGCAAACTTAAGATCGTGGAACTGGAAGCTTCTGTGAAGGAGGAAGAGACGCAACAAACTGAGGAGAACATTGTGGGGGAGGTTGACTGGTTATATGACCCGGGAACTCCCTCTAAAAAAGCGACTCAATTTGTTCGTACTAAAGTGGAGAGCTGGAGAATCAAAACTCTCCTAGCGAAAGCCCTGGATTTAAAGGACGAGGGGAAGGAGCATTTTGAGAAGGGGAACTCCCCTTCGGAGGATCAGTTAGCAATAATACATGAAGTCCATGATTCTCTGGATCGAAGAATTTCCACAGTGCATGATGCAGTGGAAACTTTCAACAAGAAATTGACTCTGCTCATTAGGCTTCTTCGGCAAACTCTGAGCCCGGATCCCCTGGTGCAGCAGACCAAGATGAAGGAAGCACAGGAATTCCAATCCATGCAAGCCATGCAGGCTAAAGTTGACAAGCATGTTCTGGATGTGGGCTTGGATACCATCAGTCGAATTGGAAATTTCCCTTAGTTGTTTTTCTGTCAGTTTTTCTTCTGTCGCCTGTCAAGGCTTCGGCCTTTTGCTAGACCGTTATGTCTTTCTGTTTCTATCCAAGGATCGTTATGTCTTTCTGTTTCTATCCAAGGATCGTTATGTATTTCTGTTTCTATCCAAGTTTTGATAGTGTCGTTGCAATATGTAACAACTCTAAGAGTAAGCCGCCCTGCGAGGTGAGCAGTTTGGTTTTGAAAGTTCAGGGCTTGCTGTTAGCTCTGGTAAAATGGTCTTTCCAAGGTTTCGTTCTGCTTCGGCAGACTTTTTTGTAACATATTTTGTTCTATAGTATACATATCTGACTTACAAAAAAAAAAAAAAAGGGCTTGATGCAAAATAAGATGTAAATGCAAAACTAATCTAAAACATGAAAAACCTATCTTGAACTAGAATGGGATAACCCTCTCCTAATCCGAGAGAAATTTAACTAAAATAAGGGGAAATATTCGTTTATGAATGAATCCACCATATGATTTCCATTGTCTAAAAGAAATAGTTCATTTTTATTGATGAAATAATAAGCAAAATACATTTGTGAATAAATAATAAATAGTTATAATTTAATCTCATTCTGCCTCTTGGAGATAGCTCCTTCAAAAATTCAACAACATATCACAATATTACTCAATAGTAGTGTTAGAGATCAAAGAAACATACTACTTAGAATCCATATTAAAATCAATTATAAACCCTTGACAGTAAAAAATAAATAAATAAAAATCACCATTCCGGTAATAGTACACAAGAATGAAAATTTATTAAACAATGCCAAAGCTTATTACAAGATATGCACTCCTGGAGTAGCTCAGATACATAGTCACATTGCCTACAATAGTGCTAAGAAATGAGAACAGAACCAAAATCCCTTTGTTTTCTCTATAATTGGCCTTTCTATACATAACAATAGTTCTAATGCACAAATCGAACAACTACAGAGAATCCCCCTTGAGTGGATCACGACCTCCCCTCCCCCGTCTCATGGATCTCTGGGTGAGTATTTATACATGATTTATAAATAATAACAATTTCCCCAAATATCTAAACAACATAGCTAATTACAACAAATATGACTTTAATTGGAACTTTGACCAAACGTAGATGAACACAATAGAACGAATTTCCCAATTTGGTTTGCGTAGATAAGAATGATCCCGCTTATTCTGAATGGATAGGAAGAATTCACGGGCAATGTAATCACTATTCAAATGATTCAACAACCTATTTATCAATTAAGAAATCCTTTTTATCGTCGGGAGGAATTGCATTAGTGATTGATATGTTTTCACAACTAGCCCTATATCGGAAGTCAAACATAAAACAAAATTATATTAAAAATTGTGTAAAATAAATTGAATTATGCCCAAAACCAATATAAATTGAAATGGGTTTTTAAATTTATACAACGCCACCCCCCTTAGGAAGTTCCAAGTGGAAAACACTAACAGATATCGGGAAATAGGCATTGGAAGTTCAAACATAGTCGCATTGCAAATGTTTTACGAGATATGACTATTTTGGAATGGATGCGATACCAACATTAAACCATCGTTTATATGCCCATTGGATCAAGAACAATATCGGAAATCAGAAGTTTGGGTGTGGCCAATAAAATAACTTATGATATAGGAACAAAACTAGGATTTGAATTAAATTAGTTTAACAACAACAACGGGTCTGAATGTCGGGAACATGAGCTAATAGGTGGTAGGTGGAGAAACTCATATTGGAAGATTTAATATATCAGGGTTTTACAACTTTTACCGTTTAAAAAGTTATGATATATATGCGGACTCGATGTTCCAATTAGACCATCATTAATACGCATATCGAGTCCAACATATTGGAGCCTGACACGTATCAAAGGTCGGGAAGGATACATCCAAATATCGGAGCGGGACGGTATCGGGATATTGGAGTATAGGGGGAAATGCCATCGATATATCAAATATCAGAGGGATATGATATCGTAAGTTTTAAAAGGAAGTGCAAAATAAAGCTATGATGGGGAGAGTGGAGAGATGGCATGTGAAGTGGAGCCTTCGCTAGTCACTTTATAATATGATTGGACTTTGTATTGATAATACATTTATTTTAATATAATTCTCTAAAATATATATAAAAAATGGTTTTCCACTATATGGATCAGATTTAAAATGCCACATGCCAGTTTAATATAGGTCGGGGTTTTGACAATGTCAGAACTTCGATATCTCTGATATATTATTTCATTTACATAAAGAACCACTTTTTTAATGGTTAAAGCCTAACTAAATCCACTTAATTATGTCAATCTTGGTCTCGGGGGCTATGTTAATTAATTGAAATTTCAGAACAAAGGAAAATTTCTGAATTTATTAACAGAATGAATATAATATAAAACTAAGACTAAATTTTCAAATGAAGAAACAAAGGTTAACCGAAATCATATTAGACTTAAAATGAAGCAATGAAACTCAAAGTCGAAATACATGTAAAAAGGGTCCCCGTGCCTATTATAAAAAATAAAATGGGGGTGTTTTGTTTTCACTACAACAGGTTGGAAAACCAATAACACCATTTCTCTTCAGTAAGCAAAGATTATCATAGTTCAAATGTCCAAATATAGCATGCCATACGACACTAGATGGTATTGTATATTCATCAAATTTAGAACTATATGAAAAGTTTTATGCAAAAGAAATTGTTCCTTGTAGCTTCAATATTCTTTCTTCTTCTATCCTAGTCATGACAAGTGAGTTGTTTGATGCTTTTCTGACCTCAGCCTTTCCATAAAAATGTGAATGGAGTGTGCTTGCTGGTGGATCTGAACCAAGGATAACAATTTTCTCTGTAACTCTAAGAGGTAGAGAACATCATGTAGAAGAAAGTTAGGGATAAAAAGTAGTTTGAGCTTGAGGGTGCTAAGCGTGTATGCCTTGAGTTTTGACTTGTTTTCAAAGTCACTACAAAGTAGATTCCTCCATTAAGATTGTCACTTAATTCTTCAAGAAATATCTTTGGAAATTCAAGTGGCAGGTTGCTCCTGAATCAAGCAACTGTGCATCTTTATAAAAAGAAAATGAAGCATTAAAAAAATATTTAATTACTCCAATATTGCATTGTGCCACAATATAATGAGCGAATTCAAGCGTTTTACCTTTCCCTTGATATGGTGATTTTCCTTTATATTCATTCCTTTCCTGTCTGATTCTATCCCAAGAGAGTTTACATGTGGAAGCATCATTTCCATTTCTATTTCACTAAATACAATGAATTTTAGGTCTTCCTCCATTGTAATGCATGCCCGCTGCCTCTATTATTATTCCTTCCACACCCTCTTCTTCCAAATCTTCCTCTAGAACAATCTTGTGCATGATTCTTCTCTTTCTGTACAACGCAGACAACTTCTTCCGAAGATTGAGCAACAATATTCTTCTTCTCAAAAGCTTTCTCTCTCTCAACAGACTTCTCCACAAGAGAGTCAAAGGAATTCCCTTTAAGTTTGTCACTAGCTTGTAATGACTCAAGATAATGAGAATAAGTGAGATACAATGCCTTGATGAAAGCTATGAGAGGAAAATTTGTTTTAACTCTAGTAGCTTCTATATCATGCATAATGACTCTTATTTTAGAGGCTAAGGTAAGGGGATTATCATCTTTCAATTCGAGATTGAATAGTTTAGTCATTAATTGGACTTCTTCAAGCTCAAAGTGTGAGTAATATATATCTTTTAACTTCTTTAAGGCTTCAAAAGAATTTGCAAATGGTGCAATATAATGACTCTCCTGTTCATTGATTGATGCTACAATCAAGGCATAGACCTTGCTATTTGTTCATTGATTGATGCTACAATCAAGGCATACGCCTTGCTATTCTTATTCTCCCATAGTGGCTAGCTCTAGGTCTGAAGTGGGTTTTTCAAGAGGATTTTCAACTTCTCCTTCACATACTCCTTTCCACAACTCATTAAAAATGAGAGTATGATTTATCTTTTTGGACCATTCGTTGTATTCATCTTTTCTAGTGAGAACCAATCCAAATATATAAATAAGAGAATGCATTTTTTACCACACTTATTGACTAAACCTTGAATAGATAAAATTCTTGCTAAAAAAATCTCTTAACAAAGACTCATCATACATGGATCGACTATTCAAAAGTCAACCAAATGGTTTTGAGTATATAACCATGAATTCAAAACTCAACACTACTTATACATAATTTAAATCAATGTTGCATATAATAATATGAATTGTATGCTTCAACATATATCATATGTTATGAACCATTACATACCATATATAGCATAGGGCCTTCAAAGAACTCAATGCATATACCAATTCATCCAAGATATGGCGCACCATCAAATAATAAGAATCGACAAACATATACCAGTGCGGCTAACAATAATTATGCACAGTATTCAAGGAAGATAGCAATAACAATCATATACAATAGAATTTCGATAAGCGTGCATACCAAATCAACATAGGGTTTGAATTTTCAATGCATAAATCACCAAGATGAATAGAGTCTGCATTCTCACATATCCCAATAGACCAACAAACACACAAAATAGAGATTCAACATAGGTTTTAAACAACCATACACACAAAATGTGTGTCTATATATATATGAACCAAGAAAGACAGTCAACAATGTTGTTTAAGCAACACTTAACTCACGGTATAATCAAACCATATGTATTATGAGGTTATAGAGTTTAACACACATCCACTAGCATATAATTTACATTCAACGTAGAGGCATACGGCGAGATGACAGCCAACACAGGACATCAACACATACAATGTGATGCCATACATACCATAAATCATTATGCAGGAGGTAAGCACCATGAAATCATCATTCAATGCACATAAATAATTTAATAGTAGAGCAGGAGTTTTTCAGCCTTTGCACTTCACATCACTTTCAACATTTGTAATTACATCAACAACATTCATTGACATTAATCAATCAACTTAATGACAACAAGTTTTTTTATCATGACCATTTGACATCAATGCCAACATTACCAACATTCTCCCCTATTGGCATTGATGGAAACACAACTAATCCTCCTCTTGCTTTCATTTTCCTTATACCTCCCCTTTGAAATCAATGGCAAGGAGTGGTTATGACCTCTGAGTTTCATGCCCCCAAAAAAGAAATTCTATAATTTTGCTTGTAATAGGTAAAAAATATGGAAAAGTAAATGTTATTCTAATGGGTATATAATGACCTATTATTTCTAGTGTTGCTTCCAGATGAAATATTACAAAGAACCATAATAGTGCCAATTGTGAGAAGACGTTGCCCTATGAAGGATCCATTGCATACTGTAAAAGCTCCACAATCCTAAACACGCTTGAGGTGACTGTTTGAAGTTGAGGCTTTAAAAAAATCATCTTGTGGATAATATATAATCGTATTGATATATTTTAAACACCATCCTCAATCACCAATTAAACAATGCTAAAGTGTGAGACAAAGTGGAACAAACATTTCAGACCATACCTTATCTTTTTTCCTTTCTACATCTCAGTTGGAGCCCTGTGCATCTGCATAGATTTTGAGATCCTTTTGTATCATGGAAATTACACATTTCAGTGGATAGTCAGTAGATATAGCATCCCATCTAGCAGCCCATCAGTGGAAATTTTTAACACTATCAAAATGATGGCCATTTTTTAATAGGAATACCAGTGTTCTCCAATATATAAGTAACACATTCCAATATTTGATCCAAGAGAAGTAATGTGCTATTTATAAATAGCCATGATCGCGACAAAAATAATACGCTGAAAAAATAGACATGCTCCAAACAAATATGATACAACTGAAATGATAGGCATGCTCCAAACAATTGTGATGCCACTGAAAAAATAGACATGCTCCAAATAAATATATTGAAAGAGACATGCTCCAATTTGGAATACGTCGTCTTAAAGAAAGCGTTTCTTTTTCAAGGGAATACATTGCTCCTTGTCTGCTCCAAACACTATGATACCATTCCAATGCTATGATGTTTCTGAATAATATCAAACGTTTCACACAATAGTGTGTTGAATGATGCATATAATGGTGTATTGAAGTTGCGTACAGTGGTGTATTAACACTGCATATAATGGTGTAATGAACAGTGCATACAATGGTGTATCAACGTTGGTGTATTGATAACCCTCGAATGCTGCATATAATGGTGTATTGAACACTGCATACAATGGTGTATTAACGTTGGAGGTATGTCGATGAAGAATTACATATATATGCTAGAGTATATATGTCGATAACACATATAATGATGTTGGAGTAGATATGTCAATAACACATATAATGATGTTGGAGTATATATGTCGATAATGCATATGATGTGTATATATAATTATGCTTGAGTAATATCCTTACAGAGTATGATAACACATTTGTTATGAAGAATTATATATTGTGTAGGTTTGCGGTTACACCAAAACTCACAGATGTTGGTAAACATTACAAATCAGTAACTAGGATCCCAGGGTGGAAATTATGGATTCCACAGAGGTGGGATGATTCTTCCAACACCTCCCCTCAAACGCAACTCGGGGGAATAAACCTCGGTTCAGGCTCTGATACCATGTGGAGGTTTTCCGTTACACCAAAACCTGCAGGTCTTGGTAAACGTTACAAATCAGTAACTAGGATCCCCAGGGTGGAAATTACGGATTCCATAAGAGGTGCGGTGATTCTTCCAACATATAACTCGGTGGAACCTCTAAGTATCTATATCGATGTTGGAGTATGATTAATACATTTGTATCAACAACTTGACCTTTGTTGTGGACTGCTACGGCAAAAAACCCTATTTTTTTATGAGTGACTGCTCAACGCTAGGCCTCAACGCTTCTGCAATGCCACTATAATATCATATTAACTCTTCGCCACACTATTGAGATGCGAAATAAAAGTTGGGGACACCTATGTAATATTTTGTAGCGCTGGAATACCATTCATTCAATTTCAACATTGGATGCAATACTTTAAAAAATGCATTGACATAAATGTATATAATATGCAAGATGATATATATATATATGTAGATATCTTGATCCTGATCTTGTTCCTGTTCCTGGAGATAATTCATTTCAACACTACGAGTTATTTTCATTCAACATTATGCCATAGCAGTCAATTAACGCATTTTCATTCAACGCTATCTTCAGAAGAACAACATTCTCCCAGGTTTAACATTGCTCCCATTCACCATATACCGAATGCATCATAAAGAAACATCGATTTCACTATCATTCATTATATTAATAGGTAGCTCTAAATGATTGAACCATGAATTCACATTGTTGGTCGATATAATGCTCTAATACTTCATATCTCCATAGTCGATAGTCAATATTTCAATGTGAGATGATATTATTCACCCAAATGATAGTCGATAATTTGGTATCAAATAACATTATTCATACTGATCCAGGTGGATGTTGGTGGCCACCCACCTACCCCATTTGGACCCCCACAACTGTCTCTTTCAGTTTTTCTGTTTCCTTAATTATAGCACAGTTTACTATTTTTAGTAGTTTTTCGGGTCCTAAACTTTTGGAGCTGTTTTGAGGCCCTAAACGACGTTTTTTGGGAAATGCACCGCCAGATATTTTTCTATCTAAACATCATCTTTTCCGTCATATTCCTCGGAGAGATCTTTCCAACGGGCTATCATGCGCGTCAAATGGAGATAGTACGACCAATTCACGCCCCCGGGAAGTTGATGTACCAACTTACCCAAAAACGGGGCCCACAATTTGGCGTTTCATCTTCTAGGGTTAGGTTTTGGAATGTGAAGGGTTTTCCATTGTTTCTCAACAATAAATAGGTCCTTGAGCCTCATTGTAACACAGTTTTTGGAGAACAGTTCAGAGGCATGTAGCCGACACATCTCTTCTCAGAGATAAGCTACCATCGCCCTAGCTGGGGTATTTCCATTTCTATTTGTAAGCATATTTCAGTATTTTACAGTAATGAAATGAAGTATTATTTCCTTTACATATTTGTGTTATGGTTATCTCTGTAATTTGTTGCATTCATGTTTAAATCTAGATCAATGGGTTTTAATAAAAAGTTTCTTTGTGGTTTTGTTTGTTGGGCATTCTCCTATTTTTCTTCTGGCAATTCAAGTTTTTAGATCTTGGGGGTCTTTCCCCCAAGATCCATTTCAATCTTTTAGATCTTAGGGGCCTCCCCTCAAGATCTAGATCAGTGGTATCAGAGGGGTCTTCTTTTCTCTGTTTTTCTTTGCATGTCCCCAATGAGGTCGAGATATAAGAAGTTAGGTCTGGAACTGGTCGAACCTTTGCAAGACTAGCCTCGCAAATCTTGACGACCTCCCATGGCGGATGAGAAGAAAAATTAGGGGGCAGGAGATCCTATCAAAATCTTTCTCGAAGAAGCCCTCAAGCGAAAAAGGAACACGATGATGGACAGCTTTGCCCAAATCCTTCAGCGGCTACCTAGAGGCGACACATCGGCTTCTAACAGCTACTCTGGAAATGCCACACCGTTTAAGGTACAAGTTAATTTTGAAATCTCCATCTTTGAGGGTCAAATAGACGCAGATGCCGTAGATAAATGGTTAAATTTTCTCGATGGGCTGTTCATTAATTTTGAAGTCGGGAAAAGATTATTTTCGCTCTTCTTAAAGCAGCCCCTCGCGTCAAGGACTAGTGGGAAACCTACTGCGAACAGACGGATGAAAGTACAGGCTCACTATTTTCAGCCGCACCCACTTGGAATGACTTCCAGGATGCCATCAAGGAGCATTACTACCCTGTCAAAAGCTATGAGGACAAATACATAAAATGGACCACACTGCGGCAAGGATGAGACCAAGATGTGCCGGAGTTCACAAACATTTTTCATACCCTTCGCACACAATTGGGTATCAAAGATTCTGAGCTGCATCTAGTACTCAAATACCGCGGCTGCCTACACAAAAACATCCAGGAAGAGATGGAGTTCTTGAACATCTCCTCACTCGGCACAGCATACCGATACACTGTCAAAATCGAACAAAAGTTCAAACAGAAGAATCGAGACTTTGGATCTGCAAATACAAAGCCCAAAGGACAAAGCCAAGGCAGGGTGACCCAAGACAACCCATCGAAGCCACAAGAAAAGAACAACACCACGAAGCTGAAGAAGGACACAGGAAAGTGGTGTGAGTTCCACAAGAGTCCCACTCATAACACAAGTGAGTGTCGGACCAAGCAGTCGCTGGTGGCCGAGTTGAAGGCTTCCGAATCAGATGCATGTTCCGACTCTGAGTCAGAACCCAACAAGGGGAATGACAAAGGGAAGCAAATCATTGATGCGAATCCCAGTGCTAGTTTTGCTACTGCCAAGATCCAAAAAAATGAGCCCGAAGATCTAGAGGGGGAACGTCTTTTCCACTCACAGATGTGGGTGAAGGGTTCACCGCTACAATTCATTATCAACAATTGCAGCCAAAAGAACCTCATTTCAGCAGAGGTCTTGAAGCGGTTGGGCCTACCAACTACACCACACCCACAGTCGTACAGTATCGGTTGGCTTCACGAAGGACGAGATCTCAAAGTTTGCTAGCAGTGCCGCCTTCCCTACAACATCAAGCCCTTCACAGATGAGGTATTGTGTGATGTACTATTAGGCCAGCCATACTTGTGGAGGCGACATGCTGTGTATGAGTCAAAGCCTCGCGCTGTCATCATTTCTTTGGATAATTCATTATACAGGATACCCGAGGTAGCCCCACCTACCGCCACCTCTTTGATCACTGCTAAGAAAGGCAGCAAGCTCATCTCACAGACTAGAAAATTTATTTTCTGTCTGGTTCGCTCCCAAAGTAAGGGGAAGATCGTTGTTACATCCATGACCCCCGTGAAGGGTTCCTCCACACAGCAGCAGCAACAGAGGGATACAGTCATGACAGAACACAGGAACAACTTCTCCTTACCCGGAGGGGTACCCCACAAGTTTCAGGTGGGTGACAAAGTTTGGTTACATTTGCAGAGGGAGCACCTTACTAGAACCCATCAAAAACTCATACCACTTCGACATGGTCCTTACACCAGTAACACGGCTACGGGAAACAATGTTTTGAAGCACAACATTCCTCCATTCCTTCACTTGCACTAAGTGTTCAATGTGGATCGTCGTCGACCATGCTCCCCACCATTTCTGGACACATCAGAGATTGCAGAACAGCTCACTAGAGACCCAGCTCTGCAGAAGCTTCCTCATCTCAGGGAGGAACTCAACGCAATGGGGACCATTGCTTCCTAAGGGGGGAGGAATGATCCAGGTGGATGTTGGTGGCCACCCACCTATCCCATTTGGACCCCCACAACTGTCTCTTCAGTTTTTATGTTTCCTTAATTATAGCACAGTTTACTATTTTTAGCAATTTTTCGGGTCCTAAACTTCCGGAGCCGTTTTGAGGCCCTAAACGACGTTTTTTGGGAAATCCACCGCCAACGATTTTTCTATCTAAACATTGTCTTTTCCGTCGTATTCCTCAGAGAGATCTTTCCAATGGGCTAACATGCGCGTCAAATAGAGATAGTACGACCAATTCGTGCCCCCGGGAAGTTGATGTACCAACTTACCCAAAAACAGGGCCCACAATTTGGTGTTTCATCTTCTAGGGTTAGGTTTTGGAATGTGAAGGGTTTCCATTGTTTCTCAACAATAAATAGGCCCTCGAGCCTCATTGTAACAGAGCTTTTGGATAACAGTTCAGAGGCATGTAGCCGACACATCTCTTCTCAGAGATAAGCTACCATCGCCCTAGCTGGGTTATTTCCATTTCTATTTGTAAGCATATTTCAGTATTTTACAGTAATGAAATGAAGTATTATTTCCTTTACATATTTGTGTTATGGTTATCTCTGTAATTTTTTGCATTCATGTTTAAATCCAGATCAATGGGTTTTAATAAAAAGTTTCTTTGTGGTTTTGTTTGTTGGGCATTCTCCTATTTTTCTTCTGGCAATTCAAGTTTTTAGATCTTGGGGGTCTTTCCCCCAAGATCCATTTCAATCTTTTAGATCTTGGGGGCCTCCCCTCAAGATCTAGATCAGTGGTATCAGAGGGGTCTGCTTTTTCTCTGTTTTTCTTTGCATGTCCCCAACGAGGTTGGGATATAAGAAGTTAGGTCTGGAACTGGTCGAACCTTTGCAAGACCAGCCTCGCAAATCTCGACGACCTCCCATGGCGGATGAGAAGAAAAACGAGGGGGCAGGAGATCCTATCAAAATCTTGCTTGAAGAAGCCCTCGAGCAACAAAGGAACGCGATGATGGACAACTTTGCCCAAATCCTTCAGCTGCTACCTAGAGGCGACGCATCGGCTTCCAACAGCTACTCTAGAAATCCCACACCGTTTAAGGTACAAGTTAATTTTGAAATCCCCATCTTCGAGGGTCAAATAGACGCAAATTCCGTAGATAAATGGTTAAATCTGCTTGATGGGTATTTTTATTTTCATGAATTTTCAAGTCGGGAAAAGATTGTTTTCGCTCTTCTCAAAGCAGCCCCCCGCGTCAAGGACTGGTGGGAAACCTATTGCGAACAGAAGGATGAAAGTACAGGCTCACTATTTTCAGCTGCACCCACTTGGAATGACTTCCGAGATGCCATCAAGGAGCAGTACTACCCTGTCAAAAGCTATGAGGACAAATACATCAAATGGACCACACTACGGCAAGGATGAGACCAAGATGTGCCGGAGTTCACAAACATTTTTCATACCCTTCGCACACAATTGGGTATCAAAGATTTTGAGTTGCATCTGGTACTCAAATACTGTGGCTGCCTACACAGATACATCCAGGAAGAGATGGAGTTCTTGAACATCTCCTCACTCGGCACAGCATACTGATACGCTGTCAAAATCGAGCAAAAGTTCAAACAGAAGAAGCGAGACATTGGATCTGCAAATACAAAGCCCAAAGGACAAAGCCAAGGCAGGGTAACCCAAGACAACCCGTCGAAGCCGCAAGAAAAGAACAACACCACGAAGCCAAAGAAGGACACAGGAAAGTGGTGTGAGTTCCACAAGAGTCCCACTCATAACACAAGTGACTTTCGGACCAAGCAGTCGCTAGTGGCCGAGATGAAGGCTTCCGAATCAGATGCATGTTCCGACTCTAAGTCAGAACCCAACAAGGGGAATGACAAAGGGAAGCAGATCATTGATGTGGATCCCAGTGCCACTTTTGCTATTGCCAAGATCCAAAAAAATGAGCCCGAAGATCCAGAGGAGGGGGAATGTCTTTTCCACTCACAGATGTGGGTGAACGGTTCACCGCTACAATTCATTGTCGACAGTGGCAGCCAAAAGAACCTCATTTCAGAAGAGGTCGTGAAGAGGTTGGGCCTACCAACTCCACCACACCCACAGTCGTATAATATCGGTTGGCTTCACGAAGGACAAGATCTCAATGTTCGCCAGCAGTGTCGCCTTCCCTACAGCACCAAGCCCTTCACAGACAAGGTATTGTGTGATGTTGCACCTCTGGATGTTTGTGATGTACTATTAGGCCAGCCATACTTGTGGAGGCGACATGCTGTGTATGAGTCAAGGCCTCGCGCTGTCATCATTTCTTTGGATAATTCATTATACAGGATACCGGAGGTAGCCCCACCTACCGCCACCTCTTTGATCACTGCTAAGAAAGGCAGCAAGCTCATCTCACAGACTAAGAAATTTATTTTCTGTCTGGTTCGCTCCCAAAGTAAGGGGAAGATTGTTGCTACATCCATGACCCCCGTGAAGGGTTCCTCCACACAGTAGCAGCAACAGAGGGATACAGTCGTTACAGAACACAGGAACAACTTCTCCTTACCCGGAGGGGTACCACACAAGTTTCAGGTGGGTGACAAAGTTTGGTTAAATTTGCAGAGGGAGCGCCTTACCAGAACCCATCAAAAACTCAGACCACTTCGACATGGTCTTTACACCAGTAACAAGGCTACGGGAAACAATGCTTTGAAGCACAACATTCCTCCATTCCTTCACTTGCACTGAGTGTTCAATGTGGACCGTCGCCGACCATGCTCCCCACCATTTCTGAACATATCAGAGATTGCAGAACAGCTCACTAGAGACCCAGCTCTGCAAAAGCTTCCTCATCTCAGGGGGGAACTCAACGCAATGGGGACCATTGCTTCCTAAGGGGGGAGGAATGATCCAGGTGGATGTTGGTGGCCACCCACCTATCCCATTTGGACCCCCACAACTTTCTCTTCAGTTTTTCTGTTTCCTTAATTATAGCACAGTTTACTATTTTTAGTAGTTTTTCAGGTCCTAAACTTCCGGAGTTGTTTTGAGGCCCTAAACGACGTTTTTGGGAAATCCACCGCCAGCATTTTTCTATCTAAAAATCATCTTTTCCGTCATAGTCCTCAGAGAGATCTTTCCAATGGGCTATCATGCGTGTCAAACGGAGATAGTACGACCAATTCGCGCCCCCGGGAAGTTGATGTACCAACTTACCCAAAAACAGGGCCCACAATTTGGTGTTTCATCTTCTAGGGTTAGGTTTTGGAATGTGAAGGGTTTTCCATTGTTTCTCAACAATAAATAGGCCCTCGAGCCTCATTGTAACACAGTTTTTGGAGAATAGTTCAGAGGCATGTAGCTGACACATCCCTTCTCAGAGATAAGCTACCATCGCCCTAGCTGGGTTATTTCCGTTTCTATTTGTAAGCATATTTCAGTATTTTACGGTAATGAAATGAAGTATTATTTCCGCTGCATGTTTGTCTTTATGGTTATCTCTGTATTTTATTGCGTTCCTGTTTAAATCCGGATCACATACAGACTTAATATTATTCCCACACATGATATAGGTTAAACATATTAATGTAGTAATGCTCCATTCAAAGGCTATTAAGTATCCAATCAATGTGTAAGGCTCCATTCACTATGAACGTTGCAATTTATACTAGGTTGGGGCTTTCTAATAAATGTTGGCGCATGTATCAATTTTATCATTATATTCAACCACTATCCATTCAACCATTTACAATTTATGTTGGGTTTTTCATTTTCATTATCCTTTTGTCTCCTGTAATCCTATTTCCATTATGTCTCTTTCCATTCTGTACCTTCCATTACTAAATTTTCGTTACTTCTTCCTTGCTATACCTTTTATTCAACAACTCATTCTCTCCATTACATAGGTGAATTACTCTGAGCACCCAATTCTCTTTGGGTTGCCATTTCCTCCCTGGTGCTTACTCTAAGTTTTATTAAACTCTTAAGGATATCCCTTCTTCTTTGAAGTTTTTTTAATGAATGTAATTGATTAATGCTAGTGACACCCTATTCAATGACATGCACGGGTAGCTTTTTGTTTAACAATTTTTTGTTCTCAAAATTTTCTTAGTATTGAATGTCCAAAAAATGCATCTCAATGATGGTAGAGAATAGAGATGTCAATACAATTTATTTGAATCTTTGTTCATTTTATTGCTACGAGATATATGAGTTTTAGTTTTTGCATCTTGTATAGATATGGAGAATTCTCTTTAATTTCACCCACATATTTCTGGTCATAATAATGAAGCTAAAGGATTTGGATAAATCCTAGTGATGTAATGAAATGCAGCACTATCTCTCAATCACATGATGGTCTTCTAATTTTAGAATAATTTTCATAATTTTCTTAGGTAGTAGTTCTTTGCAATCATAAAAGGATCTATGCATGAAATGATTCTTTGCAGAAATTTGTAATTGATCATTTGTTGAGATAGATTCCTTCATATGAAAGTTGCAAATAATGTGGTTCATATGTCAATTACATGATTCTTCATGATGAAGACTTATTGAAAACTCGGCACAAAGATGAATACAATCTACTCCTCTAGGCTTAATGGTAGCATACGTGTTTGAAGATATCTCAATTTTGAATGTAGCATTGTAGCTTAATTTCTAGTTGTCCTTTTGATTTAAGAGCCAATTTCCAAAGTAGTCTCTTTGCTTCTGCTTGCATGTATATATTTGAATACTATTTTCCCCTCCACTTGATGGAAATAACTTTGTTTTTTCTTGGATGTATATATTTGAAAGGATCTCAGGTTTTTATAGATCAAATGTTAATTAAATAAAGAGATCATCATAATGTACATTGATGCATTCCATATAAACATTTAGATTTATCAGAAGATGAAGAATTTTTTGAGAGAATTTTGATGATGCAATCATACAATGAGTTAGGCTTATCTTCCAACATGATTTGAATGGATATGCAAACAAGACTATGTACATTTGAAAATATTTATTTACATGCTTATGTACAAGATATATACATGTGTACATAAAAAAAAATTCATTAAAGAGTGAACTCTTGAACGGCGAACCTTATTGATGTTGTTAGCTCATGAAGAAAGTGACTTGATATCACAATTTGATGATGCCTTTATTCTTAATGCTTCTTAACTGCTTCATTTTCTTAACATAATCATAGGCTTCTTGTTCCTCTTCATTAACCCTTCATGCTCCTTAAATCTCCCCCTTAGATCATGCACTCAATTTCATATACTCTGTAATGTTTTAGGTTCTCCTTTTGAAGTCACATTAGTAAAAATAATTTGCAGGAACTATCCCTAACTTGTTCAAACGCTTCTCTAGTAAGAGGCTTTGTAAATATATCTGCTATTTTTTCTTTTGGGGTATGTATTCCATCTTCATTGTTTTCTCAACTACTTTCTCTCTAAGAAGTGGTATTTTATAGGGATATGTTTAGTCTTTGAATGAAGCACGCGATTTTTTGAAATGCTTATTGCACTTGTATTGTCACATTTGATAGATGTCGGGTCATTGAAATTTACCTTCATATCCTGAAGTGTTTGTTTCATCCACAACACTTGCGTGCAACAAGATGCAACTACTATGAATTCAACTTCTGCTATAGATAGAGAAACATATGATTGTTTCTTGCTTAACCATGCCACCAAAGACCTTCTTAGGTAGAATGCACCACCACTTGTATGTCATCCACACAGCTGGCCCAATCCACATCTATGTATGTTGTCGATGTAAACACCTTACCTTTTGGATACCATAGTCCATAGTATGTAGTCCCTTTCAAATATCCGAATATCCTCTTTTCTTCTAATAGATTATTTTGTTAAGGTGTTGACTGATATTGTACCACTAGTCCAACTACCAACATTATGTCTATTCTAGAAGCTATTAGCTATAGAAAAATTCCTATCATATATCTATAAAGCTTTTGATCAACATTAGGTGATTCATCATCTTCACATAGTTTGCATCCAGTTCCCATGGGGGTTGAGACAGGTTTACAATCATCCATTTGAAATTTGTTTAATATATCTTTTAGGTATTTCTCTTGGGAAATAAATATGTCTCCAGACTTTTGTAGAATTTGCAGCCCTAGATAAAAGGTAATTTCTTCAATCATTCACATCTGGAACTCAAATTTCATCTCTCTAGAAAACCATTTTATTAGATGATATTTATTTCTGCCAAACATAATATCATCCAGATACACAACAACAATTTGTAAATAACCTCCATCAGCCTTGATGTATAGATTACTATCAGATCCTCCTCTCCTGAAACCCTATTTCTGATGGCACTTATCCTGTCTAGAGTACCATGTAGGTGGTGCTTATTTAAGACCATATAATTCCTTCTTTAAATTGCAAAGATAGTTAGGTTAATCTTATAAAAAACCCTTTAGGTTGTTCCATATAGACCTTTTCCTCAAGTTCTCTATTTAGAAAAGTAGACTTCACATCCATTTGGTATACTTTGAAATCCTTGTGACAAGAAAAATCCAAAAACATCTTGATTGCTTCCAATCTCGCAACTGGTGCAAAGGTTTCTTCATAATCAAGACCTTATACTTGTGAGTACCCCTTGCATACTAGTCTAGCTTTGTTTCTCACAATTTGACCTTGTTCATTCATCTTGTTTTTGAATACCCATTTTGTGCCAATGACATTCTTTCTGATTGGTCTTGGTGTTAGTTCCCAAGTCTTATTCTTTTTTATTTGGTCTAACTCCTCATTCATAACATCTATCTAGTATTTTTCTTTACTTTCTTCATCAAAATTATTTGGTTCAATCTGTGACAACATAGAAATATGACTTTGGTCTAATTTTTTTGCAATTTTCCTCCTTGTTTGCACTCCTTCACTTTTATCTCCAATGATTTGAATTTCAGGATGGTTCTTTTGTGTGTGTCTTGAGGGATCTTTTGAATGAGTCTTTGTATCTTCTAAGTCTTCATCTTGTACTTCATTTTATTTATTGTCACAATGGTGATGATCTAGAGGATTAATAAAACTATGTGCTTTTGTTCTTATCAGGTAGCTCTTCGTCAAAATTTACATCTATGAATTCCACAATCTTATGCAACCTTTTATTATAGCACTTATATCCCATATTTTTTTATTAATATCCCAAAAATATTCCTTCATTTGATCGAGAATCAAAATTTCCTAGCTTTTCATCATTATTTTTGATATAGCATTTACTCCCAAATACTTTAAAATTCTTGATTGATGTTGGTTTCCCATGCCACAACTCATAAGGTGTCTTATCACAGTTTGGTCTGAGATGTGCCTTATTGAGAATATGTACTATTATATGTAATACTTTTGCCCAATAGGTTTGAGGAATGTTTTTTTATTGCATCATGGCTCTAGCCATTTGTTGAACATATATGTCTTGTCACTATGCAACTCCATTATGTTGACGTGTGTCTGCAATAGTATATTGTTGTTTTATCACAAGTTTATTACGCAGGTCTACAAACTCATCTGATGTAAATTCATCTCCTTTGTCTGAACTTATGCACTTTATCTTTCACCTTATTTGGTTTTCTGCGAGTCCTTGAATATTTTGAACTTCTCAAATGCTTTTGACTTATTTTTTAGAAATGCCACCCATTTCAATCTCAAATAGTCATCAATTATTAGCATGAAATATTTTTCTCCTCCTGGTGCTTCTGTTATGGAAGGCCCGCACAAATCCATATGAACTAGCTGCAAAGGATTACTACTTGATAGTTTATCTTTGACTTTGAATGATGTTCATGTTTGTTTGCCCATTTGACATGACTTGCAGATAGTGTTTTGAGGCTTATTTATTGTTGGTAGATATCTAACTAATATCTTCTTACTAAGTCTGATGATGTGATCAAAATTGAGATGCCCCAATCTCCTATGCCATAGCCAAGATTCATCTTGTTTGTTGATGTAGCATTCTTCACTCTCTTCCTTCAAGATATATACATTATTCTCTGTTTGAACTCCTTTAGCCAAAATATTTCCTGTAGATGCTGACCTGATTTCACTGTCTTGAGCTCTAAAGAGAACATCACAACCTTTTTCACACAATAGAGTTACACTCAACAAATCATGTTTTATACCATCTATGAACAGTACATACTGAGCCTTTCCTCTTCCATTATTCAGATTGATTGTACTCTTTCCTATAATTCTTCCTGCTTCGTCATTTCCAAATGTGATATTTCTAGTTTTATTTTCATCCAGGGATACAAAATTGCTTTTATCTCCTGTCATATGTCTAGAGCATCCACTGTCCACATACCATTTATTGTTTTGATCTTGAGCATATAAAACTAGGTCACACTTATCAACTTTCTTTTCTTCCTTCTTCTTTCTCCATTTCATGCATCCATTTGTTCTATAATTATTTTGAGATGATAATCCATTGTCCTTAAGCTGACATTCATATGACTTGTGCCCAAAGTTGTGACAATGGAAACATTCAGTGATATCAAGGAGAGGAGCATATGGATTTTTATTTAGATTCATGTTTGTTTTGATGTATGTGAATCCATTATTAGCCTTATTTCTCTTAGAATTTCCCACATCAATTCTTCTGACATAAGCTCTACAATTTGTAGCTTTATGTCCAAAATTTTTATAGAAGTAACAATATCCATAGAATTTTTTTTGACTTGGTAATGGATATCTTTTGAGGATATTACCATCTAGACATTTGATAATCTTGTCTCCTAAAGAAGTATGGTCTCCAATAGTTTGTTGTTTTATTGTCCATTCCTTTTGCCTTCTATAATTTTACATAGTGTTCCTTTGCAAAGTTTCATTTGACGTTGAAGAGTTTCTCAATTTTTTGTTCTTATATTGATGTGAACTATCATTGTCTCCCCTCATAGCTTTTACAAAAGTTATTGTCCTTTTATCCTCTGCCTTGGATTCACTATATTTTACTTCATAACTTAACCTAGTCTTTATGAGTGGAGACCTCTGATCATTTAATATCACATCCAATTATTCAGAACTTTTTATTTGTTGAATATTCATGTTTAATTTAGTTTGTGCCTTCTCTAATCTCTTCTTCAAACTTTCCACCTCTTCTTCCAATATTCCACACTCCTGGATTTTCTCTTTTATTTGCTGCATCAAAATGTCTTCCAACTTATTTTCTTCTTCAAGTTCAACTTTCAGCTTGATAATATATTTTGAATTTGATTCTTATTTTACATATTTCAATAGGATCTCTTTCCACTTTCTATTCTTTAGTTTAAGCCTTTCTATTTCATCGAGGGAACTAATCAACTCCCCCTCAAGATCTACCTCACCTTCCTCTTCTTCTTCATATTCCTGGAAATATTTTTCAAGTTCTTCCAAGGCCATCAACATGTATTCACTGGTTCCGTCTTCACTAGAGGATTTATTGGATCTTTCAAATACACTATTATCTTCTTGAGCATAGAAGCTTTTTCTTTTAAATTTTGTCTCTTTCTTCATTTTATGGCTTTTTTTTCCTTTAAGCTGATTTGTTCTTTCTTATAAGGAAATTTTGAGGCATAATTCCCCACTCTTCCACAATTAAAACAGTTAAATGGAAGTTTTCCTTTGTACTTACATGTACCTTTCTTCAATCTTCTAACAACTTTTGCTTCTTCTTCATCAAAACCTGAGCATGAACATTCCTTTTCTTCTATGGACTTGTCTACCTTGAAAATTGCCTCTCTAGTGACTGCCTTCCCTTCTGGAATTCTCATCTCATATGTTGTTAAAGGGCCAAGTAGTTCTCTGTTCAAAGTCTCAAAGTTTGTTGTCTCTTCTATAATTGAAACCTTAGGATTGAATTTAGAAGGAAATGACCTCAATATTTTTTTGAACTATTACACTTTCTTTGATAGTTTCTCCTAGACCCATCATTACATTTACGACTTCATCAACTCTTAAAAATAATTTAGCTATATCTTCATCTTCATTCATTTTTAAGGTCTCAAACTGCATTTTATATTCTTCTAATTTGGTCATTTTTACCTTTTTATCTCCTTCATGAATATTTTCTAATTTGACCCAGATATCCTTGGTTGTCTAACAATGCATTATTTTAATAAATTCATACTCACATAGACTACTTATAAGTGGATTCATAGCTTTTGAATTGTCTACAAAATTCAGTTGGACATCTTTGTCACTAGTCGTTTCCTTTGGTTCTTCATACCCTACCATCACAACAACCCAAACTTCTACTCCTAGAGACATTAAATATGTCTTCATTCTCACTTTCCAGAAGGCATAGTTTGTACCAGTAAATAGAGGAGCTTTATTTGTTGAGCATCCTTCTTAACTAGCCATTTTACTAACTTAGGACCTCCTTCCAGTTGTTGGACTGTTACTGAAGGAACCTACTCTGATACAATTTGATATTTATGTTTGGAAATTACTAAGAGGAGGGGGGGGTGAATTAGTAATTTAAGACTTTAATTTTTTCTCAACTTAATTTTCTTTTTATGCAGCTAATAGTTTATGTATATGCTCCATTATTATTGGAATCCTTTTGCAGGTGTCAGAGAAAGAAATTTGCAGATATACTTATCAATAATTCAAGAACATACAACATTCAATAACCAACACATGAAGACACCAGATATAAGTGGAAACCCTGAAGGGAGAAAACCATGAATTTTAGGTTGAAAGTGATGTGAAGGCAAGCTACTATTCCTTATTACATCAAATTTTTGTAGGCTCCTGCCTCAAAGAAAGCTCCAACTCCCACAAATTTTCTACAAGCTACAACCCATAGGAGGCTCCTAGCTCAATAGGCTACAACTTGTTCTTTATCATGATGCTACATAGAAAGGGACAAAAATGTCTCAATCACAACATCAAGTCAAAAGTGTTGGTTAGCTTATATTAAATTTTGTTGTCAAGTCTATTGCAAATCTGTATTGCTTCTTCTTTTCAACTTTGTGCCTCGCCTGTTTCTTCTCATCAAATTTCTTATGTAGACTACTTTACTTCAAAAATATATATTTCCATTCCACGTTATATATTTTATAAGCAAGCCATATTAGTTGTTTGTATTCTTTGCAGGAATATGAAATGAAGCATTGTCTCTTCATTTTCGGTTCTGATAGAAAATTTGTAAAATAAAATAGAGTTGAAATAAAACATCTCAATTAGTAATGATTACAAGGAGACAAATCACAATTGTATTATCTATAGTTGTCTGTATAATGAAAGAATATATGTTTCAGCTTTTGTCTCAATATTTTATGTTCCATTTTAATAATTTTCAGCCTTTGCACTTCACATCACTCTCAACCTTTGCAATTACATAAATAACATTCATAGACATTAATCAATCATCTTAATGACAAAAAGTTTCCTTATCATGGCCATTTGACATCAATGTCAACATTACCAACACAAGGTTCACGATATTCATCTCACAACAAGTCTTCAAGGTTCAATTCCAACGCTTATATAAACGATGACATCAACACACAGTAGGATACAAAGTTTTTAATTAATGAATCAATGAGAGGGAAAGAAGATACACATTGTCAAACATAGAGAAAAATCCAAAGTATAATGACGGGGATAGAGGACAATGACAGGGAATATGGTAGTGGATAGGAGTTACATAGTAGAAAAAGGCTAAATGGGACTTGTAGCTCTGACACCATGTCAGTCCAGGTTTGAGTAACTCCAGGAATTAGTGATTTTCTTTAAGAGAAAATTAGAATATATAAAAGGAGAGGGAGACTATTGGAATTTGTATTCCAGTGTCTCTTTGTATTCTTTATTTTCTTATTTACATTATTTACAAGAATTTCCTAATCCGAAATAGTACAAAAAATCCCTGTGATTAGCTTCCTTTGTAGCTCCCTTTTTTGCTTCCACTGATTGTTATGGTTTATTCGTCTCCACCTTATCAAAAAAATCAGTGCTAGATTGTGCTGACTAAAACATGCAATTTAACCTCTTCTTTAGCTCCTATTGTAACTTCATGTATATCTTCCTGTGCAAACCCCTATTTTGATCCTAGTTATGACATTTTTTTTAGCATCCATTTTAGCTTCCTTTTTATCTTCCTTTTTAACTTCCTCTGTAATAGCCCATTTTTCTCCTCATTATGGCGTTGGATATGAATTTTTTTGTTACACATACTAAGGATGGATTTTGTAATTAAGTTGGGGTGGGGGAGTGTACCCTATGTATCATATGGTACACTAGGACTATAGAAAAATTCAATAATTATCATTTGGTTGATGCACAATACACTTATCGTAAATCAATAATTATCCACTATCACCATTACTCCTACGATCATTTATGAAAATCAATGTGACTACTTGGAAATCATTCTTGGTAGTTGTCATTTATGATGAAAATCTTGAATTCATTGAAATGTCAACCTTAATTATTCCCTACCCATTACCAAATTTCATTCGAGTGATTTTCTCTACCCAAGTTTTTGTATGTACCAAGTGCTACCATGTAACAGTCTCCAAGTAGTTCTAAGTATTAAGAGTCACTATAACAACCATGGGAGGAGTGATAGTCCATCATGATCAGACTCCATTGGTGCATTGCTACACCATCCAAAATCCCTACAAATATTCAGGAATATAGGGTGGTTAGTCTACTTTGAGAAGCTGTAAGGTTTTAGTGAACAAATTGCTATGTAATTCAAATAGGATTTGCAGGATAAACATTTAGAGGTCATAGGATTTAAAATTGTTGTTACAGAGGACATAATTTCCACGGTGACTGATTTACCTCATACAAAGGCTCACTAGTTTTCTAGGAAAATAACAATTCCAATAGCTATGGAAACATTTTTACAATAAGGAGATAAAGTGACGAGCAAGGGCAGAGGTATTGATAGAACATCCCTTCTTCACCTTTGGGATAACATGGCTTTCTTTATTCAAAAGTTCATTATTTGCGAGGGACGTTTCAGGAAAGTATTCAATTATCATTTTTTAATTTTGGTACATTTTCGTAATGGAAAACTGATAAATTTGTCGTATTATTTTCTATAATGTTTACAACATATGGAAGAGGTAGTACGTATGACAAAACATCAAAAGACTTTCTTAACCAACCATGCACTCATCAAGTTAATCATAATTCATTCACTGCAACAACAAGTACATGGACTGGTTTATTGGCAAAGTCACATGCACCAACCACTGAAACAGAGGAAAGTGAAAGTGAAGAACATGAGGTAATTGCTGAAATAACACCAGTAGATAGAGACAAATTACACCTCCCAGAAAAATTAGAGCAGTTGCACCTCCCAGAAAAATTAGAGCAGTTACACTTCTTAGAAAAAGAAGAGCGGTTACACCTACTAGACCCCATCACAAAAAACATAAGGGATGGAGTTCCATAAGAAAATCTGCTCGTACATCTGCTGAAGGAAAAAGAGCATGCACTAAAGAACCTATGGATATATCCACTGGATAATCTGAGGATAGTTATTATGGATGCCTTATTAAGGAAGAAGGATCTGAGGCAGAGACTGCTAAAATAGGGGCACTTGGAATAATGTCACCTAAAGTAGAAATTCTTGGGGAATATAAGGAAATATATGAAAAATATACTCATGTACAAACGGCGGTGAAAAAGAGGAAATGAAGAAGCCAGGAAGTGAAGAATAGGAGGTAAGTGCTGAAACAACACTAGAAGGTAAAGAAGATACACCTCCTAGACACAATAGAATAGTTGCACTTCCTAGATAAAGAAGTTTTTACAACTCCTAGACTCTATTACATAAACCCTAAGAGATGGAGTTCCATAAGAAGGTTTGTTGGTACATCCTCTGAAAGAAAAAGGGCATGGACTAAAGAAAATTTGGATATATCCAGTGGACAATATGAGGATATTTATTATGGATATTCTATTGATGAAGAAGGGCATGAGGTAGAGACTACTGAAACATGGGCATCTAGAATAACATCAGCTAAGTCAGGGGTTCTTTAAATAGAAATACCTAAGGAATCTTAGGAAGTATCTGAAAAATATACTCCTATACAAACTACGGTGAAAAAGATGAAATTGAAGAAGCCATTGGGTGGAAAGAATCCCAAGAAGAGAGTGTGGATAATTTTTACACCATCAACTACCCCAATATTAGCATAACCAAAGGAGTTTAGGGGACGACAAAATGAAGAGAAAGAAGAATAATTTGAAAATAACATACCCCATGACCTAAATTTCATTTTGTTCCACTTTAATCAAAGGAACCTCGGGAACAAAAAAAGGAGGAGGAGCTCAAAAAGGAACAACAAGATGTGTCTTTACTATGTAATTATGAAACTAACCTCCTTATTCAAAAAATTAATAAATTGAAGGAAAAAAATGATAATTTAACAAGTAAGGGGATCATCATCTTTCAATTCTAGATTGAATAGTTTGGTCATTAATTGGATTTGTTCAAGCTCAAGGTGCCAGTAATATAAATCTTTTATCTTATTTAAGGCTTCAAAAGCATTTGAAAATGGTACAATATGACGAATCTCCTGTTCATTGATTGGTGTTGCAATCAAGGCATAGGCCTTGCTATTCTTATTCTCCCATAGTGGCGAGCTCTTTGTCTGAAGTGGGTCTTTCAGGAGGATTTCCAGCGTCTCCTTCACGTACTCCTTTCCACAACTCATTAAAAATGAGGGCATGCTTTATCTTTTTGGACCATTCATGGTATTTCTCTTTTCCAGTGAGAACCAATCCAAATATAGAAATAAGAGAATGCATGTTTTCCAAAACTTCTTGGCTGGACCTTGAATAGATAAAATTCTTGCTAAAAAAAATTCTTAACAGAGACTCATCATACATGTATCTATTCAAAAGTCAACCAAATGGTTTTGAATATGTAACAATCAATAAAAACTCAACACCACATATAAATAATTTAAATCAAATATTGCATATAACAATATGAATCATATGCTTCAACATAAATCATATGCTATGAACCATTACATACCATATATATCATAGGGCCTTCAAAGAACTCAATGCATATAGAAATTCAACCAATATATGGCACACCATCATATAATAAGAATCAATGAACATATACCAATGCTGCTGACAAGAATTACACACAGTCTTTAATGAAGAGAGCAATAACAATAAAATACAATAGAATTTCAATAAGCGTGCATACCAAATCAATGCAGGGTTTGAATTTTCAATGCAACTCATGGTATAATAAAACCATATGAAGTATGAAGTTATAGATTTTAACACACATCCACCAGCATATAATTTCCATTCAATGCAGAGACATATGACATGATAACACCAACATACAAGAGCCAACACAGGACATCAATGTAAACAATGTGATGCCATACATAACATAATCATTATGCATGTGTTACACACCATGAAAGCATGATTTGTTTAATATGAATATGTCAGAAGGAGGATCTGTTGCTGATCATTTAAATGAATTTAACAAGGTTACCGGTGAGTTAAGTTCTATAGCGGTAAATTTTGATGATGAATTTAGGGCTCTGTTATTTCTGTGCCCATTGCCAAAAAGTTGGAATAGCTTAGTTATGGCTATTATTAACTTTGTCTATGGATCTAGTACTTTAATTCTTGATGATGTTGTTGGTGCCATCCTTAGCGAGGAAATGCGGAAAATATTTAGTGAGACATCAAGTAATGCTTTGAATGCATAGACTAGGGGAAGAAAAATGGATAGAGGAAGAGCCCAAGAAATCACAGTAAGTTAAGAAATGAAAATCCAAGTCCAAATTGGGGATAGTGTGCTAGAAATGCAGGAAGAAAGGACAACTAAAGAAATATTGTAAGTCACGGAAGGGAAAAGAAGGAGATGGACAACAAGAGAGCAATCATGAAGTGAATGTGATGGGTGATGTGTTACAAGATGATTTGATTATTTCATTAAAAATATTATTGATGCCTCGGTGGTTGATTTGGGGGATTCATTCCATGCTACACTTGATAGGAAACATTTTCATGACTATGTTCAAGGATATTTTGGACATGTTCGTTTGGGTGATGATAAACCCTGTAAAATCATTGGAATAGGTAAGTTTTTTATAAAGCAACAAAATGGAAACCAATGGTTGTTGAAGGATGTAAGGAATGTTCTAGATCTGAAGAAAGATCTAATTTCAATAGGACAATTAGCTGGTGAAGGTTGTGTAACTACATTCACAAAAAAAACCTAGAATGTCACTAAAGGAGCCCTGGTAATAGAAAAAGGCGAAAAGGTTGGTACATTGTACTTATGCAATGGTATTTCTAATTATGTTAATTCTTTAACCTCCATAGGAGCCGATATGACATTGTGGCATCATAGGCTTAGGCACATGAGTGAGAAAGGGATGCAGATTCTTCACTCAAGAATTTTTTTGCCATATTTGAAGCATGTTGATTTGGATTTTTGTGAAAATTGTGTTTATGGAAAACATACGAGATTTAAATTTATCAAAGGTCGGAAAGAAAAGAAGAGGGAAAAATTAGAGATTGTTCATACAAACGTATGGGGACCTTCTCAGGTATCATATCTCTGTGGCTCTCACTATTATGTTACTTTTATTGATTATGCAACTAGAAAAACTTGGATTTATTGTGTTCAAAATAAATATGATGTATTTGATACTTTCAAGAAATGGAAAGCTTTGGTTGAGAATGAGACAAGAAAGAAGTTGAAGTGTCTCAAATCAGACAATCGAGGTGAATACTGCAACAAAGAGTTTGATAACTACTGTTCAGAGCATGGAATTCGTAGAGAGAATATAGTTATAGGAACACTACAAGAAAATGGTGTGTCAAAAAAGATGAATGTGACAATCATGGAGCATGCAAGGTGAATGAGATTACATGCAGGATTACCCTTACAATTTTGAGTAGATGCTATGTATATTATTGTTTATCTAATAAATAGAGGGCCTTCAAGTTCCTTGGATGGTGGTATTCCAGAGGAGGTACGGACAGGTAAAAAGGTAAACTACTCATTTTTAAAGACTTTAGGTTGTGAAGCCTTTATTCACATTAATAAAGAAAATAGAACAAATCTTGAGGCAAAATCAAAGAAATTTACCTTTATTGGATATGGTGTTAAATATTTTGGTTATCACTTATATGATTACGAAAATCACAAAGTCATTAGGAGCAGTGATGTCATATTTAATGAAAAGGCCTTGTGTAAGGATCAGATGTTGGGAAAGAAAAAGGAAAAGGAAAACAAAGAATGCACAATGCTTGATGAGATCACAGAAAAATTAAAAGTGTCTGAAAATCATAATGATCAACAACAACAGCAACATGCACCTCAAACACTTAAAATTGGTGTTGGAAGATCTACCAAGATAAGTTAAACCCCTGAAAGATAGTCTCCTTTATTACATTATGTATTGTTGACTGATTCTGGTGAACCAGAAAGATATGAAGAAACAATGCAGGTAGAAACAAGGAAGAAGTGGTAGCAAGACATGCAAGAAGAGATGGACTCCTTGATGCATAAAAAGACTTGGGACTTAGTTAAGTTCCTGTATGTAAAACAACATTGTAGAATAAATGGGTTTACAGGTTGAAGGAAAAAAATGGAGGTAAACACAGGTATAAGGCTAGACTAGTGGTTAAGGGGTCGGCACAAAAGGAAAGTATAGACTTTAATGAAATTTTTTCTTTTGTTGCTAAAATGACTTCAATCAGAACTATTTTAAGTGTAGTGGTAGTGAAATATTTTCATTTTGAGCAGTTAGATGTAAAGACAACCTTTCTCCATGGGGATTTGGAGGAAGAAATATATATGCAACTACTACAAGGGTATGAGGTCAAAGGAAGGAAAAATTAGTGTGCAGGTTGAAGAAGAGCTTATATGACCTAAAACGGGCTCCAAGGCAGTGGTACCTAAAGTTTGATAGGTTTATGTCTGGAAAAGGTTAGCTAGATGTCACTCTGACCATTTTGTTTATCTTAAAAAGAAAAATGATGGAAGCTATATTATATTGTTATTGTATGTATACAAAATACCTTTAGTTTAGTAATAAACTATACTTTATCTCATATTCCTGACTTAATTTACCGCTTCTCGGTAAAGCTAAAGTAATCCCATCATTAAACCCCACCCGATCATTTAATCCCATGATTAAATCCTAAATAACCCCAAACCGCCAAGGATTAAAGCCTTGGGCCCATGAAACCTATGCTCATATCATCCGTGCACATCCCTTGCCCGACTGTCGTTTGATCATCAAGGCCCACATCCGACAGTCCACAGCCATATCGAGTTCACCCGATGGCCAAACTTTACCCGCTCGATAAAGTGGTTTTCCCCTTCCCCCCATCTGCTACGTGTCAAGCACTGGCATAGATCGGGTGACCCCTCCTAAATACCGCCTCCTCCATAAAAGTGGTGTGATGGCTTGCGAAACCGCCTCCCCACTCAACCTGAAAAAACACCCATTGTTCATTTGCGAATTACCCGCTAAAAAGTGACCATTGCTCAATAAAAACGCCAGGAAGCCCTATTTCACCTTTTTTCGCTCCTTTTCTGTGTAAACCTCTACGAACCATTGCGACCCCTATCAACGCTGAATCTGCTAATTGACCTCAAATTCCACTCCTGAATAAGTTGCAGAGACTCCATTCAACATCTCAGTCCATGCCAAGGCCATTCAAACTCCTGCAGTTGCCAAGAACACCAAATTTGAAGTCAATTCACCCAAATTCCAAGTATTTGAAAACAAATTACCAGACACCCTTTCAAATTTGAAAACGTTCAGTCTTTAAAAGTATTTTAATTAAGTAAAATTAATTGAAATTACTTTAAATTCAAAGCGCACACCCAAACCCTTCTGAAAGTTTCTGAGTTTCCTTCAAAACCTCTGAATAAACCAGTACTGCCTAATTCAAATCCACAAGAACTGAATTATGGCTGCCCCTATCACCATGGATGTCAAACCTATCACAACTCCCCATTTGGACCTTGACCACCTTCCCCTGGCGGACATGGATTTTCAAATCAGAGACACAAGTGCATATGAAGACCTGCTCAAAAATCATTGTTTGAGTAAATACATATATCTAAACCATTCTAATAACATTGGCCTTTGGGACTCTAATTTTCCCAAATACCAGTTTCCACAAGTACATTTTTTCCCTGAGATTGTCCATATGTTCCATGCCTATTACATTCCTAGCCAGAGAGCTATAATGTCCCCTGACCAAAAAGTCTTTTTTACCATTATAGTTGAGTCAATCAATGAGATGTTGCAAGTCCAACCATGTCCAAACCTGGCCCCACTCTCCATTGGGGATTTGTTAGAACTATACACCAAATTGAGTCCATCAAAATTGACCCAAATTTTCCAAACTTTCATGGTAGAAGAGTAGCACCTTCCTAAAGATGCCCCTCCATATGTTTCTGCCATTTCTCTGAAAGTGGCAAGCATATTGTGACTATGATATCATGTATGTTGGGTTGTACTGCAAATGAATTTGTTGATGAGCTCACCCTAGCCTTCATGTCCATTTTCATCTTGAAAGCCTCCTACTACTTTGTACAATTATTCCCAGTTCATAGCTAAAAGAATGCATGAAAAAATTACCAGAATGCATAATGAAAGAGTATTCAAGTACTCTTCTGTAGTATACCACATGTTTTTGTATTATCAGTCAGACAGATTTCCCTTCACCATCCAAAAGCTAGATACTAGAGGCCAGCCCACGTCTGTCATATTTTGGACACCATTATTCCACAAGTATTCATCACCATACACCTACACAGACTTCATTAAATATTTTTTCCATCCAGTCATGACCATGCTGACAGGAATCCATCCACCTAGGATAAGTCAAGAAATCGAAAGAGTCCTCCAATTGTCCAAGAAAAGTAAGGTGGTAGATTGGTACCTTTACCAAAACCACATTGAGATAAGAATCTATGGTTGCCAGCTTGCCCCATACAAACTACCCAAATACCTCCCAATGAGGTTATTTTCTCTAGAGTATTATAGGCAGATAGTGAACTCTGATGAGGTCAACTATGTATCAGCCAAGAAAAGAACTTAGTTCAAAGTCAAAAATGAGTTAGGCCCTTTCATTTGCAATTCTAGAAAAGTAGGGCAGGAAGCAGATCAAATTCTGCAACAAATGAAGTTCCAAAACAGTTTCATATGGAGGTATGACCCCCAAGGGTTTATTACCAAAATAAGACAAAAGGTCAAATTGGGACCTTACATTCATCACCCCATACTAGAAATAGAGAGATATTCCAATCAATCTGAGTGGTTGGAAAACACTCTCATAGACAGGGATAGTACAAAGGTAGATGTTGAAAATACCTTGTTTGATCTAGAGAGACAACTTGATGAAAGCTCATTCCTATAGGTACTAGAGCAAGAAGGAACCATGAGTACCCTTGTTGTTTTGCAGACTCCTCAGAATGAGGAAACGAATCCCAAGATGAATAGAGAGGGAGCCTCCAGTTAAGATATGGACACTTCAAATGTGCAATATGAAGCCAACTAGAGTAAAAGGTCAAGACTCAATCTTGTTTCAGAACAGGAAGACATAGAAGGCTCAGTAGAAATAACTAATACTGAGTTAGACATGAGCAAGGGCACAACTCCATCTGGGGAAACACAGGAGCCATCTACTTCACAAACTCAAATGTTGGAAAGGCAGCTCAGTGTAGAAGTCTCCTCATTTAGTAGACCTACTGATAAAGACAAGGACATTAAGGATAGGTTCAAAGAAATCAAAATGAGAAATGAGAAACTGAAGGCACAATCTTATGCACAGTATCTCAAGCTTACATCTACCAATCAAGCCAGGTTGATGTCAGCTTTAGACATCAAGGAAGGAAAAATGCAAATGTCCTTCATAAATCCAACTATACAACAACCAATGACATCAGCAGATTTCGAGAAGATCAATTTTGAGGTATTGGCAAGGGATATTCATCCCATTGACCAAATTGAATTTCACAAAGAGGCTGGAGGAATGATTTACTTCACCCTTACTGGAAAATCAATCACTGCCCATCAGTTGTAGAATTCATTGAACAAAATTTCATCCCAGTATCAGTTGGAAAAGGCCTCCTCACAGGCCAAAGACACCAGAATCAAGTCTTTGGAATACTTAGTGATTGAATTGGGACATGATCCCAAAGACATCAAAGCTATTGAAAAACTGATCAGGAAAAAGAATGATTACATTGCAGCACTCAAGAAATAGTTGAAGATACCTCAACTATAGCATCCCCAGACACAGGAAGTCTTGGGAAACCAAATAAGGCATGAAAAGTTGATGGACTTAGTCCTAAAACTAAATGATTAGTTAAGGGAGACAGAGAAGGAATTGGACAACCTAATCCAATTAAAGCAAATTGATATTTCCACTACCTCAATGAATGCCATCCCAGTAATTACCATGACTGTTCCTTCCACATTGGTAGCCTCATTGGCTCCCACAGCTCCTATGGCCACAGCGCAACCAATTTCCACAGAGTCTACATTAGCAGTAGGTACGTCAGGTGAAGAAGCAACAAAGTTAGTTAAAGCTATGGAAGAAATGTCCATACAGACTACAGAGATGAATAAGCTCAAAGAAAAGGTGACAAACTTGGAAATTGATTACAAGCTTTCCAAAATCATGCACAAAGAAGAAGTGCAAAATGCTGCCAAGATGAGTGAGAGATTGAAAGCCATGGAGAAGGACCTAACACTGAAAGAACCCCTTGGGAAAGCTAAGGAACTACTATGGGCCAATATCATTGACTCTGTCAATGATATTTGGCCACCCATTTAGGTGATTTTTTAGCAGATAGCTTTAATAAAGATGGCTACAAAGGCCATCCAAAGAGTAAAAGAAGAATTAGGAGAAATGCCAGAAGAAGCTACCAGAATTATATAGTTCCTTAATAGTAAGAATAAGTATGAGCTTCAGGAATTGGAGATAGAGGACAGAATAGAAACAATTTTGGAGGTGAGAAAGGTCCTCTCCAAGAGAAACTTAATGCTAAACTTGGAGGACAAGTGTTAGAATATGCAGGTAGCCATTAACAGATTTATGGCTAAGTTTGAAATTTTGGGAGAGAAAGGGTTACCGAGTCCCTTAGTGATAAATGACAAGCTCATGACACAAGAGGATTACAACAGAAAACTCAGAGAGCTATCAAAAGAACATGTCAATACATCATCAATCAAAGCATTTCCAACAGGGAAAGTACTCTACCAAACATTTGAAAACTTGTTTTACCTCCAACATGAGGTAAAATACTTGTTTATCAATAAGCCTAATTTTTCCAAATACACCGA
This sequence comes from Pinus tabuliformis, assembly GCA_031772625.1. Classification (NCBI taxonomy): domain Eukaryota; kingdom Viridiplantae; phylum Streptophyta; class Pinopsida; order Pinales; family Pinaceae; genus Pinus; species Pinus tabuliformis. The sequence continues at coordinate 499,884,029 of CM062810.1, read as the reverse complement.
GGTAGATGAAATATATAGGAGGATGCTAAAAATCCAATTACCTAATGCTAAAGCATGGGAGAAATTAATTGATTTATTGTAAGAAATATGCAGTAAATAGGTTAATGAATAGTAAAAGTAAAACAATCAGGTAAAAGGATGAAGATAGGTCAGTACATTTAAAGTGTATCATTTTCAAAGTGTATTAGATGAAAGACTAAAGTAAATGAATCTTCCAGCGTGAAAGATCAAACAACAAAGCAACATAAAGGGCTAAGAATCAAACCATAAAAGCCAACAGTACCAAAATAAAAGGGACATCATGAAGCAGTTCAATAGAAGTCTCAATCTTCTTGCAAGAAGATATTTTTCTTCCCTAGATTAAATCTCAAATCAGTTTGAGATATTTTGTAATAAACTTTTGTATAAATATTTCACAATTCGAATTATGTAGTGTGGATTATATTAGACATTTCTATAGACTTTTTGATCAAGAAGACCCAGAAGGTTATTGTATCAGTTGATGAACCAGCAAGCTAGATTGATTAATAAAGATCAGACTGTTCCAAGGATTCATGTGTTGAGCAAATTTCAAACAAGTATTTTCATGCGCCTTTGTCATTTTCTCAAGGTTATTCATAATCTTATATGTGTTTCAATCTAAATGCTATAACTGGAATAATATTTCAGAACTTGTTTAAATCACACTTTGTTTTAACAGTTAATCATTTGAATGTTTCCTTTTGATATTTAAATTAAAGAATTCTTAATTTCTCTTTGATTTAGATTGATTTCATAAATAATCCAGGTTAAAGGATTCTTAACTTCCCTTTGATTTTGATTAGCCCTTCCTTCCTCATTTATTATTCGGGCCTGAGAACCCTTGACTGCTCTCTCACCCTAAGTGAAACCCTTTCACCCCTCTGTCTCAAACATTCTGAAATACACTCTACTATCTTGCCCTTGGAATATCCCCTTTAGTGAGTTTATCCATCCTTTCTTCCTTATCAGTTTACTCCATAGCCCAATGGTCCAAAAGACATTAATTTATCCATCTGTTTAAGAGATCCCACCACCCAATTTCAAACAAAATCAAAACCCCTTGAACAATCATAGCTAGCCTAGAAACATCGTAACTAAAACAAAGTTAAACTTTAAAGAGAGAGCCCTCTCTGAGCATCAGGAAGGCGAGGTCGTGATCTCCAAAAGTGGATAGGGATTACCTTTGTTTTTTCCTTTTTATTACTTCAAAGGAATTATTAGAGTGATAACATTTCTGGCGACCATACTGGGGACTTCGATGCTCAGTCTCATAAAAACTTTAAGGAAACCTTTAATCAAATATTGAGCCCCTTAAGGTAATTACCTGAAGTAAGTTTTCAAAAAATTTCATAAAAACAGTTTAAAACTTAAAATTTTGGCTCCTAAAAATATTCACTACACTAGGGCCAACCCAGATCCAAACCCTGCATCTATAGTGGATGACCCATACAGAATTCTAAGGAAGCCAAAAAACGAAGAAACTCAAGCCAATAGTAGCCAACTATATAGAGATAATTCACTCCCTGAGGAGTTTTCAACTTTAGAAGAAGTCCCTTTCGATTTGTCAATTGAACTCTAACTATTTAGAACCAAATCTAAGAATGATATCCATGAAACAATTTTAGACCCTGAGTTTACTCAACTCATCGAATCAAGAAGGGTTATTCATTGATATTTGGATAAATTTGTCTTAGATGATTTTGACAAGTTAGAAGCCTTGACCTCTACGTTAATTATTAATATAGATATTGATTATCTTCAGCAATCTATAGAGCTAGCTGCCCTTACTACTGTTGCATCTCAAATTTCTTCACAATCATCACTCATTGTAAATCCACCTTCCTTTGCCACAACTTCATCAATTGTATCCACCATAATTCAATCACCTAAATCACTTATTAATCAACCATCTTCATCATCATCTAGTTCACCTCCATCAGTTTCAAGCCCTTCTTCTGTTGGAATTCAGAGGCACAGCAATATTAATAAAAATACAGCAGAACAATCAATCACATAAGAGACAATTTTTAACGTGGTTCACCCAACCAATCTGGGCTACGTCCACCAAACATAGGCATCAGGAATTTATTATTCAAATTGGAGATTACATAATGAAAACCACATAAAACTCTCACTCTCTCTCAGCACACCATCCGAATGGTTGCCTATTATATAGCATAGAAAATCTAACATCCTCATTAACTCCCTCACATCAAATATAGGAGGCATTAACTCCCTCCCAACAAACTGGAGTTAATCTAGGACCTGAATTCTATTGTTGTCATCAGCTGAGATTTTTCCTATTTTGCTACAAACAGAAAATCTCAACAATCTCCACCTTGACAACAATTCGCCTGATGCCCTGTTATTATTATTTTATCTTTTCTGCAAGCCAAGAGAAGCCAAACACCAGCGTAGCTTCTCCAACAAAACTGGTTTCGTGAACATGTCTGCACAGTTCTCCTTTATATGCACCTTTTCAAGAGAAATGCCCCTTTCAGTGATAACCTGTCTTACAAAATGGTACTTGATTGGAATATGCTTTGATTTACTATGATAGGCCGGATTCTTAGCCAAATGTATTGCACTTTGACTGTCACAAAGTAACCTGATGTTGTCCTGTAACCTACCAAACTCACCAAGCAAACCTTTCAACCAAACCGCCTCTTTGCAAGCATGAGAAGCAGCAATGTATTCTGCTTCAGTAGTGGATAAAGCAACAATATTCTGTAGCTTTGACATCCAGCTTATAGCTCCACCTGCAAGAGTAAAGACGTACCCTGAAGTTGATCTTCTCTTATCCAAATCACCTGCAAAATCGGAATCAACATATCCGCAAACAAATTCACTACTCTTATTGTAAGAAATACAATAACTACTTGTGCCTCTCAAGTACCGAAGCACCCATTTCACTGATGACCAGTGTTCTTTACCCGGATTTGCCATGTACCTGCTGACAACCCCAACTGCATGTGAAATATCTGGTCGAGTACAAACCATCGCATACATCAAACATCCTACTACATTGGCATACAGAATTCGAGACATATAATCCTTTTCTTCATCTGTATTAGGACATAAACTCGAAGAAAGCTTAAAATGGGAAGCTAAAGGGACTGAAACAGGCTTCAAATTATTCATACCAAACCTCAAAAGTACTTTCTCAACATACTTCTGTTGTGATAGCCATAGCTTACCATTACTACTGTCTCTGAAAATCTCCATGCCCAAAATCTGTCTTGCTGCTCCTAGATCTTTCATATCAAACGTCCTTGCCATCTGAGTCTTCAACCTGTTGATTTCTCCAATGCTTTTGCTTTCTAAAAGCATATCATCAACATACAACACTAAGATAATGAACATGCCATTATTTAACTGTTTAAAATAAACACAATGATCATATTCACTTCTAACATATTTCTAACTCAACATGAAAGAATAAAACTTCTTATACCACTGCCGAGGCGACTGCTTCAGGCCATATAATTACTTCTTGAGCCTGCAGACAAATTTCTCATTGCGATGGTGAACAAACCCTTCCGGTTGTTCCATATAAATTTCCTCATCTAAATCACCATGTAGAAATGTAGTCTTAACATCTAACTGCTGCAACTCTAAATCAAGCAAAGCCACTAATGCTAACACAAGTCTAATTGAAACAATTTTAACCACTGGTGAAAAAATCTCATGAAAGTCAATACCGGCTTTCTGAGAAAACCCTTTTGCAACCAGCCTCGCTTTGTACCTATCTTCCGTATCATTCACACCCCGTTTCACCTTGAACACCCACTTGCATCCCACAGTTTTCCTGCCTTGGGGAAGTTCAACCAGATCCCACGTGCCATTCTTACCTAAGGCCATCATTTCTTCCTTCATATTTGCTTTCCATTTGTCACTATTTGAACCTTCTACAGCTTCCTGATAACACAAAGGTTCATCATCATTAGCGATCAAAGCAACTGAAGTAACATGATCATCATACCTTCTTGGAGGACGTTTGATCCTTGTAGACCTCCTTAAGAATGTTTCTGGTGCTTCCACAATTGGCTGTCTATCATCTGTAGGAACTTCTTCATGATTGCCATCTGAGACCTGTTCATGACCTCCATCTGAACCTTGTTCATAATCTGATTCTGAAACATGTTCATGACTAGAATCTGAACTATGGTCGTTATGACTATCATTAGAAATGCTGTCAAACTGAATATGTTGGAAATCAGATACATCATCCCGTTTCAATCTACTATTTACATCTAACTGTACAAGAGAGGATTCATTAAACTTTACATCTCTGTTGATGATGATTTTGCTGGTAGTAGGATCCCACAATCTATATCCCTTTTTTCCAACACCATACCCAACAAAGATATACCTTTTAGACTTTGGATCTAACTTAGTGCGCTGATGTTTAGGCACTAGAGCATATGCATCACAGCCAAACACTCTGAGTTTAGAATAGTCACAAGGGTGTCCTTTCCATACCTCTTGCGGAATCTTGCAGTCTATGGCCGTTGATGGAGATCAGCTTATCACATAACAAGCTGTTGCCACCGCTTCCGTCCACAACTCCTTCGGCAACCCGGCGTTACTCAGCATACTCCTTGCTCTCTCCAGAAGAGTTCTGTTCATGCGTTCAACAACTCCATTTTGCTGAGGAGTATAAACCGTGGTCTTATGTCTTTCGATCCCTGCATCCTTGCAATAGCTGTCAAACTCCTTGGAGGAAAACTCACCACCATTGTCACTTCTTAAACATTTTATAGTTCTACCAGTGATGTTTTCTACCAATGCTCTAAACTGCTTGAAAACTGAAAAAACATCAGACTTTCTCTTCAACATGTAGACCCAGACCTTCCTAGAAAAGTCATCAATGAATGATACAAAATATGACGAGCCACCATATGACGTTGTAGGGGCTGGACCCCAAACATCTGAATGGATATAATCAAGTATGCCTTTACTAGTATGTTTGCCTGTTTTAAACTTTTGTTTACTTTGTTTACCAAACAGACAATGTTTACAGAAATCCAATTTTCCAGATCTTAGATTAGGAAGTAACTTTTGGTCAGCCAAAATTTTCAATCCTCTTTCACTCATATGCCCCAATCTTTGATGCCATAAGTGAATGGAACTACTGTCATGTTCAGACACAGACACATGATCTGACCCAGTTCTACCTTCTAACTGAAATAGATTTCCTACTTTCTTAGCTTTCATAACTAGTAAGATGCCTTTGTAAATTTTCATTACTCCACCTTGAATTACAGTTTTATATCCATTTGAATCAAGTGCTCCTAATGAAATCAAATTTTTCCTTAAATCTGGTACATGCCTCACATCAGTTAATATTTTTGTTGTCCCATCAAACATTTGCAGTTGTATGCTCCCAATTCCCACAATATTACATGTTACATCATTACCTATGTACACAACACCATCATCAATTGATCTATATGTTTTAAACCAATCTTTATGTATACACATGTGGTTAGATGCCCCGGAATCTAACAACCAATGTTGATCATGTTTTGAAACATTAACAGACAATACCTCATCACTCATACCTGAACCTGATACTGAACCTGTATCTGTGGTGTTGGCTTCCTTCTTTTCTATCGAAGATCCTTCTTTAGCAGCCTGCTTTCACTTCCAGCAATCCTTTTTCAGATGTCCAGCCTTGCCACAATGCCAGCACTTCACCTTTAGCTTCTTTCCTTTGGACTTTGAGCGAGAGTCGTTATGCTTTCCCCCGGAGTGTCTCTCTCGTGAGCGACCTCTGGCCATCATTACCTCTGATGTATAGGTTTCTGCATTCGACCTGTTCCTCGTCCCCTCAACCAACAAGGCTCCAACAACATCGTCAAACTCAAGGATATCTGATGTACTAAAGCTTATGGAAGTAACAAAGTGATCCCAGGATTCAGGCAATGAACATAATAGAGTTATTGCCTTATCCTCTGAATCAAATTTCACATCTAGACTGTCTAATTGCACCAGTAAGGTATTAAAAACATTCAGGTGATCAGAAATTGAGGTACCTTCTTTCATCCACAAACCGTAAAGCTGTCGTTTCAGGAGAATCCGATTTGTCAAAGATTTCGTCATATAGAGCTTCTCAAGCTTCGACCACAAGCCTGCGGTGGTTTTCTCTGACACAATGTTGAACAGAACATCGTCCGCCAGACATAACCGAATTGCGCTTAGATCTCTATCGTCCATCTCATCCCATTCATCCTCCGTCATGGAAGGAGGCCTTTTGTTTTTCCCCAACAGTGCTTTCGCCACACCTTGTTGAACCAGCAGATCGTGCATCTTCACCTTCCAGATCTCAAAATTATTCTTGCCATTAAATTTCTCAATTTCAAACCGGGCACTTTGTGTTTTGGCCATCTTGTATCAACAAAAAAACACAATAATCTCCAATATCCAACCAGCAATAAAAGAACAAATTGCCTATGCCTTTCTGCCTTTGCCTTTAAAAAAAAAAAAACTGCCCTTTGCACTTATATTACTTTTCTTTTAAAAAAAAACTTTCTGCCATATACACATCTCAAAAAAATAAGATACGTCCCTTTTTAAAAAAAACTTCAATATCCCAGCACACAAAAAATTCCCACAATCTAACTGGCACTGCGTTTTATAGCAGAGACTGGAATATATTCACGCGGGTTTTATCAAATCACACTGCGTAGGGGCTTCTTATGACATTCGGTCATTTAAAAAAAAAAAAAACAAACACGCGCAGGGACAATACCATTGGCTTGAGAATGGTTTGGGCTTTCGATGTTTCACTGATAAGCTGTGTCATCTTTCTGTAATATAACTTGAAACAAATTCTCTGTCGATAAAGACTTAGCAACCTGTTACATTAATTTCCAATTGTTGGAATTCAGAGGCACAACAATATTAATAAAAACACAGCAAAATAATCAATCACATAAGAGACAGTTTTTAACGTGGTTCACCCAACCAATCTGTGCTACGTCCACCAAACATAGGCACCAGGAATTTATTATTCAAATTGGAGATTACATAATGAAAACCACATAAAACTCTCACTCTCTCTCAGCACACCATCCGAATGGTTGCCTGTTATATAGCATAGAAAATCTAACAGCCTCATTAACTCCCTCACATCAAATATAGGAGGCATTAACTCCCTCCCAACAAACTGGAGTTAATCTAGGACCTGAATTCTATTGTTGTCATTAGCTGAGATTTTTCCTATTTTGCTACAAACAGAAAATCTCAACATCTTCAACCACCTCAACTATACCCCCCAGCCAAACTAGAATCACAACAATGGCAAACGTATATGCTTCTCTTGTTCTACCTGCCCAACTTCATGCCATGCCTGCAGATTATCAGAGTAAGATTTTCCTGTTTGATGCTACTGGTCATTACACTACCCATCAACATGTAAACAATATGTCTCAATTTTTTGAATTGCATGAAATAGATGAGGCAGATGTCCAGATGAGATTGTTTGCCCAAACTTTAACTGGTGATGTCAAGAAGTGGTTCAAAGCCTTTCCTTCCAACCACATTGCAGACCTAGAAAATTTTCAAAGGTTATCCATTGATAGGTGGGAAAGAAAAAATAACCATTGAAAATACCTTTTGAATATGAAAATATTAGGAGAGCTCCCAACGAGTCAATTCAAGACTATTGCACTAGGTTTAATAATATCTATAATGCAATTCTAGCCAGCATTAAGCCTCCACCTGACCTAGAATTAATTAATTTCCCTGATGATTTTGATGTTGATATGTCATACCAGCTAAGGGAGAGAAATCCTAAAACACTTGAACAAATGTAGAGTAATGTCGTCAGTGTAGAAGCCAACCTGTTAGCTAGGAAAGCACGAATGAGGAATGAAAATAAAGTTGTGTTTAAAGAAGAAGCTTCAACTTCAAATGGAAAGTAGATGTTTTAGCTAAAATTTTAGAAAGAATCATGCATATGTTAGATATCATGGATAGGAAAAATAAATGGGATAATCAACAACAACAACCCCCAACAAGAAACCCAAATTTCAAGAAGAACCCTAATACTGCAAAAAATGCTACACCAGACCAACATATTAGGCCCCCCTTCCAAGAAAACTATGTTGAAGAATCACAAAAACAAGAGGCAGATGATGATACCCAGATTAACTTACTGGAAACCACAGAGGAAGAGATTGTTTTTCTTACTCGAGAAGAACAGGAGTTATATATGCTTCAACAGTTACAGTCAGAATCTGCTGAATCTTTTGATTTTTAGCAGGGATATGAATTAGCTATATATGAGGTACATAAACAATATAGCTTGAGAAGTAAGAAGAATAAAGAGACTCCCATTAAAATGTCCATCCAAACCCAGACTAAGATAATAAAAGAAGCTCCATTTAAAAAAGTATTGCAAATTCTCCCTAGGGGAACACCTGAAACTTCAACCCTTAGGACTATAGATATAACCTCCACTGAAACCCAAATAGAGCCAATAACTGAAAACAATAAAAATAAAGGAAATCAAGGCAAAAAATTAGAAACATAGAATGAAATTCCTACCACTGAGAAACAGGATAAAGACACTCAAACTACACATATTAAGGAAGATCTGAATCAAAAAAACAAACCTCATCTCCCTTTCAATATTAAAAATGAAATAGCAAAATTAAAGATATCAGTTCCTTTGACCAAACCGGTAAAGAATGAAACTTATAGGTCACAGATAACTGAGACTTTGAACATCAGAGAGGGAGAGGATTCTGTTAATTTGAATGATGACCAACCTGAATTATTGTTTGGCCCTGAGGCCAATGGAATTCATCAACAAGGGGGAGTTCCTCCGTTTTACATCAGCCTAAATATTCATGATAAAATTTTGCATAACACTATGTTGGACTCAGGAGAATCCCACAATCTAATGCCAAAAGCAATTATGGAAAGACTCAACCTAGACATTACCAGGCCTTATAAGGATTTATTTTCTTTTGACTCCAGCCAGGTTAAATGCCTTGGTTTATTCAAAGACTTATGTGTGACTCTTGTCTAGTGCCCTGGAGGACATTTTTGTTGCAAATATCCCACCAAAATATGTAATTCTACTATCTCGCTCATGGGGATCAAAATTGCAGGGATATTTGCAGTTTGATATGTCTTATGCCACCATATCTGTTTTTGGCTAACCAAGAAAATTATATAGAGAGACCTTGATGAAGTACATGGTTAGTAGTGAGGAAAAGCCCCAATATTTTCCCATATACTCCATGCACTTAGATATGGACTCCTTCATCTTATACAATGCATAAATTGATAAAAATAAAATCACAGCCAAAGACCTTAAGTACAGAACAGTTGATAGTGAGAACATATTCCATGAGTCAATTTGGAATTTAGACTTTGATGGGTCTGTAAATAGGTTGGGGGTTGGTGCAGGAGTCTGGATCCATAATATGGAAAATAACCATGCTGAGGGACATGCTTTCATATTGAACTTCAAATGTACTAATAACATGGCTGAATATGAAGCGCTGATTCGAGGGTTACAATTGGTTAGGAAATTGGGAGCCAAAAGAGTTTCTATTATGGGAGACTCAGAGCTGATTATGAAACAGATCAGTGGTGAATATTCTGTCAACAACCCTAGGCTTGGTAGATATAGAGATACTATTTTAGACTTGGTCAAGGACCTCCTGGAATCAAACTTTGTTGCCATTCCCAGAAAACAAAACATGTAGGCCCACAGTCTGGCTACATTTGCTAGTACTTGTAAATTTCCATCTCAACCAAACCACCAGTGCACTACAAAAGTCAAACACAATCCTGTTATACCAGATAACCTGAAGTATTAACAGATCTTTTCACAGGACTCTCAGATCTATGATTTCATGAACAATGAAGGTGAATTTTGGAACTATAAGATAGATACTGACTGCACAATAGACAGTAATGTAGAAAGCAGCTTAGATGTAAATGTTTTTGATGTACATAAACCAACTAAATTTACTAAGGTAGAAATAGATAGTTTAGAAAATGTAGAGATAGATGAAATAATGGATGATGATCCTGAGATTCTTAATCTGAAAGATAATTTTTTGCCTAAAGGATTAGTACCTTTAGAGGATTTGTTTGACTCTAATGATGTAGCTAGAAAGCCCAAGATGGAACCTCTAAGAGCTGACATAGAAGAAGTTAATATAGGAACTGAAGATAATCCAAAGCTCATTAAGATATCTAAAGCCTTACCCCCAAAGGAAAAGGTCAAGTATTTAAATTTGTTTAAAGAGTTCCAAGATGTATTTGCATGGAGTTATGAAGACTTAAAATCTTATGACACCAGCATAATCCAACACAAAATACCTTTAAAAGAAAATCATAAACCTTTCAAACATAAACTAAGAAGGATAAACCCAGTTCTTATGCCATCCATAGAAAAAGAGGTTAAAAGTATGTTTGATGCCCAAATAATAGCACCCATTAGATACTCAGACTAGATTTCAAACTTAGTTACAACTAGGGAAAACACAGGTGAAATTAGACTTTGTGTAGATTTTAGAAACTTGAACAAGGTTTTTTTAAAAGATAACTACCCCTTACCGAAAATGGACCATATATTGTAAAGGGTAGTGGGCTCATCTAGGATTTCACTATTAGATGGATTCTCTGACTATAACCAGATATTAGTCCAACCTGAGGACCAACCCAAAACTATGTTTACTACTCCTTGGGGTACCTTCATGTATTTGAAGATGCCCTTTGGATTAATGAATGCAGGTGCCACATTTCAGAGAGATATGGATATAGCTTTTTCCAAAGAAATCCATGAGTTCTTAGTAGTATACCAGGGTGACGTTATATTTTTCTCTAAATCTGACAATGAGCACTTAGATCACCTCTTAAGAGTATTTATCAAACGAAAGAAATTTGGGATTTCTTTAAATCCTAAAAAGAAACTTTTCGGTCTTGAAGAGGGAAATTTGTTAGGACACATCATATCAAAAGACAGGATTAGGATAGACCCTGCTAGGATAGAAGCCTTTTTTACCATTTCCCATCCCCGAAACATAAAAGAGCTACAATCATTTCTAGGTAAGATTAATTTTCTTAGGAGATTCATCTCAAACCTAGCAGAATTAATTAGGGAATTAAATAAGATGCTAAGAAAGGAGTCATCAATCAAGTGGACATTGGAGGCCAAACAATCCTTTGAATCTATTAAGGAAGCATTAACCAAGATTCTAGTCTTGATTAGTCCTGACTTCAACAAAGATTTTATTATTTTTTCCTTTGCTTCAGAACACACCATTACATCAGTCTTGCTACAAAAGAACAATCAAGGATATGAACAACTAATAGCATTCTTTAGTAAATCCTTAAGAGATGCTACACTTAAATACAATACCATGGAAAAATAGGCATTAGCTTTGGTTAAAGCTATCAAAGATTTCAGAGTATACATCATGTACTCTCACATCATTGCTTATGTTCCAAACTATGTAGTTAAGGACCTTTTGACTCAAAATGGACCTGAAGGAAAAAGAGGCAAGTGGATTGCCATAATATTGGAATATGACATAGAGATAAAACCCACCAAGCTCATCAAAGCCCAAGGTTTAGCCAAACTCATGGTTGAATCAAACTGTCAGGCCCTTGATATCAACTTCATTAGTGCCCTTGATGATCAGGAGGAGATGGCGACTCCATAGATTAGTGAACCTTTTACTGATTCACCATGGTATGTAGATATTACATTTGTATTACTAAACTTACAAACTCCTCCTAGACTGACAAGAAATAAAGCTAGACTCTTAAAATTGAAGTCATTGAGATATTGTGTTATAGATAATGCATTGCTTTGGAAGGACAATAGTGGTATTCTCTTAACATGTTTATTAAAAGATGAAGCTGACAAGATTTTACAAGAGTTTCATGTAGGGGATTGTGGAGGACGCTTGTACTGGAAGAGTATTGCTAACAAGATTCTGAGGGCTGGTTTCTACTAGCCTACTTTGTTTGCAGATGTCAAAAAATATGTGACCTCCTATCATAAATGCCAGATTTTTTAGGGAAAGATGAAATTGTTACCCTTTCCTCTTAAACCAATTTCCACTGAGATGTCATTTCAACAATGAGGGTTAGACTTTGTTGGAGAAATACACCCCCCATCCTTAGCTCATCATAAGTGGATTCTAATAGCCACAGATTATTTTACCAAATGGATAGAGGCCATACCTTCTAGGCAAGCCACAGACACTGTCATCATCACCTTCCTAGAGAGTAATACCCTTTCAAGATTTGGATGTCCCCAGAAGTTCATTACTGATAATGAAACAACCTTTAAATCTAAAAGGATGATAGATTTTTGTAATAAATACCATATCACACTTGGCCATTCCACAGCCTATTACCCTCAAGGTAATGGACTAGCATAGTCATCCAACAAAAGCTTGGTCAATATTATCAAAAAGTTAATGGAGGATAATAAAAAGAGATGGAATAAGAAGTTAGTCAATGCCTTATGGGCAGATAGACTGACTACTAAAAGGTCCATTGGAGCATCACCCTATCAGCTAGTTTATGGGATGGATGCAGTTTTCCCATCATCCTTGGGAGTGCGAGTCATGAAAATCCTTCAAGAATGACAGGTGGAACCGAATGACATTCAAAGAAGAATAAACCAAACTATACACCTGCAATAGACTAGAGAAGAAGTGTATGTAAAATCACAGGTAATCCAGGAAAAGATTAAGAAATTATTTGATAAAAAGACTAAAGCAGATGATTTTCACATAGGAGACAAAGTCCTAAAATGGGATTCAAGGAGAGAAGATAAAGAAAATCATGGAAAATTTGATTTTCTATGGCAGGGGCCTTATGTCATTTTTGGCTACTGAAGCAACAATGCCTTTTTCTTGAGAAACATAGATAGATCAGATCTACTAAGAGGACCTGTTAATGGTAGGACGTTGAAGCACTACTTTTCCACTGACTTACAGTAGTTCATTTTACTTTGCATCATTGTATATAACATTGCAGAGTGTAGATTGGATTGGATAGTAATCCTTTGATGTTGAAGCCAGGAGAGAAGGCCCTAAGCTTTAAAAGATTTACTATCATAAGTATCAATAATTCAGATTCACAGAAGGGCACTTTTCAAGGTAACTTTAGCCACAATTCAAAGGCTACCGATCTTTAGAATTCTTGACATTTCACCAGGAAATGCCATCCCCATGTGCAGCCACTGTTAGAGTCCTCTAGTGATAGGATTCATAATTTTGAATTGGCTAAGGTTAAGCCTTATAATATTGTACATACCTTTGCTTTTTGAAAATGTTTTCCATATTAAAAATTAAAAAATGTAAAGGGGGTATGTCCTAAAAGAAATATCAAAGGACAAAAATAATAAGAAAAGATCAAAAAATAAAAATATATGAACCCCAAAAACAAAAATAGATCATGAAAGTGTGCAAGTATAAATGCCACTACTATTTTATTGTTTTATTGTTTTAAATAATGGTTGTGTGCATCTTGTCATACATGCCACAACCCATGGTAGTCAAACTGCTTAACCTTGACTATTTCATGCTTTGAATTTTATGTTTATAGTTAGAGAATGAAATCTGACCAAACAGTTTAATCTTGGTAGATCATTAGATAGGTAGAGAAAATAAAAGGAGCTCATCAGTTTAATCTAAGCCCTTGGATGATATAAGGTTAGAATTAGATATTTTACTTTTCAAAAGAAAAATAAATGATAAGGGTCTGCTAGCCTAAATGCACCCAAATAAAATGAAGAAAAAATGTTAGGGTAAGTAATGGGTAAGTAGAAGAAAGGTTGCTGAAGTATAAAGTTGATTGGATAAAAGCACATTTATCATGCTTGACCATATCTTTTAATGTGCATGAGCGGTTAACAAAGCAAAAAAATGGTTTACAACTTGATTTAATTAACTCCCCCTCATTCATTTCATCCCTTTATTTACTAATTTCCCCATTCACAAGTAAGTTCTAGTACTAAAAATAATTCAAGTCATAAAGGCTCAGAGCATTTCTCTGACTTTTGGTGGGACCAGACCCTCGACTTAATGACTTATGGATATCAAGTGTTAGAATTCCCATCATAAAATTCATGTCCCTTCATTACCCTAATAAAACCCCTTTTCCTAAGGTTAAACTTCATTTGCCTATGAAAAGTAAACAACCCCATGTTGAATTCCATTTAATTCAAAATACCCACAAAAAGATTTCATCCTAAGTATGAATTGTAAGTGAATAAAGTGCGCAAATATTACGTTTATGCTTAAGGGTATGTCCACTCCGCTCATTTCATATTAATTCTTTAACATAATACTATAGTTCCCAATATATCTTTTCCCGTATATAATTAAATCCCCTATACAATACCCCAACCCTTAGTTTAGTCATAAACTATACTTTAACCCATATTCCCGGCTTAATTTACCACTGCTCAGTAAAGCTAGAGTAATCTCGTCATTAAACCCTACCCGATAATTTAATACCATGATTAAATCCTAAATAAGCCAAAACCGCCAAGGATTAAACCCCTAGGCCCCGAAACCTATGCTCATATCATCCACACAAATCCCTTTCCCGACTGTCGTCCGATCATTATGACCCACAGTCGATATTCCACAGCCATATCGGGTTCACATGATGGCCGACCTTTACCTGCCCGATAAATTGGTTTTCCCTAGCCCCCCATCTGCTACGTGTCAAGCGATGGCATAGATCGGGTGACCCCTCCTAAATATCGCCTCCTCCATAAAAGCGGTGCAATGTCTTGGGAAAATGCCTCCCAACTGAACCCGAGAAACTACCCACTGTTCATTTAAGAATTACCCGCCAAAGAGTGACCATTGCTCAATAAAAAGGCCAAGAAGCCCTATTTCGCCTTTTTTCACTCATTTTCTATGTAAACCTCTGCAAACCATTGCGACCCCTGCCAACACCGAATTCACCAATTGACCTCAAATCCCACTCTTGAAGAAGTTGCATAGACCCCAATCAACATCTCAGTCTGTACCAGAGCCATTCAAACTCCTGTAGTTGCCGAGAACACCGAATTTGAAGTCAGTTCACCCAAATTCCAGGTATTTGAAAACAATTACCTGACACCCTTTCAAATTTAAAAACCTTCAGCCTTTAAAAGTATTTTAATTAAGTAAAATTAATTAAAATTACTTTAAATTTGAATCACACACCCTTCCTAGTTTCCTTCAAAACCTCTGAATAAACCAATACTACCTAATTCAAATCCACAAGAACTAAATTATGGCTACCCTTATCGCCATGGATGTCAGACCTATCACAACTCGCCATTTGGACCTTGACCACCTTCCTCTGGTAGACAGGGATTTTCAAATCAAAGATAGAAGTGCATATGAAGTCTTGCTCAAAATTCATTATTTGATTAAAGAAAGATATATGAACCATTCTGATGAAATTGGCCTTTGGGACTAAAATTTCTCCAAATACTAGTTTCCACAAGTACATGTTTTTCCTTAGATTATCCATATGTGCCATGCCTGTTACATTCCCAGCCATAGAGCTATAATGTCCCTTGAACAAAAAGTCTTGTTTACCATTACATCTGAGTCGATCAATGAGATGTTGCAAGTCCAACCAGGTCCAAACCTGACCCCAATCAACATTGGGGATTTGTTATACCTGTACACCAAATTTAGTCCATCAAAATTGGCCCAAATATTCCAAACTTTCATTGTAGAAGAGCAGAACATTTCAAAAGATGCCCCTCCATATGTTTCTGCCATTTTCTTTGAAAGGGGAAAGCATATTGTGACTATGATATCATGTATTTTGGGTTGTACCACATATGAATTTGTTGATGAGATAATCCTAGCCTTTATGTCCATTTTCACCCCAGGAAAGCCTCCTTCTACTTTGTACAATTATGCCCAGTTCATAGCTGAAAGAATGCATGAACAATTTACCAGAATGCACAATGAAATATTATTTAAGTAATCATCTGTAGTATATCACATGTTTTTGTATTATTAGTCAGACAGATTTCCCTTCACCATCCAAAATCTGGATACTAGAGGCCAGCCCAGGTCTGTCATATTTTGGACACCATTATTCCACAAGTATTCATCACCATACACCTACACATACTTCATTGACACTTGTGTCCATCTAGTCATGACCATGATGATAGGAAGCCTCCACCTAGGATAAGTCAAGAAATCAAAAGGGTCCTCCAATTTTCCAAGCAAGGAAAGGTGGGAGATTATTACCTTTACCAAAACCACACTGAGATAAGAATCTATGTTTGCCAAGTTGCCCCATACAAACTACCCAAATACCTCCCAATGAGGTTATTTGCTCTAGAGTATTATAGGTAGATAATGAACTCTGATGAGGTCCACTTTGTATCAGCCAAGAAAAGAACTGAGTTCAAAGTCAAAAATCAGTTAGGCCTTTTCATTTGCAATTCTAGAGAAGCAAGGTAGGAAGCAGATCAAATTCTGCAACAAATGAAGTTCCAAAACAGTTTCATATAGAGGTATGACCCCCAAGGGTTTATTACCAAAATAAGGCAAAAGGTCAAATTGGGAGCTCACATTCATCACCCCATACCAGAAATAGAGAGATATGCCAATCAATCTAAGTGGTTGGAAAACACTCTCGTAGACAGGGATAGTACAAAGGTAGATGTTGAAAATACCTTGTTTGATCTAGAGAGACAGCTTGATGAAAGCTCATTCCTGTAGGTAGCAGAGAAAGAAGGAACCATGAGTACCCTGTTGTTTTGCAGACTCCTCATAATGAGGAAAAGAATCCCAAGAGGAACAGAGAGGGAGCCTCCAGTTCAGGTATGGACACTTCAAATGTGCAATATGAAGCCATCAAGAGTAAAAGGTCAAGACTCAATCATGTTTCAGAATAGGAAGACACAGAAGGCTTAGTAGAAATAACTAATACTGAGTTAGACATGAGAAAGGGCACAGCTCCATCTAGGGAAACACAGGAGCCATCTACTTCAAAAACTCAAATGTTGGAAAGGTAGCTCAGTGTAGAAGTCTGTAGACTTGTTGATAAAGACAAGGACATTAAGGACAGGTTCAAAGAAATCAAAATGAGAAATGAGAAATTGAAGGCATAATCTTATGCACAGTGTCTCAAGCTTACACCTACCAATCAATCGAGGTTGATGTCAGCTTTTGATATCAAGGAAGGAAAAATGAAAATGTCCTTCATAAAGCCAACTGTACAACAACCAAGGACATCAACATATTTCAAGAAGATCAATTTTGAGGAATTGGCAAGGGATATTCATCCCATTGACCAAATTGAATTTCACAAGCAGGTTAGAGAAATGATTTACTCCACCCTTACAAGAAAATCCATAGCTACCCATCAGTTGAAAAATTCATTGAACAAAATTTCAGCCCAGTATCAGTTGGAAAAGACCTCCTCAAAGGCCAAAGACACCTAAATCAAGTCTTTGGAAGACATAGTGATTGAATTGGGACATGGTCCCAAAGACATCAAAGCTACTAAACAAATGATCAATAAAAAGAATGATGACATTACAGCACTCAAGAAACAGTTGAAGATACCTCAACTGCAGCATCCCCAGACACAAGAAGTCTTGGAAAACCAAACTAGGCATGAAGAGTTGATGGACTTAGTCCTCAATCTAAATTATTTAAGGGTGACAGAGAAGGAATTGGACAACCTAATCCAATTAAAGCAAACCGATATTGCCACTACCTCAGTGAATGTCATACCAGCAATTACCATGGTTGTTCCTTCCACATTGGCAGCCTCATTGGCTCCCACAGATCCTATGGCCACAGCACAACCAGCTTCCACAGAGTCTACATCAACAACAGGTACATCAGGTGAAGAAGCAACAAATTTAGTTAAATCTATGGAAGAAATGTCCATACAAACTACAGAGATGAATAAGCTCAAAGTAAAGGTGACAAGCTTGGAAATTGATTACAAGCTTGCCAAAACCATGCACAAAGAAGAAGTGCAAAAAGATGCCAGGATGAGTAAGAGATTGAAAGCCATGGAGAAGGACCTAACACTAAAAGAACCCCTTGGGAAAGCTAAGGAACTACTATGGGCCAATATCTTTGACTCTGTAAATGATATTTGGCCATCCATTCAGGTGATTTTTGAGCAAATAGATTTAATAAAGATGGCTACAGAGGCCATCCAAAGAGTAAAATAAGACAATGAAGATTTGAATGTTGATGTGGCATCAACAATGTACACTCTAGATGCTAGTCACCATAGCTTTGCAACCAGAGGACAAAGAAAAATAACAGATGAGATGATATTTTTTTTTTGTACTAAGCAAGAAAAATGAAAATTATTGATGATGTAAAGGGCACGAAAGGGTGAAATGGATGTACAGGAGATGATGTTGAGGGGTGAGGTGGGTTGATGACGTGTAATGGCCCACTCACTTTCCTATCTCACCTGAAGGGTACATGATATGTCACCAAATTCCGATGCATGGTTTTCATAAAAACTATTAACCCTTTCAGAGTGACCTCCATAGTGTTTTGTGAAGAGAGGAGGGGAGTTTTTGAAATGAGTCATGGCTGATGATTTGGTGATGCTCTGTTTAGTCATCCTGCTTTTCGACGGGTCCTCATCCTGTAACTTTCGATTATGTTAACCTATCGGAAATCCTTTGATTCCTCAGGCTGATTCCAATGAGAAACGATCCGACCCCAAACTTGTGCACACTTTAATTTCCAATTTATTAGAGTTTAGGACCCACTTTATATAGTTTAAGGTGACACTTTTTGGCTTGAAAGGTTAAGCTTGTATACAAAATATAAATAATTATTTTGAAAATGGACTACTATATAAAACATTTCCTAGTCCCTACACCCAAAGTCTTATATATATATATATATGTCTTATTTTTTTAGGAAAAGTAAAAAGTGACCTTTGACTACAACACCTTGCATTAAATAACTAGGGTGCTTGAAATCTTTACCCTTCCAACTCTTCATTATTCTTCATTTGGGATATCATCTAGGTACTAATGTAGACCATGGCCTTATGCAATACTTCCAATTGAATGACCAGGTGTCTCATATCCTTCCTTATCTCATGCATTGTCGTGTTAACACCCTCTAGGACAAGGATAGCCAGCCATGGCATGATTGTATCTAGGAATTTCCAAAATCTAAGACTCCAAGTATTGTTAGAATTAAGACTACCACTACACAGGAAAAGAAAACAAGAAGAGGATTGGAGGGACAAATCCTTTTTGAGTATTTTAAAAGACAAATCAACTCAGTAATCACTTTAAAATCCAAATAGAAACAAAATACTAAAATTACAAACCTATCTAGACATTCAACTAGGAAAATAATTTCATTACCATCCATATGTGACCTATAATTTTGCATCTCTCCCCACATAGATGTTTAAATTTATGGACCAGACTTGACAACCATATAATTTATTGCAATTTTCAACATTTACTCAATCATATTCATCATTAACCATTAACAAATAGAGTACTAACAATTTTAATTTTATTAGGTCTAGAAGTTTCTGTCGTAGATAATTTCATTTTAAAACAATAGTTTCAACATTTTCACATTGCGTTCACCTAATATCATCATAAGAAATTATGTAGAGAGAATTTTAGCAATAAAAATGTAATCAAACAATCATTGGTATGTCATGATATATCTGTCATAGGTATGTCATGATACCTCATTCATAGGGCTCAATATATCTCCATATCTTTGTCATAATATTTTCTCATATCACAGATAAGAAGGCCTAAGGAGGTTGTTTTCATACCCAAGAACTAAGGCCCATTAGGGCATTGTTACACCACAAGCCTGAGGCCCATTAGGGCATTTTCACACCACAAGACTAAGGCACATTAGGGTGTTGTTACACCACAAGATTGAGGCCCATTAGTGCGCTATGGTGTTGTAAAATATAAGAAGGCCCAAGGAGGCCACTATCATACCCAAGAACTCAGGCCCATTAGGGGGTTTTTAGACCACAAGACCGAGGGCCATTAGGGAATTGTTATACTACAAGACTGAGGCCTATTAGGGCATTGCTACACTACAAGATTGTGGCCCGCTAGGGCATTGTTAATCCATAAGATAGAGGCCCATTAGGGTGTTGTTATACCATAAGAATGAGGTACAATTTTGTAAACCCATAGGATGGAATGATCATTATATCACTTCCAATTAATTACAAGTCATAGTGTGCATTTATTTGAGGCACACAAACCCTTCCTTTTACCCTATGAAATCCATGCAATTTGGAGTATTCTTAAACAATATATATAGATATATATATATATATATATATATATATATATATATATATAATGAAGGTTTTGCGTGCATTTTGTGAAGTAGGAAAAAATTGCCTTGCATCACTAAAATGCTCACCCAAGCTTCATTTCTTGTTCAATGTGATTGATTCAAATTGTAGATTGTTTATTTTATTATTTTACCCACTTTTACATTGTTATATCTTTCTAACAATGGATTAGTAACAATGTTAAGTTTCTTTAATTGCATTTTAAAACATTTTCAACATTTTCACATTGCATTCATCCCATATCATCATAATCAATTATGTAGAGAGAACATTAGCAATAACAATATAGCGGAAAAATCATAGGTCTATCCTTATATCACTGCCATAGGTCTATCACGATATCTTTGTTATAGGGATCAACATATATCCTTCATATCTCTATCATAATCTTTTCTCATATAATTGATAAGAAGGCCCAAAGGAGCTGCTATTATCCCAAGAACTGAGGCCCATTAGGGCCTTATTACACCACAAGATTGAGAACCATTAGGGCACTGTTACACCATAAGTTTTGGGTGAAATTTTGTAGAACCATAGGATGGAATGATCATTATATCGCTGCTGATTAATTACAAGTCCTAATGTGCATTTATTTGAGGTACACAAACCATGCCTTTTACCCTATGAAATCCATGCAATTTGGAGTATTCTTTAACAACATGAATATATATGTGAAAAATTAAAAACATTTAATTGTATTAATGTTAGCTATGATTAAAAAAATACTCTCCAAGTTGAATCGTTCAATTTTTTTTGAAATGATAGTTGGGCATGCATATTGTGAAGCAGGTAAAATTCCCTTGGTTCACTAAAATGTACGTCCAAGCTTTATTTCTTGGTCAATATGGTTGATTCAAATTGTAGATTGTTTATTTTATTATTTTACACTTTTACATTGTTATATCTTTACTAAGCAGTAGAGTAATAAAAATGTTACTTTTCTTAGGGCTACAAGTCTCTGCTATAATTGCATTTTAAAACATTTTCAAAATTTCCGCATTAAATTAACCCCATATCATCATAAGTATTTATGTAGAGAGAACATTAGAAATAAAAATGCAGTAGAACAATCACAGGTATACCATTATATCTCTATCATAGGGCTTAGCATATCTCTATCACAATCTTTTCTCATATCATAGATAAGAAGGCCCAAAGAGGTTGTTGTCATATCCAAGAACTAAGGCCCATTAGGGCACTATTACACCACAAGAATGAGGCCCTTTAGGGTGTTGTTCACCACAAAACTAATTCCCATTATGGAATTATCATAATCTTTTCTCATATCACAGATAATAATTCCCAAAGAGGTTGTTGTCATACCCAAGAATTGATACCCACTAGGGCGTTATTACACCACAAGGCTGAGGCCATTCAAGGCACTGTTACACCACAAGATTGAGGTAAAATTTCACAAACCCATAGGATGGAATGATCATTATCTCACTGCCAATTAATTATAGGTCTCAACATGCATTTATTTGAGGCACACAAACCTTTCTTTTTACCTTATGAAATCCATGCAATTTGGAGTATTCTTGAACAACATAAATATATATGTGAAAAATTAAAAATATTTAATTGTATTAATGTTACTTATGAGTAAAAAAATACTCTCCAATTTGAATCATTCAATTTGGCCATGAAATGAGGGTTGAGCATGCATTTTTGTGAACCAGGAAAAAATTGCCTTGCTTCACTAAAATGCACACCCATGTTTCATTTCTTGGCCAATATGATTGATCCAAATTGTATACTTTTAAATTAGTGATTACTGGTCCAAGTTTTCATTTATTTGAGGCACACAATCTCTGCCTTTTAGTTTGTAAAATCAATCCAATTTGGACTATTCATGCACAACATAAATTTAATGAGAATTAGTTATTGTCCACCCAAATTTAATGAGGATGTACTTCATGCTATGTGAGAAGGCATGTTCCCCACACATTTAGAATGCCTCTTCGGTAATGTATAAATAGGAAGAAAATTCTGATTTGAAAATTGTAACACATTTGTGATGTTTTCATATCTTTTTTATTTTGCAACATAAGGTAGAGGCAACATACCTTTGTTTTCCATATTTAGCCAATGAAAAATGCTATACATTCTAATTATAAAATTGGTTGACAGATGGTTGGAACATGATATGATAAATAACGTCTTCCTAGGGTAATATATGGATGGAATGTTTCTCACCATATTGAAGGAATGTTACCCACCATACCTTGCATTAAATAACTAGGGTCCTTGAATTCTTTACCCTAATTCCGTATCTCCATTCTTCTTCATTTGCGATTACATTTGGATACTAATGTATACCATGGCCTTATGCATGCCTTATAATTGATTGGCTAGGTGTCTCATCTCCTTCCTTTTCTCATGAATCTAATCACTATAATACCTTGGAAGAGGATAATTAGCCATGGTTTGATTGTATCTAGGTATTTCCAAAATCCAAGAATCCAAGTATTTCCAGAATTATGACTACCACCATACATGAAAAAGAAAACAACAAGATGATTGGAGGGACAAAGCATTTTTGAGCTTTTCACAAGACCAATCAACTCAACGATCAATTTAAAATCCAAATAGAAATAGAAAACTAAAATTACAAACATATCCATATTTTCAATAGTGAAAATAGGTTCATTACCATCCATAGGTGACCTATAATTGTGCCTCTCTCCCCACATAGATGTTTTATTTTATAAATCAGATTTTGACAACCATATAGTTTATTGCAACTTTCAACATTTACTCTAGCATATTCATCATTAAACATTAAACAATAGAGTACTAACAATGCTAATTTTCTTAGGGCTATAATTCTCTGCTATGTATAATTGCATTTTAAAACATTTTCAACATGTTCACATTACACAAACCCCATATCATCATAAGAAATTATGTAGAGAGAATTAGCAATAAAAATGAGTTGGAAAAATCATAGGTTTGTCATGATATCTTGATCATAGGCCTCAACATATCTCCTTCATATCTTTGTCATAATATTATCTCATATAATAGATAAGAAGGCCCAAAGAGGTCATTATCATACCTTAGAAATGAGGCCCATTAGGGCATTGTTACACCACAAAGGAAATGTGGCTCGTCCTTGAGCTGCTCAATCCTTATTTTATCTACATGGATTAGGAACCTATATCCTTACTGAGGTTGTCTTCTTTCTCCCAGTATAAAAGGTGAATGGCTAAACAAGGAACCTGGTTTCCTTAGAGCTCTGTGAACATATTAGGAGTGGTTATCCACATGCCCCCTCCCCACAACGATGCTCTTAGAAAGAGAAACATGAAAACCAATTTTACTTTAGGTCTAGGTCCCATGCATTCCCTAACCATTTCTGTCTTCTCCCTTTTGTACCTTCTCCTTCCTTTGGTGGGTAGTGGCAAGGATTTGATCTTCCTTCCTTCTTTAAGATACTTCGAGGGTTACTAGGGTGGGGTGGCTCAAACTTAGACAACCAGTGATCATGTTTCCTCAAAGTGATTCCAACTCCTTCTACTCTCTAGAACAAGGATTCTGCCTAATTTAAAGTAATAGCTAGGGGTAAGGTCCCCCTATCCTACCATTAGGCAAGGGAGAGGAATCCCTTCCTACAACTACAAGTCCCATAGTGGGAACTATCCTGACAAAGTTCCACCATATGGACTCACAAATCCTACCTTCAAGGAGTATCGAGCTAGACTTAATGGTGAGACTATAACATAATGTGAGAACCATCTCTGTGAGAAGAGGGGGGCTCCTTGGTTCTAGACACTCATTGCAACTTAACCATATCCCATGGATGAAATATCTTTTTCTGTATTTTCTACTTACGACTCTTCTGATGCAATCTCTTCTTCCATAACCACATCACCTTACCATGGCCACTACCTAAGGCCCATTCTCTCATCATTTCCTCAATCTCTTTCAATTATAATTCAAATCCCCCTATGAGCTCCCTCATACTCCTTCGGTTTGGCACCACTCTTGTGCTCCTTCTCCTAGTTCCAACTTAAAATACCCTCATCTCCCCTAATCCTCTACTATTCAAATGCTTCCTTTCACCAATTATTTATTTCCTCAATCATCCCTTGGGTGGTATTTTATAACATTTCACACTTCTCGCTCCTTCATCATTTGGCTTCTTATGACCTTGACTCCACCATTTTGGTTTTCTGATCAGAATCACTCTAATTATGCACTAACCTAATTTACAATCTTTTTTTTATCAACTCGATATGATGGTTCACATTTGATACATGTCTCACCCCAACTAGTTTTATCTTATTTTATATGTTTACCTCAACATTAGCCTTGTTAATGTTCACCACCTCATAATTCCATGGTTTAATTTGACAACTCGCATGTTCTCTTCTGAAACACAAATTTGATTCAACAAAACACCCAACCAGTTTATTTCACTTCAATAAATATTACGAGTGCAGGGAATTAATACTTTGGTGCAACTCCCATCATGCAGTCCTAACCTTCGTTTCTAAGCCTTCACATGTTAAAGTACATTCTCATGGTGCACTTGGTCCAAAAGATTATGGTTCACGCCTTTACTTTTGTTGAAGAATTTTCATTCAAATACTTAATTATCTTCTTGGCCTTGAGTGCTCCTTTTTGTACATGTTTCTTGCATAAATCAATGCTCATTTCTTATCCTCTTATCATAATCTTCTATTGCACAATTATATGAATATATTCCCATGTAGAACGAATTTCTTGAATAATGTCATCCCAATCAATTTGTCGAGGCTCAATTAAGAAATATTACTTTTCAACTTGGTTTTCAACTCTTTGATTTCATCTTGAGCTACCTTATACTTACTGGTAAGATTATTGTTATTTTTATTTTCTATGTTCAACTTCTTGTCCTTTACATTCAACTGCTTCCTTACCATGACCAAATCATCTTTGCTTTTCTTTAGTTCAACTTCTGAAATTTTCATCTATGCCATGATCTTTATCAATCTCTCTGAGGGGTCATTTGGTTCAGATGGAACCAAAATAGTGCAAACATGATTTTAAATTGACTATTGTAACCTTTGCACTTGTTCCCACAGAATAAAAATCTCTTTATTTCTATCCACTAATTCTCCTCTTAATAACTCCTTTTATTTTTCAACATGAGCCAACATAGCTGTTTGAGCATGCTTAGTCCGAGAAATTTTTAACTTCTTTCTTAATGATTGCACCTTATATTCTTTGTTCTACAACAGGGCCTTGATGGCTTCCCTATCATTTGGATCTACTCCTAGTTTAATGATTAATTTCCTGTACTCTTTATTTTAGATATGTTGTGCTATACAATTTTTTCCTTTTCCTGTGTCAGCTAGTTGGAAACTTTCTCTAAAAGATTTTCTACTTTTCTCATTGTCAAAGAAATTTTTCTCAGGTCACTATAGATAATTTCCCATTCTTGTCTATGCAAATTTATCTTGTTAGGCAAGGGAATATCAACGACATTAATAGATAAATCAAATGTTCTAAAATCTGGTCCCGAGGGAATAGATTGAGTAACATGATGTGTAAGAGAAAGATTTAACTGATTTCTCTCTAACTCCATAACAGAGAGAAGTCTAGCTTGATAGCTTGAGGTTGCTTGAGCTATTAACTCTATTACCATACTAATTCTCATTTCATAACTCCTTTCTTTAATTTGTTGATAATTGTTCTGCAAAGTTTAAAATGAAGGAGTCTCTTCTATTTTGAATGTTGCAAATCAGTGGAGATAGAAGAGGAAGTAGTGTGCCCTAGATTTCTCAACTGAATTTGAAACCCAGACTCATTTGAAGGTCCTTTTATTAATTTGATTTGTAGTCTCTTCCTTGGATTTCCCAACTGCATTTGAAAACTAGGCTCATTTGAAGATCCCTCTATCAATTTGATTTGTATGTCTTCTTCATCCCCTGTTTGAATTTTAATCCTCTTTTGTGACTGGGAATCCTCCATCTCAACATATATATGTTTAGGGGTAGTCGTCTTCAAACTCTTCTCTTTTACCATAGGGGATTTAACATCCATTCTTTTTTGCACCCTACCACATGGCCAAGTTTCTTGATTTTCCATTTTCTCAATTTTTGGTCTGCTTTCATGAATATAAGGTGAATAACTAATTTCCACCCTTTTATTATAAATTATATGGTTATGTTCATATTGCCACTTTTCTCCTTTCTCAAAAAACAAAATACTTCATCATCACTTCCACCTATGTAAGGGCTTGTATGTTTTTTACAATAAATGACCCTACATTCCTCTCTAGATTGGAACTATACCCTTTTTGTTTAGGAGCAAAATGTACTTGCTCAACACTAAGACTTTGCCTTATAAATTGAAGAGAAAATATACTCATATGAAAAACTATTGGCCTTGAAATAAAGGTTGGGCGTGCATTTTTGTGAAGTAGGCCAAAATTTGTTTGCTTCACTGAAATGCACGCCCATGCTTCATTTATTGGCCAATCTGATTGATTCAAATTATAGATTGTTTATTTAATGATTTTACATAATTTTAGATTATTATATTTTTTATTTGAGCTTAAATATTTAGACTTCAAATTCAACAACATTCTAAGTTTTGTTTCAACTTACCTTATGTGAAAGTTGTGTATAAGTGGGAACATAGTTATGTAGGAAATTTGTCAGACATGATGCAAGGTTATATCCTAAGGTTAAGAATTGTCCAATCATGTCACGTTTCACATTTCATTATCAATTTTGTAATTGGTTTGGCCTCAGAGTGCATATTTGTGCCGAAAGTGATCATTGGCAAACATGATCAATTGTTATTTCGACAGACTTGGATTTTATTGTATGGCATTTCCTTTATGCAAATGATTATGGTATGTTGCATAAAATGGTTTTATATTTAGGTTGGAATGATAATTATCACACAATCAATTAAGTATAAGTCCTAGTGTGCATTTATTTGAGGCGCACAAACCTTGACATTAACCCTATAAAATCGATCCAATTTGGCATATTCTTGCACAATTGAAATTTTTGTGTGTAAAATTAATGTTAATTATGAGTAAAAAAGTACTTTGCGAGTTGAATCATTCAATTTGGCCTTGAAATGAAGGTTAGGCTTGCATTTTTGTAAAGCAAGGCCTTGCTTCACTAAAATGCACGCCCAAACTTCATTTATTGGACAATCTAATTGATTCAAATTGTAGAGTGTTTATTTAATGATTTTACACACTTTTGAATTAGTATATGTATACTTTGACCCTTAAATCATTTTTCTTTAGATTTCATACAAAATTCCAAGTTTTGCTTCAACTTGCATTATTTGAAAATTATGTATAGGTTTTTATTCAACTTCTTGTTTGGTAGAACAATTGTCCTTTTAGTTAAGAGAAAGAGTTCCAACTCTTTACATTAATTGTCAATCTACATGGATTTTGTTTTACAAGACTATCACGCAAAATATATGCAAGGGAAAATGATTACTTGTGCTAATGAATCTCAAACTTTGTCATTGTAATCACACTCTCAGCAATTTAACGCTCTCAAACCTTTTTCACACTCTCAAGAAATAAACACACAATGCAAAATAAAACTGCTCCATGCATTGTCACTCCTATTCAAAAAATAACAACACTCCTCGAAACCATTCTCTCAACAAATGCTAAAACACACATTCAAATGAAATGAACACACCATCATACCTACCCAAAAACCCAATCCAGTAGGAATTTGAATGTGTAATTTAGATGATGGCACTCTGCATTCTGATCTAGGGTTTGAGTCAGGTTTTGAAAATGGTGACCATGGCGGGTCATGGAGGGGGGAGTTCTGCTCCCTCCTACAATCACACAATAGTAAACAGAAACAAGGAATCTGATCTGCAACACTTCAAGGAACCAACAGAGGGGATCACTGAGGATACTAACTCATAAAAATCAAATCTCATGAACAAAGAGTGAATCATGAGGAAGATAGTAAGGAGAAGAGGAAAGAGGGCATCAGTCAGAAAGATGCACCTTTGAGGGCGACAGGGGGCTGCAAACCCAAGTTGACCATCACTTCCGAGGGTCATTTTAAGTGACCCAGCACTACAAGTGCACAGAGATCACATGGCAGAACACGCGAGCATACAAAAATTTATGGGGACTTGGCCGACGGAGAAGGCCTTACATGCATGGATAAGGTACCACTAGAAACCGAAAGGAGAAATACACCTTCACCTTGGATCGAAGGGTTTCTTCACGGTGGTGTCCACAAGCTTAGAAGATAAAGATAGATTGTTCGAGGGAGGACCCTATTTTTACGCTGCTACAGGACTGTACATGCGACCATGGGTGATGAAATTTTGTCCCAGAATGAGAAACGTTCACTTTAGTACCAATATGGATAAGACTTTACTCCCTTCCTTTAGATTATTGGATGTTGGAGTCTCTAAAGGCTATTGGTAATAAACTAGGGCATTTTATAAAGATATCGAATGTGACATTAAAAGGCAAATACACCTCCTTCGCCCAGATCTGTGTGGAAATGGACCTATTTGTGACACTCCCAGATGATATCATTTTAAAATTTTATGATGAGGAATGGGAGCAGGCAATGGACTATGAGCATGTCCCATTTAGGTGCCACAAGTGCCATGAACATGGGCACCTATATAGAGACTACCCATTAAAAAAACTAGAAAGCAACAAAAAAACCACCACAAGCAAAGATCCCAAGGGTTTCACTAAGGTGGGGGGTAAGGGGAAAGGAGGAAAGCGACACCAAAATAAAGTCAATGAGGACGGACAACTGAGCCATAATAGTTTCAAAATCTTAGAAGAAGAAATGGGAAACAATGGGGAAAACCAGAAATTGGAGACTAAGACCAATGAGAAGGATAGGGATACTAGCATGGAGGACATACCAGAGAACAGCCAGCAACAGGATGATCTACCGAGCATTATGGAGCTCAGCAGGGACCATGAGATGACCCCAAGTGAGGTGGGAACGAAGGATCATGAACTACAGGAGATTCTTGAGAAGGAAAACTTGGATCTAGAAAAGTTTCTAGAGCAGGGTATCACCAAAGGAGTTGACTCCCTACCAAAAGAGGAGTTTGATAGGGTTCAAAAACTCTTCCTATGGAGATCCCAATCGAAAATATCTAGAGTCAAAAGAAGCCATGAAATCTAATAAAATAGAGGGATGAAGACAATGGAGGAAACACCGGGGCACTCTTCCAAGAACCCAGGTAGGAAAAGAGGAAAGAAAACACAGAATGAGCTGCTAACAGAATGTGGAAACTCATGACCAACTCAGGTAATATGAAAGATCTAACCAGTTACTCTTTTAAAAATATTTCGTAATGAAGTTTACAACCTAAAATATTAGGGGCCTAGGAAGTAAAAGGAAACAAATAAATCTCAGCAGTAGAATAAAAGAAGGAAAAAAAGACATGGTTTTCATTTAGGAAAAAAAATTCTCGATGGATAAAATCAAATAAATACATAGTAAATGGTTGAGAAGGTATGAGTATCTAGAGGTTAAGGTAGATAACTCACCAAGAGGGATTCTTACGCTCTAGGATCCCCAAAAACTTGGAATCCTGGACATGGAAGCGTCTAGGAACTATCTTTTGCTAATAATACAACCTATGGGTGATAAGGAGAGTTACATGATTACAAATGTCTATGGTCCTCAAAAACTAGAAGACAAACTCAAGCTTCTCACTTCCCTTGAGGAGCTAAGAGAGAGATATCCTAATATACCCTAGATTTTGGTAGGGGATTTCAATATGATCAAATCTCTTACAAAGAAAAAAGGGGGTACCAGAACACTAGGCAGAGACTCCATTGCCTTCCAGAACTTCATAAATAACATGAGATTAGTGGATGCTAAAAAAATAAATGGCACCTTCACCTGGAACAACACGAGAGGAGGGGTTTCTCAAGTTTCCTACTATTTCTTAGAGGCCCTGACATGTAGCTTTAATCCTTCCACTTGGAGGCTCATACCATTGGTCAATCCAGCTTGAAGCCACTTTTATGGGTACACCGAGGAACAGACCTTTCAGGTTTGAAAATGTCTGGCTTTCTCACCCTGACTTCACCAACAATATTGATAAATGGTGGATGAAAGAGTTTCCATTTCAAGGCACCAAAATGTTCATGCTACAACAAATAATTAAACACATTAAATTCAGACTCAAAGATTGGAACAAAAACTTCAGGGGATCAATCAGCTTATGATCACAGATGGCTTTAATGAGGAAATAAAATCTCAAGTAGATATTCTTCATAAGGAATGGGATGACATGTGTAGGCAAGAGGATATTTTCTGGAGAAATAAATTGAGAGTACAATGGATTAAAGAAGGGGAAAGAAACACAAAGTTTTTTCACAAGTCAACTTTGAGTCACGGGTCACACAACAAAATTATAAAACTCAAAGACTCTCAAGGGAAAGAGCTTGTCACCCACAAAGAAATGGAATTTGTCCTAGTACAACACTTCCTTATCATTTCAAAGGAGCCTCTCTTAGACAGGTCATAGTTCATTAGCAAATTCATGAGTTACATTCCCAAGCTTGTCACAAAGGAAGACAATCATAATCTCAATAGGCTAGTATCCGAAGATGAGGTCAATGAAGTTATCAATGAGATGAAAAATGGGAAAGCTTCTGGCCCGAACGGTTTCAATGTGGACTTTTTCAAAGCATGATGGAAAATAGTCAAACAAGACATCCTTGAAGTGGTGGAATACTCAAGAAGATCTAGATCGGTCCTGAAGGCTCTCAATGCCTCTTTCATAGCTTTGATTCCAAAGTAGGAGAAAGCCATCACACCAGACATATTCATACCCATTGCTTTATGTAATGTGGTGTAAAAAATAATCTCAAAAGTGATTGCTAACAGACTCAAGCTCCTTCTTCCAACTCTCATCTCAAAGGAGCAAATTAGTTATGTGGAAGGAAGACTGCTTCTCAACAATATCATACAAGCTCATGAGATGGTACACTCTTTGAAATGCAACAAGCAAGCTGGTATGATCATACAGCTTGACCTAGAGAAAGCTTATGACAAGCTAAGCTAGACTTACATTACGGCAGTGATGAAAGCTTATGGTTTTGACCACAATTGGAACAGATGGGTTATGGCCCTTGCATCCATGGCCAGTTTTTCAATCTTGCTTAATGGCTCACCCTCAAGAACCTTCATGCCCTATAGGGGACTAAGACAAGGAGATCCGCTCTCCCCCTTCCTCTTTGTGCTCATGATGGAAGGGCTAGGCAGAGCGATAAAAATGGCAAGTGTTGAGGGAACAATCAAGGGTTTGAAACACACCATAGATGGAGCGATCTCAACTCACCAACAATTTGTGGATGACACTATGCTGCAGGGTATTCCCACAGTCAAGGAAGCCAAAGCTTTTAAACAAATCTTGAATGACTTTGCTATGGCCGCTGGTACAGAGGTAAGCCTAGACAAATCAAAAATTTTATTTTTTAACACTAACATTGCTATTCAGAGAAATCTTACCAGAATAATAGGGTTCCAAAGGGATCAATTACCCTCTAAGTACCTTGGAATGCCCCTTATAGACAAGCCTCTAAGCAGGGGAGTGTGGGAGCTAGTCATTAACAAACTTTAGGATAAGGTCAAGAAATGGACATGCAGATCTTTAAACTTAGAAGGGCGCCTTGTGCTCACAAAATCTATCCTGAAATCCATACCCATTTTCATAATGTCTGCTCTTCCTGTTCCTAAAGGAGTTTTACAACAGATCAGGAACATTGAAAGAGATTTTATTTGGGGTAGAGGGGAAGAGAAAAAGAAGTGGGATTTGGTAGCTTGGAACAAGTTATGCGAACCTAAGGCCCATGGAGGATTGGGGCTTCATGACCCCGAAACCCTTAGTAGAGTTTCAGGTGCAAAGCTTTGGTGGAGGTGGCTCAAGGAATCAGCAACCCCATGGGCCAAGCTTTGGAAACAAAAATATGCAAGAAATTGGTAGGAAAGGGATCATATTCAAATGTCTGGGCTTATCAAGGGCTCCCACATTTGGAATCTTTCTTGGGAAAATAGAGTTATTGTCCAGCAACACAGGTTTTGGGAGATCCGAGATGGGAACCTAGCAAGATTCTGGGAGGAAAACTAGTAGGAAGAACCAAACCTGTTTAGGGAAGAACTAACTGGTCTCAAGAATTACACTGATAACAAAGGTTTATGCATGGTAAATGACTTCTAGGAGTAGGTAAGGAACAATGGAAAATGGAGAATATGGAAGGATCTAGGCTATAGGGAAGAGAGCCCTTTGAAAGCTCAGGCAAACTCTCTTGCTATGGACTTGGAACAAAGGAAAATTTTGGTATCATCCTCGCCTGACCAACTAAGATGGGGAAGAAACACAGAAGGTAAATTTAACCTAAAAGAAGCCAAACAAATAGCTCTAGGGTTCGATTATCAAAACCATGATAAGGCATGGAAGAACCTCTGGCAGCACCCACAATGGATGAAGATAAAGTTGTTCATGTGGTTATTTCAACAAAAGAAAATTCTAACTTTGGAAAATCTTCTGAAGAAAGGTTTTTTTGGCCCATTCAAATGCTATCTGTTAGAGCCTAGGTTGACCTCAGGCTGAATTGAAGCAATTCTAGGGTAACCACAAACCACGCTTAACCTGGTAGCTAGACCTACCAGGTCGGGAGAGGGCTCTCTCCTTATGGATCTCAGTCAAGATGACTGGATCAGATATGGATTTTAGGCTAGGTATAGTAGCTCTAGGGTTTTTGATTGATTTTTTAGGTTTTGTTGCTAGATCAAATGGAGCAGGCAGTTTTGGGTCTAGGAAATGAAGTCAGGATGCAGGGTGTTCTATTGGGCCAGGTAGGTAGGAGCTTTGACACTTGAAATTGAGTGAGATGAGAGGTCTAAGACTAGTGAGGAGCTGAGGAGGGCATGCAAGGATCATGTATCCTTCTCAAATAGTAGAAAACATAGAAAACTGAATGCCTTCCCAAGGCAGAGCAATGTAAACAATGAATTCCACCTATCTATCTTGATGTCATTCAGCTAGAATCAATGAATTAGATTGTGGCACACATAAAACATGAGAAAAACTGATAACAAAAGAAGAAACTATGCAATAGCAACTTACCACAAGTATCCCATAAAAATAGCTACAAATCCTGTTTTATTTCCTTGCCAAACTGTTGATAAAGGTGTACAATGTAGCTCAGAGCATCCAAGAGAGTCCAACCTTTGCTAATGACAAAAAAAATACATAATATAGACATAAAACCACCTATGCTAGCCATCATGGGTCGAATCCAAGGGATAAGGAACTGTTATAACCATTTCCAAACAAGGAACAAGAATATAGGCAATGGAACACCTTTCCTCTATAAGCATGGAAACTAATTCATTAACCCCCAAACCAACTCAAACTGATGAATCTAGATCATTTCACAATTAAATTTACATACCATAGCATTAATTACAACCATAAATTCATACATGAAGAGAGAAAAAGTCAACTTGCAGAGAAACTAGGCGAAAACTGGATTTTTTGGGCAAACTGGTTCTATGCACAGTGCCACTAGCCAGGTGTGTAGCGCCACTTCAGACCCAGTTTCAGAAGCCTTCCGCTTGGCCAAATTGAGCCTACGATATCTCATTGGAAAGGTATTCCTGTCTTGTTTCTGTCACATCTTGAATTTTTTCATTTGGAGGTCATTGGCCCCTTCAAAAGTGAAATCTCCCAAGGTTGCTTCTATGTGTCCAAAAAGAGGCAGAGAGGTCATTTTTTGGTAGTTTTTTGACCTTTTAGTGACCTAGTTTTGCTCAAAAATTGATGATATTTTCTGGGTTTGATGATATCATCATGCTAAATCCAAATATATAAGCCATTTATTCAAAAAGCCTCCAACGAAAAGCACAGCGCCGGTGGCACTGCGCACCTATGGCAATTTTCTGCATTCAAAATTTCAAAATTTGAAAATGGAAAAAATTTATCAAAACATGCCCAGATTTAGCACAAGGCACCACCATTAGTTTCTTTGATGGGATATTGAGGCTTCAGCCAATATTTTCAACTTGTCTTGCTCCTTTTTGCTCCTTAAGACCTTCTTCGACCTAGCCTTAAGCTTCCTCATTCTTATATTGCAGATCTTGTTGTGAGTCATGTAGTGGTAGGCCATGTGGCGAAGCATCTTCTTGTCTCTGTTGGCCATCTCAATCAGCCCCTCAAGGTGTATATTAACCCTCTCAAGCCAATTTTCCTGGTCATTCTCGATCTCTTGTTCAATTGAAGTCAACTTGACCTTAGCCTTCATAGCCTTTTGCCTATTTTCCTTGATCATTTGGAGCTCCATGAGGACTTGCTTGTCGCTCAATCGATTTTTTTCTTGCTCTAAATATTTGATGACCCACTTATCCCTCTCTAAGTTGTCTGAAAAGGCTTGTATCTCAGCCTCTTTTTCTTTTATGACCATGTCTTTGGCAGTCTTTGGATCTTGAGTTTCCAAGTCAATGACATAAACTCCTTGTGTCTCCTCACGATCAACAAGGTCAAAATCTCTTTCTTGCTCATCACCAAGATCCTTCTTATGCATATTTTTCTTGCCTTTACCTTTGCCCTTACTTTGCTACTCAACCTGTACATGTTTAGCTGAAAAAGAAGGCAAAACCCCTTCCACTCCTTGTGGAGATAGCATTTTCCTGTAGCCTGATGATGAAGGTGAGAACCCTTCCACACCCTATGGAGATAATACTTGCCTAGCAGCTGCAAAAAGTTTCCTAGTTCCCCTCTCATATGTCACAAACACTAGCACTCCAACAGTTTCAGTCTCTTTGACATTTTCATGTCCTGAAGGTCCACCTTCTTCATGATGCACTAATAAAAAGATTTGTGGGCCTTTGAACATCTCATGAGAAATGAAAGTCTCCCATGGCATGTTAAGAAGGTTCAGCTGATGTAGGACAATGATTTTAATCAAAGAATAGTGTAAAATGCTATCTAACTATTGGGGATATGGTTTCTTCTTTACAATAAGTGCCATCTTCTCAATGTTTCTGAACATGAAGTAAGGAATATTCATCATTCTTACTCTAGTGAAATGCATCAACATTCTAATGTGGTAGTCATACAATCAGGAGAACCTACCTTCACAAGTAAAGTACTTGATAATGATCTTCATCAATGGAGCAAACCTGTCTTCCAAAAACTTGAAGGGGAATACTCCCTTGAGTTTATCTTTGTATCTAGCCTTGATGTAAGTCTCATAGTACTCCCTGTCAATATCCTGACCTTTGTTCCATTTTTCACCCAAATCTAGAATACTTGTAGCCTCTGAAATGATAGATGGTGATAAGGTGAATGTAATTCTAGCAAGGGATACTTCATTGTTGTCCAAATGTGTCACAAACAACCTTGCTAACTCATGATGAAATTTAACCCTTTAAACCATTTCACAAAACCAAAACATGACTGGTGTTTAAAGAAAGAAATGGCAAGTGGGCATGCTTGCAACTCCCTCAAACTAGTGGGCTCCTCTCTGATAACACTTCCTCCTTTATGAGGCTTCTTGTGTTGTATGTTTCTCTCCCTGGAACTATCACTAAGGGTATATTCTTCAAGCTCATATTCATTGTCTCTTTCCATTGTTTTTATTGTTGTGATCACTTATGGTGAATGAATAGATAGAGTGGATGAATGAAAGATGAGTATGAAGAGATTTTATGAATGAGTAGGTGACAGTGAAAGGGAGTGTGAATGGAATTTAGGGAGTGAGTAAGGTTTGGGGATAATGTAGGGTTTAGGGATGTATGTATGATTTAAGTGTGTATGGTTTTGGGGAGAATGTATAGGATTTGGGAAATTTGTATGTGGGAATGGGATTAAGGGAAAAATAGCAAATGGATGAGATAAGAAAGAAATAAATGAGTAAGCTTTTAAATTTTATGAGACGGTTTAGTGAAAACACTAGGGTTTGACTTTATGAGTGAGAGAATAACTAAGACTTGCTATAAAAACCCTTTTTCAACAAGAAATACTGAGGTACTTACTTGCAAAGAGGTAAACATGGATGAATTTAGCAATTTGGAGAAATTTGAAGCAATTTGGAGGCTTGGCTGCCAGGTGCGTATAGCCTCACCCAGGTGTGTAGCGCTTCCTAGGTGCTTAGATCCCGTGTAAATTTACAATAGGAATGGCTGCCAATCGTACAACGCCTCCCAGGTGCGTAGCACCAGCCTCTGGTACGCGGCACTGGTCTGATTTTCTCCAAAAACGCAACGATTGCACACCTTTGCTCAATGACAATTAGAAATTGCATTTTTGGCTCTCCTTTAGCATTTGAATCTCAACATTAGCATAATGAAATAATCCAAATAGATATGGCTTTATATGACTTTCACATTTTAACATTTGATGGTGAAAACCCACTTTTGTAATGTCTATGTGCTTTCTCAAATACTCTGTTTTTTGGATGCTTGATCTTTTGCTTGGATAGGTGAACTAATTCTCAATTTCTTTGACTTTTTGTAGTGGCAAGTACTTGGCGATATCACCAGGTGACCAAGATCAGCATGGAACCATTTATTACATATTAAATCAATAAAATTACATGAAATTTAACCATAAAATACAAATGCTCTGTTTTCACCTCAAAACTAGTTTTGAGGTGAGAACTTTATTAGGCTTACAAATTAAGAAATTAGTATTTTTATGATCATTATTATCATCCTCATGTGTCTTCTGACCATTATTAATCAATATTCACTGAAATTTGACCATGGTAAAACCCTAATGCTTAATGAGACTGAAACCCTAAGACCTAAGACCTAATTGATGAAATGAACTCAAAATAAGAATGAATCATTGACTGAAAAGTATGAAAGGAGGTCAGTAGATATATGTCATGAGGGAAAAAAATTGAAATGAACCCTACCATCAATAGATCCATTACCTAATGGAATGCAACTCATCAAAATGGGACTCCTAGTATGAAATGCAAAAGAGCAGATTTTGATCACTAATGGTAGTGTGAAGACACTGACACTAACATTGGCTCCATTGGGGATGGTAGCTCCTTGGAGGTGCCAAGAACCATAGATCTTTGGGAACATGTAGATTAGTGCCTCATCCATTAGGCAACAGAGTCAAAAAAAAACTCAAACTAAAATGCATGACTGAATACTGATGACTTCAAGACACAAACTGACTTGAAATTGACTCAATACTAAAGCACAACTAACAAACTGGAAAAGACGCTCGAAGTGGAGCTTATTCAATAAAACGTAATCTAATTGTTCCATTCATCACCTGATCAATTGAAATGAAACAACCAATGCAACCAAGTAAGCATTCTAGTTGTTGTTTGAATTCTCCAAAAGTGCTTGTTTATGAACAACAAAAGAGAACTACTGAAAGGCAACTCCCATGAAAACTTGTAAATAGATCCGTTGAATAATATGGATTCTCTATCCGACTCCAAAAATACTGCATAAGGATCTTGAAATTCATGTGCACTGGGACTTAGCTCATCCAATGGATTACTTTGCTTCTCCTCATACCATGAATGCAAACTTTCATCTGAGCTTTGTGACAAGACTCCTGCTAAAAATGACAAAGAAACCGGCTGCCGAATAAAATTTGTATCAATACCTGTTTCAAGCTCACAGGTATCTAATGGAGAAGGAATTTGACTGTAGACATCATCCAACCTATCAACTATTGGATTGTGAAAAACTTGAAAAGACTATTGCAACCCATTTTCTGTTGGTTCTAATGAGATTGCATGATTTTCTACAGGTTGCTCATCCTTTACTGAAGATGTACTATGCGATTTTCCCTTCAAAAACTGAAATGATTCAAAACAGAATGGTACAGAACCATCTTGCATCATTTGATCATATGTTCCAGCTTCCAAGTCTTCATCTGCAATCTGACATTCAGTGGCATTTGGGGGCTGAAAATCTACACATGAGAAATCTTGAACAAGGATTTCATTGCCCTCTAGATGGTCAAGATCGAAATTTTTCGATGGTTGATTTCCAATAGCACGAAATTTGTCTTTGATGATATAAAATGAAGCAAAACAAAAAGGAAAATATCCTTCAGTTACTTCAAATTTTTCTTCACTTTCCTCCTCACTTCCATAGCTGATATACAACGGCTCACCACTATACTCGAACTGCTGAAAGTGAACTTCCTCCTTCCACAAACCAGCTGTAGATTTATCTGCAAGACTAGCTTCTGTTTGGAGAACATAATCATCATCATACTGATCAAAATTAGGCAAATCATCAGTATAAAACATATCATCAAGCATACATGTCAAATCAACAGATCTCTTTTCTCCAAGATGATTTATAAAACAATCATTATTAGATCTATGACAACTGGGATAAGCAAGAAAATGTTTTGGATCGGCCACTTGTTCTTCTTCAATTAGCGATCTATGGTCTTGAACATCATACTCATTCTTTGTGTGATCTTTTGCATCATCTCTTCCACTGCACTTACCAAAATGTCAAGCTTTACCTCTAAAGATGTTGATTCCTCTGGATCTATGTTCTTCATCTCTTCTTCCTTCAACTTTGTCCTTCTGATCAGTAGATTAGCCTCGACATCTACTGCACTGTTTTGCATCTCTTCAAGTGTTGCAAGGTTCCTTTCTCTCAGCTGAAACTCCATTTCTAGATCAAAGGCATCCGGGTAGTGCAAAAGAGCAGATCCAGGAGGAGGTCTTATATTAACCGGCACCGAAAAATAGACTTGGTTAAATCTAGCAGGAAATTGTTGTACTGTCTCCTTTGGCTATCTTTTTAGCCGATTATACTCTTCTATAATCAAGAAAGGGTTTTTCCTGACCACCAACTTTTCAAGGAAAACTTTGACGAACTACTAGAAATCTGAGATGCTCGCATCAGGCAGGGTTTTGAACCAACTCTTGACTTTGCCTTGCAAAGAAAGAGTTAAAGCCTAATACTGACATCCTCTTCATCAACTTCAAAAAGGTCAAGGAAAGACTCAAAATTCAGTACATGTCTCTCAACATAGATGTTGTTGCAGTCACCATCAAATCTTGGTACATATAGGTAATGATTTTTAGGGAAATCATGGGATATAGGAGGTAAAATTAGAGGCTTGTATCTATCTGAAATTTTACAAGGTATAGGAATATGTTCAGAAGGTGAAGAATCAGTCTTGGTCTCTTGAGGTTCATCAGTTTGAAAATGGTCATCATAAGATTCAGAAGAACGTTCTTGATCAAGATCAAAGGCATGCGAATATTTGGTATTCACAATCTTCAAAGGGAAAGAATCAAATGCAGGTCTAGGATCTTCTCTCAAATACAATATACTTTGTAAAGCCTTCTTGACATTCTCATGAAAAGAGAAGAAATAATTTATAACAAAGAACATAATGTCTTGGATAAAATTCCAACTTGAGATACCTGATGTTTCTATATTGTCCTTTCAAGTTTCTGCAGGTCAGGTTCATCCTCCAGTGGAGTCATTGGATTTGATCTCAAAACTGACTTAGAGTTGCCAGGTGAGTGATTTCAGCCTTCCGATGGCTGATCGTTGTCCACCATCAACAATCAGATCTAAACATGATACATTTTACTGAGGAACATAAAACTATGTTCCCCATTATGGTCACCACTATGTTAGAGCCTAGATTGACCTCAGGCTAAATTGAAGCAATTCTAGGGTAACCACAAACCATGCTTAACCTGGTAGCTAGCCCTACTAGGTCGGGAGAGAGCTCTCTCCATATAGATCTCAATCAAGATGACTAGATTAGATATGTATTTTAGGCTAGGTATAGTAGCTCTAGGGTTTTTGATTGATTTTGTTGGTTTTGTTGTTGGATCAAATGGAGCAGGCAGTTTTGGGTCCAGGAAATGAAGCCAGGATGCAGGGTGTTCTATGGGGAGAGGTAGGTAGGTGCTTTGACACTTGAAATTGAGTGAGATGAGAGGTCTAAGAGTGGTGAGGAGTTGAGGAGGGAATGCAAGGATCATGTATCCTTCTCAAACAGTATAAAACATAGAAAACTGAACATCTTCCCAAGGCAGAGCACTATAAACAATGAATTCCACCTATCTATCTTGATGTCATTCAGCTAGAAGCAATGAATTAGATTGTGGCACACATAAAACATGAGAAAAAGTAATAACAAAAGAAGAAACTATGCAAAAACACCATACCACAAGTATCCCATAAAAATAGCTGCAAATCCTGGTTTATTTCCTTGCCAAACTGCTGATAAAGGTGTACAATGTAGCTTAGAGCATCCAAGAGAGTCCAACCTTTGCTAATGACAAAGAAAAATAAATAATATAGACATCAAACCAACTATACTATCCATCAAGGGTCAAATCCAAGATTTAAGGAACTATTACAACCATTTCCAAACAAGGAACAGGAATATAGGCAGTGGAACAACTTGCCTCTATAAGCATGGAAATTGATTCATTAACCCCCAAACCAACTCAAGCTGATGAATCTACCCCCTAAGATCATTTCACAACTACATTTGCATACCGTAGAATTAATTACAACCATAAATTCATCCATGAAGAGAGAAAAAGTCAAGTTGCAGAGAAACTAGGCGAAAACTGGATTTTTTGGGCAAACTGGCTCTATGTGCAGTGCCACTGGCCAGGGGCGTAGCGCTGCTTTAGACCCAATTTTGGAGGCCTTCCCCTTGGAAAAATTGAGCCCAAGATATCTCATTGGAAAGGTATTCCTATCTAGTTTCTGGAGCATCTTGAATTTTTGCATTTGGAGATCATTTTCCCTTTCAAAAGTGAAATCTCCCAAGGCTAAGTTTGTGTGTCCAAAAAGAGGCAGAGAGGTCATTTTTGGTAGTTTTTTGACCTTTTAGTGACCTAGTTTTGCTCCAAAATTGTTGAGATTTACTAGGTTTGATGCTCTCATCAT
Organism: Pinus tabuliformis; assembly: GCA_031772625.1. Lineage (NCBI taxonomy): Eukaryota > Viridiplantae > Streptophyta > Pinopsida > Pinales > Pinaceae > Pinus > Pinus tabuliformis. Next base: position 499,842,741 of record CM062810.1, on the reverse strand, counting down.
GTTGAATCCCGATATATAAGCCATTTCTTCAAAAAGTCCTCCAGTGAAAAATTTTTTGCGTTCAAAATTTGAAAATGCCAAAAATTATCAAAACTTGCCCAGCTTTGGCACAAGGAACCACCATTAGTTGCTTTGATGGGCTAGTGAGTCTTCAGCCAAATTTCAACTTGTCTTGCTCCTTTTTCTCCTTAAGACCTTCCTCAACCTAGCCTTAAGCTTCCTCATTCTTATATTTCAGATCTTGTTGCGAGTCATGTAGTGATAGGACATGTGGCAAAGCATCTACTTGCCTCTGTTGGCCTTCTCAATCAGCCCCTCAAGGTGTATATTAACCCTCTCAAGCCAAGTTTCCCAGTCATTATCAATCTTTTTTTCAATTGAAGTCAACATGACCTTGGCCTTCTTAGCATTTTTCCTATTTTCCTTGATCATTTGCAGCTCCATGAGGACTTGCTTGTTGCTCAATTACTTGTTTTCTTGATCTAGATATTTGATGACCCACTTAGCCCTCTCTAAGTTGTCTGAAAAGGCTTGTATCTCAACCTCTTATTCTTTTATGATCATTTCTTTGGCAGTCTTCAGATCTTGAGTTTCCAAGTCAATGACATCAACTCCTTGTGTCTCCTCATGATCAAAAAGGTCAAAATCTCTTTCTTGCTCATCACCAAGATCCTTTTTGTGCTTATTTTTCTTGCCTTTACATTTGCCCTTGCTTTGCTATCCTGTTTAGCTGAATAAGAAGGCAAAGCCCCTTCCACTCCTTGTGGAGATGGCATTTTCCTGTAGCCTGATTATGAAGATGAGACCCCTTCCACACCCTGTGGAGATAATACTCGCCTATCAATTGCAAAAAGTTTCCTAGTAACCCTCTCATATGTCACAAACACTAGCACTCCAACAGTTTCAGTCTCTTTGACCTTTTCATGTCTTGAAGGTCCACCTTCTTCACGATGCACTGATAAAAATATTTGTGGGCCTTTGAACATCTCATGAGAAATAAAAGTCTCCCATGGCATGTTAAGAAGGTTCAGCTGATGTAGGACAATGATTTTAATCAAAGAGTAGTGGAAAATGATATTTAACTATTGGGGATATGGTTTCTTCTTTACAGTAATTGCCATCTTCTCAATGTTTTTGAACATGAATTAAGGAATATTCATCATTCTTACTCTAGTGAAATGCATCAACAGTCTAATGTGGTAGTCATACAATCAGGAGAACCTACCTTCAAAAGTAAAGTACTTGATAATGATCTTCATCAATGGAGCAAACCTGTCTTCCAAAAACTTGAAGGGGAATAATCTCTTGAGTTTATATTTGTATATAGCCTCGATGTAAGTATCATAGTACTCCCTATCAATATCCTGACCTTTGTTCCATTTTTCACCCACATTTGGAATACTTGTAGCCTCTAAAATGATATCTGGTGATAAGGTGAATGTAATTCCAACAAGGGATACTTCATTGTTTTCCGAATGTGTCACAAACAACCTTGCTAACTCATGATGAAATTTAGCCCTTTCTACCATTTCACAAAAACCAAAACATGACTAGTGTTTAAAGCAAGAAATGGCAAGTGGGCAAGTTTGCAACTCCCTCAAACTAGTCGACTCCTCTCTGATAACCCTTCCTCCTTTATGAGGCTTCATGTGTTGTATGTTTCTCTCCCTGGAATTTTCACTAAGGGTATCTTCTTCAAGCTCATATTCACTATCTCTTTCCATTGTTTTTATTGTTGTGATCACTTTTGGTGAATGAAGAGATAGAGTGGATGAATGAAAGATGAGTATGAAGAGATTTTATGAATGAGTAGGTGAGAGTGAATGGGAGTGTGAATGGGATTTAGGGAGTGAGTAGGGTTTGGGAATAGTGTAGGGTTTAGGGATGTATGTAGGGTTTAAGTATGTAGGGTTTTGGGGAGAATGTATAGGATTTGGGAAATTTGTATGTGGGAATGGGATTTAGGGAACAGTAGCAAATGGATGAGATAAGAAAGTAATAAATGAGTGAGCTTTTAAATTTTATGAGACAGTTTAGTGAAAACACTAGGGTTTGAATTTATGAGTGATAGAAACACCAAGACTTGCTATAAAAACCATTTTTAAACAAGAAACACCAAGGTACTTACTTGCAAAGAGGTAAACTTGGATGAATTTAGCAATTTGGAGCGATTTAAAGCAATTTGGAGGCTTGGCTGCCAGGTGCACAGAGCCTCACCTAGGTGCGTAGTGCTTCCCAGGTGTGTAGCATCCGTGTAAATTTGCACTAGGAATGGCTTCCAGGTGCGTAGCGCTGGCCTTTGGTGCACAGTGTCGGTCTGATTTTCTCCAAAAACGCAGTGATTGCACACCTTTGGTTAATGACACTTAGAAGTCGTTTTTTGGATCTCCTTTAGCATTTGAATCTCAACATTAGCATAATGAAATAATCCAAAGAGATATGGATTTATATGACTTTCACTTTTTAACATTTGATGGTGAAAACCCACTTTTGTAATGTCTATGTGCTTTTTCAAATACTATGCTTTTGGATGCTTGATTTTTTGCTTGGATAGGTGAACTGATGCTCAATTTCTTTGACTTTTTGCAGTGGCAAGTACTTGGCAATATCACCTAGTGACCAGGAGCAGCATGGAACCATTTATTACATATGAAATCAATAAAATTACATGAAATTTAACAATAAAATACAAATGCTTTGTTTTCACCTCAGAACTAGTTTTGAGGTGAGAAGTTTATTAGGCTTACAAATTAAGAAATTAGAATTTTTCTGATAATTATTATCATCCTCATGTGTTTTCTGACCATTATTAATCAATAGTCACTGAAATTTGACCATGGTAAAACCCTAATACTTAATGAGACTAAAACCCTAAGACCTAAGACCAAATTGATGAAATGAACTGAAAATAAGCATGAATCATTGACTAAAAAGTATGAAAGGAGGTCAGAAGATATATGTCATGAGGGAAAAAACTGAAATTAACCCTAACATCAGTAGATCCATGACCTAATGGAATGAAACTCATCAGAATGGGACTCCTAGTATGAAATGCAAAAGAGAAGATTTTGATCATTAATGGCAGTGTGAAGACACTGACACTAACACTATCTGTGTGCACACAAGAGGAGATAATGGAACACTTACTCAACCTTTTCCCCTGCACCTCAACATTGTGGGATTGGGTGGCCTCAGTCTTCAGGAAAACTGACAGGGATGGCCTCAGTATTACTAACACTTTGAGGAATTGGAGAAGGAACTTCTCAGGCAATGAGATCATCAACAACACTTGGACTCTGGTTCCACGCTTCTTAATCTCAAACGTCTAGAAAGAATGCAATGGCAAGCTTTTCAAGGGAAAAATTGGCTCAACCCAAAACATTATTGCACGGATATTAAGACATCTCAAAGACATTGTTGGTGCCATGTTAGGGAGACCTCCTGAGAACCCGACTCTACCCCAGGACACTCGTATACTGCTGCAGTTGGGTCTCCATTCACTAGTTCCCCAGAGCATACACAAGGATGTGAGCCAGATAAATGTTGGTAAAGACTTTTGGCAACCTCCTCCTCATGGTTTCTTGAAAATTAACATAGATGGAGCCTCTAAAGGAAACCCAGGGATGGCTAGTTTTGGTGGGGTCATCAAAGATGAGTAGGGGTGCATAAAGGACATATTTCATAGCCATCTGGGAACTACCACAAATAACATGGCGGAGCTCATGGCCTTAGAGCAGTGCCTGGAAATACTAATTGAGTCAAATTCTCATAATTTCATCATTGAAGCAAACTCGGAATTGGTTATTAATGCAGCCAAGAAGATCTGCAATGGAAAGGAACCTAGAAAAGTATCAAAACATTGGCAACTTTTGCAAGTCTTTTAGCATATTCATTCCCACCTTCAAACCCTAAGAACGGCCAGCTTTGTTCATGTGCAAAGAAAAGCCAATATGCTAGTTGATCGTCTAGCGAATGAAGGAGTGTTTTGCAAAGAAATTTATAGAAAGTATGCATGGGACTCAACACCCTCGGGGAAATTGCGTGAGGATTGTCAAAGATAGGCAGACAAAGACATGGAAAACTTCCAAACTATTAGGACTGAACAAGAAGGAAGACTAGTGGAAGCAAGAGAAAGCGGAAGTGGAAGTCATTTTTAACCGTTAATTTTCAAAGAAGAAGAAAAGGAAAAAAGGGGGAAGATAAATGCTTAAAATAGAGCTTTACACAGGGAGAGGCACTTAGTAAACAACAGGTCTCTTCACTGGTCGTCGACCATGGATCTTGACAGCCTGTGTAATCTAATGGCCATCAGGCAGAAAAGCAATCGAAGGTTAACCAACAAAGCGGACCCGATGCTCTTTAGTCTAACGATTTATAATCCTCATCAGGTCCGAAAAGGCAATTATAGACCATGTAGGTTTCAGCTCCGATATCTCGGAGGACCGTCAGATCAATCGCCAGGTTCTACAAGCAATCAGAGCTTAAGTTTCAAAACGGACTTGAACTTTTATAAACCAATGGCTCACAATCATTTTGGGTTCATGAACCGGGTAAAAGGGGCTCAGGTTACCAAGGCGAGAGTGTTTGTGAGTGTCGGATCACACGAGATCTTAGATGGTTTTAGGTTTGTTTCAGGTTATGGATTTGGTTACCCTTCATAGCATTAGCCCTTGTTGATCCTTACTTTATAAAGCCATGTAACATATGTAATCTTTCTTGCAGTTAATAGAAGGCTCCACTCTTATTTGACCAAAAAAAAAGAAATGAACACACCATCAAAATATAATAGGAATTAAATATTTGTCACACCAAGAAAGAGAACAATAGAGGACCTATGTTGTTATACAATACAAAGGTTATAATTCTGCAATCATTAAAGCATGAACATGACTAATAATAATTGTAACAACAATCACACTTGAATTATAATTGGGAGGAAATAAATCAAACAACTTAAGTACCATCCTAACCAGTGATCCCTGCTAACCTGTGAGTTCTATGTTTCTCCCTGACCCTTGTCCCCTTCTTGCTACTACACCTACTCCTTCCTCTGGTGAGCGATGGCTAGACTTCGATCACATAGCCTTCTCCATTATTTACTAATGTTTATTAGAATTGTTGCATGTCTTACATCATTGGAAAGACATCTTAGTTGTAACTTAATTGAAATTTTATTATGGTATATATATGCACTTTGATATAATGTAACATGATTATGGTTTTGTTTCATATGTTGTAATATTAGAAATATAACATAAATATTAAATATTAACTGAAATAAATATTAACTTTTCATTTTGAATGTTTTTTTTTTTGTAGAACACAGGTCTTCTAAAAGATCCAGTTGATCTTGAGATCGATCTAGATTATGTTGGCCCTGGTTCAAAGATTTGAGATGACGATGATGAGGTAGATGGAGAGGACATCGAGGCAGACACCAATGATGATGACATTGATGATGATGATGGGAAATCTTTTGGTAGTAGCCAGTGACATTGAACATATAGACTCCATCATGGATCATTGTTGATAAATCGTTATGATGGCTCTGTTCATGTTTATTATCATATGTATCATTTTCACCTGCAATACCATCTTGGGTTGTATTATTTTGACTTATATCATTTGGACATGTATTATCTGGGCCTGCATTATGTGTATTTGGTCATGGACCAACAAATTTGTTTATTAATAATATAAAAATAGTGATTATAGTAAAAACAAAATCTTGTTATTTTATTCCAATGTTGTGGTGTGGTTTATAACTATAAGAACTTGAAATAGCTCTGCTCTGGAAATATCTATGATGTGAATATGGGCTTGTATTATGTGTAGCTATTCTTGACCATTTTTTTTTATTATTATTAATAAAAAATATTGGTTACAATTACAAAAATAAAATAAAAAATAAAAAATTTTGCTTGTCTGTATAGATGTCCATTTTCCTAAAAATTATTTATAAATTGTATACTATAAAATATTTCAAATGTAATATTACTTACTCTATAATCATATAAGTTATTTAAGATACATGATATACTTAACTAATTTAACTGAAGTAAAAAATATTAAATTAAGAAATGGAAACTATAAAGGAAGCATCATAAGTTGTTAAAATGGAAGCGAAATGTGGCTCTAAAATGGAAGTAAAATTTGATATTAAAGTGGAAACCATACTTGGAGCTATTATTGGCTCTAAATACGAAGCTAAATTGGTTTCTTAATAGGAAGCACAATTGGAGGTTAATGAAGAAACAAATCCCAACATTAAAAGGAAGAAAACCTTCCAAATATAATGAAGCAAACCATGAGGTTAACAAGGATGAAATTCTGGAAGAAAAAAAGGAAGCAAAAATGGAAGCCAAACTTGTTGCCTAAGAAGCAAAAAAATAAGCAATTTAGGTAGCAAAGAAAGAAGTAATAATGGAAGCAATACTAGCAACCAAAATTGGCATTACTTGAGAAACATAAATAAAAGAAATTCAGGTAGAAAACAAAGAAACACTAATGGAATCAATATTAGAATCCAAACTTGGCATTCCCTAAGAAGAAAACAAAGAAGCCATTCACGTAGCAAACCAAGAAGTAATAATGGAAGCAATGTTAGAAGCAACAAAAGATACTATAATGGAAGCCATATTAGAAGCTAAGGAAGATTCCATAATGGAATCAAAGATCGATTCAACAAGCGATGCCATATTAGAAGCAGAACTCGATGCAAAAATGGGTGTTATAATGGAATCATATCTTGGCGTTAATTAGGAAGCCAAAAAAGAATATATATTGGATGCCATACTAAAAGAAAAACAAGAAGCACAATTGGGGATCAAAGCTAGAAGTACAAATGGACTAAAAAATGGAATAAAGAGTCGAAGATATAATTACTGACACTATTTCCGGTGCCCAAGTAAAGATGCCAGTTAATGTTGGGTTTAACGACATCAATGGAAGCCAATGCACATGTTCAAAAACACTAGATTCTAACTCTAATGGATTGTTTTGTTGTGAAATATTAGGTGTCAACACCCTAGTAGTTCTTCTGACAAGATATTTCCTCCTAGGAAGAGAAAAAATACTAAGAATTCCATTAACATTGGTACTTCTCCTATTAACCCTACTACTCTTGTGGTAAGACATTTCTTCCGCAATAAAACCACCCCTACCTTAACAATAGATAGGCCTTTGATATTTTTGCTTTCTTTCCTTTTGATTTTAGTGGACACCCTAGTGCTCCTCATCCTTTTCTACATAAATATCATGAGTGGGTGGCTAGATTCAATGGTTTTGATGTCACTACCACTGAAAGGCACGTTCATATTGGGAATTGGGTCCTAGATGCATTAAAGAAGAAAATGTGGTCATGATGTTGTTTTCCCTCTCACTTGATGGAGAAGCTAGGGATTGGTATTTATCCTTCCTCAAGGGAGTTTCTGTGATTGGGATACCTTTCACAACATTTTCAAAAAGAGATAGCCTAATAAGTTAGATTTAGCACTTCTCCTTGAGAAAATCCCTTTTAGAAACAAGACTGAGACAAAAACTGTGAAAATATTTACTCAAAGATTTGATGACCTTCTTAGGAAATCCATTAATAGATTTAAACTTCCTAAATATGCTATATTAGATATATATATTAGGGGAATCCATGGACATCTAAGTTATGCCATTAGGGATAAGGACCCTAATAACATGGTTGAGGAAAAAAGGATTGCTGCTAAAGTTGAGAAAAAATTAAATACTTCAAGAAATGACTTGTTCAATTATCTTAGAGCTAGGATTGAGTCCAAGACAAAGCCCAACTCTCAAGATGATCTAGTTATGCAAACCTTTTCTAAAAAAAATGATAAGTTCACAAGCAATATCACTCAAGGTCAAAAGGCTCTTATGAATCAAATGTCCATGATCAAAAGGGAGGGGGGAATAAAATATAACTTTCCTCCTAGGAATAAGGACAAGTTCCCAAATATGAATGTTCTTGAAAATGACCATGCCAAGTAACAAAGTGTTCCTTAACACTCTTGTTCCTACTAATTGGGTTGGACAAGGAGAGTCACCTCAATGTCAACCTTCTGAAGAATGTCTTGAAGATGATCAATCTAATCAAGAAGAGGTTGAATAAATCCCTGAGAACTTGAATATAGTGCATGATCCCACTCCTTTTAACATCTTAATTGGTGACACTTATTTCCACCCTGAACCTAATCAATTTTGTAGTTCAAAAGCCATAAATAGGTTAATTTTGTGCTAGCATTTGAAAATAGTGGAAGGTTAAAGGTCTTCAATATTCGAGAAGGAGTAATGACTTAGGCCAAACTAGGTATATCTATGGAAATCCATCTCAAGTGAGGGATAAGCCTCAAATGAAACCTCAAAATAAACCTAGGATAGAAACCAAGGATACAAATGTTGAATTAAACGTTGACATGAGTGGTTTTATGGCCAAGGTGAATGTTCAAGTCCCCTTTTAAATACATGGCTAAGCTTCCCCCCAAAGGAAGAAAATTAAGAAGGATTTAGGTCTCAGTGGTGAGCCTGATAACCCACTTACCATATTACAAAATATTCACCTTGATAAGAAAAATGAGGGTCATGATCCATCTTTATTATCCCTAGTGAGTAATAACCTTATATTGCATAATTGTATGCTTAATTTATGAGCATTGACAAATTTTATTCCATTGAAGGTTATGAACCAATTAGAGATGGAAATCACTGGGAAATATTAAAAGGTGTGTGGATTTTATTCTAAGTCTATCCTTATCCATGCTCTTATCAAAGATGCAAAGGTGTATCTAGCTTCTAACAAAGCTATTTATGTATTGATGGATATTGTTTTCATTGATGTGCTTGATGCTTAGGGAATGTTGTTGTCAAGGAAGTGGTATACTTCAATTGGTGGGAAATTACAAATGGATTTATCATATTCCACCATTCCTAAGCATGATGGAACCCCATTTTCCATTTAAAGGGACCCTTAGGTTCCCAATCATGTTGAAGATCTTGAACCATTTTTGTATCCTTTAACTATCACCCATAAGACCATAGCTAGAGGCCTACAATCTAGAAATCAAAAGCCTCATATCAATACTTCTAATCCAATTAAACCTCCTACTTCTAAAGAGGTCTTTCTTACCAAACAACCAAGAACAAGGCCAAACATCCCGAAGAAGTAGTGGGTACATAAATCAAAAAGGGAATACCAAGTGGGTGATTTCGTTTTGTTTGAAAGGGACCTCATTCCTATTAGGATTCATGGAAAAGTAGGTGTAGGATACTTTTGTGTAACTAAATTTGATGGTGAACATTTTCCCTCACTAGTGAAAGGGAGCTACCTCACCTTCTTTGATGGAAATCGACATTCAAATATCATTTATAGTAGTCTAGATAATTTCATATTGTGTGAGAATTCTAACATTATTCATATCATGTTTCATGGTAAAATAGATTACATTTAGAATATATTTTATTTTTTGTATAAATTTATCTCTTTACATGAAACATGGGTGATATCCTACACCCAGTGAACATGATCTCAAACAATTTGATTTCATTGTGCAAGTTACAAATCTAGAAGCCCATGGATTGTTGGATTTCTCATGAACTACCCATTTGAGCATATGGATCATGCACTCTACGGTGAACTCATGTCGTAGTTGGAGCCTAGTGTTACCCACCAAAATGGGTAATCATATAGGAGATTTGTTTTCCTATTCTTTACTCTGAGTGGGAAAACCAACACCCCCTGAAAACGACCACTAACTGATGATGTTCCATTATATCTTTGTCGCTTGCATCAAAGTTATGATTTTCACCCATACAACAAAAGCACATGGATGAAGGTGGGATTCCACTCAAAAGGTACTTTGATCATTTTGCAATTGGGTGTTTCTTGTATATTTTTTGGCATTTGATATGGATTATAGGGTGACCTAGAAGGAAAAGGGGTTTTGACCGTGATCTTGTTCTCTCACATTAAATGGGGGGTTAATTTTCAATCATAGTCTAGTGGGGCCTCCCATAATTTCCTGATTGGTATAAGAGGGACAATACTTAGGAAGCCTTGATTGAGATAACATAATTACATCTATCCTTATATCATAGTTACCACTTTCCATCATACATTATAAATCCTTATCTCACCTCCATTCTTCAAATTTAACTAACCATTAGTTGTTTTGGATTTGGCATCCATACATCCACATACCTGGGTAGGGCCCATGAAGTTTTCCCTAGGAGGTTGATGCAACTAAAAGAGAAGGAAAGAAGGATATTATGGTCACAAGCAAAACAAAAGAAACAAAGTCAAGATGCAAAAGATGGCTAAGACTTATATATTAGCACGTGGGAAAAATCCTACCATGATATCTACCTCATTCATTATGTCCATCACTTAGTTCCCAGGTTAATGTTGCCTGACCACATCATAAAAAGGAACCCTTGCATGTCCCAACTCCAATGAATGTTGAATCACCTCATAATTAGGGGTAAAATAACTATTAAATGTCATTCAAATCAAGCTCTGACCCTTGAGCTATGAAAAATAATATAAGGAAATATCAATCAAAATTATGAGGCACACATAAGGGGTGGAAAAAAAGGCCAAGTTGGTAACTCATGAATTTGTTAGATCCTGGATCTACCTCAGGCTAAAGGAAGGCAGGTCTAGGGTAACATCAAACCACGCTTAACATTGTAGCTAACCCTACCAAGACGGGAGAGGGCTCTCTCCTTGTCAATCTCAACTATAATAAGGCAACTAGGGTTTGATATGACTGTAATGAATGCTTATTTTAGGCTAGGTATATTAGGTCAGAGGATTTTGTTTAATTTTGATGGTTGGTTGCTGGATCAATTGGAGAAGGCAGCTTGGGTCCGGGAAATCAACTCAGGAATACAGTCATGTCTTGTGGGGCAGGGTAGACAAGAGCTCATGTACTAGCAAAGGATTGATATGGTGGAGAAAGGTAGCTAAGGAGTTGAGGAGGGCATAAGAAGCTATGAATCCTCTTCAAATAGTGAAAACATTGAAAACTAAAGAAAATCCCAAGACAAAGCACTGTAAATCTAGTTTATTATGTCTATTCACCTTGATTCATTTTGTTTAGAAGAAAAAGAGAGATTTGGATACATATAAACATTAAAAAAAACTCATTACATAGAAGAAACAATACACAAAACTCATTTTCACAAAAATCCCACAAAAATAGCTGTGAAACCAGGTTTTATTCCTTGCCAACCGTTGATGCAAAATGTTCAGTGAGTCCAACACTTTTGCCAAAGTCCAACCTTTACAAATGAATCAAAAAGTACATGATATAGGCAAGGAAACTACTCAAGCTAGCTATCAGGTTCAAATCCATGAGAAAAGGGGTGGTTTCAACCATATCTAAACTAGGAACAGGAATACAGGCAGTGGAACAACTTGACTCTAAAACCATGGAAACAGATTCATTTAGTTCAAAACAACTATTGACTTGATATATCTACCCTATTAAGTGTTTTAAATCCATAAATACATCAAATTACATCATTCACCATGATAATTTCACCAAGAAAGTAAGAAAAAGTCAACTGCAGAGAAAACTAGGTGAAATCTGGAAAAACAGGGAAAACTGGCAAAATTCCTCCTATGTGCAATGCTTTTTCAAGGCCACTTTTGGAAGGCTTACCAAAGTCCAAATCAAGTGTAGGATAGCTCAGTGGAAAGCTCGATGAGTCTAATTTCTAGAACAACTTGAATTTCTGGATTTGGAGTCCATTTGCCCCTCCAAAAATGGAATCTCCCAAGACTGCTTCCTGTGTGGCAAAAAAGTGGCAGAGAGGGCACTTTTTGGGTGTTTTTTTCCCTTTTGGAGACCTAGAACTTGTCCAAAATTCTCAGCCATTTCTGAGCATGCATATTTTTTCATGCTGATTCCAAAAATACAAACTTTTTTGCAAATGGATGCCCCCAACAAAAGCGCAGCGCCAGTGGCGCTACGCACCTGCTGAAAAAACCTGTTTTTTGCATTAAAAATTCCAAAAATGACAAAAAAATGCTCCAAATTTCTTGAAATTTGGCATGAGTGATCCTTGTTAGGTGCTTTGTTGGGCCAATGATGCTTCAGCCAAGATCTTGAGCTTATCTTGCTCTTTTTTGTTCCTCAAATCTCTTTTTAGCTTAGCCTTTAACCTCTTCACCCTTGTTTTGCAAATTTTGTTCCGGGTTAGGTAGTGATAGGCCATATGGCGCAACATTTTCTTCTCTTTGTTGGCTTTATCAAGCATCTTTTCCAGGTGAATGTTTTCTCTCTCCAACCATGATTCCTGGTCATCCTCAATTTCTTGCTCAAGGGAGGTCATCTTGATCTTTCTCTTCTTTTCCATTTGTCTATTCTCCCTTATCATTTGCAGCTCCATAATAGTTTGTTTGTCTTCCAGTTGCTTGTTTTCTTGCTCAAGATAGTTGATGATCCATTTTTCCCTCTCAAGGTCAAGTGATAAGGCTTGGATTTCAACATCCTTCTCTTTGATAATCATATCCTTGAGTCTTGAGCTTTGAGAGCCCAAATCAGTGTCATCCTCCTCAATCAACACAAAATCCCTGTCTTTCCCTTCAGTAGGGCCCTCTTCATGCATATGTTTCTTTCTTTGTCTCTGCACTATACCTGTTTAGCTAGAGAAGAAGGCAAAGCCCCTTTCACCTTCGGTGAAGATAGCATTTTCCTGTGGTCCGGTGAAGAAAACGAGACCCCTTCCACCTCTGGTGGAGATAGTACTCACCTGGTAGCAGCAAAAAGCCTCCTGGTGCCTCTCTCATAGGTGACAAACAGTGGCACACCTGTAGTTTCAGTCTCATGAACATCTGGCTGTCTTAAAGGCCCTCCTTCCTCTTGAGGCACTGATCGAATCACTTGAGGGCCTTTGAAAATCTCATGTGCAATGAAGGTATCACATGGTATGTTCAACAAGCTTAGTTGATGCAAGACAACAATTTTAATCAGTGAGAAGTGGTAAATGTTGTTGAAATGTTGAGGAAAAGGCTTCCTTTGAAAAAAGAGAGCCATCTTCTCAATATTCTTGCATATAAAGTATGGGAGGTTCATCATCCTCACTCTTGTGAAATACATCAACAATCTGACATGATATGTATATAGGTGGGAAAACCTCCCTTCATAGGTGAAATACTTGATGATGAGTTTCATGAGAGGAGCATAAATGTTCTGCAAGTATTTGAAAGGAAAAATCCTGTTGATCTGCATGTAATGTAAGGCTCATAATGTTCTCTGCCCACATGTTGCCCCTTATTCCATTGTTCACCTACATTAGGGATGCCTGTTGCTGCTGCAATGGTTTCAGGTGTCAAGGTGAAAGAGACACCAGCAAGGTTCACCTGGCCATTATGAAGATGAAGAACAAACAACCTAGCAAGCTCATGATGATATTTCACCCTCTCTACCATTTCACAAAACTGATAACAAGACTGGTGTTTAAAGCAAGTTACAGCAAGAGGGCAAGAAAGTAATTCTGTGAGAGTGGTGGGCTCCTCCCGGATGATTTTTCCCCCTTTATGTGGCTTTCTTGGTGCATGAGCTCCTCTGGAAGAATCACTGAGAGTTTCCTCTTCCCTCTCATAGTCGGAATCTGTCTCCATGCTTATGAATTTGAAGTGAAAGCTGATGAGTATGAAGAGATTTTAAAATATGAGGGTGAATAATGTGTATAGGAAGTGAATGCTAGGAGGAAGGGTTTCTTTTGGGGAATGAGGGAAATGACTGGTATTATGAATGTGGAATGAAGGGTTTGGTAATGAAGTGAATGTAGTGAAGGAATAGGATATGGGAATTAGGGTTTGGGAATAGGTTGTAGGTTAGGGTTTGGTAAATGGGAGTGGGGTTTGGGGAGTGAGTGTTGATGATTTTGTGAGAGGGGATAGGATTTCAGGGAAAATAGTTTAAGGGAATAGAAACAGCAGCAAGCAAGTACCCTTGCAAAGCTATGAGATAGTTGAGAGAATGGCTAGGGTTTATGTTAGCAATTTAGCTAGGGTTTTACTTAAAGGAAACCACAAACATCCAAGATACTAAACACAACTTCCCTGAGCAAGGAGGAATGCTTTACTTACTTGGAACAAGCTTTGATTTGATTTTTAGGAAGTTGAGATGAGTTTTGAAGCGTTCCTGGCTTTTGGAACAGATGCGCAGTGCCAAGGAACAAGTGCGCAGCGCCTGGTAGGTGCTCAACGCCAGACCAAATTTGTATGGGAAACCTGCAACAAGTGTGTAGCACCGATTGTGTGTGCAGCACCGATTATGTGTGCAGTGCCAAGGCCCAGGTGCACAGCACCGACAAAATGACAGTATTTTTCCTCTGTTTTTGCCCTCTTTCTCCAAAAACGCGATTTTCTCCCTTTAGCTCATTCAATTGCAACAATGAAGACTCAAGCACATGGATTGGCTTTTATATCCCTTTTCTTTTAATTTTTCATTAACCAAACCCACTTTTCTAATGTTTTGCTAGCTTTTTCACAAATGCCCTGTTTCACTTACATTCTAACTTTTGCTTTTTTGCAGGTGGACTTTTACATTGATTTTTTGTAATGGCAGGAGTGGACCTTGTCACCAGGTCACCAAGAACAGCTTTGAATACATATTACATATAGAAACATTGAAATTACATGAAATTTTTACAATGATGGAAAAAACCCTGTTTTCACCTCAAAACAGAGTTTTGAGGTAAAAAAGAGTTATTGAGCATAACAGAAGTAAAATTTATAATTTTATGAGTTTATTTATCCTCCTCATGTGCCTGCTGACTTTTTATTTAGTTTCAGATGACCATGATGACAAACCCTAGACCTAGTGAGACTAAAACCCTAAAACTGATTTTTGTAAATGAAATGAAACAGGATGACAGTAAATGACTAAAAAAAATGTATGAACAGGTCAGCAGGTGAATGGCATGAGGGAAATTGACATGAAACCACTACCATCAGTTGATCCATGACCTAATGGAATGTAGCTGATCAGATGAGACACCTAATATGTGTGCAAAAGAGCAATTTGATCACTGATGGAGGTATGAAGATACCGACACTAACAGAATCCATGATTCTTCCTCCTCACATCTATAAAATTAGGATATGGACCCCCATCGAACCAGTCCTATTTATAATGGAACTTATCCATGACATCCTATCCCATCCATAACATCATTATTATTTACTAACACCTATCAATTGAAGGGTGTACTAAGTAAATGCTACTTCTCCTTACGGGTTGGAAGCACCTAATAGGGTTGTACTTTAGCCTCTCCTACCTAGGGAGAACAAACTTTTGGGAGTTAAAAGCTCTAATTTTGGAAGGGAAACATTATTTGAAATATTCCATAGGCCATTATCTTCAAGCTTGTTCCCCTTAAATGCAATAATGATTATTGTCCCAAATCCCTCTTGCTGACAAGCAATCTCCCTACATCCTAAAAGGAAACTAGAAACAAATAAAAAATCAAGCTAATTCCTTCCTTGAATATATCTTTTCTTGAATCATAAGATAACAAGGTGAGAAAAGGAAATTCATACCTTATTACAACATGATTGATGAAGATCCCTCTTTGTGCTTCAGTGTAGATTCTCCATGCTTGAATCTAGACCTGCACACATAGAAACAACAAAGGATCAAAGGCATATGCAACATAAATGATTTAATAATTAAAACTAGTGATCAAGGAGACTAGTAACAAACATTATTCCAATGGAAAAATATAAATAGCATAAACCATCCATGAAATTGATCAATTAATCCATTAAACAATGAAGTGAGAAAAAATTCATGTTTGTATTAATTTTAGAAACATAAAGGAGCTACAGAACTTATGCCTTGATGTTTTGAATCTCTTCCCATTGATATCAATCCTCTCCAAAAATGATAATCTCTCCAACTTGATTACTCCAGCATAAACTTACTCTCAATAGCCTCCTCCAATTTCCCCAACCTGTGGCTTGATTAAAAGGCCAAAAGGAAGTAGTTTGAGATCCTTAGTCCAAGGATGAGATCCACTAAAAGAGGGGTGAGGCATCCTTGAAGAATGGGAATTAGTTCCATCAAAAATGACATTAGGCTCGAATAAGCATGAGTTTGAGGCCCTATGTTGGGAATTATTCACCCAACAATTCTTCTAGATCTCAACTTTTTATTGATTTACTTGTGCAATTTTTTTCAGAAACAAAGTGCAAATTTGTGCAGTTTACACTGGAAGAAATTGCACATGTGTGGTTTTTTTCCTGAAAAACCGTGCACATACTCAAAAGTAGGGTTTTGTACCAAGAGATCCAACAATTCCACTTTATTCAAGGTATATAAGTTATTTATTTGAGGCTTCTGCGATCTGTATTATGTGTAGTGTTGTCTTCTGGAGTCATCGCATACAAATTGTTGGAATCAACATTTTGAACCATCCTCTGTGGTTCATCATACACTCATGGATATATCCTAATGATGAACCACAGAGGATGGTTCGAAACGTTGATTCCAATAATTTGTATGCGATGACTCTGGAAGGTATATAAGTTGTTGACTTGCAAGGGAGTGTTTCATGACACTTAGATGGATGTTGAGAGATCCAATTTTGATGATTATTTGTCATGGTGACAAAATGAAGTATAATAGATTCCCCCCTAAAGTGCGAAGTCAGAAAAGTTTGAGAACTAAATTACTTTATCATATCAAGGATTGGAGCAGAGATCATGGTTGGAAACCTGCAAAAATCAATCAAGAATTACAATGCAATATAATAATCATCACTGAGGTAGGCATTCCCATACTCAAAACATAAAGTCTTATAACACGGTATGGAAATACATAATGTCAAAGTAGATATAGGATGGATGCAACCATCAAACATGAAACTCTTTGTATATTCATGAATACAAAACTCCTTGCAACCTGGATGGATGAAACAAGATCCAAGGTATTGATCTCCATCTATCGATCCATAGTACGAATCTAACCATGCAAATAAATGTCTTGAAGTCGAACATGGTAGAAACCACTTGATTACTAGTCAATGATGCGAGTTATTAACAAGTGTGAGATAAACCACCAATAATGACAATGGCTCTCAAGGTACTCCCAGTACAATCTATGAAGTGTGAATAGGTGATCTAAAGTCAAACACTCATAGAATCGTTCGATCAAAGGCCAATGATGAGAACTTGTCGTGGAAGGCAAGAAACCTTCCATTAGGGCATGAAGGCCTAAAGGTACTGAAGATTTCTAGATCAAATTTAGAGATGATGAGTTGAAGTCAATATGAAGAAATCCGTTGCAAGAAATTCTACGACATGAAACAAAATGTCAAGTTTTGGAAAATATTTTGCAAGGACTGACTCAAGGATGGCCGAAGTGAGTGAAGGCCACAAATTGCAAGGTAATTGGAACTGAGGTTTAGAATTCTCTTGAACATATTGGAGACACTACAAAATGACTTGGAAGCATTTGACTTAATGATAATACCCAAAACCATGAAGACTTTAAATGAGGTTCAATTAATTGTAAGACAAATGGATTCTCCGACCTGAATATATATGTGACGAAGTGTCAAGTTCAAGAGTGACATACTGCCTGAAATACAAGAAACAAACTTTTCTTCTCAACTTTCCCCGTGTTAACGCTCGAATATGCCTCAGGCTGAGGAAGGCAAAAACTCAAGGCAACATCAAACCAAGCTCAGCCTCGTAGCTAGCCCTACGAGGACAGGAGAGGGCTCTCTCTGGGTCTATCTCGGCAAAAGGTCTTCAAAGGGGATGAGATGACCAATAAAGAATACTAATTTTAGGCTAGTAAATTGATAGGGAAAGTTTGATTTCAAATTTTTAGGGTTTTGTTGGACAACAGGGCAAGGTAATTTTGGGTGCGGGGATGAGACACAGTTTTTGCAGAGGTCTTTTTGGGGCAAGATAGGTGATTGTTTTGATGCCTTTAAAGGAATTGAATGGAAAGGTATGACTGGTGAGGAGCTAAGGAGAGAAAGAAACTTTCAGGAGTTCTCCTTAAACAGATGAAAACATAGATATTAAGCAAACTTAAAGGCAGAGCATAGAAAACCATGAATTCTACCTTAACACTTCATTTGCTTAATTTGCAAAAGAGAATAGTAGGAAAATGATACACATAACAAACTTACAAGTACATGAGAGTAACACACCATCAACACAAATAACCACAGGAATCCCAAATAGTGTTGCAAAACACTGGTCTTTCCTTTGCCAAAATTGCAGAGATACAATGTGTAATACAGTCTAAGCTTATCCCTCAAGAGTCCAACCATGAAAATGACTAATAAAATACATAATATAGGCAAGCTAACAAATTCCCCTGCCTCTAGGGGTCGAGCTCATCATCCTAGGAGCTGTTTCAACCAATTCTAAACAAAGTACTATAATCTAGGCAATCAAAACAACTTGCCTCTATAAGCTAGGAAACCAATTCATTCATTAAATGTTTTGCCATTTTATGAATGAATCTTCTAGAATAGGTAAAAAAGTGTCATGTCAACATGAAAATACATTAATTACATCAAAGAGGGTGAAAAATCCCATGAAAAGTCAAAACTGGTCAAATAGCTGCGTTGTCCTGTACTGTAGATGAAAAATTGGAAAATTTCCCTGATGCGTAGCGCGCCAAATCTCTACGCATAGCACGCCTTTCAGCCCACGTTTGGGGCACGTTCTGGCATCCAAATGAGGCTCAGGTGGGCTTTTTGGAAAGGTCTGGATGTCTACTTTCCAACCCAAGTGGAATTTCTCAATTTGGTTCCCATTTGCCCCTCTAAAAATGAATTCTTCCAAGACTGCTTCCTGTGTGTCCAAAAAGGGGCAAAAGGTCATTTTTTGCATGTTTTTTGACCTTTTGGGGGCCCAAAACTTGATGAAATGTCTTGGTAGTGCCTGAGCAGGTGTATTTTATCATGAAAAATTTAAAAATGCAAACCTTTCTTGAATTGGGCCTCCCCATCTTCAGGGTAGCGCATGGCGCGCTACGCGTTGAGGGCAAAAACCTGTTTTCAATACAAAAATTTCAAAATTGACCAAAACTTCTCCAAATTTTTTGAGATTTGAGCTGGGGGTGTATCATCAAGTACCATGCTCCTTCAAGGAGGCTTCGGCCAAAATTTGGATTGGATCGTGCCTTTTTCGCCGCTTTAATGCCTTGCTCAATCGCCTCTTAAGGATCTTCATTTTCGCTTTGCAAACATGCATGCGGGCCCAGTAATGATTCTTCATATGGCGGAGCATATCTTTGTCTCTGTTTGCCTTGGCTAACAATTTCTCTAAATGAGTGTTCACCCGGATGAGCATAGACCCTTTCTCAATAGGTGTCAAATCACCGGGTCTCTTGTGGGCCAAGTTTCGGTCTTCTCGGATTTGCCGCAACTCATCAAAAGCGTGTTCATCTTCTAGCTGCTTGTTACGCTGCTCCAAGTAGTTGATTTTCCAATTGGCCGTTTCCAATTTCTGTTGCAACAAGCGATTTTCAGCCTTCTCTTGCTGAATGATCTCCTTTAGCTCCGAGCTAGGAGAACTGATGTCAAGGTCAATAATGTCTATGTCCGGATCACCTGATGGTCCCTCATCAATCATGGACTGCTTGCCTCTCTCTTGTACCTGTGCTGTTGTCGAAAGCGAGGCCCCTTCCACCTGATGTGGAGATAACACTCGCTGTGCTGATGAAGAAAGCGAGACCCCTTCCACCTGGTGTGGAGATAATACTCGCCGTGCAGATGCAAATAAGGCCCTGTGGCCTCTCTGATATGTAACACATGCTGGAGTGCTAACATGCTCGGGCTCTGGAATGTGAAACTGATGTGAAGGCCCTCCCTCATCATGGATAATCTTAGGGGGTGGCTGCAGCACCGTGAAGAAGTCGCGAGAGATGAAATCCTCCCAAGCAATACCCTACTGTGCCAACTGATGCATCACTATGATCTCGATCAATGCATAATGATATATACTCTTGTGTTGCTGTGCGGGGTTCTTCCTTTGCACTAAGGGCACCATCCTCTCAATATTTTGGCACATGAAAAATGGAATGTTCATCATTCTTACCTGGGTGAAATGCATCAACAAACAGATATGGTACGAATATAAACGTGAAAATCTGCCCTCACAAGTGAAATAGCGCATAATGAGCCTCATCAAGGGTGCATACTCATCCCTTAGGAATCTGAAGGGAAAAACAACAGTTAGGTGTCTCATACACCTGGGTTTGATATATGGTTCATAATGAAATCTGTCTAGTTGCTGGCACTTGTTCCACTCCTCCCCAACATTTGGTATCCCGGTGGCTTGAGCAACAATTTCAGGTGATAGGGTGAAGTCCACTCCTGCAAGGTTCACCTGACCATTGTGCAAATGTAGGAAAAACAAGCGGACTAGTTCTCTATGATGTTGAATTTGCGAGATCCGCTCACAATATCCAAAGCATGATTGATACTGAAAACATGTCATTGCAAGTGGACAAGCTTGAAACTGAGCCAAAGAAGTGGGCTCCTCCCTGACATGCCGACCACCTTTACCACCCTTATGATGCCTCCTTGGCACTTCTATCTTCGGTGTCGAATCACTGTCATAACTCTGCTCATAATCTGATTCAGTTTCTGACATGGTTTTGAAGGCAAGATGGCTGAAATGTATTGCTGACTTTGCACCCAATTAACTGTTGTTTGACTTTTTCAAATGCTGTCACCAAGGGGACATAAATACAAGGGGATTGTTAGGGAAAGGGGAACATGAGGGAATTAGGGACAATAAACATAAATAAGGAATTTAGGGAAGGCAACATGGGAAATCATAATATTGTGGGATTTTAAGGTGAAGTAGGGTTTGGGAATTTAGTAGGTTTTAGGGATTTTAGAGAGGAAGATTATAAAATTTTATGGGAAAATTTGAAGGAGAATGTTGGTGAAAATGAGGGAAAAGAGGGATCAAAAATGGGCAACCTTGGACAGCAAAATACTTTGAAACCCTAGCATAACTAAGTCTTTAAATTTTCCACAGCAATGTAGGGTTTTAACTTCTCATTTTCATGGCATTTTTAACATATTAATTTCTCATCCATCTTGCAAAACCAAAACTAGCCATGGAGGAGAGGCCTACCTGAAATTTTCTTGAGAGAAAAGAGGATTTGGTAGCTTGCTGGCAGTTTATTGGGCGAAAAACCCAACGCGTAGCGCACCTTGCCCAACGCGTAGTGCCCCTCTGGTGCATAGCGCCTGAGTAAAAATGCACTGGAAAAGTCGCGCTGATGCGTAGCACGCCCTGGATGCATAGCGCGCCTCAGCTGATGCGTAGCGTGCCCCTGAAACTGACCAATTTGCTCAATGACTCTTGAAATCGCCTTTGCAAGGATTCACTTGGCTTGTGAGAGGAAAATGAGTTGCTAATGAAGAGTGATGTGCTTTTATAGGCTCCTTTTTTTTTTTTTTTGCCCAAAACCCACTTTATAATGTTTGAGTGTTGACACTTTTTGAATTAATTGGCTCTGACTTCTAGTTTCCTTTTTTTGAAAAACAATTGGTTGAAATGATGATTTCTTCTGAAAATTTTTGTAGGGATGGCTTCTGAGATGCTTTGGCAAAGGAGACCAAGGCTGCGCTTCAACATTTGGAGAATTTGAAATTTTGACAATTTTTTACAAAAACGAGATAATGACCTTTGTTTTTCAAAAACAGAGTTTTGAAAACAAGTTGAAAATTTAGCTGTACAATAATGAGAATTATTGAAATGATGTTTTATGAAGGACATCCCTCTGGCCTGCTGGTCCTTTATGACCTCTCAAGACAAAAATTGACTCAACCCTAGACCTAAGACCTCGAAATTTAAAACAAGATGAATGACCCTTTGAAGATTTTATTTACTTAAATAAACCTGAACCAGCAATGCCAAATAGGAGGGGAATAAAAGACACAAACTCCTCCACCAGAGTTATGGCATGCCTAACGGAATGCAACATGATCACACTGATGGTACACCTAATCATGAAATGCAAAGAGCTTTGATCTCTGGTGGAGGGCTACTAGACCGACTCTAACATTGGCTCCAATGGGGATGGTAGCTCCTTGGAGATGCCAAGAACCTCAAACCTCTGGGAGGGCAGACCAGTGCGTTCAACCATTGGGCGATGGAGTCATTATTTACTCATTTGACACAAACTTTGACAGTTTTGGTGACTACAAATTTGACTGAAAATTGGACACAACTTTGACCCAAACTAACTCAATTTTGGACAGAAAATGAACTGATAAAACCAACTTGACAAACCTCAAACCAACCAATCTTCAGCCTCAGAATTATAGCCTTCACCGCGGGCCCCAGACTGAGGATGAAAGATCAGTACACACATGCGATAAAATAGAAGTAAAACGGTATGTACAATGATGATGACAAGAGCATAAAATGCTCAGACATGGTACCTTTTTAGCAGCCGACCATTGACCGACCCTCCGGGATAATCATCTCCGTTCATTTCCTTGAGAAGAAAAGCATTTTGGCCACGATATGCTACGATCTTGTAGGGAACCTTCCATAAATTGTCAAATTTGTCGTGCTTCCCTTTGTCTTCATTCCAATCATCCCACCTCAAAACCACATCATCAATTTGGAAGTCATCTGGTTTTTCCTTCCTATCATAAATCTTTTTTATGTGCTCCTGCAGCTTGAGAGTATTTTGAAGTGCTTCCTCCCGTGTCTACTGTAAATGGATCATTTGATTAATCCGCCTCTGCATGGGATCTTCCTCACTACCAGCTTCTTGAAGCAATTTGACCACCGGAATAGCAAGCGAAGTAGGAAACACCGCATTTGTCCCATACACCAACTCAAAAGGAGACATGCCAATTGACTTTTTCTGACTTACCCTATCAGCCCACAGTGCATTCACTAAATTTTTGTGCCAGCTCTTCTTATTGATTTCCAGCAACTTCCTAATGATATTTACCAAGGACTTATTTGAAGATTTTGCCAACCCATTTCCTTGCGGATGGTAGGCGGTAGAATGCCCCAAGCTGATATTGTATTTGTAGCAAAAGTCAAACATTCTCTTTGATTTGAATGTTGCTGCATTATCTGTGATTAACTTACTAGGACAGCCAAAACGTGACAGTGTATTATTTTCAAGGAAAGAAATAATTATCGTATCCGTGGCCTGCCGGGTGGGAATGGCTTCAATACATTTTGTGAAGTAATCTATAGCTGTCAATATCCATCTATGATGTCAACGATGGCGGATGAATTTCGCCGATAAAATCCAAGCCCCACTGTTAAAATGGTGCGCTGACCTCAATTGGTTTGAGAGGCAATGGCTGTAATTTCTGTTTCCATTGAAAAATTTGGCACTCATGACAATTCTTGACAGCTTTATATACATCTAAAAACAATGAAGGCCAATAAAAACCTGCCCTTAGGATCTTATTTGTTGTAGTCTTCCAAAACAAATGGCCCCCACAGTCACCTTTATGAAAATCTTCCACAACTGTTTTGGCTTCCTCCTCGACCAAACAATTCAGCAATATTCCACCGAGGTCTTTCCAATATAGTGCAGAATTGAGGATGCAAAACTTGGCTGCTTTCAACTTGAATGTCCTACCTTTATTTCGAGGCATCCCGGGAGGTGAAGACAAATTTTGAAGTACGTATATAATATCAGCATACCAAGGAGAAGAAACAAAGATGTCAGATACCTGTTGTGCTGAATTCTCCTCATCTTCATCGGACATGGTAGCCATCAAATTGATATCTAGGACATGTAAATTTATTTCAGCCATTAATTTAGCAAGACCTTGACCTTTGATCAGCTTTGTTGGTTTAATCTCCACGTCATACTCTAACAATGCAGCGATCCACTTACCCCGCCTTCTTTCTGGTTCTTCCTGTACCTAAACATCCTTTACTGCTGCGTTAGGAACATATGCTATAATGTGGGAATGCAATATATACACACGGAAATCCTTCAAGGCCTTCACAAGCACAAGTGCTTGTTTTTCAATGATGTTATACTTTAATGCTCCATCCCTTATAATACGGTTGAAAAAAGCAATAGGATTCTCAACTCCATCTCTTTTTTGCATTAGTACAGCTGCCAATGTGTGCTCAGAAGCAAATGAAAACAAAATAAAGTCTTGTGTGTAATCCGGACTGATTAGAGTAGGGGCTGAAGATGGAACCAACTTTACCAAATTGAAAGATTTTACCACCTCTTCTGTCCATTTTAATTGACTGTCCTTTTTCAGCATGTTTGTGATTTCTCTAAGATGCTCAACAAGATTTGGAATGAAGCGACGCAGAAAATTCAGTTTCCCGTTAAAGAACTGTATTTCTTTTTTGTTCCGAGGCTGCTCAATTTGTTGAATAGCTTCAACACATGCAGGATCTATACGGATGCCGTCTTTGGAAATGATGTGACCCAAGAGCTTGCCTTCACTCATGGTGAAAAGACTCTTCTTTGGATTCAGCGAAATACCATATTTTCTGCACTTTTGAAAAACAATTTTCAAGTGATATAAATGTTCTTCATCAGATTTTGAAAATATAGTCAAGTCATCAAGGTAAACAACCAAAAAAACATCTTTCTCGTTGGCGAAAGCAATATCCATCGCACGCTGAAAAGTGGCACCTGCATTTTTCAAACCAAACGGCATCTTTGCATAATGAAAAGTTCCCCATGGAGTGGTGAATGCAGTTTTGTCACGATCATCCTCATGCACCAAAATCTGATTGTACCCAGAATAGCCATCGAGTAGTGACATCCTTAATGCTCCAACTACTCGCTGCAATATATGATCCATCTTGGGCAACGGATAATTGTCTTTTAAAGACACCTTATTCAAATTTCTGAAGTCAATGCATAAACGGATCTCGCCGGTCTTCTTTCTTACGGGCGCCAAATTTGATATCCAATCGGAAAATCTGATAGGCACTATGATCCCAGACTTGTACAACCTGGTCACTTATTTTTCTATCAATGGCAGCAATTTAGGATTGATTCTCCTCAACTTTTGACGGAAAGGTTTCTGATTTGGCTTTATAAGAATAGTATGCTGAATGATATTGGTGTCATATGTTTTCAGATCTGAGTAATCCCATGAAAAAACATTAGAAAATGAAGATAACAATCTGATATACTCTTCCTTTACCTTTGGTGACAATTACTTAGATAGCTTTACCATCTTAGGATTTTCAGTTGTCCCAATATTTACCTCTTCAACACCTTTTTCAGTCAGTCTTAATGTCGGTTTGCGGGCCACATCATCTTGATCAAACAGCTCCTCTAAAGGAATCAATCCCTTAGGAATAAAATTATCCTTAAGTTGCAGCACATCCATTTGATTTACTTCATCTGATTCTGTATCTATGGAGGTATCTTTAAACTCACCTTCAATTTGCAGAAAATATTTGATTTCTTCATCATCCTGAAAGACTTGCCAACATCTTTGATTATCCAGAACTGTGGGGCGGTGTTTCACATAAATCTCAAATTTGTTGCTGGAATTCATTGGAATTTTTAAGTTACTTGCTACCTTGGCCAGCACATCCGCAACACCATTTTGTATGCGGGGCACACATGTCAAAGTATGCTCATAAAATAATTTCAAAATATCTAGGACAGCATTTCGATATGCCCTCATACGAGGATGCTTGGCCTGAAACTCACCTTTAACTTGCTTTATCACCAACTCGGAATCACCATAGACTGCAATCTTCTTTGCTTTTAGCTTGTGAAGAATTTTAAGGCCAGCAATGAGAGCCTCATATTCTGCCTCAATATTTGAACAATCGAATGCTAGTTTATAAGAACACACTCTCACCTTGCTTGGGACTTTGTCTCGGGCAGAAAAGGGACTTCGAATCCACACACCAATACCAGCACCATCGCTGCCCACAGTGCCATCAAAATCCATGGTCCAAAGACCATCTTCATCTTCTTCCAAGTGCTGAAACTGTGTTGCCTCTATTTTTTATGTTTGCTGCCCCTTAGCTTCAGCTGTTTGCTTCATGGCAGCTGGCTTTTCTTCTCTTTCCTTTTGCAGAACTTCTCTAAAATTTTCAGTAATCTCTGGTATATCCTCTGCCTGAACTAACTAACTATCTATCTCATTAAAATTATCAGCAAACAAAACAAACGACTCCAAATCTGTATGTACATAATTTACAGGATGATTTGTTGGCTTTTCTTTGCTAGTTATCATGTATTTCATCTTTTGCTCCCGATATAACTTTCGCATTTGACCGAAGACTGGAATTGTAGCATAAGAAAAATCTAGCTGAAGTGTACCTTTCAACTTAGCTCCCCAAGATCTTGAAAGCAACATACCAAAACGCGGAGGAATATCCGCCACAACCACATCCATCAAGACATTCTTAGCTCGAATTTGATCTAGGCTTACCACCAAGTACTTGATCAATCTGATACACTTTACCCGACTGGAATCAAATGAATACAAATCATGATATTTTCTTGTTATGTCTAATCCCAGCTTTTCCATGATTGCTTTCGGCATCAAATTGTGTGAAGCACCCAATTCAAACAGAGCATTATGTAAAACATACTCATGCAACCTCAAACTGATATAGAAGGGAGGAACATCACTTTCAGGAGACTCACCATCTAAAGCAGGCCCAAAAATTAATTCCGGCTGATCATCTTCTACATTTACCGTGTCAAGCATTGGATCAATATTCAGAATTTTGGAGATTTGACCTCGGTAGCTGCTGTTTTTCATGATTTCAGTCAATGGAATAGACACTTTCAGCTTTGAAATTTCATTCTCCAAACTAAATGCTGAAACATTTTAACCTTCTTTGGCCGGAACTTCTCTTCTTTCAACTTTATCCCTCATTGTGCTTGGTGGCTGATTTACCTTATCTGCTGAAGATGATTGACCTGCTAGGGGATCAATTATCTCTATTCCTTTTTTCTGTGGGGAAGCTGAATCATTTTTTGCTGAAGTATCTTTCTTCTCCTGAATGGGATTTATGGGAACAGCTCGATTTCTTAATTGTTTCTACTGAGCGGACAAAACATTGAGATATCCTCTTTGGCACTCCTCCGATTCTTCCTCAAGCGCTGCATCATTTGATAAGATATAATTCTCATCTTGATGGATGATGGAGTTCTCACAAATTCTTCTTCTTCTGTAATATAGGTAGGCAGATCATCAGGAGTGAAAAAGTGATTTTCCTCCCCTATAGTATCACCTTCATCCTCGGATTCTTGGCTAACAAAATTATGCTGAAGATGAGGTTTTATTTGCTGCTGAACTGCTGACTCTTGTGCCCTTGTTTCACGCTGCTTAATTATGTATTGTGGCTACTGCGGACCTCGGAAATTAGGATTTCGAATCTGCAGCTCCGGCTTGTCGAGATGGACCTTTTCGAGCATCCTTTCTACCTTTTCTACCTTGGAAAGGAGCTGATATGATGTAGAATCTTATTCTTTGATTGTCACTCGTTTTTCGGCTTTCATCCTTGCTCTTTTATCATTCAAATTCGCTTCAACACTAACAGCGATTTTCTGCATATCCTCCAAGGTAGGCGGATCTCTATCTCGCAATGAATAAGCCATCTCCGGATCAAAGCCATCCGGGAATTTGAGAAGAGCTGATTTTCTACATGGTCTTAAGTCATCCGAAATAACATTATAAATTGTGTTAAATCTGATAATATAATCTTGGACAGACTCACCATGATTACGTTTGAGATTGTTGTACTTAGCATTGATCTGAAGTGGATCCTTTTTTATTTCCCATCGGTCTAGAAACTGTCTCTGAAGTTCATCCAATGTGGGTATGCTTCTAGCTGTCAAACCTCTGAACCATTGTTGTAGGGAAAAGTATCCGACTCGGATGACCCTAACCCACTCTAAGGGTGACAGTTCCTTAGCAACAACTGTAAAGCAAACTACTGAAAGTTTTCTTCTTTATGAAAGCAAAAGAGAATGGAGAAAGCACTAACCGTTGCCTTGCGCTTAATGTCGAATCCAAACTCTCCTCTTTGGCCGCTTGCTCCTAGCTCTTTGTCCTTCTGCTCGCCCAGCTACAATGAGATCCTGCAAAAAAACAAAGAAGGAAACTACAAGAGGCATGCAATCATAACTGGTTCATGGATTAGTGTAAACCAAATATGCAATCATCACAATATACAATTGAAACAAGAGCACATAGAAGAACCTCAATAGCTTTTATTAATGAAGAAATAAAGGTTCTGAGAGGATTACAACCATTGCAGGCTCCAACCCAGCAACACCTCCCAGCAGAAAGAATTGCTCTTCTTCACCTCTCTCAAGCAATCACCCAATAACTCAAGAATGAAACCAACAGCATATCATTACTTTGCACAAAATTCTAGCCTCATGAGCTCATAGGAGAGAGCTCAATATATAGATGAATTGAGAAAGGATGAGTCAGCTTGCAACTGATGTGTAGCTGCCTTGTGTCCTCTCTCTCTTCAGTTAATCTTTAGTTGATCTTCAGTTCTTGAGTCCACTTGGTGAACCTTGCTTCCACTTGGAGAAACAAAGCCTCTGACTCATCACAAGGCGAAATACCTGATCCAAGTGTCATTTTTGGAAGATTCCAAAGCAATGACACACTGTGCCACATGTCCAAACTCGCCCAACGCAGGTGGGCTTTGTTCTACCTGCTTTGCAACGCAGGTACACCATGGAGCAGTTGTGTTTCAGTGCAGAAACCCAGTGGAGCACCTGCTTTGATTTCAAGATTGCTTGTTTTTGAGTGTTTTCAGGTGGAGAACTGATCTGAGAGCTGTTGGTTTGCTGACCTTGTTCCTCTAGGGGTAGGAACATCATGTTTAGGGAACTTTGGATCCCTTGGCTTATTGACAATTCATGCTTGTTGCTGTAAGGCACAAAATTGTCTATAACAGATGCCCCCTAAAGTATGAGGTCGTTTATCGGGTGAAATGCTTTATTGAGAGGATCTGAAGTTCATTCGATCTGCTGAGAAGTGTCCTGTAATAAGATATAATACAATACATTATTTTTCATACATTTTTCATGATCTAGCTGAGGCGGGCATTCCCATGCTCAGCTTTATAAATACATTTTGGTACATAGAGCAGACGATCGTCTGATGCTAGACTGATAATTCTCTGCCGAATTTATCATCCTTTGAAAAGGATGATCATCTGCTGCAATGCTGTACATATCAAATGTCTTTATGTCCTGAATATATATCGCAGCCCAGATGGATGAAACTAGATCCGGGGTCTTCAATCTCTTCCGATCTTCACTCGATGTACAAGTCGATCCATGTGAGAATTTCTTGAAGTCGAACATGGAAAGACATCGCTTGATTACCGGTCAATAATGTAAACCGTTAACAAGCGCGAGAGGAGTCACCGATAAGGATGATGACCCTCAAGGTACGGCAGTACAATCTACATGGTGGGAATAAAGGACTTGGTGTCGACCACCATGCAAAATCTTCTGGTCGAAGGTCATTGATGTATACCTGTCGCCGGAAGTGAGAAACTTGCCATTGAGGCATGCAAGCTTCAAAGTACTGAGGGGGGTGTTCCTAGATCAACTCCTTGGATAATGAGCTGATGTCGACAAGGAGCGATCTGTCAAAGGAGGGCCTTAATGAATCCCACATCAGTGACACGGAACGGAGCTAGTGATTATGATGAGGTGAAAACAAACTGTGATGTATGATTCAGGGTGGCGGTCATGAAATGGATGAAGGATAATGTATGGTAGTGGGTGGAACAGGGTTGACTCTTTACAGAACCACATCTCTTGAACATATAATGACACTGATGTGATGGATTGGTAGCATTACCCCAATTGTGGACGGTGTGGCGAGGACCATGGTTCTGCGACCGGTGAATGAAACAACCCAACCCGATGTGGAAGGAGGACAAAGTGTCATGTTCAAGAGCGACTTGCTACCATTAATACTGTGAGGTTCTCCCAATTTTTCCCCAGTCATTGCTGACCAGTACCTCTTTATTTTTGTCAAGCTTGAGGAGGATAACATATGCTTGTTCTATAGCCTGCCCTTCGGGCAAGCCCATCGCTATGTTTTAACGAGCCTAGCGATAGGGAAACTCGTTCTCGTCTAAAGACAAGTTTGTCGCTATTTAATCATTTTAACGAGTCTAACGTCAAGGAAAACTCGGTCCTTTTCTTTTTTAGAGAGTCTGAAAAGGTACGAAAAGTTAACTCCAAAATTCCTTTTTCGTCATCTAATCCCTTAAGTCCGAAAAAGTTTAAAACAATACAGAAGGGATGAATTTTCGGTTGCTTTAACGAGCCGAACAAAACAAGCGCTCGATCTTTTTGTGCAATAATCCCTCAGGTCCAAAAAGATTAAAATCTAGAGGAGGGATAGCTTTCTGGTCGCTTTAACGAGCTGGAAGGCCAAAACTCGGCAAACTTTTCATATTTTACGAGTCAGTGAAAAGAGCTCAAAGAAGACTCGTCTTTTGAGGAACGAGTGATGAACAGGGATAGCAGCAGATTCCAGGTACAGGTTGGAATTCTCCAATCACGGCAGTGTCACAAGGATGGCTAAGTGAAATCACTCTTCGCAGCTGTTCCTCAAAATGGGTAAACAAACATATGGAGGTGAACGATTGGCCAAATGAACAGATGGAGGTGATGGCATATAAACACGACCAAGGGCTTTTAATATGGCTTTCAAAGGTTACATTTCTCGAGGTTGTTTACCGGTTCATTTTTTCTGGATGAGCTTGAACTACTAGGGAAAGATTGCTCACAATCTACGTTTATTTTTTAACGAGCATGAACTTCTACACAAAAACTGCTCGATTCTTGCGTTTATTTTTTAACGAGCATGAACATTGCTAAAACTGCTCGATGATATGTTTGCATGCCCCCAGCATAATAACGCAAATCGAGGTGCATGCCCCCCAAGCTTCATTGCATTCAACTTTGTTGGTTGGAATGAAGGTTTACCATTGAGATCTGGAAAGTGGATCGTTTCATTTTTTAATGAGGTTGACATAGTAAAAGAACCATCCTCATTGCCCACTGTATTTACAGTACTCGATAGAAAATCGAAAACTGAAGGATGATAAAGGTTATTTTGAGTATCTTCCCCACAACCCGGGAGAAGGGAACGATGGTGGGAATCATTCCATGGTGCCCCGTCAATTACCATTGATTGGACTATTCCTTTGTCGGTTCCATGCACTCGCGACCAAGGACTTAAAGGGGTGCCATATTTTCTAGACCTATCTATCCAAACGCTTGATGAGCGTTGATTTGGGGTTGCCCCCCAGGCCAAGAAAATTGATTGCTACAATATTTCCATTGGGCTTGGGGACAAAACCTTTGCATGATCCATGCTGATATCGTTTTCTGACATCTCTTGTGCAGAAGATATCATATTGCAGGTTCCTACTGTCGCCACTTCTCCCACAATGAACGTTGGCGGAAGGGTGAAAGTTCCCATTAATGTAGGATCTTTTAGTAGGCCTACTCCGATATTTTGAAACGAATGGTCGCTTCCATGGATCAGAGGAACGCTTCCTATAACCTGTGAACCATTAGGGAGGAAATTTTGTTGGTCAATAATCGTAATCCCTCCTTGAAAGGGGAATGCGATTTTCCTAAAATAGGTCAACACAACAGCTTCCATGGCATAAATCCATGGTCTTCCCAGTAGGATGTTATAGTCAAGATTGCCATCGATGACTTCAACATCTATTTCTACTGTTTTGCCCCCTAGTTCAACTTTCAAGTTACTAAGGATACCATAAGGGGTATATGTCCTTCCGTCGAATGCTTTTAATGTTGTCGATGATCGCGACAAGGTTGGAGATCCTAAAGTTTTCCAGCAGCTCATCGACATAATACATGTCGATGCCCCCTCATCAATAATTGTTCGATGAACAGTTTTGTTGAGGGCTTTCACTTGGACGAGGAAAGCTAGCTGAGCTGGTAACCGAGGATCATATCCTTTGTGATCAAAGGATACAAGATTGGAATCTTTAGGATCTACCCCACCAATTGCTGATAACAATGCCTGCCTTTGGGATGGGCAATTTTGTAGTACTTCAAGAGTCGACATAGCAGACGGCGATTGCGCCAAATCTTCCACTATATTATAATGCTGTGCCACTCTGGCACGAGGATTAAATGTCGACTTGTGTACTACTCCCTTTGGCGGTTTTATTGTTAATTCATGTGTGATGGGGGGTACAACTTCTGCCGAAGTTGTTGTCGAACTGCTAGGTTGATCTTTACCTTTATCGTTCGACACCTGTGGATTCCCGTAATCTTTGTTCCTTGTTGAAATCAAAGCATCATTCTGTTGTTTCAATATCGATAACATAAGCACTTGCGACGGTGAAGCATTTCCACTACCAACCAGATTTTTTCCTCGATCAGGAAACGGATCAGTTAACACAGCTGGAGTTTGCGAACTCTTTAAGAATCTTTTTAGATCAGCTTTTTATGGACATTCTCTCGTCCAGTGATCCTCATCACATATCTGACACCCATAAGGTGGTTTCCTATCTCGAGGAGAGCTTGAAGAAGTTTTTCGAGGAGATGACTCTCCTGGTTTCTTCTTCTTCCCTTTGTTTTGATTTTTCTTGCTTCCTGGTTGATTGGTTTCTTTGCCTTTATTTGTCGATACGGCATTTACTTCCGAAGCAAGAACTTCTTCATGCGCATTTTGATTCGAATCCTTACGGGCCTTCTTTTGATTGGTCCTTTTCGGATTCGTGTTTGCCGTGCCAATCACGCCATCGCCGGCATGAGAGTCACTGTTTGATTTAGGAGGAGGAGGGATTGAAAACTTTGGTCTAGGGGCATCTGGTATTTTGTCATAGAGCATGCCAGACTGAGTATATACTAAATCCAAGTATTGTGCACGAGCGATAACTTGCTCTTCTGTTACGACTCCTCCCTTTGCTACATCTTCCGTTATAGCCGGAAGTAATGACTTTATAAACCACTCAGCTAAAAGCTGATCAGGAACGTATGTTTTAACCATTCTTCGTCGACGTCGCCACTCATGTATATGATCTGATATATGAGTTGCGGTTGTCTGTTTGAAGTTAGTCAATATCTCTGTTCCCGTTTCGTACCTTATTGGTAATTGAAAGTGGGTTAAGAATGTCGTGGCAAGGGAGCTGAAATTGTCGAACGAAGCTCTAGGCAATTCTATATACCATTTTGCTGCTGGACCTGTCAATGTCCTCTGAAAGAGGCGAAGCCTTATCGAATCGTCATTCAAAGTGTTCGACGAACACCATAGATGAAATGTCATCACATGATTCGACGGGTCTTCACCTGGATTTCCATTGAATTTAGGAATGTCGGATGGAAGTTTGTGCGGAATCACTGGCCACCAAGGGGCGTAAGCAATTGGATCGTTTGTTAACCGATGTAAATCAGGCAACTCTAAAGTCGCCACGAATGGTAACTGCTGGTTCAAGTTAGGTGAAGCGTAACCAGGATACGATGGAATCGCCTGAACAGTCGGTCTTTGCATACCAGCATAATGGAGTTGATGTTGGTATGATGAATACGGTTGATGGACTTGACCACTATAAAGTGGTTGATTTTGACCATTTTGAATATATGGTTGTCCAGTATTCGCAAATATTTGTTGTTCAGAACCTTGGTACACTTGTTGGAATTGCCGCTATTGGTATTGCATTATCCACGGTTGCGACACCATGGGTTGTTGCGCTACACTAACCATTGGAACAAGATGTGGGGTAGTCGTACCCAACTGTACTTGTGTTGTCCCACCAGTAGGTGATTGTGGTTGGGTCGCAGGGTCAAGTGGCTGTTGCATGAGAACCTGAGCAATCTGAGGTTGACACACAACAGGCATTGTTTGAACTTGCGACACGGTCACAATAGCCGGTGTAGTTGGGATGTTTGTCACAAGTACACAGTGTTGCATAGAATATACAACTCTCGGTGGCTGGGATAGCACAGGTACCCAACTACTCGTTGCAATTCCGCCATAACTTGAATAAGGTTGAGAGCTCTCGTATGGGTACTGCCCCCCATACGGTAGCAACCCAGAACTCAAGGCAACTGCCTGCCTTGGAGGACTGGATGGCCTAATTAGATTCCCAAAAGGGTCAATTTGATGAGCCTCACCATGAGAGTTACCAGACATTACTCCGGAACAAACAGGAACAGACCATACTGTCGAGGTAGTCTCTTGCTGGACTCCTTCTAGCGACTGCGAGCTAGTTGGGACAGATGGTATGCCGGCGAACATTGTTGGATTTGCAGCAGGTAATTCTGCCGTCGCCGTGTCATTCGACACAGTCCTAGATGTCGACGGTTGTTCAATCATTTTTAGTCTATCCAATTGATCACCTAGTGATTCTACAGGAACTTCCACTGGTGATGGACAAACTTCTGTTGTAGCAGGAAATAGAGTGGCCCCTACTCCAAATTGAATTGGAGTGGATACTTGCGGTTCCTCTATAATTTCCTCTATCGCAATCAGACCAGGTGGAAGAGGAAGACCGTCAGGTCCGTAAAATATTTCCGGTGCCGAAGAAGGGGTTGTATCGACCGCGACGGATGTTTGAGGAACAAAACTCTCTGGACCGGTTACAGATGGAACTGGTTCAGTCATACGAGTATTTGCCCCCAGACTAGGATCAGTATTACTGTCCCTCTGTGGCGATTGAACTTCTTCTATTGAGGCAGGGTTTCCAGAAATGTTTGGAGTGACCAGAATCTCAGATGTTGTTGGAACGCTTGTTCTAACTTTTAAAGGAGATTTTTAACTGGTTCGACGAGTTCGCTTTGTCCGGATTGTTTTCGATTCCGGAGACAAAGACGGTTGACTCGCAAGCCTCCGAGAACGACGGATATTCAATTGACTTTCTTCCACGATTGCGGATTACTCGATCAACTAAAATATAAAGGGGAAAATTTGTGTTTCCGATTTGAATGAATTTTATTAGACGCTTTTAAACATAACTTTGCTTTTTCATGTTTTAAGAGTCGAGAAAAAGCTAAAGATGACTCTAGTCGCCTTCGATGTATTAACGAGCCCGAAGTGACAAATGCTCGGTTGGACCTTTTCAGTTATAGAGTTTGAAAAAGGCCAAAAGAAACTGCTCTGGAGATCTAGGCAGAGGGTGTGCCAAACCTTTCGCGAAACCACAGAATACGTTTTACGGTACGGGTGGTCGATCTTCGTGAATGCTGTGTTCACTGCATCGCGATTAGTAGGGCGGCCGACACGGCTTCCTATGGATAAAGGATAATTGCCTATAGGGGTCTCCCAATATATACGCGACGGTACGTGGGAGCACAAGTCCGTATTAGTGCCACCGACTCTCAGGAGGAATCACCCACCTTCGTAGAGATCGACAGTCACTATGTTTAACGACGCCGGAACACGTCTCTACCTAGACCTCTAGATGTTTGCGTTATGTTTCAAATGCGTTGTTAGGTTCATTTAGTATATTTTAAGTTGATCTTTTTAAAGTTTGCCTTTCAAGGTTCACCACGAGATGTATATGACAAATTCCTAAATGCAGCCTAAGATGAGAAGCAAGCTTTTCCAAATCTTTTTGACTGATGAAAATCTTAACTACTGAGAGAGAAAGAAGGAAAATTCTTTTCACACAGTTCATACAGCACAAACTAATGCACTTTCTCCTAAATCATCATGCAAACTTTTTCAAATGCAAAATGCACAATGCATGTATTTTCTTTTCCCTTTCTTAATGTGGATGGATACAAAAAGAAAGTGGTTATATAACTTTGATTTCGATTTAAAGCGAAAGTAAACAAGCTTGTCCAAAATCGAAAGACACCTTAAGATTCACTTGTTTTATCACTGGAAATACATGAAATCAAACCAAACTAACGAAAGTAAAATGACTAACCAGCTATGGACAGCAAACAAGCTAACTCTTTAGACCAGCAAAACGCCTAACACAGGTTCAGATCTAAGAGGCCAAAAGCATGACTAGTTTACTTTTCGTTATGGGAAATTGTAAATGAGCAAGAAATACAAAGAACAAGTAAAATTTCGTTATATAACAGAGGCGGAATGATGGCAAGTAATATTGGTTTCAAAACAGATACAAGACTGACACCTAGCAGCAAAACTAAGTGAAAACAGGCAAGAGAAAGGAGGAAACCCCAAATGCACTAAGCAAATTTGGGTCAACGCAGGCTCTGCACAGTCAAACTGGCTCTCAGCGCAGGTAGCTAGTTCGGGACCTGCGTTGCAAAGCAGGTAGCCTGTGTACTACCTGCTTTGGAAAACGAGAGTTGCGTTTTCACAGTTTCCGGGTCATAATTTTCTCAAAATTGCACGGTTTTTGCTCAAATCAGAAGCATTCAGTCAAGCATACTCAAAGGGATGATTTAGAAGGTGCAAAGCTATCACTAAGAGCTTACAAGGATCTTTGTAGATCAGCTCTTCAAATCATGAATCTGCTCAGAAAATGAGCAAGAGTAGCAGCCCCTCTACTTCGCTTTTGATATAGTCAAAAGCTTTTCGATTTGGTACTCTTTTCTTTAGGAAACGAATAGCAAAGATACTACAAACACAATCAAACGGATACGCTCCCCAGTGGAGTCGCCAGTTTGTTGTAGGGAAAAGTATCCGACTCGGATGACCCTAACCCACTCTAAGGGTGACAGTTCCTTAGCAACAACTGTAAAGCAAACTACTGAAAGTTTTCTTCTTTATGAAAGCAAAAGAGAATGGAGAAAGCACTAACCGTTGCCTTGCGCTTAATGTCGAATCCAAACTCTCCTCTTTGGCCGCTTGCTCCTAGCTCTTTGTCCTTCTGCTCGCCCAGCTACAATGAGATCCTGCAAAAAAACAAAGAAGGAAACTACAAGAGGCATGCAATCATAACTGGTTCATGGATTAGTGTAAACCAAATATGCAATCATCACAATATACAATTGAAACAAGAGCACATAGAAGAACCTCAATAGCTTTTATTAATGAAGAAATAAAGGTTCTGAGAGGATTACAACCATTGCAGGCTCCAACCCAACAACACCTCCCAGCAGAAAGAATTGCTCTTCTTCACCTCTCTCAAACAATCACCCAATAACTCAAGAATGAAACCAACAGCATATCATTACTTTGCACAAAATTCCAGCCTCATGAGCTCATAGGAGAGAGCTCAATATATAGATGAATTGAGAAAGGATGAGTCATCTTGCAACTGATGTGTAGCTGCCTTGTGTCCTCTCTCTCTTCAGTTAATCTTTAGTTGATCTTCAGTTCTTGAGTCCACTTGGTGAACCTTGCTTCCACTTGGAGAAACAAAGCCTCTGACTCATCACAAGGCGAAATACCTGATCCAAGTGTCATTTTTGGAAGATTCCAAAGCAATGACACACTGTGCCACATGTCCAAACTCGCCCAACGCAGGTGGGCTTTGTTCTACCTGCTTTGCAACGCAGGTACACCATGGAGCAGTTGTGTTTCAGCGCAGAAACCCAGTGGAGCACCTGCTTTGATTTCAGGATTGCTTGTTTTTGAGTGTTTTCAGGTGGAGAACTGATCTGAGAGCTGTTGGTTTGCTGACCTTGTTCCTCTAGGGGTAGGAACATCATGTTTAGGGAACTTTGGATCCCTTGGCTTATTGACAATTCATGCTTGTTGCTGTAAGGCACAAAATTGTCTATAACAGATGCCCCCTAAAGTATGAGGTCGTTTATCGGGTGAAATGCTTTATTGAGAGGATCCGAAGTTCATTCGATCTGCTGAGAAGTGTCCTGTAATAAGATACAATACAATACATTATTTTTCATACATTTTTCATGATCTAGCTGAGGCGGGCATTCCCATGCTCAGCTTTATAAATACATTTTGGTACATAGAGCAGACGATCGTCTGATGCTAGACTGATAATTCTCTGCCGAATTTATCATCCTTTGAAAAGGATGATCATCTGCTGCAATGCTATACATATCAAATGTCTTTATGTCCTGAATATATATCGCAGCCCGGATGGATGAAACTAGATCCGGGGTCTTCAATCTCTTCCGATCTTCACTCGATGTACAAGTCGATCCATGTGAGAATTTCTTGAAGTCGAACATGGAAAGACATCGCTTGATTACCGGTCAATAATGTAAACCGTTAACAAGCGCGAGAGGAGTCACCGATGAGGATGATGACCCTCAAGGTACGGCAGTACAATCTACATGGTGGGAATAAAGGACTTGGCGTCGACCACCATGCAAAATCTTCTGGTCGAAGGTCATTGATGTATACCTGTCGCCGGAAGTGAGAAACTTGCCATTGAGGCATGCAAGCTTCAAAGTACTGAGGGGGGTGTTCCTAGATCAACTCCTTGGATAATGAGATGATGTCGGCAAGGATCGATCCGTCAAAGGAGGGCCTTAATGAATCCCACATCAGTGACACGGAACGGAGCTAGTGATTATGATGAGGTGAAAACAAACTGTGATGTATGATTCAGGGTGGCGGTCATGAAATGGATGAAGGATAATGTATGGTAGTGGGTGGAACAGGGTTGACTCTTTACAGAACCACATCTCTTGAACATATAACGACACTGATGTGATGGATTGGTAGCATTACCCCAATTGTGGACGGTGTGGCGAGCACCATGGTTCTGCGACCGGTGAATGAAACAACCCAACCCGATGTGGACGGAGGACAAAGTGTCATGTTCAAGAGCGACTTGCTACCATTAATACTGTGAGGTTCTCCCAATTTTTCCCCAGTCATTGCTGACCAGTACCTCTTTATTTTTGTCAAGCTTGAGGAGGATAACATATGCTTGTTCTATAACCTGCCCTTCGGGCAAGCCCATCGCTATGTTTTAACGAGCCTAGCGATAGGGAAACTCGTTCTCGTCTAAAGACAAGTTTGTCGCTATTTAATCATTTTAACGAGTCTAACGACAAGGAAAACTCGGTCCTTTTCATTTTTAGAGAGTCTGAAAAGGTACGAAAAGTTAACTCCAAAATTCCTTTTTCGTCATCTAATCCCTTAAGTCCGAAAAAGTTTAAAACAATACAGAAGGGATGAATTTTCGGTTGCTTTAACGAGCCGAACAAAACAAGCGCTCGATCTTTTTGTGCAATAATCCCTCAGGTCCAAAAAGATTAAAATCTAGAGGAGGGGTAGCTTTCCGGTCGCTTTAACGAGCTGGAAGGCCAAAACTCGGCAAACTTTTCATATTTTACGAGTCAGTGAAAAGAGCTCAAAGAAGACTCGTCTTTTGAGGAACGAGTGATGAACAGGGATAGCAGCAGATTCCAGGTACAGGTTGGAATTCTCCAATCACGGCAGTGTCACAAGGATGGCTAAGTGAAATCACTCTTCGCAGTTGTTCCTCAAAATGGGTAAACAAACATATGGAGGTGAACGATTGGCCAAATGAACAGATGGAGGTGATGGCATATAAACACGACCAAGGGCTTTTAATATGGCTTTCAAAGGTTACATTTCTCGAGGTTGTTTACCGGTTCATTTTTTCTGGATGAGCTTGAACTACTAGGGAAAGATTGCTCACAATCTACGTTTATTTTTTAACGAGCATGAACTTCTGCACAAAAACTGCTCGATTCTTGCGTTTATTTTTTAACGAGCATGAACATTGCTAAAACTGCTCGATGATATGTTTGCATGCCCCCAGCATAATAACGCAAATCGAGGTGCATGCCCCCCAAGCTTCATTGCATTCAACTTTGTTGGTTGGAATGAAGGTTTACCATTGAGATCTGGAAAGTGGATCGTTTCATTTTTTAATGAGGTTGACATAGTAAAAGAACCATCCTCATTGCCCACTGTATTTACAGTACTCGATAGAAAATCGAAAACTGAAGGATGATAAAGGTTATTTTGAGTATCTTCCCCACAACCCGGGAGAAGGGAACGATGGTGGGAATCATTCCATGGTGCCCCGTCAATTACCATTGATTGGACTATTCCTTTGTCGGTTCCATGCACTCGCGACCAAGGACTTAAAGGGGTGCCATATTTTCTAGACCTATCTATCCAAACGCTTGATGAGCGTTGATTTGGGGTTGCCCCCCAGGCCAAGAAAATTGATTGCTACAATATTTCCATTGGGCTTGGGGACAAAACCTTTGCATGATCCATGCTGATATCGTTTTCTGACATCTCTTGTGCAGAAGATATCATATTGCAGGTTCCTACTGTCGCCACTTCTCCCACAATGAACGTTGGCGGAAGGGTGAAAGTTCCCATTAATGTAGGATCTTTTAGTAGGCCTACTCCGATATTTTGAAACGAATGGTCGCTTCCATGGATCAGAGGAACGCTTCCTATAACCTGTGAACCATTAGGGAGGAAATTTTGTTGGTCAATAATCGTAATCCCTCCTTGAAAGGGGAATGCGATTTTCCTAAAATAGGTCAACACAACAGCTTCCATGGCATAAATCCATGGTCTTCCCAGTAGGATGTTATAGTCAAGATTGCCATCGATGACTTCAACATCTATTTCTACTGTTTTGCCCCCTAGTTCAACTTTCAAGTTACTAAGGATACCATAAGGGGTATATGTCCTTCCGTCGAATGCTTTTAATGTTGTCGATGATCGCGACAAGGTTGGAGATCCTAAAGTTTTCCAGCAGCTCATCGACATAATACATGTCGATGCCCCCTCATCAATAATTGTTCGATGAACAGTTTTGTTGAGGGCTTTCACTTGGACGAGGAAAGCTAGCTGAGCTGGTAACCGAGGATCATATCCTTTGTGATCAAAGGATACAAGATTGGAATCTTTAGGATCTACCCCACCAATTGCTGATAACAATGCCTGCCTTTGGGATGGGCAATTTTGTAGTACTTCAAGAGTCGACATAGCAGACGGCGATTGCGCCAAATCTTCCACTATATTATAATGCTGTGCCGCTCTGGCACGAGGATTAAATGTCGACTTGTGTACTACTCCCTTTGGCGGTTTTATTGTTAATTCATGTGTGATGGGGGGTACAACTTCTGCCGAAGTTGTTGTCGAACTGCTAGGTTGATCTTTACCTTTATCGTTCGACACCTGTGGATTCCCGTAATCTTTTTTCCTTGTTGAAATCAAAGCATCATTCTGTTGTTTCGATATCGATAACATAAGCACTTGCGACGGTGAAGCATTTCCACTACCAACCAGATTTTTTCCTCGATCAGGAAACGGATCAGTTAACACAGCTGGAGTTTGCGAACTCTTTAAGAATCTTTTTAGATCAGCTTTTTATGGACATTCTCTCGTCCAGTGATCCTCATCACATATCTGACACCCATAAGGTGGTTTCCTAT
This sequence comes from Pinus tabuliformis, assembly GCA_031772625.1. Classification (NCBI taxonomy): domain Eukaryota; kingdom Viridiplantae; phylum Streptophyta; class Pinopsida; order Pinales; family Pinaceae; genus Pinus; species Pinus tabuliformis. Next base: position 499,801,444 of record CM062810.1, on the reverse strand, counting down.
CTCGAGGAGAGCTTGAAGAAGTTTTTCGAGGAGATGACTCTCCTGGTTTCTTCTTCTTCCCTTTGTTTTGATTTTTCTTGCTTCCTGGTTGATTGGTTTCTTTGCCTTTATTTGTCGATACGGCATTTACTTCCGAAGCAAGAACTTCTTCATGCGCATTTTGATTCGAATCCTTACGGACCTTCTTTTGATTGGTCCTTTTCGGATTCGTGTTTGCCGTGCCAATCACGCCATCGCCGGCATGAGAGTCACTGTTTGATTTAGGAGGAGGAGGGATTGAAAACTTTGGTCTAGGGGCATCTGGTATTTTGTCATAGAGCATGCCGGACTGAGTATATACTAAATCCAAGTATTGTGCACGAGCGATAACTTGCTCTTCTGTTACGACTCCTCCCTTTGCTACATCTTTCGTTATAGCCGGAAGTAATGACTTTATAAACCACTCAGCTAAAAGCTGATCAGGAACGTATGTTTTAACCATTCTTCGTCGACGTCGCCACTCATGTATATGATCTGATATATGAGTTGCGGTTGTCTGTTTGAAGTTAGTCAATATCTCTGTTCCCGTTTCGTACCTTATTGGTAATTGAAAGTGGGTTAAGAATGTCGTGGCAAGGGAGCTGAAATTGTCGAACGAAGCTCTAGGCAATTCTATATACCATTTTGCTACTGGACCTGTCAATGTCCTCTGAAAGAGGCGAAGCCTTATCGAATCGTCATTCAAAGTGTTCGACGAACACCATAGATGAAATGTCATCACATGATTCGACGGGTCTTCACCTGGATTTCCATTGAATTTAGGAATGTCGGATGGAAGTTTGTGCGGAATCACTGGCCACCAAGGGGCGTAAGCAATTGGATCGTTTGTTAACCGATGTAAATCAGGCAACTCTAAAGTCGCCACGAATGGTAACTGCTGGTTCAAGTTAGGTGAAGCGTAACCAGGATACGATGGAATCGCCTGAACAGTCGGTCTTTGCATACCAGCATAATGGAGTTGATGTTGGTATGATGAATACGGTTGATGGACTTGACCACTATAAAGTGGTTGATTTTGACCATTTTGAATATATGGTTGTCCAGTATTCGCAAATATTTGTTGTTCAGAACCTTGGTACACTTGTTGGAATTGCGGCTGTTGGTATTGCATTATCCACGGTTGCGACACCATGGGTTGTTGCGCTACACTAATCATTGGACCAAGATGTGGGGTAGTCGTACCCAACTGTACTTGTGTTGTCCCACCAGTAGGTGATTGTGGTTGGGTCGCAGGGTCAAGTGGCTGTTGCATGAGAACCTGAGCAATCTGAGGTTGACACACAACAGGCATTGTTTGAACTTGCGACACGGTCACAATAGCCGGTGTAGTTGGGATGTTTGTCACAGGTACACACTGTTGCATAGAATATACAACTCTCGGTGGCTGGGATAGCACAGGTACCCAACTACTCGTTGCAATTCCGCCATAACTTGAATAAGGTTGAGAGCTCCCGTATGGGTACTGCCCCCCATACGGTAGCAACCCAGAACTCAAGGCAACTGCCTGCCTTGGAGGACTGGATGGCCTAATTAGATTCCCAAAAGGGTCAATTTGATGAGCCTCACCATGAGAGTTACCAGACATTACTCCGGAACAAACAGGAACAGACCATACTGTCGAGGTAGTCTCTTGCTGGACTCCTTCTAGCGACTGCGAGCTAGTTGGGACAGATGGTATGCCGGCGAACATTGTTGGATTTGCAGCAGGTAATTCTGCCGTCGCCGTGTCATTCGACACAGTCCTAGATGTCGACGGTTGTTCAGTCATTTTTAGTCTATCCAATTGATCACCTAGTGATTCTACAGGAACTTCCACTGGTGATGGACAAACTTCTGTTGTAGCAGGAAATAGAGTGGCCCCTACTCCAAATTGAATTGGAGTGGATACTTGCGGTTCCTCTATAATTTCCTCTATCGCAATCAGACCAGGTGGAAGAGGAAGACCGTCAGGTCCGTAAAAGATTTCCGGTGCCGAAGAAGGGGTTGTATCGACCGCGACGGATGTTTGAGGAACAAAACTCTCTGGACCGGTTACAGATGGAACTGGTTCAGTCATACGAGTATTTGCCCCCAGACTAGGATCAGTATTACTGTCCCTCTGTGGCGATTTAACTTCTTCTATTGAGGCAGGGTTTCCAGAAATGTTTGGAGTGACCAGAATCTCAGATGTTGTTGGAACGCTTGTTCTAACTTTTAAAGGAGATTTTGAACTGGTTCGACGAGTTCGCTTTGTCCGGATTGTTTTCGATTCCGGAGACAAAGACGGTTGACTCGCAAGCCTCCGAGAACGACGGATATTCAATTGACTTTCTTCCACGATTGCGGATTACTCGATCAACTAAAATATAAAGGGGAAAATTTGTGTTTCCGATTTGAATGAATTTTATTAGACGCTTTTAAACATAACTTTGCTTTTTCATGTTTTAAGAGTCGAGAAAAAGCTAAAGATGACTCTAGTCGCCTTCGATGTATTAACGAGCCCGAAGTGACAAATGCTCGGTTGGACCTTTTCAGTTATAGAGTTTGAAAAAGGCCAAAAGAAACTGCTCTGGAGATCTAGGCAGAGGGTGTGCCAAACCTTTCGCGAAACCACAGAATACGTTTTACGGTACGGGTGGTCGATCTTCGTGAATGCTGTGTTCACTGCATCGCGATTAGTAGGGCGGCCGACACGGCTTCCTATGGATAAAGGATAATTGCCTATAGGGGTCTCCCAATATATACGCGACGGTACGTGGGAGCACAAGTCCGTATTAGTGCCACCGACTCTCAGGAGGAATCACCCACCTTCGTAGAGATCGACAGTCACTATGTTTAACGACGCCGGAACACGTCTCTACCTAGACCTCTAGATGTTTGCGTTATGTTTCAAATGCGTTGTTAGGTTCATTCAGTATATTTTAAGTTGATCTTTTTAAAGTTTGCCTTTCAAGGTTCACCACGAGATGTATATGACAAATTCCTAAATGCAGCCTAAGATGAGAAGCAAGCTTTTCCAAATCTTTTTGACTGATGAAAATCTTAACTACTGAGAGAGAAAGAAGGAAAATTCTTTTCACACAGTTCATACAGCACAAACTAATGCACTTTCTCCTAAATCATCATGCAAACTTTTTCAAATGCAAAATGCACAATGCATGTATTTTCTTTTCCCTTTCTTAATGTGGATGGATACAAAAAGAAAGTGGTTATATAACTTTGATTTCGATTTAAAGCGAAAGTAAACAAGCTTGTCCAAAATCGAAAGACACCTTAAGATTCACTTGTTTTATCACTGGAAATACATGAAATCAAACCAAACTAACGAAAGTAAAATGACTAACCAGCTATGGACAGCAAACAAGCTAACTCTTTAGACCAGCAAAACGCCTAACACAGGTTCAGATCTAAGAGGCCAAAAGCATGACTAGTTTACTTTTCGTTATGGGAAATTGTAAATGAGCAAGAAATACAAAGAACAAGTACAATTTCGTTATATAACAGAGGCGGAATGATGGCAAGTAATATTGGTTTCAAAACAGATACAAGACTGACACCTAGCAGCAAAACTAAGTGAAAACAGGCAAGAGAAAGGAGGAAACCCCAAATGCACTAAGCAAATTTGGGTCAACGCAGGCTCTGCACAGTCAAACTGGCTCTCAGCGCAGGTAGCTAGTTCGGGACCTGCGTTGCAAAGCAGGTAGCCTGTGTACTACCTGCTTTGGAAAACGAGAGTTGCGTTTTCACAGTTTCCGGGTCATAATTTTCTCAAAAATGCACGGTTTTTGCTCAAATCAGAAGCATTCAGTCAAGCATACTCAAAGGGATGATTTAGAAGGTGCAAACCTATCACTAAGAGCTTACAAGGATCTTTGTAGATCAGCTCTTCAAATCATGAATCTGCTCAGAAAATGAGCAAGAGTAGCAGCCCCTCTACTTCGCTTTTGATATAGTCAAAAGCTTTTCGATTTGGTACTCTTTTCTTTAGGAAACGAATAGCAAAGATACTACAAACACAATCAAATGGATACGCTCCCCAGTGGAGTCGCCAGTTTGTTGTAGGGAAAAGTATCCGACTCGGATGACCCTAACCCACTCTAAGGGTGACAGTTCCTTAGCAACAACTGTAAAGCAAACTACTGAAAGTTTTCTTCTTTATGAAAGCAAAAGAGAATGGAGAAAGCACTAACCGTTGCCTTGCGCTTAATGTCGAATCCAAACTCTCCTCTTTGGCCGCTTGCTCCTAGCTCTTTGTCCTTCTGCTCGCCCAGCTACAATGAGATCCTGCAAAAAAACAAAGAAGGAAACTACAAGAGGCATGCAATCATAACTGGTTCATGGATTAGTGTAAACCAAATATGCAATCATCACAATATACAATTGAAACAAGAGCACATAGAAGAACCTCAATAGCTTTTATTAATGAAGAAATAAAGGTTCTGAGAGGATTACAACCATTGCAGGCTCCAACCCAGCAACACCTCCCAGCAGAAAGAATTGCTCTTCTTCACCTCTCTCAAACAATCACCCAATAACTCAAGAATGAAACCAACAGCATATCATTACTTTGCACAAAATTCCAGCCTCATGAGCTCATAGGAGAGAGCTCAATATATAGATGAATTGAGAAAGGATGAGTCATCTTGCAACTGATGTGTAGCTGCCTTGTGTCCTCTCTCTCTTCAGTTAATCTTTAGTTGATCTTCAGTTCTTGAGTCCACTTGGTGAACCTTGCTTCCACTTGGAGAAACAAAGCCTCTGACTCATCACAAGGCGAAATACCTGATCCAAGTGTCATTTTTGGAAGATTCCAAAGCAATGACACACTGTGCCACATGTCCAAACTCGCCCAACGCAGGTGGGCTTTGTTCTACCTGCTTTGCAACGCAGGTACACCATGGAGCAGTTGTGTTTCAGCGCATAAACCCAGTGGAGCACCTGCTTTGATTTCAGGATTGCTTGTTTTTGAGTGTTTTCAGGTGGAGAACTGATCTGAGAGCTGTTGGTTTGCTGACCTTGTTCCTCTAGGGGTAGGAACATCATGTTTAGGGAACTTTGGATCCCTTGGCTTATTGACAATTCATGCTTGTTGCTGTAAGGCACAAAATTGTCTATAACAGATGCCCCCTAAAGTATGAGGTCGTTTATCGGGTGAAATGCTTTATTGAGAGGATCCGAAGTTCATTCGATCTGCTGAGAAGTGTCCTGTAATAAGATACAATACAATACATTATTTTTCATACATTTTTCATGATCTAGCTGAGGCAGGCATTCCCATGCTCAGCTTTATAAATACATTTTGGTACATAGAGCAGACGATCGTCTGATGCTAGACTGATAATTCTCTGCCGAATTTATCATCCTTTGAAAAGGATGATCATCTGCTACAATGCTGTACATATCAAATGTCTTTATGTCCTGAATATATATCGCAGCCCGGATGGATGAAACTAGATCCGGGGTCTTCAATCTCTTCCGATCTTCACTCGATGTACAAGTCGATCCATGTGAGAATTTCTTGAAGTCGAACATGGAAAGACATCGCTTGATTACCGGTCAATAATGTAAACCGTTAACAAGCGCGAGAGGAGTCACCGATAAGGATGATGACCCTCAAGGTACGGCAGTACAATCTACATGGTGGGAATAAAGGACTTGGCGTCGACCACCATGCAAAATCTTCTGGTCGAAGGTCATTGATGTATACCTGTCGCCGGAAGTGAGAAACTTGCCATTGAGGCATGCAAGCTTCAAAGTACTGAGGGGGGTGTTCCTAGATCAACTCCTTGGATAATGAGCTGATGTCGACAAGGAGCGATCCGTCAAAGGAGGGCCTTAATGAATCCCACATCAGTGACACGGAACAGAGCTAGTGATTATGATGAGGTGAAAACAAACTGTGATGTATGATTCAGGGTGGCGGTCATGAAATGGATGAAGGATAATGTATGGTAGTGGGTGGAACAGGGTTGACTCTTTACAGAACCACATCTCTTGAACATATAACGACACTGATGTGATGGATTGGTAGCATTACCCCAATTGTGGACGGTGTGGCGAGGACCATGGTTCTGCGACCGGTGAATGAAACAACCCAACCCGATGTGGAAGGAGGACAAAGTGTCATGTTCAAGAGCGACTTGCTACCATTAATACTGTGAGGTTCTCCCAATTTTTCCCCAGTCATTGCTGACCAGTACCTCTTTATTTTTGTCAAGCTTGAGGAGGATAACATATGCTTGTTCTATAACCTGCCCTTCGGGCAAACCCATCGCTATGTTTTAACGAGCCTAGCGATAGGGAAACTCGTTCTCGTCTAAAGACAAGTTTGTCGCTATTTAATCATTTTAACGAGTCTAACGACAAGGAAAACTCGGTCCTTTTCATTTTTAGAGAGTCTGAAAAGGTACGAAAAGTTAACTCCAAAATTCCTTTTTCGTCATCTAATCCCTTAAGTCCGAAAAAGTTTAAAACAATACAGAAGGGATGAATTTTCGGTTGCTTTAACGAGCCGAACAAAACAAGCGCTCGATCTTTTTGTGCAATAATCCCTCAGGTCCAAAAAGATTAAAATCTAGAGGAGGGATAGCTTTCCGGTCGCTTTAACGAGCTGGAAGGCCAAAACTCGGCAAACTTTTCATATTTTACGAGTCAGTGAAAAGAGCTCAAAGAAGACTCGTCTTTTGAGGAACGAGTGATGAACAGGGATAGCAGCAGATTCCAGGTACAGGTTGGAATTCTCCAATCACGGCAGTGTCACAAGGATGGCTAAGTGAAATCACTCTTCGCAGTTGTTCCTCAAAATGGGTAAACAAACATATGGAGGTGAACGATTGGCCAAATGAACAGATGGAGGTGATGGCATATAAACACGACCAAGGGCTTTTAATATGGCTTTCAAAGGTTACATTTCTCGAGGTTGTTTACCGGTTCATTTTTTCTGGATGAGCTTGAACTACTAGGGAAAGATTGCTCACAATCTACGTTTATTTTTTAACGAGCATGAACTTCTGCACAAAAACTGCTCGATTCTTGCGTTTATTTTTTAACGAGCATGAACATTGCTAAAACTGCTCGATGATATGTTTGCATGCCCCCAGCATAATAACGCAAATCGAGGTGCATGCCCCCCAAGCTTCATTGCATTCAACTTTGTTGGTTGGAATGAAGGTTTACCATTGAGATCTGGAAAGTGGATCGTTTCATTTTTTAATGAGGTTGACATAGTAAAAGAACTATCCTCATTGCCCACTGTATTTACAGTACTCGATAGAAAATCGAAAACTGAAGGATGATAAAGGTTATTTTGAGTATCTTCCCCACAACCCAGGAGAAGGGAACGATGGTGGGAATCATTCCATGGTGCCCCGTCAATTACCATTGATTGGACTATTCCTTTGTCGGTTCCATGCACTCGCAACCAAGGACTTAAAGGGGTGCCATATTTTCTAGACCTATCTATCCAAACGCTTGATGAGCGTTGATTTGGGGTTGCCCCTCAGGCCAAGAAAATTGATTGCTACAATATTTCCATTGGGCTTGGGGACAAAACCTTTGCATGATCCATGCTGATATCGTTTTCTGACATCTCTTGTGCAGAAGATATCATATTGCAGGTTCCTACTGTCGCCACTTCTCCCACAATGAACGTTGGCGGAAGGGTGAAAGTTCCCATTAATGTAGGATCTTTTAGTAGGCCTACTCCGATATTTTGAAACGAATGGTCGCTTCCATGGATCAGAGGAACGCTTCCTATAACCTGTGAACCATTAGGGAGGAAATTTTGTTGGTCAATAATCGTAATCCCTCCTTGAAAGGGGAATGCGATTTTCCTAAAATAGGTCGACACAACAGCTTCCATGGCATAAATCCATGGTCTTCCCAGTAGGATGTTATAGTCAAGATTGCCATCGATGACTTCAACATCTATTTCTACTGTTTTGCCCCCTAGTTCAACTTTCAAGTTACTAAGGATACCATAAGGGGTATATGTCCTTCCGTCGAATGCTTTTAATGTTGTCGATGATCGCGACAAGGTTGGAGATCCTAAAGTTTTCCAGCAGCTCATCGACATAATACATGTCGATGCCCCCTCATCAATAATTGTTCGATGAACAGTTTTGTTGAGGGCTTTCACTTGGATGAGGAAAGCTAGCTGAGCTGGTAACCGAGGATCATATCCTTTGTGATCAAAGGATACAAGATTGGAATCTTTAGGATCTACCCCACCAATTGCTGATAACAATGCCTGCCTTTGGGATGGGCAATTTTGTAGTACTTCAAGAGTCGACATAGCAGACGGCGATTGCGCCAAATCTTCCACTATATTATAATGCTGTGCCGCTCTGGCACGAGGATTAAATGTCGACTTGTGTACTACTCCCTTTGGCGGTTTTATTGTTAATTCATGTGTGATGGGGGGTACAACTTCTGCCGAAGTTGTTGTCGAACTGCTAGGTTGATCTTTACCTTTATCGTTCGACACCTGTGGATTCCCGTAATCTTTGTTCCTTGTTGAAATCAAAGCATCATTCTGTTGTTTCGATATCGATAACATAAGCACTTGCGACGGTGAAGCATTTCCACTACCAACCAGATTTTTTCCTCGATCAGGAAACGGATCAGTTAACACAGCTAGAGTTTGCGAACTCTTTAAGAATCTTTTTAGATCAGCTTTTTATGGACATTCTCTCGTCCAGTGATCCTCATCACATATCTGACACCCATAAGGTGGTTTCCTATCTCGAGGAGAGCTTGAAGAAGTTTTTCGAGGAGATGACTCTCCTGGTTTCTTCTTCTTCCCTTTGTTTTGATTTTTCTTGCTTCCTGGTTGATTGGTTTCTTTGCCTTTATTTGTCGATACGGCATTTACTTCCGAAGCAAGAACTTCTTCATGCGAATTTTGATTCGAATCCTTACGGGCCTTCTTTTGATTGGTCCTTTTCGGATTCGTGTTTGCCGTGCCAATCACGCCATCGCCGGCATGAGAGTCACTGTTTGATTTAGGAGGAGGAGGGATTGAAAACTTTGGTCTAGGGGCATCTGGTATTTTGTCATAGAGCATGCCGGACTGAGTATATACTAAATCCAAGTATTGTGCACGAGCGATAACTTGCTCTTCTGTTACGACTCCTCCCTTTGCTACATCTTCCGTTATAGCCGGAAGTAATGACTTTATAAACCACTCAGCTAAAAGCTTATCAGGAACGTATGTTTTAACCATTCTTCGTCAACGTCGCCACTCATGTATATGATCTGATATATGAGTTGCGGTTGTCTTTTTGAAGTTAGTCAATATCTCTGTTCCCGTTTCGTACCTTATTGGTAATTGAAAGTGGGTTAAGAATGTCGTGGCAAGGGAGCTGAAATTGTCGAACGAAGCTCTAGGCAATTCTATATACCATTTTGCTGCTGGACCTGTCAATGTCCTCTGAAAGAGGCGAAGCCTTATCGAATCGTCATTCAAAGTGTTCGACGAACACCATAGATGAAATGTCATCACATGATTCAACGGGTCTTCACCTGGATTTCCATTGAATTTAGGAATGTCGGATGGAAGTTTGTGCGGAATCACTGGCCACCAAGGGGCGTAAGTAATTGGATCGTTTGTTAACCGATGTAAATCAGGCAACTCTAAAGTCGCCACGAATGGTAACTGCTGGTTCAAGTTAGGTGAAGCGTAACCAGGATACGATGGAATCGCCTGAACAGTCGGTCTTTGCATACCAGCATAATGGAGTTGATGTTGGTATGATGAATACGGTTGATGGACTTGACCACTATAAAGTGGTTGATTTTGACCATTTTGAATATATGGTTGTCCAGTATTTGCAAATATTTGTTGTTCAGAACCTTGGTACACTTGTTGGAATTGCGGCTGTTGGTATTGCATTATCCACGGTTGCGACACCATGGGTTGTTGTGCTACACTAATCATTGGACCAAGATGTGGGGTAGTCGTACCCAACTGTACTTGTGTTGTCCCACCAGTAGGTGATTGTGGTTGGGTCGCAGGGTCAAGTGGTTGTTGCATGAGAACCTGAGCAATCTGAGGTTGACACACAACAGGCATTGTTTGAACTTGCGACACGGTCACAATAGCCGGTGTAGTTGGGATGTTTGTCACAGGTACACACTGTTGCATAGAATATACAACTCTCGGTGGCTGGGATAGCACAGGTACCCAACTACTCGTTGCAATTCCGCCATAACTTGAATAAGGTTGAGAGCTCCCGTATGGGTACTGCCCCCCATACGGTAGCAACCCAGAACTCAAGGCAACTGCCTGCCTTGGAGGACTGGATGGCCTAATTAGATTCCCAAAAGGGTCAATTTGATGAGCCTCACCATGAGAGTTACCAGACATTACTCCGGAACAAACAGGAACAGACCATACTGTTGAGGTAGTCTCTTGCTGGACTCCTTCTAGCGACTGCGAGCTAGTTGGGACAGATGGTATGCCGACGAACATTGTTGGATTTGCAGCAGGTAATTCTGCCGTCGCCGTGTCATTCGACACAGTCCTAGATGTCGACGGTTGTTCAGTCATTTTTAGTCTATCCAATTGATCACCTAGTGATTCTACAGGAACTTCCACTGGTGATGGACAAACTTCTGTTGTAGCAGGAAATAGAGTGGCCCCTACTCCAAATTGAATTGGAGTGGATACTTGCAGTTCCTCTATAATTTCCTCTATCGCAATCAGACCAGGTGGAAGAGGAAGACCGTCAGGTCCGTAAAAGATTTCCGGTGCCGAAGAAGGGGTTGTATCGACCGCGACGGATGTTTGAGGAACAAAACTCTCTGGACCGGTTACAGATGGAACTGGTTCAGTCATACGAGTATTTGCCCCCAGACTAGGATCAGTATTACTGTCCCTCTGTGGCGATTGAACTTCTTCTATTGAGGCAGGGTTTCCAGAAATGTTTGGAGTGACCAGAATCTCAGATGTTGTTGGAACGCTTGTTCTAACTTTTAAAGGAGATTTTGAACTGGTTCGACGAGTTCGCTTTGTCCGGATTGTTTTCGATTCCGGAGACAAATACGGTTGACTCGCAAGCCTCCGAGAACGACGGATATTCAATTGACTTTCTTCCACGATTGCGGATTACTCGATCAACTAAAATATAAAGGGGAAAATTTGTGTTTCCGATTTGAATGAATTTTATTAGACGCTTTTAAACATAACTTTGCTTTTTCATGTTTTAAGAGTCGAGAAAAAGCTAAAGATGACTCTAGTCGCCTTCGATGTATTAACGAGCCCGAAGTGACAAATGCTCGGTTGGACCTTTTCAGTTATAGAGTTTGAAAAAGGCCAAAAGAAACTGCTCTGGAGATCTAGGCAGAGGGTGTGCCAAACCTTTCGCGAAACCACAGAATACGTTTTACGGTACGGGTGGTCGATCTTCGTGAATGCTGTGTTCACTGCATCGCGATTAGTAGGGCGGCCGACACGGCTTCCTATGGATAAAGGATAATTTCCTATAGGGGTCTCCCAATATATACGCGACGGTACGTGGGAGCACAAGTCCGTATTAGTGCCACCGACTCTCAGGAGGAATCACCCACCTTCGTAGAGATCGACAGTCACTATGTTTAACGACGCCGGAACACGTCTCTACCTAGACCTCTAGATGTTTGCGTTATGTTTCAAATGCGTTGTTAGGTTCATTCAGTATATTTTAAGTTGATCTTTTTAAAGTTTGCCTTTCAAGGTTCACCACGAGATGTATATGACAAATTCCTAAATGCAGCCTAAGATGAGAAGCAAGCTTTTCCAAATCTTTTTGACTGATGAAAATCTTAACTACTGAGAGAGAAAGAAGGAAAATTCTTTTCACACAGTTCATACAACACAAACTAATGCACTTTCTCCTAAATCATCATGCAAACTTTTTCAAATGCAAAATGCACAATGCATGTATTTTCTTTTCCCTTTCTTAATGTGGATGGATACAAAAAGAAAGTGGTTATATAACTTTGATTTCGATTTAAAGCGAAAGTAAACAAGCTTGTCCAAAATCGAAAGACACCTTAAGATTCACTTGTTTTATCACTGGAAATACATGAAATCAAACCAAACTAACGAAAGTAAAATGACTAACCAGCTATGGACAGCAAACAAGCTAACTCTTTAGACCAGCAAAACGCCTAACACAGGTTCAGATCTAAGAGGCCAAAAGCATGACTAGTTTACTTTTCGTTATGGGAAATTGTAAATGAGCAAGAAATACAAAGAACAAGTACAATTTCATTATATAATAGAGGCGGAATGATGGCAAGTAATATTGGTTTCAAAACAGATACAAGACTGACACCTAGCAGCAAAACTAAGTGAAAACAGGCAAGAGAAAGGAGGAAACCCCAAATGCACTAAGCAAATTTGGGTCAACGCAGGCTCTGCACAGTCAAACTGGCTCTCAGCGCAGGTAGCTAGTTCGGGACCTGCGTTGCAAAGCAGGTAGCCTGTGTACTACCTGCTTTGGAAAACGAGAGTTGCGTTTTCACAGTTTCCGGGTCATAATTTTCTCAAAAATGCACGGTTTTTGCTCAAATAAGAAGCATTCAGTCAAGCATACTCAAAGGGATGATTTAGAAGGTGCAAACCTATCACTAAGAGCTTACAAGGATCTTTGTAGATCAGCTCTTCAAATCATGAATCTGCTCAGAAAATGAGCAAGAGTAGCAGCCCCTCTACTTCGCTTTTGATATAGTCAAAAGCTTTTCGATTTGGTACTCTTTTCTTTAGGAAACGAATAGCAAAGATACTACAAACACAATCAAACAGATACGCTCCCCAGTGGAGTCGCCAGTTTTTTGTAGGGAAAAGTATCCGACTCGGATGACCCTAACCCACTCTAAGGGTGACAGTTCCTTTGCAACAACTGTAAAGCAAACTACTGAAAGTTTTCTTCTTTATGAAAGAAAAAGAGAATGGAGAAAGCACTAACCGTTGCCTTGCGCTTAATGTCGAATCCAAACTCTCCTCTTTGGCCGCTTGCTCCTAGCTCTTTGTCCTTCTGCTCGCCCAGCTACAATGAGATCCTGCAAAAAAACAAAGAAGGAAACTACAAGAGGCATGCAATCATAACTGGTTCATGGATTAGTGTAAACCAAATATGCAATCATCACAATATACAATTGAAACAAGAGCACATAGAAGAACCTCAATAGCTTTTATGAATGAAGAAATAAAGGTTCTGAGAGGATTACAACCATTGCAGGCTCCAACCCAGCAACACCTCCCAGCAGAAAGAATTGCTCTTCTTCACCTCTCTCAAACAATCACCCAATAACTCAAGAATGAAACCAACAGCATATCATTACTTTGCACAAAATTCCAGCCTCATGAGCTCATAGGAGAGAGCTCAATATATAGATGAATTGAGAAAGGATGAGTCAGCTTGCAACTGATGTGTAGCTGCCTTGTGTCCTCTCTCTCTTCAGTTAATCTTTAGTTGATCTTCAGTTCTTGAGTCCACTTGGTGAACCTTGCTTCCACTTGGAGAAACAAAGCCTCTGACTCATCACAAGGCGAAATACCTGATCCAAGTGTCATTTTTGGAAGATTCCAAAGCAATGACACACTGTGCCACATGTCCAAACTCGCCCAACGTAGGTGGGCTTTGTTCTACCTGCTTTGCAATGCAGGTACACCATGGAGCAGTTTTGTTTCAGCGCAGAAACCCAGTGGAGCACCTGCTTTGATTTCAGGATTGCTTGTTTTTGAGTGTTTTCAGGTGGAGAACTGATCTGAGAGTTGTTGGTTTGCTGACCTTGTTCCTCTAGGGGTAGGAACATCATGTTTAGGGAACTTTGGATCCCTTGGCTTATTGACAATTCATGCTTGTTGCTGTAAGGCACAAAATTGTCTATAACAACCATTTTCTTACTTCTCCTCCGAATGTTTGCACAAACAAATGCATAGTTACATCTTCTTCATCTATCTCATATAAATAAATAAAAAGTTGCCATTTTGTCTATATGCTGCTGAGCGGAAACAATTTGAGGAGTGCCATCAAACATGGGAATTTTTCTCTGATACTCAGCTGGCATATCATGCAGATTTTGAGGAAGAGCAAGAGGAGCAAACCGAGTAGCCATTGCTTTAGGTAGATTGGGTCTAGGAATAGTAGATGGAGTAGGTGTAGTTGTAGTATGAGGGGTATGGGGAGGTGTAGGCGGAGGAGAAGTGATATGGGATGAAGAGGGAGAATTGACTGTAGTTTCAGGATGTGTGACTATAGGGGAAATAGAAATAAAAGGAGGATTGGTCTGCTCGTGCGGAACAGAAGCCATGATAGTAGATCCAATATTGACAGATACAGTTTCGAGGCAATCAGCAAGATTAGTGACTTGGATATCTGTCTAAAGGTGTCTTAGGATGAAATTTTCAACCAATTTATTGTGTCTCTCGATTTCAAGGGCAGCAGCAAAATCAGGATTGAGGACTAGGGAATCGAGTGCACTTTCAGATTTGGTTTTGAACAGGGACAACTCGAAGCTCTCATCAAAATTAATGTCTTCAAAATACTTAAAAACAGCTGGACATGAGTGAGATTTGAATATACGACTAGAATCTGAAGCCAGCTTGGATATTCTCAAAATATCAAGGAACAAATAGCCAATTAGCCTGTGAAAACTCTCAACTTATCATCCAAAGTTCAGAGTTTACAAATGTACTGGGGTAAAATGCAAATGAAGTGCTGTATTCACAAGCTCACAGAGATTGACTGAAGCAGCATTTATCTACTTTCGCTTATGCAAAGCAAAAGCGTTTCGAAGGCTACCTGGCATATCTTCAGACTCCGTCTAAGACTTATGAAATAAACACATCAACCCACAAACAAGTTTTTCTCCCTAGTATGGTCGCCAATATGTTAGCGCTCGAATTTTCCTCAGGCTGAGGAAGGAAAAAACTCAAGGCAACATCAAACCAAGCTCAGCCTCGTAGCTAGCCCTACGAGGACAGGAGAGGGCTCTCTCCGGGTCTATCTCAGCAAAAGGTCTTCAAAGGGGCTGAGATGACCAATAAAGAATACTGATTTTAGGGTAGTAAATTGATAGGGAAAGTTTGATTTCAAATTTTTAGGGTTTTGTTGGACAACAGGGCAAGGCAATTTTGGGTGCGGGGATGAGACACAGTTTTTGCAGAGGTCTTTTTGGGGCAAGATAGGTGATTGTTTTGATGCCTTTAAAGGAATTGAATGGAAAGGTATGACTGGTGAGGATCTAAGGAGAGCAAGAAACTTTCATGAGTTCTCCTTAAACAGATGAAAGCATAGATATTAAGCAAACTTAAAGGCAGAGCATAGAAAACCATGAATTCTACCTTAACACTTCATTTGCTTAATTTGAAAAAGAGAATAGTAGGAAAATGATACACATAAAAAACTTACAAGTACATGAGAGTAACAAACCATCAACACAAATAACCATAGGAATCCCAAATAGTGCTACAAAACCCTGGTCTTTCCTTTGCCAAAATTGCAGAGATACAATGTGTAATACAATCTAATCTTATCCCTCAAGAGTCCAACCATGAAAATGACTAAGAAAATACATAATATAGGCAAGCTAACACATTCCCTTGCCTCTAGGGGTCGAGCTCATCATCCTAGGAGCTGTTTCAACCAATTCTAAACAAAGTACTATAATCTAGGCAATCAAAACAACTTGCCTCTATAAGCTAGGAAACCAATTCATTCATTAAATGTTTTGCCATTTTATGAATGAATCTTCTAGAATAGGTAAAAAAGTGTCATGTCAACATGAAAATACATTAATTACATCAAAGAGGGTGAAAAATCCCATGAAAAGTCAAAACTGGTCAAATAGCTGCGTTGTCCTGTACTGTAGATGAAAAACTGGAAAATTTCCCTGATGCGTAGCGTGCCAAATCTCTACGTATAGCGCGCCTTTCAGCCCACTTTTGGGGCACTTCCCGGCATCCAAATGAGGCTCAGGTGGGCTTGTTGGAAAGGTCTGGATGTCTAATTTCCAACACAAATGGAATTTCTCAATTTGGTGCCCATTTTCCCCTCTATAAATGAATTCTCCCAAGACTGCTTCCTGTGTGTCCAAAAAAGGGGCAGAAGGTCATTTGTTTCATGTTTTTTGACCTTTTTGGGGCCCAAAACTTGATGAAATGTCTTGGCAGTGGCTGATCAGGTGTATTTTATCATGAAAAATTTAAAAATGCAAACCTTTCTTGAATTGGGCCTCCCCATCTTCATGGTAGCGCGTGGCACGCTACGCGTTGAGGGCAAAAACCTGTTTTCAATACAAAAATTTCAAAATTGACCAAAACTTCTCCAAATTTTTTGAGATTTAATCTGGGGGTGTATCATCAAGTACCATGCTCCTTCAAGGAGGATTCGGCCAAAATTTGGAGTGGATCAGGCCTTTTTCGCCGTTTTAATGCCTTGCTCAATTGCCTCTTAAGGATCTTCATTTTTGCTTTGCAAACATGCATGCGGGCCCAGTAATGATTCTTCATATGGCGAAGCATATCTTTGTCTATGTTTGCCTTGGATAACAATTTCTCTAAATGAGTGTTCACCCGGATGAGCATAGACCCTTGCTCAATAGGTGTCAAATCACCGGGTCTCTTGCGAGCCAAGTTTCGGTCTTCTCGGATTCGCCGCAACTCATCAAAAGTGTGTTCATCTTCTAGCTACTTGTTACGCTGCTTCAAGTAGTTGATTGTCCAATTGGCCGTTTCTAATTTCTGTTGCAACAAGCGATTTTCAGCCTTCTGTTGCTGAATGATCTCCTTTAGCTCCGAGCTAGGAGAACTATGTCAAGGTCAATAATGTCTATGTCCGGATCACCTGATGGTCCCTCATCAACCATGGGCTGCTTGCCTCTCTCCTGTATTTGTGCTGCTGTCGAAGGCGAGGCCCCTTCCACCTGATGTGGAGATAACACTCGCTATGCTGATGAAGAAAGCGAGACCCCTTCCACCTGGTGTGGAGATAATACTCGTCGTGCAGATGCAAATAAGGCCCTGTGGCCTCTCTGATATGTAACACATGCTGGAGTGCTGACATGCTCGGGCTCTGGAATGTGAAACTGATGTGAAGGCCCTCCCTCATCATGGATAATCTCAGGGGGTGGTTGTGGCACCGTGAAGAAGTTGCGATAGATGAAATCCTCCCAAGCAATACCCTACTGTGCCAACTGATGCATCACTATGATCTCGATCAATGCATAATGATATATACTCTTGTGTTGCTGTGCGGGGTTCTTCCTTTGCACTAAGGGCACCATCCTCTCTATATTTCGGCACATGAAAAATGGAATGTTCATCATTCGTACCCGGGTGAAATGCATCAACAAACGGATATGGTACGAATATAAACGTGAAAATCTACCCTCACAAGTGAAATAACACATAATGAGCCTCATAAAGGGTGCATACTCATCCCTTAGGAATCTGAAGGGAAAAATAGCAGTTAGGTGTCTCATACACCCGGGTTTGATATATGGTTCATAATGAAATCTGTCTAGTTGTTGGCGCTTGTTCCACTCCTCACCAACATTTGGTATCCCGGTGGCTTGAGCAACAATTTCGGGTGATAGGGTGAAGTCCACTCCTGCAAGGTTCACCTGACCATTGTGCAAATGTAGGAAAAACAAGCGGACTAGTTCTCTGTGATGTTGAATTTGCGAGATCCGCTCACAATATCCAAAGCATGATTGATACTGAAAACATGTCATTGAAAGTGGACAAGCTTGCAACTGAGCCAAAGAAGTGAGCTCCTCCCTGACATGCCGACCACCTTTACCACCCTTATGATGCCTCCTTGGCACTTCTATCTCCGGTGTCGAATCACTGTCATAACTCTGCTCATAATCTGATTCGGTTTCTGACATGGTTTTGAAGGCAAGATGGCTGAAATGTATTGCTGACTTTTTCACCCAATTAACTGTTGTTTGACTTTTTCAAATGTTGTCACCAAGGGGACATAAATACAAGGGGATTGTTAGGGAAAGGGGAACATGAGGGAATTAGGGACAATAAACATAAATAAGGAATTTAGGGAAGGCAACATGGGAAATCATAATATTGTGGGATTTTAAGGTGAAGTAGGGTTTGGGAATTTAGTAGGTTTTAGGGATTTTAGAGAGGAAGATTATAAAATTTTATGGGAAAATTTGAAGGAGAATGTTTGTGAAGATGAGGGAAAAGAGGGATAAAAAATGGGCAACCTTGGACAGCAAAATACTTTGAAACCCTAGCACAACTAAGTCTTTAAATTTTCCACAGCAATGTAGGGTTTTAACTTCTCATTTTCATGGCATTTTAACATATTAATTTCTCATCCATATTGCAAAACCAAAACTAGCCATGGAGGAGAGGCCTACCTGAAATTCGCTTGAGAGAAAAGAGGATTTGGTAGCTTGCTGGCAGTTTATTGGGTGAAAAACCCAACGCGTAGTGCACCTTGCCCAACGCGTAGCGCCCCTCTGGTGCGTAGCGCCTAAGTAAAAATGCACTGGAAAAGTCGCGCTGATGCGTAGCGCACCCTGGGTGTGTAGCACGCCTCAGCTGATGCGTAGCGCGCCCATGAAACTGCCCAATTTGCTCAATGACTCTTGAAATCGCCTTTACAAGGATTCACTTGGCTTGTGAGAGGCAAATGAGTTGCTAATGAAGAGTGATGTGCTTTTATAGGCTCCTTTTTTTTTTTTATTTGCCCAAAACCCACTTTATAATGTCTGAGTGTTGACACTTTTTGAATTAATTGGCTCTGACTTCTGGTTTCCTTTTTTTGAAAAAAAATTGGTTGAAATGATGATTTCTTTTGAAAATTTTTGCAGGGATGGCTTCTGAGATGCTTTGGCAAAGGAGACCAAGGTTGTGCTTCAACATTTGGAGAATTTGAAATTTTGACAATTTTTTACAAAAACGAGATAATGACCTTTGTTTTTCAAAAATAGAGTTTTGAAAACAAGGTGAAAATTTAGTTGTACAATAATGAGAATTATTGAAATGATGTTTTATCAAGGACATCCCTCTGGCCTGCTGGTCCTTTATGACCTCTCAAGACAAAAATTGACTCAACCCTAGACCTAAGACCTCGAAACTTAAAACAAGATGAATGACCCTTTGAAGATTTTATTTACTTAAACAAACCTGAACCAACAGTGCCAAACAGGAGGGGAATAAAAGACACAAACTCCTCCACCAGAGTTATGGCATGCCTAACGGAATGCAACATGATCACACTGATGGGACACCTAATCATGAAATGCAAAGAGCTTTGATCTCTGGTGGAGGGCTAATAGACCGACTCTAACACCCCGAACATTACTGGAAAGTACCTCTTTATTTTTTTACAAGCTTGAGGAGGATAACATATGCTTGTCCTATAAGTTGATCCTTCAAATGAGTCCATCCTAGTATTTTTAACGAACCCTAAGAAGGAATGGTTTGGTCTTGTTATGCTTAACGAGTCCTATACTGTTTATTTCTTACGAGTCTAGTAAAGTAGTAACTTGATGTCGTTTTATTTTAAGAGTTCGAAAAAGAAACAAAAAGGAAACTCATTCAGTTCTTTTACCGCAAAATTTTAACGAGCCCGGGGAAAGTAAAGCTCAATGTTTTTCAATTTTAGAGAGTCAAAAGAAAAACATAAGTAGACACCATCAGGTTCTTTTTCGAAAGTTTTAGTCTCTCAGGTCTGAAAAAGGATAAAATAATACAAGAGAGAACTCTATTGACCATTTTTTATCAACGTATACCTTTTTCATAAACAGTCTTGACTCAAACTGTAAAAGGGGTAAACTTATACTGAGTGGATGATTGTTCATTTAATTTTATGAGTTCAAACAAACAAGTACTCAGTAATATTTCCATGTTTTAAGAGTTTGAAAAGGGCTTAAAACAAAACTCTATGGTTTGACATTTTCATAAGTTTTAACGAGTTCGGAAAAGTGATAAAAATATACTCATATTACTGAATTTCAATTTAATTAATGAGCAGGAAAAGACGGATAGAACTTACCATTTTCATGTACATTTTACGAGCATGAAAAGATAGAAAAAGGAGCTAAGGATTTTCATGATTTTAACGAGTCTTGTAAATAATAATCAAAATGGACTCAAGATAAGTTTCATTTTTACACAAGCTTGAAACATAGAAAACTATGCGTGAGATAAGGTTTCATGCCCCTAGCATAATGTCTACAAGGGCACATGCCTCCCAAACTTCATTTCATTCACCTGAGTAGACTACAAGTTATTAATAGGTGGATGAAATGAAGGCTTGTTTACAAGATCAGAAGGACTCAACTTGACATTTATGAAATCTAGTTAAAGACTTAACTCAAATAGGAGAGGATTTTTTTCATTTTTTAATGAGCTTGACACAAGTGAAGAACTATGATCATGGGTATTGTTTCATTTTTTAACGAGGTTGAAATAGTAAAAGAACCATCCTCATGGAACCTTGTTTCATTTTTTAACTAGATTGACACAAGAAAGGGAACTATGCTCATGGGTCTGTTTCATTTTTTAACGAGGTTGAAACAGTAAAAGAACCATCCTCATGGAACCTTGTTTCAGTTTTTAACAAGCTTGACACAAGAAAAGGAACTATGCTCATAATGACATGTTTCATTTTTTAATGAGGTTGACACATGAAAAGAACTATCCTCGTGCACTCGTTTAATTTTTTTAATGAGGTTGACACAGTAAAAGAACCATCCTCATCAAACCCTTGGATTATGCCTTCCATTTGGAAGAAACACATGTCAAGGGACACCCCTTGATCATGGCTTCCAAAGGATATTCATCAGATGGAAGAACAGTTCCCTGGAAGGAACACATGTCAAGAGGATCAATAGGGAGAATGAGATTGTAGTCAAATTCCCCCATTTAAGTTTTAACCATGTCAGTTACAGGATCTAAGTCAAAATAACTCAAGCAGACAGTGAGAGGATCACTTGCATCGGTAACTAAAAACATGGGACATGTTGCCACATAATTAATCTGTGGCGGGTTAGGTAGCACTTCCATATAGGGAACATTCAGGGGTGTCATATGGCTGGTAGTTGAAGCAAGATCAATAGATGAAAGTTGATCAACCATCACAATGTTTCCATTGCGAGGGAAGGACATCACGCGAAAGAGTGTCAATATGACAACTTTCATGGCATAAACATAGTCTCGTCCAAGGAGAAAATTGAAATCTAAGGGACCTTGGACTACCATAAGAACAATAAAAACAGTTTTACCTTCCAGAGTAATAGGTAACTTTGGAAGGATCTCTAAAGGTTCACCAACGATTATGTTAAAATCTAACAGATTTTGTGTACCAGGCACAAGCTGAGGGGAACCCAAAGCTTGCCAAGCAGTTGAGGATAAAATATTGACAGAAGCATCTTCATCTACATTGGTGTGATGGACATTCTTACCATAAGCCTTCATAATGATTTGGAAAGGGGTGGAAGAAGGGAGACGATGTTATACCAGTCTACTCCAATCAAAAGAAATAACCTCATTACTTGGATGGGGTTCAAAAGAAATAGATGAAATGCCCCCTGTGTAGAAGAATCAGAGGTAACATGAAGAACATGAGCGGTATGAATTTCACTCTCTAAAGGGAGACTGGGATTGACCGAAGATGGAATCGATTCGACCACTTGATCAACAAACAGTCCATCAGCCTGGGTGATACATGTTTGACCCTCCTATGGAAGAGTGGGATTGAATGTACTTGGATTTATATCAATCACTTCGTCAACTGATGGTAGATGGGGAGAAAGTTTACGGTAATTAGTTGGAAGTTGTTGCTGTGAAATAGTAAGTTTTCCCAACAATTCTAAGGCTTCATCCATGTGAGGTAAAAGGTGACTGTGATGAGTCCCTTTGCATAACCTATAAGGAAATGTGAACTTAATCATTTTCCCGCTAGTATGAGAATCATGGGTTAGTGGATCAGCAGTAAGTTGATGAGATTTATTTGACCATACTTCCAAAACCTTAGGAATACCAGGACAATTGATAAGGAATGGTCACCCTTACAGAGCTTGCAAGGGTATTTGGGCTTATGATGCATTGTAGAAGTTCCCTCAACATTACCAATACTTACAACCATGGTTGGTTGATTGACTAATTTCTTATCTTTCTTCTTCTTCTTCTTCCCTTTCTTCTTCTTCTTAGTCACTTGGTTACTAGCATCAAGGCTTTTACCAAGCGAAGAAGAAGGGGAGGAAGACATGTTGGGTGAAGAGGGTAAAGGGTCAACAGTAGGTTGGTGATGTTGAGATGGTGAACTTGGTTGAGGTGAACAACTTGCTTGAGCTAGTACAATTGGATTATTTGGAATTAAAGAATTTGAGAATAGCCATGCAGGTAAACCTATCATGAATCCAGGAAGTGACAATGTATCCATATAAAGAGGACCAACATTTC
The DNA here is from genome assembly GCA_031772625.1 of Pinus tabuliformis. Lineage (NCBI taxonomy): Eukaryota > Viridiplantae > Streptophyta > Pinopsida > Pinales > Pinaceae > Pinus > Pinus tabuliformis. The sequence continues at coordinate 499,779,003 of CM062810.1, read as the reverse complement.
TAATATTGGGAAAAGGAATAGGATTCTCGTTAATGGGGTTTCCCTTGTTGGTAACGTTGGGATGGGTAGCCATTGGATTCAATCCAAATTAGTTTTTATTATTAAAATTAAATAATATTCATAATCCACACCTAAGGTCTTGTAAAAAGTAAAAACAAACAAAGTAACACACAGTAAAAAATCTAGGGATTCAAACCATACAAACTCACCTTTCACATAAATCAATATTTACTAGTTGGTGATGAAATCCAATGTCGTAGAGATCAAAGTGAAATTTTTTATAGATATGAGCATTTGGAACTAGTTACCCTAACAACTTTCTTAATGAAATAGTCTGGTGCAAGTAACTTTGCTATAAACCATCTCAAGCAAAGATTACCCTCCAAAAAGTCCAAGTGAGTCTAGTCAACATCTATTCCAGGTACAACAAGACCTTCCCTCTATTGTCACCTTAGGTAGAGCCCTAGGATTATGGTCACTAAGTTTACCAACTAAAACAATTTTACCTGGGGGGACAGTCGTAGATTGGATGTACACGCAAGAGCAGAGTAACAAGCTCAATCCCCTTGAAGGCTCCACCACATGATCAATTGGAGGTTTACTTTCAAGTGACCCCAAGTACCTTTCGATACATCACTATATATAGGTTGAGGAAGTGGGTACAGTCACCTCACCAGATTCGACATGATATTGTGCTTAACTCATGTATAAGAAGAGATTCCCAAAGAAAAACTAAAATAAATGGATTTCTCTCCCTAACTCAAGATTCTATTGTTTGTCTGTAGCTTTGGAAATTTTACTTCCTTCCCTATTCCAAAGCCCTACAACCTAATCTATTGTAGGTGGAAAGAACCCTCAAAATAATAAAAATTCTAGATGAATTTTATTAATGTTGTTTTATTAAGATGTTATTTACTCAAAGGGTAAACGGATGTGAAACTGATGGTATTATGACTTGACTCAAAACTATAATGCATCAAATATAAAATTTGTAATATTTTCATTTCGATGAATTCTAGCTAGAGTAAGTAAAGAGGTTCTTCTTTAAAATATTAACTCCAAAATGTACCACTTCTATTTTTTCAATGCAGTTCAAAGATCTAAGTTGAAAACCACACAATGTAATCTATGCACAATTTTCCTAAAAATTATGAAAATGTAAGCACAATTTTCGTGAAAAATATGCAAACATAATATATGCACATTTTCCGTGAACACTATGTAAATGTAATCTATGCACAATTTATGCTCTTGAAATGAGAATTCTAACGATGCAAACGTAATCTATGCAAGAGAATTCTTCAAAACAAACACAAGATGACTCTAAAGTAGCGAAATAAAAACAAGGATATTTCCCTTCACTAATACAACTAAATAACTAATCAAGCGTAAATAAAGGAAATCAAGTGAAAATTCCAAATATAAAAAAAATAATGACATGCAAAGGTGAATAACACTCAGACACAATTAAGCCAAAAACATGAAAGAAAAAATCATGGCAAAATTGTTTAAAAACTCAGATAAATCTTTGAGCAATGACCAAATTAAATCAAATTCAAAACACCCAAAGAAATCCTTAAAATGAAAATGATTGAATGAATTTTATGAAATCAATGCTTAAAGTGTAATTCTGATTAAACTTCAGTACTGAAATAAAAATGACTCACGTTTTCAATGTTCCACAAGAAACACATCTCATCAAAACACTAATTCTTAATAAACCCTACCTTTCAATCCTTGAAAACAAACAAATCTCAAGAAAAATCCTTCACAACACCCAATCAAACACACAGAGACTGACTGCAGTCGTAGACAAATGTAATGAAACTATAAAAAACAAAAACAAAAAAGATTTTAATGAGAGGAAAATCTATCTTTTCAAAAAATTCTCAAAGCATGTGTAGGTAGATAGTATAGTACAGCGCACATGTGCACTGTTCCTAAAGGTAATCTGCACATATATGTGCTCGATTTCTAAACAGGAACCGCCAAGTAGAGAAACTTAAAGAAAAAATATAAAAGTATCCAAACCAATCACAAAATCTTAAATCTCATTAACTTTTCAAGACTCATATAAAGCTATCAAAAAAGGTTCGAGAATAAAAAACAACGAGATCCAAGAGAACAAGATGTTCTGCAGTGGAGTCGCTAATTTGTTAGGCGAATAAATCCCTCTTTCTAACAAGATCGAACTCCCTAGATCCTAAAAGGAAACTAGAAACAAACAGACAATCAAGCTAATTCCTTCCATGAATCTATCTTTTCTTGAATCATAAGCTAACAAGGTGAGAAAAGGAAATTCATACCTTATTATGACATGCTTGGTGAAGATCCCTCTTAATGCTTCAGTGTGGCTTCTCCATGCTTGAATCTATACCTAAACACATGGAAACAACAAAGGATCAAAGGCATATGCAACATAAATGATTCAATAATTCAAACTAGTTATCAAGGAGACTAGTAACAAACATCATTCCAATGGGAAAATATAAATAATATAAACCATCCATGAAATTAATCAATTAATCCATTAAACAATGAAGTGAGAATAAATGCTTGTTTGTATTAATTTCATAAACATAAAGGAGCTACAAAACCCGTGCCTTGATGTTGTGAAGCTCCTCCCATTGATCTCAATCCTCTCCAAGAATGATAAGCTCTCCAACCTAATTACTCTAGCATAAACATACTCTCAGCAACCTCCCCCAATTCCCCCAACCTATGGCTTAATTAATAGGCCAAAAGGAAGTAGTTTGAGTTCCTTAGTCCAAGGATGAGATCCACTAAAATAGGGATGAGGGGTCCTTGAACAATGGGAATTAGTTCCATAAAAAATGAGGTTAGGCTCAAATAAGCATGAGTTCGAGGCTTTCTGTTGGGAATGATTTGCCCAACAATGCTTCTAGATCTCACTTTTTATTTTTACTTTTTATTGATTTACCTGTGCAGTTTTTGTTCAGAAACAAAGCACAGATCTATGCAGTTTACAGTGGAAGAAACTGCACATGTGCATTTTTTGTTCAGAAAACCCATGTAGATGCTCAAAAGCAGGGTTTTGTACCAAGAGATCTAGAAATTCCACTTTATTCAAGGTATATAAGTTGTTTACTTGCAAGGGAGTGCTTCCTGACACTTAGATGGATGGCGAGAGATCCAATTTGATGATTATTTGTCATGGTGAAAAAATGAAGTGTAACACTCTGAGTAGTAGCATTGCATCACACATGACCTTGGGCATTCTGATACTTTCACTACATTTGATGAATTTTGTAATGATGCACCTAGACCGAACACACCCCCAAGACAACCTTGGAACTTTTGAGAGGGATGGAAGTTGATTTATCACCCATAGGAGTATGGTCTTACCTTTTGAAACTTGGGAGGGTTAGCACCACAATGGCATCCCTTAAAATTGGAGCAAAGATGTATATTATGAATAGATGGAGACCCAAGAGAATCCTCTTGTGGTACCCCAACTTCATTCTAGGACCATAGTGAGCCATTGACAAATATTAGAGGTCCAAGTCTCAATTGAATATTTTTAGGTGCTTCTACATCTCATTTGGCACTTTAGAGCATCAATGCTTGGAATTTGGAGCATCTTCTATGCATGACGTAATCCTAGAAGGCCTCATGGGTCACACAATATGGGATTTATTTTTGTTTTATGTTGGGAGCTAGTGGGTTGGCTTGTAATCCAATACATATTTGTGATTTATCTTGTCACTTAGAGGATTTTATGATAAATTTATGTATTTTCCTCCTCATATATATAAAGGATAGAATAATTTGTATTTCATCATCATCACTTGTGAACTTGATCTCTTGTGAAAATTTTGGCCTCTTGTATCTAGTGGAGAGATGTAATCTATGGAGCGAATTTTATTTTGGAGCTATATTCTAGTATTTGGAGAAGTTGTCTTGGATCAATAATTGAATTGTACATGGATATTGTATTGTAAGTGATTTATTATTGAAAATTTCTATTTTCATGTCTAATGTATGGACTAATTTGATGATCTAGGTTAAATATTGTGCCCTAATTTTGTTGAAAATCAATTTATTGGAAACTAGGTCATATTATTGCATGCATTGCTCATAGTATGATATGTGAATGATAATTCCCTTGGTGATGTCATGTTAGCTCTCCCAAGTGAATTTTGACCCCTTACAAACGTAATAGTTAGGGTTTTGATGTTAGGGCATCAAAATATCCTTACTCCTTCATAAGTTTTGGCCAATCTAAAGAATCCATAGACTCCATCAACAATAGTATTAGGTAGTGGTCAAGTCTTGTTGGTGATCAAGTCACTTTTATCCATACATTTTAATTTTCTCTCTCCAATTCTATCCTCTTAAGGCAAGTGAACCAATTAGGGCTTAGAGAAATTTAGCTAGGGAGAGGTGTTTTTGGTTGTGGAAGGTCTAAACATCAAGTGTGAAGTGGTTGCTTCAAAATCATTCCCTTTGGTGGCCATTATTTCCAAATTTTATCCATACTTTCTCTTGCCCTAGTTATCTACCCTAGGAATAAACCCTAGTTGGTAGTGCTTCAACTTGAGGGCTTGCTGAAGGTTTCATGTGCCTTAGTCTTGTTGAAATACATTGTAAAAAACCTTTTCTTTGTACTTTGATCTTAGGTTTATCCAACTCACAAACTACCAATCAAACCCTAGGTCAAGTGTGCCTTAGTTTTGCCTCTCTAAGGGAAGCGAATTGCTCTCATCCATTGCTTGAGCCATATACCTAAATCAAGATTTCCCTTTTAAGCCTCTCATGTTACCTCTCACCCTTAACCTTTAGAATACCTATTTTAGACAACCTTATACCCAAACTCCTCCCATTGGTGAAAGTCATTAGAGAAATAGGTAGGTATTTATGGTGACTATGGGGTACTACCTCATTGTTGTCACTTTGTATATTGATTGCATTGTAGGGTATGCCTTTACTATATTTCTTGGCAATAGGATCTTGCACTTATTTACTTTACATTTTCATGGGCTTGCCAAGTGAGCGCCCTTTGTGGGGTCAGGCTGGGGAGGCCTTGATACTAAAGGATATTGATCCATGGTTTAACACCTAATTGGTCTAAGATCTCTATTTGAAGGGAATGAAGATTCATGGCTAATGATCGATTGTGTGAACTCTCTTATCTAAAATATTTTCTTTTGCATTAATAAAATTTCTTCAAGTGGCCATGTTGGTTGGGGATGTTTGCCTCTTAATTGGTCTTAACCACCCAAAATATTGGCATTAAGATCTTTGATCTGATTGTGTGAGTGGTTAGTAAAGGTTTTCATCCTATGGAATACCCTAGTTAATTGAACGTGGTATCAGAGCTCGTTTGAAGGAATGATCATGTTAATGATTGAGATATTGATCCCATGTTGCTGCATTTTCAAGATATGTTATTTTTGTACCATTTTTTACGGATAAAACTCTTTTTTGTGTTTAGAACATTGTTTTCATCTAAGAATGCCTTTCATTTCATCTGATAAAGTGTCTCTTTTCTCGAGATACAACATTTTTCGTTAGATTTAGAGGCATATAGTCTAAATGCGACCTTTCCATTTTTATTTATTTATTTATTTATTTTTATAGAGTTCATATTTTAGTTTTCCATTTATATTGTTGGTTTGCTACTATTTCTAGTCTAAGTATGCTATTTTCCATGCACTATGTGTGATCTCGCCAAATCAGAAATAGAGAAGAAAGAATTTTCTTGACTATGTATGCTCTTTATTTTGCGCTTTGTGTGATCTCAAAAAATAAGAAACAATGAGAAAACTTGCAATTTTTGTGTAAGCTAACCAAGATCTAACCCCATTATTGTTGTTTTTTGGATTTTTTTTTATTTGTTGCTTGTTTTAGGATGTGTACATCTTTTTAGATAAGGATCCAATTGAAGACAGAGGTCCAACATTTTACACCTCTCAACAATAAATAAATTATGCAAGCCATTGTGGTTACTTGCAATAAATTCTCACCTATTTATGCCCAAAATTATAATAGATATGACCTAGTAGTTGGGACCCTCTAAAGATAAAAGCTTTGGCTTATGAGTTGGCATGTTCCTTGTGGATATTAACTAGGAAGTCATAATGAGCTCTTGTTGCAAAGTAAATTTATTCATTTTATGCATTAGCATCCAAGGTTGGTGGGTCATCCCTTAGATCACACAAGTAACCAATATATATATATATATGTGTGTCTGTATGGTGGATATTATTCACATGGTATATGAAGTATTCATTGGTTTGGTTAAAAATTTTTATTATGCACACCTATATTATAATGTTTGGCACCATTACATTAAGCACCAAATACATATATATTGCAAATGTGTAAAATATGTTTCTAAGAGCTATTAGTGTAATGGGTTAAGGGTGGCAGTCAAACTTATATATAGTATGACACAACTTTGCATATGTTTTTGAGAGTTCCAATGGCATATACTACAATATAAAGATTTACACTAAGGGTTTCTTGGTGTAATTTAAATGTTTTTATTATACATATGTTATGATGGTTGGACACGCTTGCTACACACGTAGGATACATATATATGAAATAAAATTTGAAGGGTTGTATTATGTAGCTCAAATGATTGATAATAAACAATCAGAATAGCCTGAATACTTATATGCATATATGGTTTTAAAGGTGTATATTATGGTCTACATTATAATCTCAAGCTTTGCTGTATCACCTATATCACAAACATAAGTGATTGTTCGCATTATTTGCAATGTCATGAGGTATAAGGCTCGATGCTTCGAAGTTATAGTGATTTGTGTGGGACATCGTTATTCGTTACATATGGTCTATGTGTTATATAAATTATGGTTCATCATTGTGTACAACTTTGACGTGATGCTACATAGAATATAACACATGTATGGAGTTTAAGCAATTTAAAATTTAATGTTGGTAAGTCGCCAAAACAATTTAATGGTGTAGAAGGTGGTCGTTGGTGTATGTTTTAGGCATGGTTATTAAATGATTAGTGATTTCTGTAAGATTTGACACACCATTTTATAAATTACATTTATGGTTTACAGGGAAATTTCTTGATATGGTAATATGTCTTGGTGATGATTTGGAAACATACGTGGTTGCTCCTCTAAACTATTATTGGTTTAACTCGTGACCTCTACTCTCACTCACTTTCCACACATGATTCATGGGCTACTGTTTTAAGATTGCATTGCCATGTTGGCATATGATGATTAGTCCATGTTTGTTTTCCAAATGAATTGGCATGTGTTGCATGGAATTAGGTTTTGAGCTCGTTAATCCACCAACTCCAACCTTTACTCCCACATTAATTTTCCCTCGTTGTCCACCACTTCGAGCCTCATTCTTATTTTACATTTTCGAGTCCTGGAAGGTTTCATACTTTTGAAACTCAATCACTCTACAACCAAAATTTGGCAAGGGAAAGAGAAAATTTCACACTTTCAAGACCTAGTAATGGACAAAAAAACACTGTTTTCAAGTTGAATTCCTCTTTCTGAGAATTCTTACTTGCCATGTATGCTTCAAATTGGATCCATTTTGTTAGCAAGCCAATTTTTTCTGAGGTTTTCTGCCATGATTTACGTGTTCCTATACTATTTGAATTTTTCATTGATACATTTGTTTTCAGTCTAGGTTATGGTGTCAATATCTTATTCTTCTTTAAAAAAGGCCACAATTTGTCAATAAAGCACAATTCCTTTTATCAAATTTTGTAAATGGTTCAAATTCTGCTTGATACATATTGGGTCATCCACCCTACACACAAAGGTGTGACGCTCTCAAGGAAAACCTCAGGCATATAACACCAAGCACTCAGTTGTTTCCAAAACCATATTTGTCATGGCTCAATATTGATGTCATGTCTTTGTTTCAACACGTAAAGGGATTGAATGTCACATTTTTTATCATTATGTTTTTGGGCACTCACCATTAATTTGATTATAAAACATATGTTTGATAACCCTTACAATTTTATTAAGGTTAATAGTTTCGTTATCACTGTTTAAACGTCGCTTAATCAATGTGAAACTTTGTTTATACATACTGCATCAAAACCCTAACTCAATGCATGATTGTTTTATAATACCACTCGTGGGAGCCCTTCAGGCCATAAAGCCTTGGGAAAAAAAACACGGCGAAGGCCATGTGTATGGATCATTGTTCTCCCACTCCATTATATAAAAAAAATCACATTAAAGTCACAATTCACTTGTATTAGTTGTTGGGCTTACATTTGGGAATGTGTTTATAAGTTACATGGTCGAAGTCAACCATTTTCTCATGATGATATTAGGTTCCTATTCAAATAGTGCCCTTTCTCATTTTCCCTTGTAATCATAGTCAAATGTTTCATTTTACTCTCTGCATATAGTATTTTATTCGACTTGTTCGTCCAACCCTTGTATTCATTACATCGTTTTTTATTGAGGGTCAAACTCAACCCTCATCAAAGTCCTCTATGGCCACATGTTTGATAATGATTGGCTATTTTGGCTTCTCCCTCATTGTGGTTATATTGATCAATACATGTAGAAATTTGCTAGAAATTGCAACTACTCAAGAAATCGAATTGACATCAAGAGGCACAAATTCTACTCTACTTATCTGAGGAATGAAAATCACAATTTAGAACAACATGCATAGACATGCAACAATAAAAACCACAAGTACACAATAATTTCTAGGGGAACCCAACTGGGAAAAATCCCCTCAAGCCTCTTTTCATTAATCAGTTGAATAGAGAAACTATTACAATTGCATGTTCTAGCTCTGAGCACTACTTGCAATAGAAAAATTGTTCTCTCTGTTGAATCATAACCTCTGGCTAACACTAAGCCAATTTCTACCTCCTCCAACCTCATATTTCCTTGCATAATTATGAGTTAGTTCGAGCTCCTAAACAATAGGTAAGTCCCTATTTCCTTGTACGATTCCCAAGGAATCGATCTCCTAACTACATGCAACAACTATACACTCAACTAGTATGCAATTAATGTTACACTAGCCTTTGTCTCCTCCACTCCAGCTAAACAATTAAAATTCCATGCATGTCTAGGCTATTTTTGGCTAACTGATCAATTAACTAACAAATCTATAAGTTACAATATTGTCTCACTACTCAACTGACCTTCAATCGACTTTATTAATTGTTAGAGGTCAATTAACTGAGTACAATTGAAAATAAATGAACTAGATTGCCAAAATTTAGCAATCAACACATGCATGACTGAATTTCAAGTCCACTAAATCGAATATATTGATCTAACTGAGTGACAAGAGCCATGACACACTAGTTAATTTCCTCCAATTTGTCACGCTGATGTGGAAATTCAATTTACTCAATTTGACTAAGGCTAAAGTAAAATTCAACCTTTCTTGCTACACTTTCTAACACTCCCTCTTAGCAAGAAAGGGATTTTTCACCACCCCTATCTTGCACCTATGGCATTCAAATTTACCTTTTGACAATACCTTTGTCAAGATGTCAACATCTTGCTCCTTAGTTGGAATATATTGTAGCAACATAATTCTCCTCTGCACATAATCCCACGAAAGATGATATCGTATATTGATGTGCTTAGACCTATCATGAAATACCATATTCTCAGAGAGCTTAATGAAACTATGTTTATCACAATATATCAATGTTGGATCCATATCCTGACTAAAAAGACCCACAAGTATTTTCATCATCCATACGGCCTCACATGTTGCTTGACTTGTAGCCATGTATTAAACCTTTGTTGAGCTGAGTGCCATAATCCTTTGCTTCCTGTTGTACCAAGAAATAACTACAGACCCAACACTAAAGATAGAACTTGAAGTACTTTTCCTTTCTGATGGACTCCTTACCCAATCTACCTTGGTGAAGCCTTGGAGCTTCACTCCCACTATCCTCTTGTACCATAATCCATACTGGATAGTGTATTTTAGGTACCGTAACACATGGTTTGCTACCTTCCAATACAGTTTGGTAGGCCTCAACATAGCTTGACTAAGTTGGTTTATTGAATAGCACATGTCGGGTCTTGTGTTTAACAAATATATCAAATACCCCACATGTTTCCTGTAAATGGTAGCATCAACCTCTTCACCTTTAGTGGCATTCTCCTTCATCCATTTTGTAGTTAGAGGTATGTCTATAGGCTTACAATTTTCCATGTGAAATCTTTGAAGTATTTCAGATGCATACTTCCCTTGAGACACAAAAAACCACCATCACCTTGCCATACTTCTAGCCCAAGGAAGTAATTCATTAAGCCCATGACTTTCATCTCAAATTCCCTTACAAAATCCCCTTTGCAAGAGCGGATCAACTACTCATCACCTTTCAGTATTAAATCATCAACATACAAAACAAGAATAAGCAACTTACTATCTACCACAATGTGATAGAGATTCACATCTTCTTCACTTTTGGTGAAGCACAATCCATTGAGATAACTATTGATCTGATTGTACAAGCTCGAGGTGCCTGTTTGAGACCATACAATGTTCTCCTGAGTCCACATACATGTGACTCCCAATCATATGTCTCAAATCCTTCTGGATGCTCTATGTAAATTTCCTCCTAAACAACACCATTGAAAAAGGTGGTATTCACATCAATTTGGTGGATCTTCCACCGCATCTGCGCAGCTAATGCAAGAATTGATCTAATGGAGGAATACCTTGCCATGGGGGAAAATGTTTCCTCATATTCAACTCCCTCTACCTGAGAAAATTATTTGGCCACAAATATGGCCTTGTACTTCTCGATGCTTCCATTAGTTGCATGCTTCACTTTGTAGACCCATTTGGAACCAATCACTAATTTCCCTTTTGGTCTTGGAACCACTTCCCATACGCTGTTATTCATGATGGATTCATATTCTTCTACCATGGAATCAACCCAAAGAGGTTGAGAAAGTACTTCCTCAATTGAAGAAGGCTTTGACTAAATGAGCTCTATCATGAGAGCCATGTAACATGTTTATCTTTCAGGTGACCTCCTCTGCCTATGTATCGGTGTAGGGGATCCCAAATTCTCCCTAGCATCCTACAACAATCTATCAAATTCTTTTGTTCTCTTACTTCCTTCTCTAGATGTTTCTGGTTGAGTGGGTGTATCCACTCGACCTCCTCTTTTCTCTTCCATTTGTGGTTGCTTTACAACTTCCTGAGGCTCCTCCTTTAGAGATAGAATCTCATGCTCTGATGGGATACTCAGCTCTCATTCCAAAGATAATCTCATAGCCTACTCTTAATCACAATTAACATATCTACTCAACAATATTCTCCTTAGTGAATGTAAATACACCCGATAATTGTGTGGAATTTTGGTGTATCCTACAAAAACTCCCAAAGCTATTATAGTCTCAAGTTTCTTCCTCGAATCCTTAGAGACATGAAAATAAACCGAAGCTCCAAAAATTCTAAGATGAGACACATCAAGCTTTCTCCCAAAGAAAGATTCCTCTGGTGTGATCATACCAAGTATTCTATCAGGACTCCATTTCTGCAAGTAAACTACTGTGTTACATGTTGTTTTCCATAGATGCAATGACAACCCATGATCATGTAGCGTAACTCTTGCAACTCCAACTATGCTCTTGTTATTCCTCTCAGGTACCCCTTTCTACTGTGGGTTATGGGGTGCTATCAGTTCTCTTCGAATACCTTCTTTGGCATAGAAATTATTGAAGGCATATGAAACAAATTCACCTCCAATGTCACTCCTAAGAGCCTCCACCTTCTTCCAAGTCTCCTTCTCAACTAATACCTTAAATTCTACAAATTTGGAAAATACTTCATCATTTTTCCTCATCAATAAAATCCAACATTTTCTAGAGAAATCATCAATAAAAATTACATATTACTTATGTTTTTCTGTGGAGATTGTAGAGAAGGGTCCATAAACATCTGAGTGGACTTGCTCCAAGATTGCATCTGCTCTGTTATCTTGGCCATGGAAGGTGGATTTGACATCTCTCCCCAATGTGCAACCCTTGTAGACATCTTGCTAGTCAAGGGAGCCTTTAGGGAGACCAATGTCAATTTTATGCATGAATTTTAAGGCACCATGGTGTAGATGACCCAATCACCTATGCGAGATTTCTCCAACATCTCGACTATGCAATTTTTCTACCTTGCTACTCAGTGTAGCATAATATCCCACCTCAATTTTGTAAAGGTTCTTCACTTGAATGCCAATTTGCTTCACTTTCTCGGTAGCTATATGTCTTAGAAAGGATTTCTCTTTACTAAAAATAACATCATATCCTCTATCCTCCAATACTGCTACAAAGATAAGGTTCTTCATTAGCCCAGGTACAAACATAACATCTTTGAGGTGAAGAGGGGAGGCTTTCTCCCTCTCAAAGGGGACAATACCAATCCTTATAGTATTGTACCTCCCATCATCCCCAAATTCAATATGCATCTAGAGATCCTTCTCCTCTAGGTTACTGAAAAATTCCTTGCACCGTTTCATATGGAACGAGGCACCAGAATCAAGGTACCACACACTCCCCATAACAATGTTTGCCATGCATGTTATTAGGGTGAAGTCTAATTCGAATTGTGAAGTCAATGTTTTACCTCCTACTCCTCTTGAAGGCTTCTTGTTATACATCTTGTGCGATCATATTTTTCCGTAGTTCCCATATTTGTGGCAATGGAAACATTTCATCCTGCTCAAGTCTTTCTTCATGCCATTATTTTTGCTGGATTCAAGTTTGATTTGGGTCTTCTTTCCTTTTCCCTTCTTCCCCTTCCCAACCAAGGAAAAATTGTCTTCATCCTCTACTTTGGATGATACTCCATCTCTGGTATTGTTGGAAAATGTAACTATGTTCGGTCTTCATTAATGTACTCGTGTCATCATGTAATGTACTTGTCAAAAGAATAAAATAATTATTATTATTATTATTGTGACTTATTAAAGCATGGGTTTCATGCTTGGGTCACCATGATTTAGGTCAAAGTCCCCATTGAGGACTTCTAAGATTTATTCAAAGTCAATAAAGTCATGTACTTTTAAAGAGACCCTTCTTGGGCCTTTGAATCATGTAAAAAGGTTAAGTATTGAGTCAAATATGAATTATGTAACCTCCACACCACGTCTACCTAGAAGAAGATCAAGTCAACCTAAGGACCCTATTCGACCTCACATGGAGCAATTGAAATTTTGGTGTTTCTCTTTCTCTATTTTGTACTATTGATTGGGAGATCAAATTCTTCCAAATTTGTCTATTGTCGAAATATTCTAGTTGCCAAAAGTTGTTGCCTAGTCGAAGTTTCTAGAAAGAGGTCGAAATTCTAGGAGGATGACTTGGTGTGGAGGGAAGGTCTTGTCTTGGTCTAGGGTGAAGAGTCTCAAAGAATACTATTGAAAGGAAGAATTTCTTGACTATGTTTTCCCCTCAAGGGGGGTTTTGACTTGGCATAGTGCCTACATTTGGTGTCTATTGGTTTATGTGCTCCTACTTTGGTAATTGCGTGATGAACTAAAAGAAAGAAGATATAAAGAATCATACTAACAAGAAACATCACAAGTAAAGAATCAAGTTTGATTCTCCTTTCTCGATAATAACTTGTGAGTGTGTTGGATTATTTTATTTCTTTATTATCTTATCTTTCATCAATAAATTACCATATTATGTGTGTATGAATATCACAAAACAAGAGAGATTTTTGCATTGGGAGGGGAGCGAAGCGCAATGCAGGCGACTATGGTTTCAGTTTTCTGAAGGAGTTTTTCTCTATGGATGAGCATAAAGGAGGGAGACCCACTCCCTCCTATAAGGAGGTAGTGGCCAACAAGGGCAAGAAGCCTCTGGAAAAAGGCAGAGGTAATGCTGAGGAAGGAAGAAGAAATAGGGAAGAGGAAACAGAAAGTACCAAATCAAAGGAGAATTATGGCACAAAAGACAAGGAGGAAAATGACAAAAAACAAGGAACAAGAGACAAAAATCAAAAGGGACCATGCAAACCCAAAACTGAAATCACTCCTAGAGTGTTTTTAAATGATCCAGTGCTGCAGGCGCATAGGGATCACATGCGGACTTATGCAATCATATGCAAATTCATGGGGCTATGACCCATTGAAAAAGCTTTACAAACATGGATCAGATACCACTGGAAGCCTAAAGGGAGCATTAATCTTCATCTGGGGTCCAAGGGATTCTTTACTATGGTGTTCACTAACATTGAAGATAAAGACAGAGTGTTTGAAGGCAGGCCCTACTTCTATGCAGCGGCAGGGCTCTATATGCGGCCATGGACGATGAACTTTGTACTGGAGCAAGAAACTTTTACTTCAGTCCCGGTTTGGGTAAGACTCTATTCTATACCTCTTGATTATTGGCAAACAGAATCACTAGCTGCCATAGGAAATAAATTAGGATGGTTTTTCAAAGCTTCTGAAGCCACAAGGAGGGGAAAATACACCTCCTGTGCAAGGATCTATGTGGAGATGGATCTATCCGGAGCTCTTCTAGATGAGGTCATCTTGGAGGTTTTTGATGAGGAATGGGTGCAGACAGTCCACTACGAGCATATTCCATTTAGATGTTGTAGATGTCATGAACATGGGCACCTTCTAAGAGAATGCCCCCTCAGTAAAGCAAAGAACAAAAACAAAACTAACACAATGAAAGACACAGACATCTTTCACAAAGTAGTCCATAAAGGAAAAAAGCAAGCAAAAAGGGACCAAAGCAACACCAAAATGAAGGACAAAAGGTTAGTCAGAATCAGTTCCAAGTTATTGAAGAGGATGAAGAAATAGCAGTAGAAGATAAAGTAATGAATGAAGGTTATGAAAAGAAGGAGAAGGAAGAAGAACGTGATCAGACATAGGAAAATGAAAAACAAAAAGGGATCATGATGAGTGAATCAGAGATGGAAATGGATCAGGAAATGACCCAGAGTGAGATGGAAATGGAGTACAATGAGCTACAAGAGATTCTTGACATAGAGAACCTAGATCTAGTAGGGCTCCTGATTCAGGGAACAACTAGTGGGGTAGAATCACTACCACAAGAAGAGTGCAATCGAATACAGCAGTTATTCTTATGGAAAACTCAGGCAAAGAGTTTGGAGGGAGTAAACAACATTGAAAGACAGAGTAATGAAGGGGTGAAAGCAGTAAAAACAACTCCGAGGTTAGCACCGAGAAATCCAAGAAAAAAAAGATGCAGGAAAAATCAGAATGAGCTACTGATGGAATGTGGTAAACTTATGGTAGACTTAGGTAAGATGAAAGATCTAACCACTTAATCCTTTACCAATCTTTAATTATGAAGTTCAAAACTTGGAATATTAGAGGTCTAGGCAGCAAAGAAAACAGAGAATGATGAATAACAAAATGAAACAGGTAGCTCCGGATATAATTTTTGTCCAAGAAACAAAATGCTCCATTCAAAAGTTAAGGCAAATCCATAGTAAATGGCTCAGCAGATTTGAGTTTCTAGAAGTTAAAGCAGAAAATACAGCAGGGGGTATCCTCACTCTTTGGAATCCCCAAAAAATAGGAATAATTGATGCGGAGGCATCAAGGAATTATTTATCAGTGGTTATACAGCCTGTAGAAGACAAGGACACTTATCTAGTTACAAATGTTTATGGCCCTCAAAGGTTAGAGGATAAAATTAGGTTTATAGATTCCTTGGTGGATCTCTAGGTCAAACATGCAGGATTACCTTAGGTCATAGGAGGGGACTTCAATACGATTAGATCTCTCTCGGAGAAAAAAAGGGGTACCAGAGCACTAAATAAATATTCCTCAACCTTCCAAATCTTTTCAGAAATCATGAAGCTTGTTGATATTGAGACAAACAATGGCCTTTGTACATGGAACAACAAAAGATGAGGGTATTTCTAGGTAGCCTCCAAGTTAGATAGATTCATGATCTCTGAGGATCTCATGCTACTAGACAAGGAAATAATAGCAGAAATTCTTCCTTTTGGAGGTTTAGATCACTGGCCGATTCAAATGGAGATCAAGGGCATAGGTACCCCAAGAAATAGACCTTTCAGATTTGAAAACATGTGGCTTTCACACCCAGAATTTATCAGCAACATTGAAAAATGGTGGGTGGAGGACTTGCAGATTCAAGGATCAACAATGTTCCTACTACACAAAATATTAAAGCACATCAAGTTGAAGCTAAAATCTTGGAACAAGAATGAATTTGGTAATATTTTTGCAGGAAAGAAATCTGTGGAAAATAAAATGCTCAACCAAGATTTGATCAAGGAAGGCTTTGATAAGAACAAAAATTATCAAGTAGAGAAACATCATCAAGAATGGGAAAATTTGTGTAAACAAGAGGAAATTTTTTGGAAACAAAAATCAAGGGTTCAATGGCTAAAATAAGGAGAGCGTAACACTAAATTTTTCCATAGATCCACAATTGCAAATAGGACTCACAACAGGATCTCTTCAATCAAGGACGAGGATGGGCAGATTTATCAATCCCATGAGGAGATAGAAGTAGTGTTGGTAAAGAACTTTAGTTGTATTGCCCAGGAAAATGTTTTAGTAAGGGAACATTTCATCAAGGACTTCACTAAACATATCCCTAAGCTGGTATCCAAAGAGGATAACTGTAATCTGAACATGCCTGTAACTGAAAAGGAGGTCAGTGAGGTCCTCAAGGAAATGCAAAATGGCAAGGCTCCAGGTCCGGATGGATTCAATGTGGAATTCTTCAAATCTTGTTGGAATATTGTCAAAAAGGATATTTTAAGGGTAGTGAAAGATTCCAGGCTAAACAGAACTATTTTGAAAGCACTCAATACCTCCTCTATCTCCCTTATTCAAAAACACGATAATGCTCAAATGCCAGAGAGGTAGAGGCCCATCGCTTTATGAAATGTAGTTTACAAGATAATTTCCAAGGTTGTGGCCAACAGACTCAAACCTTTGCTGCCTACGCTTGTTTTGGGGGAACAATCTGGTTATGTGGAAGGCAGACAAATTCTAGATAACATCATTCAAGCTCATGAGGTGGTTCACTCGTTAACTAGTAATAGGAAAGAGGGTATGATCATGTAATTGAACATAGCCAAAGCATATGATAAAGTGAACTGGACATATATCAAGAAAGTGCTTATCACATTTGGTTTTGATCATAATTGGGTCAGATGGGTCATGGCCCTGGTGACTTCCTCTAGCTTTTCAATTTTAGTTAATGGCTCTCCCTCTGAACTTTTTCTTCCTTCTAGAGGACTCAGACAAGGAGATTCGCTCTCTCCTTTTCTCTTCATTCTCATGATGGAAGGGCTAGGGCGGTCCATAAAGCATGCTAGAATAATGGGAAAAATTCAAGGACTCCAACTATCGGAGAATGGTCAAGTGCTAACTCATCAACAGTTTGTAGATGATACCATGTTACATGGAATTCCCACAGTCAAGGAAGTGCTAGCATACAAATAAATCTTGAATGACTTTACTATGGCAACAGGAATGGAAGTCAATCTTTCCAAATCAAAAATATTTTTCTTTAACACCCATATAGCCATTCAGAGAAATGTCTCCAGAATTCTTGGCTTTCAAAGAGAATCCCTCCCCTCTAAGTATTTGGGAGTTCCTATAATGTCTAAACCTCTACACAAGAGCATATGGGAACCGTTAATCATTAAAATGCAAGATAAGGTCAGTAAATGGACAATCAAGTCTTTAAATCTGGCTGGTAGATTGGTTCTTACAAAGGCAGTGCTCCAAGCTATCCCAGTCTTTATGTTATCAGCTCTCCCAGCTCCAAAAGGAGTCTTATAGCAATTTAGAAATATCCAAAGAGATTTTCTTTGGGACAAAGAGGAAACAAGGAAAAAATGGGCTTTAGTCTCATGGGAAAAGATCTGTAAACCCAAGAAACAAGGAGGCCTAGGATTGGATGATCTAGAGATTCTCAATAAGGTTCTAGGGGCCAAACTTTGGTGGTGGTGGGTTAAGGATACTAAGGCTCAATGGGCGAGCATCTGGAAGGAGAAATATGCCAGCACTTGGCTTTCCTCTGAGATCATAAGAATTTCTGGAAATATGAGGGGCTCTCCCATATGGAACAAGGCCTGGGAGAACAGAGGGGTGGTTCAAAAAAACAGTTTCTGGGAAATCAGAGAGGGCGATATGGCACTTTTCTGGGAGGATAAATGGAAACAAGAACCAACTCTATTGAAAGAGGAATTTTTGGGCCTCAAGCATGAGACAGAAAACCAAGGATTAGTAAAGGTAAAAGACTTTTGGGAGCATTCTCACAATACAGGAAAATGGAGAATCTGGAGAAGAATAGATGGCAGAGAGGACAGAACCCTCAATAGTAGAGAAGAGACCCTTAAAAGGATGTTGGATCAGAGAATGATTTTAGTTACTGAAGGGCAAGATCAACTAAGATGGGGTAACAACAAAGAGGGCAACTTTAATATTAAGGAAGAAAAAGGTATTCTCCTTGGGCTAGAATCCCAAGCTTCGGATAGAACTTGGCAGAAGCTATGGAGGCACAAAGGCTGGATGAAGATCAAACTCTTTATGTGGCTGGTTCACCACAGGAAAATCTTAACCTGGTATAATATTAGAAAGAGGGATATGTTGGGACCCTCTAGATGCCAGCTCTATGAAGCCCAAGAGGAGACTATGGAACATCTTCTCAACAACTGCATTTTCACCAACAAGTTATGGTATTTTTTTGCCAACATCTTCAATTAGTCCGATAGAGACAAAGAAAGTATCACTAACACCCTAAACAATTGGAGGAATAATTTTTTGGATTATGAAGTTCTTAACTCAGCCTGGGCTCTTTCGCCAAGTTCCATTATATGGAATGTGTGGAAAGAAAGAAACAAAAGAATCTTCAAAGAGGAGAATAATTCCTCGCTTCACCTGTTGGAGCAGATCTTAAAATAGCTTAAGGAGACAATCGGTACCACAGTAAGGGATCTCCCTAAAAATCCTCCCTCGGAAGTAGAGGTGAGAATTCTTAAGCAGTTAGGCATGCAGGGGCTCATTCCACAAGGTCTAGGCAGGAAAATAATCATGAGGGAAATGGTTAAAGAATTATGGAATCCTCCCCCGAAAGGTTTTTTGAAGTATAACATCGATGAAGCTTCAAAAGGTAACTCGGGAATGGCAGGCTTTGGAGTAGTTCTTCGGGATGAAACCAGAAGCATTATCTCCCTCTTCCATGGTCATTTAGGAAAAGCCACCAACGAAATGGTGGAATTAATGTCTTTAGAGAAATGCTTAGAATTTTTGAAACAGGAAAACTGCCAAAATGTGATAATAGAAATTGATTCAGAGTTAGTCATCAATGTGGCCAAGAGAATTAGTCATGGAACAGGGCCAGAAAAAAGTTACAAAACGCTGGAGGTTAATACGGGTTCTCCATAAAATACAACGACATCTTCAGGGGATACGCACACTTAGATTCATCCATGTGCGTAGAAAGGACAACAAATTGGTGGACATTCTAGCCAACCAAGGTGTCAGCTGTCAAGATAACAGAATTTTGATGGATTGGCTCGCAATGTCGCAGAGCAACCTAAGAGAACTTTGCCATAACCAAGTGAAACAGGACAAAGAAGTGTATAAAAACAAAAATGAGGAAGCCAATTTGCAATGAGAAAAATTCTGCAGGAATCACAATTATGGTCAAACAGATCTACGGTGGCAAGATGGCCAAGGTTAGCCTCAACAGCCATGGTAAGCACAACCTTGAAAATCCCAGGTGTCGGACGCAAGTTTTTCTCAGTCCGAAGAGAGGTTGAAGGTTATAATCGATGACTTTTGTTGTGGCGGCAACATCTCCCAATTTTCGAGTGGCACGAGACAAAACTGCTTCCCAAGTGGTTTTGGAGTGATCACACCGCTTTCAAGCCCAAGGTGGTTTTGAAAATTTGGCAGCGATGCCATATAATTCATGACACATGGATGAGGGTCGAGTCTGAAAACCACCCTCACCACAAACTAAATTTCGATGACTTCAGGCATGTGATATTTAGCTCCGCCGTCCGATTTAGCAAGGCCGATCAATGATCCGGATTGAGCAAGTGGTTTGGTAGGGTCCAAGGGTTAACCATATTGCATCTTCATGGAGTGATATGTACCTCCCTCATCAGATTAAAAAATAAGAATGAACAACAGCGATTAAGAGGCAGGTTAGGTGTTTGTCGGCACGGTTATATGTGGCTAGGGTTCATGTGCCCTGCGATTCCCGTTGCTTGTTCTTTTTTGTACTCAAAAAGGGTTAGGTAGGTACTTTTTGGGGTTTGAGGGTTTTGATTCAGACGATCATTTTTCAATTTTGCCTCAAACCACACAGTATGGTGGAAATATGTATAATTATGCTTGATTTAAGGATATAGAAGGAACGACTCTTGCTTTAGCAAAAAAAAGAAGATCACAAAACAAGAGACACAATATATAGTCACATGCCAGGGGAAACACGCCTTTGAGGGGGAAACCCAGTCAAGAAAATTCTTCATTTCAATAGTATTTTTTGAGACACTTCACCATATACCAAGACCAAAATTTCCCTCCATACCAAGTCAACCTCCCATATCTTCGACCCCTTCCAGCAACTTCGACTAGGCAACAACTTTCAGCAACAATGAAATCTTAGGAGACTTCGATCTCCCAATCCAAACCACAAAATAGAGAGAGAGAGGCACCAAGATATAATTTTTATTCCTCTCTGTAGACTTCCCCAAAATCACACTTGTTTCAACCTCTCAGCAACAAAATTCACACTTCTCTAGCTCTATTGAGATATCAAACTAGTTTGAGAGTTGATGCTTCAAATTACTTCGAACGCCTTGTATATATAGGCTTCTTATGGTTCAAATTGGGGTCCTTAGGCCGACTTGATGTGGAGGGTACATAAATCATATTTTACTTGATACAAAACCTTTTTACATGATTTAAAAACCCAAGAAGGGTCTCTTTGAATGTAAAATGACTCTATAAATTCAATATTAATCCTAGGCATCCACAATGGGGAATTTGACTAATATAATGATGACCAAGCATGAAACTCGTGCCTTAATAAGTCATTGATGCAATAATAAAAAATATTTTATTTATTCTTTTGACAAGTACATTACATAATGACTCGCGTACATTATTGAAGACCGAACACAGTTACATTTTCTAACACTCCCTCTTAACTAGTGACGTATTCATAATGTAAAAATACAATAGAATATCTCAAACTATATGAACCATGAAAAAAATTTAGGCACCGCAATGCCATGGACTAGATTCCTGACCAAGGCAATCTATCCAATCAGTCACTCAACAATTTAGGCACCACAATGCCTCAGAATAGATTCCTGACTAGGGAAATCTATCCAAGTGGGAATATGGTGGACTCAAGCTTTCAGTCCCTCTAGTTACCATCAGGATTACTTATTAACCACCAACCCAAAAATACAAGTGTGTATCCAAAACATAGCTTAATAATAAACACCACCTTTTCAACTTCGGGATCTAGACATCAACACAAAGTGTATGCCATATGCCTCCCTAGGAAATGCTTCACTCTCAAAGCCTCAACAAATCTCTTCCATTTTCTTATCATCGATACAATCAACAATATCTACCAAACCAAGCAGGTTCCTTAGATATTCAAACTTCTTATTAGGAAGAGCCTTTGTCAGTATGTCTGCTACTTGTTCATCTATCGAGACATACTCCAACTTCACGATCCCATCATGCACCAGGTTCCTAATAAAGTGGAACATATTATTGATATGTTTCGTCCTCAAATGAAACACAAGATCTCTAGAAATCTTGATACAACTTTGATTGTCACAATTGATTACAATAGGACCCAGATAATTCTTGAACAAATATGTCAGAAGCTTCCCTAACCAAACAACCTCTTTTCCTACTTCTCATGCAACCACATATTCTGCCTCGACACTACTTAATGCAACGAGATCTTGCTTCCTGCTCATCCATGATATCATAATAGCTCCCAAACTAAATCATCCTCTACTAGTGCTCCTTCCATCAGTCTCACTGCCACCACAATCAGAGTCTATGAATCCAATTAGCTTAACTTCCTTACTATCATACTTTAGGCAACGATGTATAGTGCCATGAAGATACCTCAATATATGTTTGGCAGCTATCCAGTGATCATGACGAGGCTCCAATTGAAACTCACTAAGAATGTTTACTACAAAACATATATATGGTCATGTATTCACCTGATACATCAGGGAAACTACCAATTTTCGATATGAGGTAGGATCCACGAGACCAGAGTCAGGGCTCCTCAAATTATTGAGGTTGGCGATGATAGGAGTAGTCATCAGCTTGGAATCCATCATCCAAAATTTCTGCAATAACTTGATGATGTACTTTCCATGCCCCAAATATATCTCCCTAGGTCTCTACCATATTTATAGACCTAGGTAATAGTGCATTAGTCCTAGCTCCTTCATTTAAAATTCAACGTTCAACATCTTCTTGCATTCTTTAATTCTTTGCTCTACACCTACGATGAATAGATAATCCACATATAGTAGAATAATGATGGGCTCATTATTCATGACCTTGATGTAGAAATTCAAATCATCAGAACTCTTCACAAACCCAATTCTAAGAAGATATGCATCCTTCCTTGCATACCATGCCCTCGATGCTTGCTTAAAACCATATAGGGCCTTCTAAAGTCTGCAAACATGAGGGTTCTTGCTATTCACTTCAAATCCCTCAGGTTTTTTGATGTACACTTCCTCATCAATGGCCCCATTCAGAAATTTGGTATTGACATCTATTTGATGGATATTCCACCCCATTGTAGTAGCCAATGAAACCAATGATCTAATGGTAGTGTACCTTGCTATACGTGCAAATATTTCTTCACAGTAATTGCCTTTCTTTTGAGACAAACCCCTTGCGATGAACCTTTATTTGTACTCGTCTATACTTCTATCAAAAACATGTTTGATTTTATAGATCCACTTTGATGTGGAAATCGATTTTTCACTAGGTCTAGGAACGATCTCCGAAACCCCATTCTTCATGATGGAAAGATATTCTTCCTACATAGCTTTCTTCCAAACCTTTGCATGCTCAACTTCCTTGAATGTAGATGCTACGACTTCTATTAACTTCGTCATATATGCAACATAGCCAAAATATCTCTTTGGTTTATTACTTTCCCTGAAGGAACCTTTCACAAATTTATGTCCTTCAGCATCTTCTAATGTAGCTTTCAACCAATTTGGCCTCTTCCTTGTGGTTGGTACAACCACCGATTGAATATTCTCACTTGGTCCTTCTTCTTTGATATTTGTAGTAGAGTTTTCATGATGAACTTCTTCTTCTTCAAACATGGGAACTTGTTCGTCATTAGAATCAATAGGAATATCCTTTGATTTCTTGTAAGCTTGATTTTCATTGAATATGACATCCCTTCTTACTTCAATGTTTCTTCCTTCCTTTTTGTATATTCTATATGCTTTTGAGGAAAGAATATAACCAACGAATATTCCCTTGATACTAGTCGAGTCCAACTTCTTTCGCTTGTCTTTCAGAACATGGATATATGCTGGATAGCCAAATATTGGGAGGTGATACACACTCGACTTATTCCCTGTGAATACTTCTTCAGGTGTACTATTATCAAGGCTCCTATGAGGAATTCTATTTTGAATGTATATGATAGTCGTCATTTCTTCTCCCCATAAGAACTTCGGTAGATCTTGATCAAGGAGCATAGTACGAATGCCTTCTTCAATTCACCTATTCTTCCTTTCGACCAATCCATTTTGTTTGATATAGTAGGAAACAATGAGCTACCTCTTAATACATGCTTCCTTACAATATGCAATCAACTCTTTAGAAGTTTATTCCCCACCATTGTCAGATGTATGAGTTTTTATTTTTGTTTCGGTTAGGGTTTCCACTTCAGCCCTAAACTCCTTGAACTTATCAAACACTTCATATTTAGTTTTGAGCAGGTAGAGCCATGTATTCCTACAATGGTCATCAAAGAATGTCACATAGTAAAGATGATCTTCAATTTATTTTTCAAACATGGGACCACACACATCGGAATGGATGAGGTATAATATCTCTTTAGACTTAGTTTCACAATCATGAAATGGACTTTTGGTATGTTTCCTCAAAGAGTATCCCCTGCACACACCTTCATGATCTAAGTTCATATTAGGAATACCATGAACCAGTTGATTAAGAGAATGGATGACATTGTAATGTATATGATCATACCTCCTATGCCATAGATCGTTGGGACTTATTTCCATATGAACCAAGCCTTGAGGAGGTGGTGTAATGACCCGGTAAAAAGTTCCTTCATGAACTCCAATAAACCTAGCTTTATCAATGCTAGAGTCTTTTCCCCAAACCAATACTTTTGCATCAACACAAGCAAATCTTTCCCCTTTATCTTCTAAACAATAAATAGAAAGTAAATTCTTTTTCAAACCTGGAACATAAAGAATGTTGTTGAGATGCAGCTTCGATTCATTATCCAACTTCAATGATGTTGATCCCAAGCCTCTAACAACATAGATTTTGTTGTCACCCAATTCCACTGCATGAGAGGATGGCTCCTTTGATAGTGTATGAAGTTGCTTACTTTCACCTGTCATGTGTCTTGCTCCTCCACTATCAATGATCCATGCATTGTCATCAGTAAGAGAACCTATAAGGGAAGCCAAGAATCCTTAACTCTTGACCTTGTTGAAAAAATAGTAGATGACCTTCTTGATCCATCTTCCAGCAGTGTTGTAACCCATTCTTATGTAGTTCACCATAGAGGAGAATCCATGCTAAAAAAGTGATCTTCAACCCTTCTTGACCTTAGCTCTGATACCATGTTGGAAAGGGAAGGTCTTGTATTGGTCTAGGGTGAAGAGTATCAAAGAATACTATTGAAAGGAATAATTTATTGACTGGGATTTCCCCTCGAGGGGGGTTTTTCCCTGGCATAGTGCCTACATCTGGTGTCTATTGTTCTATGTGTTGCTGATTTGATAATTTCTTGATGAGCTAAATGAAAGAATATATAAAGAATCATAATAATAAGAAACATCACAAGTAATTATTAAGAATAAGAAAATATTTCTACCTTTATGATTTTCTAACATGGTATCAAAGCTTTGGTGGAGAAGGAAGAAAAACGTAGTCTCAAGCACTTATCAAGGAACCATTAAAAGGGACTATCTCATTGTAGGAGTATATTATATTCAAGGAAGATGTATAACACAAACAGGGGAGAGAAAAAACTTGAAGGAGTCTCTAACTTCATGTCCTGGAAGAAGAGGATTGACCTAATCCTTGAAAAGAACAAGGTACTGAACTTGGGAAGAGGAAAAATAAAGAATCCTATAGAGGAATCCAATGATGACAACAAAGTGAAATACAGGGAATTAGAATTGGTGGCCATGACTCTCATGGTAGAAGGAATAAAGGACAATATTGTCCCATTAATAGCTAACATCGATCATTCTCAGGAAATGTATGAAGCATTTTCAAAGTTATTTACTATTAAGAACATTGATCAAGTAGCAAGTTTGAAGAATTAGCTAAGGACCACAAATATGACTAAAGAAGAAACTGTGGCAACGTTATTTGTGAATATAGCTAGAATCGGGGATTATCTCTTGGTTATTGATGAATTGTTCGAGAAAAAGAACTTGTGATCACTGCTCTATTAGGATTACCACCCTCTTGGGGTGCATTTGCTGCAGGTATTGATAGTTGAAAGGTAGCTCTCACCTTTGAAGAATTATGGAATGCCTGCAATCAAGAAGAACTAAGGATATCAATGCTTAGAAATCCTAAAGGAGTATCAAATGCTTATGTTGCTCATCATAAAGGAAACCGATCGAAGGGACCAAGGAAGAAAGTTGACATGTCCAAGATAGAGTGTTATCAATTTTATAAGAAGGGTCACTAAAAGAGTAATTTTCCCAACAATCCAAAGAATAAGAAGAGAGGAAGGGATCAAGCCAACTTTGTTGAGGAAGGACACTCAAGCCCGAAGAATCTGAAATTTGGGACTTACACTACTAAGTCCTTTGCTTGTAGCTTTATATAAATATTTTTATATGTTTTTAACATATTTTGCAAAAGGCATTTTTATTGTCTTTTTTTTTAAGTTTGTAGGTATCCCTAAAGCTTTGGAGGGAGCCCCCAACAACTACCTAAGATAAGTATCTCATTTCCTTTTAGTTTTTGGTTTCATATATTCATTTAGTTTTGATTATATTAAATACTAATCACCGCTCCACCTCTATTGTCTTAATTAGGAAAAACATATGTAAGGAGTATGAAAGAATATCTCTCAAGACAAGGTTGGTCAAGGAACAAAGGTATGCTTTAAATACATTGATTGAAAGGATTATTCATTTGAAAATATATTACTAACATTGTTATGTCTAGTTATATTGAAGCATAGTGATTCTTTCTTTGTGTGATTCATCACTTGATAAATCTACCCACCCCACTCATATTCTTAACTGATTTTGTAGAACCCTAGATAGGTTTTGGAAAACCCTAACCGAAGGGTATGTGAATGTATGAAACCCTATGTTTCTTATCCATATTGTGAAATGATATTTGCAGTTTTTATTGATGTCATGTTTGGGATTTTGGTATGATCACGAAAACCTAACTTGTTTGGGTTGAATGATAAGGTCTAAAATCCCAAAACTTTAATGTTTTTGGTAATGTTGGTTTTGTTATGCTTCTACATTGAAACCCTAAACCATTAGGGTTTGGTGGAATGTGTGAGAAATAAACTTATATTGTCTTAGAAATGTTTTCCTTGGTATGGGTGTGTTTGTCTGATCAAACCCTAGTGAAATCAAGATTGGTGTGTGTCTAACTCTTATTAATCGTTATGAAGTTGGGTTTGACTAACACATGATATGAATTGTATTTCCATGATGATGAAATCTAGGCATGTATAGATATGTCCTTTGGTTGAAACCTTAACTTGGTCTAGGTCAGATATATTAATGTTGTCAGACATATGATATGCTTATGTATGATATGAATGAATTCCTAGATACATGGGTTGACCTAGTCATTGATGACCATAATTTTTAGGGTTTAATTGAAGTCCTTATCTGAGATTCTAGGATGATGATATTTGGAAATCTATGGTTTTACAACTAAACCCTAGTAGGAGTTAAATTGTCTAGTATGTGTAATATAAAAATATGGGATCTATTTAATGGTTGTTGAGATTGTGAAAATGGAATTCTAAGGTTTTGGAATTGAACCTTACTAGAAGTAGAAATCTCTAATCTATGATTTCAACATGATAATGTGAGATTTATGTACGATTGTTGAAATTTTAGTTTTAGTTGTGATTGAAAATACAGGGGTTGGAGCTAACCCTAGTGGAAGCTGGTCATATAAATGACTAAGTTGTGCTTGGTTTTGATTGACTCTTTTGTGTGAAATCTAGGATATGTATGAAACCCTTGTAAGAAATCTAACATATGAATTTTGAAAGGTTGTTGGATGCTTTATATATTTGTTTGGATTGTTTCTATGGTTTTCTATATGTTGTAGTAAGGTATGTCACACCTTTGAAAGAAACATTGAAACTCTGGATGGAATGAAAATTATTATGAAGTAGTCTAGGGTTTTTGACAAAGTACCTAGAAAGAAGATGGCAAGTATATGTCTCTTGTTTGTATTTGAGTTTGGGTATATGATATGTATAAAGTTGAAATGATTTCATGATTTTTATATGGCTAACTTCATGCTTCTATAGTTTTGGTTGTACTTGTTATCTAAGTTGTGCATGGATGCAATCTTCAATATGGTGAGGATACTCGTTGATGTGGTAAGCATGATGTGGATGATAATAACTCTGATGAAATGGTTGGAAGCCATGAAATATTCTCTGATGACGAAAAGAAGAAGCCTGCATAGAAGAGATCTCCCTAATATTAAGAGGGAGTCTAGATGAATAGATGCTTTCTGGTTGAGAGGGAGGGCATCGATTGATGTTAATTAAAGAATGTATTTAAGAGGATATGTCGTTGGATAAGAAGTAGGAAAGAAAAGGATATAATTTATAAATATTCTATCTAAGATTTGGTTGACAATCCTACTGAGTTGAGGAGTAACATCTAGAAAGACCCCAAAGGTTTGTATTTGATTATGTACATGTGAACATATATTATTCATTGGGGTTGTGTTTGTATAGGTGAATCTATCAAAGGTTTTGATAGCATGTTGGTTACCAATCAGTTTGATTGGGAGAGATTGGTCAACCTTGATCTATTGGATGAAGGAGTGTTGAGACTTTGTGAGTGAAGCATTTCCTGGGAAGACATTTAGTCAAAACTTTGTGTTGATGTCTAGATCTAGAAGTTGGAAAGGCGGCATTGGTCATTGAGCTCTAACATGCACCTATATTTGTGGTTGTTGGTTAGCAAGTAAGCCTGATGGTACCTAGAGGGGCTGAAAGATTGAGTCCATCTTAGTGCAAACTGGATAGATTTCCTTGGTCAGGAATCTAGTCCATGGCATTGTGATGCCTAAATTGTTGAGAGGCCACTTGTATAGATTGCCTTGGTTAGGAATCTAGTCCATGGCATTATGGGGCCTAACGTTCTTCATGGTTTGTATAGTTTGATATATTCCATTGTATTTGTACATTATGAATACCTCCCTAGTTAAGAGGGAGTGTTGGAAAATGTAACTATGTTCGGTTTGCATTAATGTACTTGAGTCATCATGTAATGTACTTGTCAAAAGAATAAACAAAACAATTACTATTATTATTGTGACTTATTAAAGCATGAGTTTCATGCTTGGGTCCCCATTTTTTAGGTCAAAGTCCCCATTGAGGAATTCTAGGATTTATTTTGAGTCAATAGAGATTTTACTTTTAAAGAGACCTTTCTTGGGCTTTTGAATCATGTAAAAAGGTTAAGTATTGAGTCAAATATGAATTATGTAACCTCCACACCATGTCGGACTAGAAGAAGATCAAGTCGGCCTAAGGAACCTATTCGACCTCACATGGAGCCTATAAATGCAAGCTCATAGAATTCATTTGGAGCATAATTCTCACACGCAAGTATGAATTCTCTTGTAGATGAGAATAAGTGTGAAATTCTCTTGTATCTAGGAAGAAGTGTGAAGTTCTCTTGTAGATGGGAAAGGTGCAAAGTCTATTGCCAGGAATATGAAGTGAATGTGAGTTTGGGGACTCTAAGGAGAGAAATAAAAATTGAAATTTTTGTGTTTCTCTTTCTCTGTTTTGTGCTCTTGATTGGGAGATAAAATTATTCCAAGTTTTTATGTTGTCAGAAGCTACTAGTTTCCAGAAGTTGTTGCCTAGTCGAAGTTGTTGGAAAGAGGTTGAAATTCTGGGAGGCTAACTTGGTGTGGAGGGAAGGCCTTGTCTTGATCTAGGGTGAAGAGTGTCAACGAATACTATTTAAATAAAGAATTTCTTGACTGGGTTTTCCCCTCGAGGGTGGCTTTTCCCTGGCATAGTGCCTACATCTGGTATTTAATGTTTTATGTGTTGCTGCTTTAGTAATTGCTTGATGAACTAAAGGAAATAAAATAATAATAATAATAATAAGAAACATCACGAGTAATTATCAGGAATAAAAAAATCTTTCTGCCTTTATTATTTTCTAACATGTATTTCTCCTAATCTCTTCTTGAACCAAATCATACCACGACCTTTCCCAATTTTCTAATATTTCCCTTCCATTCACAAAGTCTTGGTAGTTGTGCCAGGATTTTGGAAGGCCTATAAGAGATAGTCTCACCATATCACCTTCTGCAACATTCTCCCCAACCCATCGAAGCTCATCTCGGACTTGAGTGAATCTCGAGAGATATTATGGAATGGTATCATTTTTCTACATCCTAATGTTTCAAATTTTGTCTTTAAAGGCCAATTTCTATGGTCAATGCTATTTCGAATATCTGAATCAATGTCTTCCACATAGAATATGGTGTTTTGTTTCCATGGATATTTGAGACCACATGGTCTCTCACACCTTCCAGAAGAATTCACTTGGCCTTTGCAACATCCTTCTTCCATTGGGCTAATTTCTCTACATCAAACTACTGGGGCTTCACAATGTCAATTTTAACACATTATAAAACACCATTATAATTAAACATTGTTTCCATTCGATCCTTGGAGGCTATGAAATTCTAGCTACCCTCCAGGGCATACTCCGATCTCACTCCATTGAAAGACATTCTCCCAAATCTGAAGAAAAGATGCTACACTAAACCTACAAATTCGAAATTCCTATGGGACAAATTTGAAATACTGGTTCTAATGTGATTTCAAGACTCTAATACCATGTAAAAAATTTATAGAAATTGCAATTTCTCAAGAAATTGTACTGAAATCAGGAGACACAAATTCTATTTTACTAATTTGCAGAAGGAAAATCACAGTTTAGAACAACATGCATAGACATGCAACAAGAAAAACCAGAAGTACACAGTGATTTCTCTGAGAACCCAACTGGGAAAGAACCCCTCAAGCCTCTTTGAATTAATCCGTTTAATAGATAAATTATTACAATTGCATGCTCCAACTCTAAGCACCAACTATAAAAGAAAAATTGTTCTCTCTGCTAAATGATAACCTCTTGTCAACACTTATCCAATTTCTACCTCTTCCAGCCTCCTATTTCCTTGCACAATTTTAAGCTAATGCAAGCTTCTAAAAAAATAGGGGAGTCCCTATTTCCTTGCATAATTCCCAAGGAATTTAATTCTTGACTGCATGTAATAACTATACACTTAACTAGTATACAATTAATTTTATACTACCCTTTGTCTCCTCCACTCGAGCTAATAAATTCGAATTCCATGCATGTTTGGGCTATTTTAGGCCGATTGATCAGTTAAATGACACATCTATGAGTTATAATGTGTCTCATTGCACAATTGACCTTCACCTTACTCTATTAATTGTTAAAGGTTAGTTAACTTATTACAACTAAAAATAACTTAACGATATTACTAAAATTTAGCAATCAACACATGCATGACTGAACTCCAAACCCACTAACTTGAATTTGTTGATCTAATTGAGTGACAAGAGCCATGTCACACTAGTTAACTACCTCCAAGTTATCCCGCGAATGTGGAAATTCGATTTACTCAATTTGACTAAGGCTAAAGTCAAATTGAGCCTTTCTTGCTACACTTTCTAATAATACATGTTTTTCACTATTCACATTCATGACTTGGCTTGAAATACTATAGTCACCTCTATTGTCTTATACGGTCCATTCAAACAAAAAAGTTCATTTATCAACCATTTTTCTTCCTTTATAAATGTTTTTTGAATATATCAATGTTCGATATGAGACATGTCTTTTATCAATGGGGTTTAAGTCAATATTTATTAGTCTTTTTGGGACCATAAGGGGTTGTTAACATATACATTAGTGCTATTCCCTTTTCCCAATTAAAATTTGTTTCCTAATCTGATTTCGAGGGTCTTGATCCATTTTGATGCCGATTCTCAGGAATTAAGGTAGCTACTCGGCACCAGTGTGATAAATCTATTGGCTCAATGAGAGCCTCAACCTGTAGTATAGCCTCAACCACAACATTCCTCTATTCCACATCAACCTAGAATCGGTGTTCCTATCCCTCACATGCTTATTCTCCCCTTGTTGTACTAAATAATGATGGTTTGGATGTGATTCCTTCACAACCACTTTGTTCAATCCAAGGTTGGCCCACAGTTTCATTACCTCCTCCTCCCAAGTCACATTTTTCTCATTTGCAATCTTCTACTTCACGCATAGTACATTCCCCTCATGCAACACCATAACCTTGTGCTCCTACTAGTCAACACCTTGACTTTTCTCATCATACGTCCAAGAAACCTACTTCACTTTTTGGTCCTATTGGTTAGTTATCCAAACAAGCAGTCAACCCTTAGCCTGTTGTCAATGACCAAAGACAAAAAGCACATGTTTCTCTCTCTCACTTATCACATGGCTTATCAAATTCAGTTACATATCATCCCTTTCGGGAATAACAACAAGAAAAATATTCTCCATCTCACATGCATGGAAATTAATTTATTGTGTTTGAAGCAATCTTTTGGTATATTTTTGGGTACTTTTTAGAATATGTTGTTGATATATTTATTCATGATGATTGTGCTTCATTTTTTACTGAATACTTTACACTGCACTTATATGTAGATAATTATGATGATTCATTTTTGTTACGGGCTCTATTTGGATGTTGGGTTGTGTTATATTCTTTCCACGACTAACCTATGTAGTTAACTGGGGGGTTAGAGGGGGGCAAAGCTCCACCTTCATTGCATCGATTACACACCAGGGGGGTCACAGGGGGTTTGAGGGGGGCAGGTAGCCCCCCTCTATGGGGTCCGGGGCAGCGCCTTGGGGAAATTTTTTTTGGACCCTATATTATGTTGGGTGGACCAACCTATGGTTTTGTGCATAGTTTTCGCACATGGTTTTGGATGCAATGGTTTTTGGTCCATGCTATTGGATGCTTCGACATGTATAAATATGTATTGTAACATTGAAAGGAACATAATGAAAAATCAAGGTGGTAGTCCCGGTTTTGGGATTCAGGGGAAAATATTTGTGTATATGTTTTTTATGTGTTATGCTCTTGCATTGTTTATTTTTTGTGTTTTAGAATTCATATGCAGGTAATTTCTATCCGAGGTTAAAACCTACATTGGAAAGGATAATTCATGATTATGAAGCTCTGTTTACATAAAAAAAATTGGTTTATTATAATACGACACACTCGATATGCATGAATTACGAAAATGCAGACAAGGAGATAATGGGAGTCACAAGGATTTAGTTTTCTTAGTGATAATTTGATGTGGAAAGGGCTTTGGTTATGTGGCACATGTTGTGGTTACCTATGGATGATTATGCTTTTTGATATGATGTGTTTCATTATTATTAATTTCAATCTGGATTTGGTTATGCAAATAAATGTGATTATGAAATCTATTATTTATATATGTATGTAGACAAAGTTTATAAAACCCATTCAAATAAGGAAGGTGTTATAGCTCCAAATATCACCCTTGGTATTTGTGATGCTTGGTTTATGGCCTAGGGCAACCCCTCCTTCTAGAGTTGGTCCAAATATTTTAAAACTAGTGTTTTACTCCCTATACGCTACTTTGCCCTGTGATAAAAGCGTGTACATGCGGGTTAGTCAATACCCAACCCGCGTATATGTGTTAAAACACTTTAAAAAATTAAATTTCCTTAACTATGGGCAGAGTTCACGGGTTTTACCTATTGATTACCTCCAAGTTCCCATGGCCCAACTGTTCCCAACTAAAAAACTAATTGGGAGAAGTATAAATAAGACTTCTATGGGAAGGTGTTAAGGAGGAGAGACGGGATAGAATTACTATATTGGGATTATCCCCTGATCAAGTCTAAAGTATCCCTGTGCTTCAAGCACTTCCCAAGTTTAGGAAACCCTTGTTTCCTTGAGTGTTGATATTCTCCCACTTGCTTGAGATATCATGGTATTGGTTATGGAAGGAGGTTGTTGAAGACTGGGACTAGACAGACCTGCAAGACGGTTCCGCTTGGAGCCAGAAGAGGAAGACTCAGGTGAACTCTTTCCATGTTTATTACAGTTTTGTACAATAAAAAGAAACGTTGTCTTGTTCCTGAGATCGACCTTGTTTATGCATCAGATGTTGTTGTAACTCATGTATGAACGTCATTTGGATGTATAACTAATCATCTTACTTGTATGATATAAAGTTGATTTCATTAAAATTCTTTATCTATATGTTGTTATGTATGCTCAGATTGGTTGATTTGCAGATTCGAAGATCAGGAGTTGCAGAGGGTCTGAACCCTGCCAGAACTACCCAAATGAACGACATTTGGGTCTGTTCATCTATACATAGTTTGTTTATTTAAGCATTTTACCTGAGTTGTAAGCGTGTTTCTTGTTGTAGATTACTCTTTCTCTGTTGGGGTTTTGACCAAAAGCCCTAGGGGACTTATTCCTGTAATAGAATTGGCGACTCCACTGGGGATAACAATCTTTTTATTCCTAGTTTGGGTTTTTCAGTGTCAGTCAGGGCTCAGATCTTGGTTTGCTTGCTGTGACACTATTGACTGCTCCTGTAGGAACTCAGACTTCAAGTCTGATCTTTTTGATCAGGCCTTGTTTTTTATTTTTCTTGCAAAACTCAATATACGCACTTTTGTCTGTTTACAGTAGCGTACACACGCTCTTTTCTATGAAATGAAACTGCGTATACATGAGTTTATTTTGTCAGAAGCGCGTGTACTTGCACCTGTGCTTGAACACAATTGCGTATACCATTTTTTGCATGTTTTTTTCAAATGTTTCTACCCAAAAATATTTGTTTCTTGCTCTATATGGTTTCTGAATGGTCAGTTTCTGTCTTTAGAATTTGATTATCCAGTGAGCTCATTGTTTTCAATTCTCTTCTACTTTGAAATTTTTTTTGGCCTAGGTTTGCTTTTGAGTGAGTTTTATGATTTGTGTTTGAACACACAAGGCTTCTTATCGAGGTTCTTGATTGTTCTAGTCTTTCGGAACAACAGATTGTTTTCAATATTTGTGTCAAACTTGATTATTGGTCTACTTGCTTTGCTTTCCATCATTTCGTGGTCTTACACATTTTCTTGCTTTTTGAAAGTTTCTTTTTGATGAATTTGAAAGTGTTTCTTTCCTAACTTCTTGGTCAGTTTCTTAAAGCTCTTTTGCTGATTTTGGATCGTTTAGTGCAAGTTGAAGCCCTTTTTTGTTCAAGTTTTTATTCATGTTGAACTGGTAACTTACAAAGTTTCCTTGTGCTTTGCTTTCAGTATTTTGTGGCATTTAGGGCGCTTTCAAAAAGTTATTTTAATTGTTTCTAGAAAAAGAAAAAGTCTTAAAAAACATTGTTTTTCTTTTCTTTAGCCAAGTTTTTAGTTCCTTTTTCATTTTTTGAAAGTGAATTGTGATATTTTGCAATCTTTCCTTCTTGTTTGGAGAGAATTTTTTCATTCAAAATTTATATTATCTTCAATACTTAAGTTGGCTTATTAATGGTTATAAACAATTGCTTTCGTTTTTAGAGTGATTTAGGATCTTGCATCTTCATTACACCTTGCATTAGGATAGTTTGCATTGTTAAAGTATTGGTAATCTTTTTAGTTTTTTGTGTGTGTGAAGTGTTTTGCAAGAAAAGAAGAGAAAAAGTTTTCTACTTTCTAAAGTTTCACAAAACCCACGTAGAGTTCTCTTTTCATCGAAGGAAAAATGATTGCATTCATGTAGTTACTTTTTCATTGATTTCGGTTGAGTCATACACACAAATGGTTTCACTCTCATTTATCCCTTGACTTAAAAGAACATCCGCTTAAAATCAAATGCTTAATAAAATAAACTAGAACATTTTGTATTGTCATCAGAATACGCCAACAAGTTTTAGGTTTATTTAGGGCCTTGGATTAAGCGAGAGGAGAGTTAACTCTCTAAGGCTGCTCTAAATTGTAAAACATAGAAGTTTGATTAAAGAGAGAAATCCAATAGCGTTAGGGAGACCAAGAAAGCTCTGTGACTGGGAGTAAAGCACGAGGGTTAGTGAAGAAAAGGACGATAGATACCCCCTCTCTTACTTGTCGGATCCTACCTCACGAATGTTCCACCGAACTTCTGATACGAGATGGTGTCCATAGTTGCCTATCCTAGGAATCTATATAGGTGGCTGCGGAGGGGAATCCTGTGGCACGTAAGGATGATGTTGCATCACTTTCAGTAGTACTTCTAGAGGGCACCCTTGCGAAGCTTGGGCGCTTGCACCGGCAAAGGTTGTTGTCTGGAGGTTGGTGTAACTACCTCTGATACCTTTGCTGGTATGCATGGGCCATCATTATCCCATATTATCTTCAAAAGTTCCCTTACTTCACTTTCTTGTATTTTGGTGTCTAGTACTCATCACCCGATGCGGAAATACTTGGAATTTGCTTGATTGGTTGTATATTTAGGGACTTTATAGTCGAGTGATCTTTGCTCCTTGTATATAGTTGGCTTTAGGTATTTTTGTCTAGTCACTTTTGGACTTTAGATTCTAAGTGACTGACTTACCACTCCGCCGATCTTGAAAGGCTTTTGATTGTTCTTTCGAAAGTTGTGGAGTCGCCTCCTCAAGGGAAAAGGTTTTAATTGTGCATCTATCTTCCTTGAAAAGTCATTTGTACATTCCCGTAAGGGAAGGGCCTGCGAATCAGTTAGATATGGCCAAAATTATTGTGGAAACTAGCCAAGGTACCCTCCCAAAAGGTGATCCTTATGCTTTCCTTTCTTTGGAAACGTTGGTACTCCCTTGATGGCCACTTTGAATATTCCTGGATTAAATTTTTGACTACCATTTTGGCTATGGTCCACTCCAAATATTCCAAATGCTGTTGAAGTTTCTCAGTTGAATGCTTTATTTCAGGGGCATCACATGGATGTTAATTGTTCATCTTCTTTCAAATAGAGATATAGGATTCCTATTTCTCCTTCTTCTTGTAATAAGAGATCTACAAAGAGGAGAAAGAGGAAGACGAAGAAGAAGAATAATTCTCTCCATTCATCATTAACCTTTGCTAGTCATGTTGAAGATGAGCCTTTAGCCGTTGAAACTCATGCTGGGGGCACAAGTCTAGTCACTGCAAGTCAAACTAGCAATTTATCATCAAACTTTGCTAGTTTTGTTGAATATTATCCTTCAGCCACTGTAAGTCATGTTGGGGGCATAAGTCTAGTCACTACAAGTCATACTAGCAAATAGTCACTAACCTCTGCAAGTCATGTTCAGGACTCTCTGCAAACCACTGCTAGTCATGTTGGCGGAATGGATGTTGATAATAAACCTGGGTGTAGAAGTTTTAAACCTAAGTTCCCTTGTAAGATATGCAAGGGAGACCATCTTACTCATTTGTGCCCTGGTATTCCAAAGGTACAAAGGATATGGTCCGAGTCTGAAAGTTCTTCTGGATCTGATATGGTTTCTCATAAGGCCCATCAACCATTGGTTGATAATGTGGCTGAGCCAGTGCAACCTCTGGCTGATTACACTCCTCTTTTGAGGGGTGAAGTGCCGAACAAAAGAGTCTATTTGATTTCTAGTACATAGTCTTCTGGTATAGGGAGCATTCCGGTTTCTTCGAATGTTCCCCCTCCAAGTTCTAGGAGTGTCTCCTTTGATTGGGATAACCTTGTTGAGCCTTGTCTTCCTTCCGCTACACCTTTCCAAATAAAGGTCAGAGTTAATTCCACAAACGTCTATCGATGTATGGTGGATAAAGGATCCTGTGCAAGTATTATATCCTCTTTGACTTGGAAAGCTTTTGGTTCCCCAAAGTTGTTGAAAACTCAGAGTCAGTTATTAGCCTATGACAGAAGACTTGTTGAATCTATGGGGTTCTTCCTCATTTGCCTATTACTTTAGGTGGGAAGATTGTCTTAATCAATATGATGGTGGTTGATAGCCCTTTAGACTTTAATATGCTACTTGGGCGTGATTATGTCTATGATATGAATGTTGTGGTGTCTTCACTCTTTCGAGTGATGTGCTTTCCTCATAAAGGGAATATTGTTACTATTGATCAGCTTGCATTTGATAATCACCACCCTAATTTGAATTTACTGTAGAATACCCCTTGGTTTGTTCCAAGTGTTCAAGTAGATTCTACCCTGCCACAGGTGAATTATGTGGCATTGAATCCTCAATGTTCAATCGCTTCTGAGAAGGATCCTTTGACTTATTATTCTCCTTCTTGGGACTTGGTCCCGGTAGTTGACCGAGATATTCTTCCTATAGGGACATGGGACCCCTTAATTCCCTCTTTTGATCCTTGTAGTTCTCATGATTTCTCAGAACTTGATTTGCCTTCACAGGAGGAACTCTTTGAAGCCATGAGTTTTGACTACCAAAGGAGTCCTTGGTCTGAGCCCTGCAAGGGGTTTGTCCAAAAGAACTATTATGCGTAAGTTGCAAGGTTGTGTGGTTCCCTGTACCATATTGTATATATAAGGTACGCATTTCCAAGTTTTGTGTTCTAAAACACAAAGATTTTATTTGAAGTTTATATGTGGGATGTATTAACTTCTTCTCTAATGTTCCTATTTATGTTTACAGAACTTGAAAGATTTTTCCTTTGGAAATTTTTATGGTTGATCCGTTCTGATAGGTGTTGGTTCTCGAAACTGCCATATAGGCTAGGTTTTTTCACCTACATTGTGCACTTATCAGTTTCCTTTACCATTTTGGCCTTAGGATTGACCCAACCAAGTTATGGTGTAGAACCGTCTCATTGCTTAGAAGTATCATGACTTGTGTGGTAGAGCCTACCTTATCATGGGTGCCCTAGATAGTACCTTGTTGTCACTTGGAACCCATGATGATTTTTTGTTATTAGGCTCGGGAGTCCTCTTTAGTCCCGCCGTTACTTGTGTGTTGAAGACTCATTTCTCTTTGCTTCTTTTCTTCGTTCTAGCCTTATACCCTAGAGGCTCCTTTGTGTTGGGTTGTATTACTGCATTGCATTTTGACTATTTGCACCCTTTGGCCTTGAGCCAACTTCACTTGCACTTGTGTTTAAGCCACTTATTTGACCATGTCCTCTGCAAACTCAAACCTGCAATCACTTAGCTTCTACAACTTTACACACCCTTTGATCCATGGAAGGAACATCCCTTTGAGTGTCCTTAGACAGTTTCACCTCCCTCCATTGAGCATATGATTGTTCCCATCCCAGGAACTGGATCATTTGTTTCACTAACACTCGTTCTTTCCACTATACTATAGCATTCTTTTATTCTTTTTCCAACTTAAAGAAAAAGACAAAAAAATTATATATTCCAAAAAGAGCAGGAACAGGATGACATTTCCATATATAGTTGGCAGCTAGAGTCAGTTTTGTCGCGCTTGAACAAATCACTCAAAATAATTTCTCTCCTCCATTTTGGGTAGGATTTAGTTTGACTTAGGTACACCTTAACCTTGTTATTTAGTCAGTTCTCCTCCAATTGGTTATCTCTTCCAATCATATGGAGAGTTCGTTTGTGCCTTCTGCATGACGAACTTATACAGAGTTATTATATGCTACCACATAGTCATCATTGAGTCATGCTTTTTTTCAAGGGAAGTAAGCCTGATTCGGCCTCTCTGCAGTGTCTCTTGACCTATTTTTTTAGTTGGCCATCCCTGGTTGTCAGTGTCTTGTTTTTCATTACATCAGTTATATTGATCCTTTGCTCGTGTTGGTTTGAGAAGGTCTCCATTGACTTCTTGCTAGCAGGTCTTGTCCTTATCGACGACGACATATTGCTCTGAGGGTAGGCCTAAAGCCGCACCTTGGCCCTATTTTCGTTATTGATAGGTCACCTTGTGCTCAACAACAATCAGTATCATGGGTCTTTGACTGAGTGGTTTCCCTTGTGTTTGACTTCATCTTTCATTATCACACATTGGGATTCGTGCAGTGCCTTGGTTTCGATTTTACCCTATTGGTGGATTCCTCACCTCTGTGTCAGCTTTCATTATTGGTTGGTTCAGAGGGTTTCTATCGTGCGCTAGCTACATCTTGTGTACGCCAGAAATGTGCTTCGGTTGGGTTACTACATCTTTTTTCATCCGATTCCTTCCACATTATTGGCCTATGGGTTACACTCACGCTAGATTGATGAAGGACGCCTTAATACCTGCAGATCTTTTCCTATCAACCATGACTCATTTCTCTGGGGCAAAGATCTAGAGTCCATTTGGCAGTACCTTGGGGTTTGCAGTCATCGATGGCAGATCCTTCGCTATCGACAGTGAGAAACCATCATTGTCCCCTGATTGATAGATTCTTCCAGGTGTTCGACCTCAACTCATTCATTCACACTTGTTAGATTGTACTGGGTACCTTGACTCTCATTATCATTATGGGTGAGTAATCTCATGTTTGTTAACTGTATACATCAATGACCGGTAATCAAATGATTTCTCACATGGTTGACTTCAGATCATTTATTCCCATTGTGTAGAAATGTACCACGGCAGTTGGTGAAGACCTCGGGTTGCATCAGCATTCTTTGGTTCACTTGTCAATTGCTCTTGTTGCTGCTAGTTGACACCATCCACATTACATGTTGCAGTCCTTCACAGCGGCATCTTATATGCTGGCATCTGAGTTGCGATGTAGTATCATCTTATTCCATCATGTTCATCTGGTACTATTGGGATTAGTTTTTGACATTAGTGATCAGCTTCATCTTTTAGCTTCATTGATCATCTTCTTATATGTGATATTCAGGCATGTACTTGTTCGATCACAATCAGATGATCCAATATGTACTTTCAGTCTTTTATACTTGTGTACATAGTGGCTCCGTTTATACTTGATATGTGGACATGCTTTACTTTCTCTAAGCATGGATATGCCCACCTCAGACAACTATTTCTTTTTGATCTCTTTTTGATGGCTTGGCAGGCTGAAATCTGGTGAAGTCCTTCTCAGTTTTGACAGGTTTCCTTTCCATATACTTAATACATTTCGGTCATCATGTACCCCTTCTGACCTCATATATTAGGGGGCATCTGTTATAGCTCCAAATATCACCCTTGGTATTTGTGATGCTTGGTTTATGGCCTAGGGTAACCCCTCCTTCCAGACTTGGTCCAAATATTTTAAAAACAGTGTTTTACTCCCTGTACACTACTTTTCCCTATGATAAAAGTGTTTACACGCGGGTTAGTCAATACCCAACCCATGCATATGTGTTAAAAAACTTTAAAAAAATAAATTTCCTTAACTGTGGGCGGAGTTCACGGGTTTTACCTGTTGATTACCTCCTAGTGCCCTTGGCCCAACTGTTCCCATATATTTCCCAACTAAAAAACTAATTGGGAGAAGTATAAATAAGACTTCTACAGGAAGGCATTAAGGAGGAGAGAAGAGATAGAATTACTATATTGAGATTATCCCTTGATCAAGTTTGAAGTATCCATGTGCTTCAAGCACTTCTCCAAGTTCAGGAAACCCTTGTTTCCTTGAGTGTTGATATTCTCCCACTTGCTTGAGATATCATGGTATTGGTTATGGAAGGAGGTTGTTGAAGACTGGGACTAGATGGACCGAAGGACGGTTTCACTTGGAGCCGGAAGAGGGAGACTCAGGTGAACTCTTTCCATGTTTATTATAGTTTTCTACAATAAAAAGAAACGTTGTCTTATTCCTTAGATCGACCTTGTTTATGCATCAGATGTTGTTGTAACTCATGTATGAATTTCATTTGGATGTATAGCTAATCATCTTACTTATATGATATAAAGTTGATTTCATTAAAATTCTTTATCTATATGCTGCTATGTGTGCTCGGATTGGTTGATTTGCAGATGCGAAGATCATCAGGAGTTGCAGAGGGTCTGAACCCTGCTGGAACTACCCAAACGAAGGAAATCCGGGTATGTTAATCTATATGTAGTTTGTTTATTTAAGCATGTTGCTTGAGTTGTATGCATGTTTCTTGTTGTAGATTACTCTTGCTCTGTTGGGGTTCTGACCCAAAGCCCTAGGGTACTTATTCCTGGAACAGAAGGGGGTCCCATCTACTAGTTTCAAAAACCTTAAATTTAAAAATAATTTTCATGAATTAGTTCTATTAACCATTTCCTTTAGAACATCCCTCCTATTTTCTAATTGATTAGATTAGAAATAAAACTAAAACACAATATTTAAAACATGGGAATTTCCCAAAATGATTTGGAGCCCTTTAAAAAGAGGAAGGATCTATGAAGGCAAGGGGAGAGAATTGTGAAGAGAGGTATGCTATAAAATTTCCGGTTGTCATTTTTCCCTCTGATTTTAATCTCTTACAAGTTAGAGGCTAATTATGATGGTGATAACAGTCTTATTTTAGCATTCTTATTTAACCAAGGGGCAACAAACTAGGTGACTCCATTAGTATTCCCAAGGAAATATTCAAGTCTCTTGTGTCTTTCTGATTTATTTACTATTGTTTGAAGGTATGGTTATCTCTTACTAATGCTAGCAACTATCCATTTTGTAGAAAGAAAGTTGCCCATATTCACACCTGCAAGAAGGATTTTTTTTTACTGTCATTCTAGCTTATTCCCAAGCTATTGTGTATGATTATTTTTTGCATTACAACAGTTTGTGATAAGACTAATCATAATATTTCACAAAAGCTTGCCTTTCAAGATTTGGTTGTACTATTTATCATTATTAAAATAAGCCATTATTTATCACAACTTTATTGCTTCACATATCTTTGTTTTATTATTTATCTTTCAACAATTTCTCTTTATATTTTGTCATTTATTGCAACTTATGCTCTAAAGAATCTAGGCCCTCAAAGTCAAAATTCTCATTAGCTCACTGCTTCATTTAAATTCGATTTATATTTTCAGTTTCTTTTCCTGATTGCTGATTATGTTTCATCTATAAATGATGTATTTTTCATGTATATATTCTTATTTTACTTGTTGATGTAAATTTTCTTTTTCAATTTCTACATCACAAACAACAAAAATAGGCACAAATATATATAAAAATCTTGTAAATTCTAAGCACATTGTCTCACTATCTCATTGTGATAATGATATTTAAGGAGGTTGATTTATTAAATTTTGACAATATTAAAACAATCATCAACACTAACAACACCACCACCACCACTAACATCCCCACCCTTCTTCAATACTATTGTTATGTCTTTTACACTAGCTCACTAGGTTAAAAGTCACTTTATGTACTAAGAGGTATTGAGTTCAATTTTTTTCTTTTCCTTAAGTTACTTTGTGAAAAAGTTTATGCAAACTTAATTTATTTCATAACTTTATTGTAAACTATATTTCACTTATTGTATAAAAGTGAATCACTATTTAAAAATAACATTATCTTTTTAAGTTATTTTTTCATGCAACTTTCATTTATAAAGTGACTTCATTGTAAAAGTGATTCTCACTTGTTTTATAAAATTGAGTCATTTCATAAAGTAATTTATTTGTAAAAGTAAACTTATAGAAAAAGCTAGAAAGGGAAAATATTATTAATATTATTATTATTATTATTATTATTATTTATTTTATTTTTATTTTTTATCAACATCCACCATCACATGGGCCAACTTCTACATGCTATGTGGCTCTTTGTTACCATTAATGCATTTTTTCTTAATGGGCATAAATTTCACATTCAAACCCATTTCCAGTGCCCCATTTTTCAAACAACCCTTTTTTTTCTAGAGTTGTGCATCCAGATAGTTAGTTTTA
Source organism: Pinus tabuliformis (assembly GCA_031772625.1). NCBI lineage: Eukaryota > Viridiplantae > Streptophyta > Pinopsida > Pinales > Pinaceae > Pinus > Pinus tabuliformis. The sequence goes on along the minus strand of CM062810.1, from coordinate 499,735,687 downwards.
GCCTTTGAAACCATATTATGTGCATATTTTAATATGACAACTCCAATTGAATTTTTTCTTACTAGTACCAACTACTTCCCATGGAAATCCCACATGGTGGATGTAGTAAGAAGTAAAATATTGTAACGGATTACCTTGGGACAAGAATTAGCCCCCATTGATGATGATGAGAGAACCAAATGGGATAATAGGAATAATGAAGCATGTGGATTAATTGGAATGTCCATTTATCCTAATCTATGATTTCATACGCATAGAATTGATGATCCAAATGAAGCCTAGGAAAAGTTGAAAAATATATTTGGTGAACCTCATATTATTATATCTCATGAACTTGAAAATTAGATCATGACTCTAAGTCATGCTTTCTCTCGCATTGAAGATTACTTATCTAAGTGTACAGGACATTTGATAAAATACTATCAAGTTGATATATATGAGGAAAGTTAAATATATATTATTCTTTCAAAGATTAGTTCTACATATTATATTTTTTATCTACATTTTATGCCACTAGAGAAGTTTTAGGGGTTGCATATTGAATGCCTTCTCTTGAATATTTTTGTGACTCTTTGATCAGAGAACAATACAAGCTCTTGCATATTGGAGTGATTAGCACTGAAAGAACATATGACAATGAAAATGCATTAGCGGCCTAATTTAAATATAAAACCAAGCATCCAAAGAAGCAAAATCCTCGCAACAACAAGAAAAATAAGGGTTACAAACCCTCTCAGCCAGCCTCTACTCCTAATGGTAACAAATTATCAAAATCAAAGAGTAAGGAGATTGATACACATTGCAACTACTATGGGAAAGATGGCCATATAGAGTCTAAATGTTTTAAAAAATGGAGGTCTTGGAAGCAACAATGGAGAAGTACAACATCAATCTTGATTCTTCTTCTAACACTTATGCTTATGAAAATGCACTTTTTTCTTCTAGTTTATCCTTTAATGAAACCTCTACTTATTCTTCTTATGTGCGACTTATTAATTCTAGAGTATCTTATCATATGGCTAAGAATAAAGCCATTTTTTATGCTCTTAATGATTGTAACACCAAACAAATAGTTGTTGGTGATGACGAATCTCTTATTGTTGTAGGGTATGGGATAGTTTAAGTATATAACGCTTATTTCAATGATGTATTATGTGTTCCAAGTCTTCCCTACCATATTCAATCAATATATTAGATCACTAATTCAGGTGAAGGTAAAACAATGTGGTTTTCACCTCATCAAGTTAAGGATTTAAAAGATATCCTTTTTTTTGGGATTCAACTGCATTAAGTAAGTCATTAACGTATGACAATTTCCATGAGAGGTAGTCGTAACTGACTAATTTCTCATGATTTTTGAATTGTTCACTTAGCACTCATTGCATCGGGTGATGCTCACAGGGGTGAAGAAGTAGGATTGAAACTAGTGAAATGCATCACATAACGTCAATCGTCACTTCCGGGGCTTGCACCCGGTAACCAGGACTTCCCGGGAGGTCACCCATCCCAGATCTCCTCTAGCTCAAGCGCGCTTAACTGTGGAGTTTTCCCCACAATCAAGCCCACTTAGCTTGATACCCCATTTGCAAAACCTTAGCAAGTATTGTGCCTCATGAACCATTCAAGTAGAGATCCCTTCACTCTTTTTGAATTTAAGTATTAGGGGTTTACGCAGTGCATTATATTAGATATCGTTTTTTTTTTTGGGATTCAACTGCATTAAGTAAGTCAATAACGTATGACAATTTCCATGAGAGGTAGTCGTAACTTACTAATTTCTCATGATTTTTGAATTGTTCACTTAGCACTCATTGCATCGGGTGATGCTCACAGGGGTGAAGAAGTAGGATTGAAACTAGTGAAATGAATCACATAGCGTCAATCGTCACTTCCGAGGCTTGCACCCGGTAACCAGGACTTCCCGGGAGGTTACCCATCCCAGATCTCCTCTGGCTTAGCGCGCGCTAAGCCAGAGGAGATCTGGGATGGGTGACCTCCCGAGAAGTCCTGGTTAGGTGCAAGCCCGGAAGTGACGATTGACGCTATGTGATTCATTTCACTAGATCTTCCTGTCATGGCAATGAGTGCTAAGTGCGCGCGCTAATGACCTTAACGCAGTTGAGATCTGCGGAGTGAAGGGTAGCTAAGCCCTGGGATGGGTGACCTCCGGGAAGTCCTGGTTACCGGGTGCAAGCCCCGGAAGTGACGATTGACGCTATGTGATTCATTTCACTAGTTTCAATCCTACTTCTTCACCCCTGTGAGCATCACACGATGCAATGAGTGCTAAGTGAACAATTCAAAAATCATGATAAATTAGTAAGTTACAACTACCTCTCATGGAAATTGTCATACATTAATGACTTACTTAACGCAGTTGAATCCCAAAAAAAAAACGATATCTAATATAATGAACCGCGTAAACCCATAATACTTAAATTCAAAAAGAGTGAAGGGATCTCTACTTGAATGGTTCATGAGGCACAATACTTGCTAAGGTTTTGCAAATGGGGTAGCAAGCTAAGTGGGCTTGATTGTGGGGAAAACTCCACAGTGAAGCGCGCTTGAGCCAGAGGAGATCTGGGATGGGTGACCTCCGGGAAGTCATGGTTACCGGGTGCAAGCCCCGGAAGTGACGATTGACGTTATGTGATTCATTTCACTAGTTTCAATCCTACTTCTTCACCCCTGTGAGCATCACCCGATGCAATGAGTGCTAAGTGAACTATTCAAAAATCATGAGAAATTAGTCAGTTACGACTACCTCTCATGGAAATTGTCATACGTTAATGACTTACTTAACACAGTTGAATCCCAAAAAAAAACGATATCTAATATACTGCACTGTGTAAACCCCTAATACTTTGATTTAAAAGATCCTAAGCATGTCCTTGCCACTCAAATAGTTTATGATATTACCATTTTGTATAAGTTTTATGAATTTGGGCCATCATCTTTTCCTTCAGTGCTTATTTCTCATAGTGATAACTTGTGCAAACTTTTGCATGAGAAATTTTGTCATCTAATTTGTCACTCACTCCAACAACTGCGTAAAAAAATACGGTGACTGGCCTTCCTCTCATTTCTTGTAGAGATGGTGTTTGTGTTGGTTGTGTTCTTGACAAACATCATTGGGACAATTTTTAAAAACATGCCTCTTGGAAAGCCTCTGTTGGGTTGTGTTATATTCTTTCCACGTAGTTAATAGGGGGTTTGAAGGGCACCCGTAACCCCACTTTATGGGGTCCGGGGCAGCGCCCCGGAAAATTTTGGTTTTGGACCATATGTTAGGTTGGGCGGACCCACCTATGGTTTTGTGCATGATTTTCGCACATGTTTTTTTGGACGCGATGGTTTTGGGTCCATGGTATTGGACGCGATGGTTTTCGGTCCATGGTATTGGATGCTTCGGCATGTATAAATATGTTTTCTAACATTGAAAGGAACATAATGAAAAATCAAGTTGGTAGTCCCGGTTTTGGGATCCATGGAAAAATCTCTGTGCATATGTGTTTTATGGGTCATGCTCTCGCATTGTTTATTTTCTTTGTTTAAGAATTTGTATGCAGGTAATTTCTGTACAGGGTTAAAACCTACATTTTGTATCAGAGCTGCTTTGGCTTCAAGGGGACGCCTTTTTTGCTAAGGGGTTTCGCTCGAGCCTGTGGTAGACCCTGTTCAGTGGGAGATCTGCGAGATCGATTCTGGTGGTGAAAGAAGATGGCGAGCAGTGGAAAGATAGAGATTGAGAAGTTCAATGGTCAGAATTTTGAGTTGTGGAAACTCAATATGGAGGATCTGTTGGTGGATAAAGATCAGTGGATCACGGTAGATCCGGGTACTAAACCATCGCGAGTGACCGATGAAGAATGGAAGAAGTTGGATCGGAAGGCAAAGAGCACAATATGATTGTGTGTCTCGGATTCAGTATTGCTGAATGTATCAGGGGAAGCTACGACAAAGGCTTTGTGGGTCAAGTTAGGGACTTTGTACCAATCTAAGTCTCTGGTGAATAAATTGTTCCTATGGAAAACGTTGTATAACCTGAGGATGAAAGATGGAGACTCGGTGATAGAGCATCTGAATGCGTTTAATACTGTGGTAAGTCAGTTATTATCTGTTGATATTAAAATTTCAGATGAAGATAAATGCATCAGTCTGTTGTGTTCTCTACCAGATTCGTGGGATAGTCTGGTTATTGTAATAGGTAGCAATGCAACTGCTTTGCAGTTTGATGAAATAGTCTCAGCCTTGCTGACGGAGGAGATGAGACGGAAAAATATGGAAAACCAGAATGGTGATGCATTGTCTGTACGAGGACGGTCCCAGAACAAAAACAAAAATAAGTCATCGAGTGGGAGATCTAAATCTAGAGGGAGATCTAAATTTCCAGGAAAACCTACAAAGGTGGTGTGCTAGAAATGCGGAAAGGAAGGGCACTTCAGAAGGGATTGTAAATCTAAAGCTCCTGATAAAGGAAAGGGATCTGATGATGCTCCTTCTGCAGAGGCGAAAACCACCTCAGATGAAGGTGAGGATGTGTACCTGGCTTCTTCAAGTACACATGTAGATCATGAGGCATGGTTGATTGACTCAGGTGCATCCTTTCACTTCACTCCCCATAGAGAGTGGTTCTGCGAGTATGAGAAATACGATGGTGGTGATGTCTTCTTAGGAGATGATAGGAAGGCTAGAATCATTGGTCGGGGAAAAGTAAAGTTGAAGTTGCAAGGTGGAAGGGTTAGAACACTTCCGGGTGTTCTACATATTCCTGCATTGGCCAGAAATCTGATTTTTGTAAGCAAGTTGGATGATGCAGGTGTAAAGATGGTGTTCGAGAAAGATACCTACAAGATGGTTCGAGGAGCACTGATATTAATGCGGGGAGTTCGGATTGGAACTCTGTACAAGCTGCAAGGTAGCACTGTTGTTGATGAGTGCAATAGTTCTATGGTTCCTGAAAATGGAGTAGAGAATCTAGTGGTCTCTGGAGAGAAGACCATGTTGTGGCATCAAAGGCTTGGACATATTGGAGAGAAGGGCCTTCGAATACTTCATGGTAAAGGTATAGTAGAAGGTATGAATAATAGCTCTCTAGATTTTGATTTCTGTGAAAATTGTGTATATGGGAAGCAGAATCGGGTGAGTTTCCCCTCTGGTAGTAAGAGGACGAAACATATATTAGAGCTTGTGCACAATGATGTGTTTGGACCTGTGAAGGTTCCATCACTGGGTAAGTCTGTGTACTATGTATCATTCATAGATGACTTCTCAAGGAATACATGGATATATTTTCTTAAGAAGAAATCTGAATTCTTTGACAGGTTTAAAGAATTTAAGGCTCTGGTGGAAAATCAGACAGAGAAGAAAATAAAGGTGCTGAGGACAGATAATGGTGGAGAATTTTGCAGCAAGGAATTTGAAGAATTTTGTAAGAAGTGTGGTATAGCACGGCAGAAGACTACTCCATATACACCTCAACAAAATGGAGTCGCAGAAAGAATGAACAAGACGTTGATGGAAAGGGCAAGAAGCATGCTCAGTGGTGCCAGGTTAGGACAGGAATTCTGGGCAGAGGCGGTGGATACTGCATGTTACCTGATCAACAGATCACCTTCATCAGTGTTGGAGGATAAGACTCCACAAGAAGTATGGACTGGTAAGAAACCCTCTCTTTCACATCTAAGGGTATTTGGATGTGATGCATATGTACATGTTGCAAAGGAGAAACGAACCAAGTTGGATAGTAAATCTGAAAAGTGCATCTTTATTGGGTATAAGGATGGTTTAAAGGGTTATAAGCTTTGGAACCCAGTCACACGGAAGGTTGTGTACAGCTGAGATGTGTTGTTCAGAGAGGTAAAAGATGTTATTCAACATGAATTCCAACCAAAGGAACCTGAGAAGATAGAGTTTGAGCCAAAGGAGGAAGAATCAGACTCTGCAGCAGAGGAGGAATCAAAAGATGAAGAGCCACAAACTCCGGCTGTGAGAAGATCAGTTCGAGAAAGAAGGCAGCCAGAAAGGTATATTCCATCTGCTTTCAGTTCAAATTTTGCTTTATTTGTTACTGATAATGATCCTAGAACTGTGAAGGAAGCAGTGGATTCAGAGGATGGAAAACTCTGGAAAGAGGCCATGGTCAATGAAATGGCATCTTTGCACAAAAATGAGGCTTGGGATCTGGTGGAGTTGCCGGCTGGAAGGAAACCCATTGGCAACAAATGGGTGTTCAAGAAGAAGACAAATGCAGAAGGAAAGGTGGAGAAATACAAAGCTCGTTTGGTAGCAAAAGGTTATTCCCAGGTGCCGGGAATTGATTTTGGTGATATTTTTTCTCTTGTTACCAAGGTAACTTCTATTAGATTACTTTTATCTGTTGTTGTTGCTTTTGATTTTGAGGTAGAACAGATGGATGTGAAGACAACATTTCTTCACGGGGATTTGGAAGAGGAAATCTACATGAAGCAACCTGAAGGCTTTGCGGTGAAGGGTAAGAAAGAACTGGTATGCAAGTTAAAGAAGTCTCTGTATGGGTTAAAACAATCACCAAGGATGTGGTATCAGAAATTTGATACATTTATACGGGGACTTGGCTTCACCAGAAGCAAAGAAGATCATTGTGTGTATTTTAAATTAATTGGTGACCGTATTATTTATCTGGTCTTGTATGTGGATGATATGTTGCTGGTTGGAAATGACAAAGAAATTATCCAGGATTTGAAGACCCAATTGTCCTCCAAATTCGACATGAAAGATCTTGGTGTTGCAAACTATATTTTGGGCATGGAAATTAAAAGAGATCGGCCAAAGAGGAAGCTCTGGTTAAACCAGAGGAAGTATGTCGAGACAATACTCCAGAGGTTTAATATGCAGGATAGTAAACTGGTGAAGGTTCCTATTCCTGTAGGTGTGAGGTTATCTGTTGAATAGTGTCCCAAGACACAAGAAGAGGAAGAGGACATGTCCCGTGTTCCATATGCAAGTGCAGTGGGTAGCCTGATGTATGCAATGCTCTGTACTAGACCAGACATTGCACATGCAGTGGGAGTATTGAGCAGGTTTATGTCAAAACATGGGAAGGAGCACTGGACAACAGTGAAGCGGGTTTTCAGGTATTTGCGTGGCACTAGTGATTATGGTTTGTGCTACCAAGGAAGACCAGGATTGGACAGAGTTTTGGATATTCATGGCTTTGTTGATGCAGACTGGGCTGGAGATCTGGATCAAAGAAAATCTACAAGTGGGTATGTGTTTAACCTATTTGGAGGTGCAGTCAGTTGGATGAGTAAGAAACAATTTGTAGTGGCACTATCAACTACAGAGGCAGAATACATGGCAGCCACTCATGCAAGCAAGGAAGCAATTTGGTTGCAGAGATTGTGTTCAAGTATGGGGTTAGTATAGGGAGCTATAAGAATAGACTGTGACAGCCAAAGTGCAATTTTCTTGGCAAAGAACCCTGCTTATCATTCAAAGACAAAGCACATTGATGTTCAGTATCACTTTGTGAGGGATATGATAGAAGACAGAAAGGTGTTGCTGGTAAAGGTGGACACTTTGAAGAATACTACAGATGCATTGACAAAATCTGTGAGCTCTGAGAAGTTCTCTTGGTGTAGAGAAGCAATGGGAATCTGAGGGCTGGAAAATGACTAAGCTCTCCTGTGGCCCCCTGTGGAAAGAAAACAACAAGTGGGAGATTGTTGGGTTGTGTTATATTCTTTCCATGTAGTTAATAGGGGGTTTGAAGGGCACCCGTAACCCCCGTTTTGGACCATATGTTAGGTTGGGTGGACCCACCTATGGTTTTGTGCATGATTTTCACACATGTTTTTTTGGGCGCGATGGTTTTGGGTCCATGGTATTGGACGCGATGGTTTTCGGTCCATGGTATTAGATGCTTTGGCATGTATAAATATGTATTGTAACATTGAAAGGAACATAATGAAAAATCAAGCTGGTAGTCCCGGTTTTTGGATCCAGGGAAAAATCTCTGTGCATATGTGTTTTATGGGTTATGCTCTCGCATTGTTTATTTTCTTTGTTTAAGAATTCGTATGCAGGTAATTTCTTTACAGGGTTAAAACCTATAGCCTCAACCCCCTTGTAGCTTGTTCACTGTGACTTATTGGTCCATTTCTTCTCCTTCCTTCTCTAGGCTCAAGTAATATGTAACCTTCATTGATCACTTCTCCAAATTCACTTGGGTTTATTTTTTAAAACTTAAAAACGAAGCTTTTGACTTGTTCTTGGCCTACAAGGCCCTTGTAAATAAAAAAAGTATGGACATCAATTTCAAAGTTTAAGAATATATAATGAACGTGAATATGTCAATAATAAATTCACGACTTATTGCATTGCATAGGGCATTTAAATGCAACACATTTTCCATATACACCACAACAAAATGACATTGTTGAAAGAAAGAATCATACATTAAAGGAAATTGGTCATTGTATGATTTAATCTAAGGGATAAAGTCTTCATTATTGAGCGAAAATAATCAACTATGAAAATTACATAGTAAATCACACTCCCACAAAGGCTTTAAGCAATATAACACTGGAAGAAGCATGGACTAACAATAAGCCAAATGTAAGTTGTTTCCAAACCTTTGGTAGTATATCACAGGCTCGCTCTTCTAATGAAAAAAGGATATCCTTATAACCCAAAAGTGAGTAGTTTTTTTGTTCGATATTTTGAAGATGTAAAAGGTTATAGACTTCTTCATCCTCACTCCAATGAAAAAATGATTAGAAAAGATGTTAAATTTGATGAAAATATTTTGGCTTGCAATACCAATTTGATGATTGTGCCATCATAAGCTTGCAAGCCATTTTCGACATTTATGCCACCTTCTCTTCTAAATCTAATTTCTTCTTCAAATGATGATGTTGAGGATGAAAATATGTTGGGTCCCTATAATACTAGTGATTACCCCATTACTATTGTAGTTGTACCCCTTATTTATATTGTTGTGCCCCTATTACCCCCATATTGTTATTTCTGTGCCCCATAGAATCCCTCTATTATTATTTTTGTGGCTTTATATTATTATTGTTAGGTCGGCTGGATTATATTGTGAGTCTTTAAACTCCTATATATAGAAAGGAGGTTTTGTCATTTGTATCATCCAAGAATTGTTCATTTATGTAATGTAAAGAAGGTTGCCCCCTCGAAGAGGCTGAATTCTAAGGCGTTGATCTATCTTTTCTATCTTTTCTTGAGCTGGTTTCATAACATTTGGTATCAGAGCTTTGGATTCTAGGGTTTCGCTGCTCCAAACAGGTCATCGTGGAATTTTCGCTATAATTTTGTTTCTGTGACGTTTCAGAAGTCGCAAACAAAACCCATTTGATAAGAATTGGCGCTGAACCTTGGGTCCGAATTTCAGAGCTTTTCGCGCGATATTTGCGGAGATATGAGCTGAGGAAGTTGGCCTTTTTGCAGACTCCTGAATTACATTCAAAACAGGTGACCTGGGGAAAATCGTCATAACTCTCTCTCTGAGGATCGGATTGAAATTTCGTAAAAAGTTACAGAAAGAGGACGGACGGTAGTTTCTTGTATGTGTGTTTTAGATTCAAAGGTTGAAACAGTGACTCGTGGCACGTCGTACAAGTTCGCTCTACTGAACCAGTCTAAAAGCAAGTCATTGTGGGAGATTTCACATAACTCTTACTTGGAGAATCCAATTTGGCTCAGACTTGTGGCATTGGAAAGAGGACACAGAAGGCTACTACAGGTAGCAATTTCAGAACTGGATGATCCAAAATTACAGAGATACATCAGATTCAATATCAGGCTTCTATAAAGTGAAAAAAGGTGTGTAGTTCTTTTTTAATTTTTTATCTAAGCTTGGTTTAATGGAATTCAAAGGGCATAGTAAAGCATTATTATTGGTAACTGATGCCCCGAGGAAAGAAAATGCAAACACCTAGTAAGGAACCTGAAAGCTCTAGCATGACTCATGAAGAAGAGGAAGAAATGCTACATGATATATCAAAATTACAAGAACAAGTGCAACAAATGTCACGCTCACAAAAGCTAACAGAAGCTAAGATAAGTGGCGTGGAATCTAAGATAAATGGCATGGAATCTAAGATAAAGGGCATGGAAGCTAAGATGGAGTATTCGATGGTAAATTTGAAGATAGATTTTAAGACGGACATGGAAGAATTGAAGAACTTGCTACAAGAAAGGGTCACTAATGGTGAAAAGGTAGTAAAGGAAACTCATGATGAGAACAAAAGAAATGTTAATCATGATTCCATAGACTCCAATGTTGGATCGAAGACTCACCATGTTCCAAAAATCGATATGAGGAAGTTTGATGGCAAGGATCCCGCCACATGGATATTACAGATGGAGCAATTCTTCGATCTCAATAATGTGCAAAACACACAAAAGGTACGTATGGAAACTTTATATTTGGAACCAAATCAGTTTGTATGGTATCAATGGCTTTGTTCTCGTAAACAATTTATCACTTGGGCAATTTTTATGGAAGAATTGATAGCACATTATGAGGATACAAAAAGCAACATTTTTTTTAGCCAATTGATAAGTCTCAAACAAAAGGGTTCAATAATGGAGCACATTGAGGAGTTCCAAAAATTGAACATAAGGGTAAAAGATATTCCAGAGGAGCATAGGATTGATGTGTTCATAGGGTCTTTAAAGGATAATATCCAACATGATGTGCGCCTTTGGGAACCTGATTCATTAGAGAAGGCATTCAGGTTAGCGAGAAAAATGGAAAGCAAAATTATGGCAACTAGGAACCATACCATTCACAACTATAAAGATGGAAGTGTTGTTGCCCATAGTCTTCCACAACCTACAAGGTTGACACCACAACAATTGGAAGAAAAAAGAGCAAAAGGGCTTTGTTACAATTGTGATAGCAAATACACAAAAGGTCATAAGTGTGCTGAGAAGAAATTATTCTACATAGATTGTGAAGAGGAAGAAGAAAAGGAGCAAGAAAGGTCAAAAGAAGAGGATATATTCCAGGAACAAAGCCTAGATGAAGAACAAATAAATCCGACCATATCTTGTAATGCATTGGCGGGAATTACCACTCCTCAAACCATCAAGATAGAAGGACAAATCAAGAAGAAAAAGGTAATAGTGTTGATTGATTCAGGAAGCACCCACAATTTTATTCATTGTAGGGTAGCAAAAGAATTGAATTGCTTCCTATATCTAGCACCAGAGTGTCAAGTGATGATTGCAAATGGAGGAACAATAAATTGCTCTGGAAAGTGCCATAATATCAAGCTATCCATGGGAGAATATGTATTGACTAGCCCAATGCTTTCCATTCCAATGGGAGGTGCAGATGTTGTACTAGGAGTCCAATGGCTACAATCCTTGGGTACAATAGCTTTTAATTTTCAAGAACTTTTCATCAAATTTTCTTCAGAAGGAAAGGAAGTTGAATTAAGGGGTATTGCAGGGAAACCAGGAAAGATAATCAGCTCTCATGGTATGACAAAGCTTCTAAAAAAGGAGCAAAGAGGTGTAATTGCACAATTATGCTCGCTAGATGTTTCCACATTGGAATCATCTATTTCTCCAGATCTCCAAAAAGTCTTGGACAATCATTCCAAGGTATTTGAGACTCCCAAGGGTCTCCCACCTATGCGTGATCATGATCATGCTATTCATCTGATTCCAGGAAGTGTTCCTCCAAACATCAGGCCGTACAGATATCCCTATGTCCAAAAAAGTGAAATTGAAGGTATGGTTGCAGAAATGCTAGAGGCTGGTATAATTCAACCGAATCAAAGTTCTTTCTCAGCTCCAGTAGTATTGGTGCACAAGAAGGATGGATCATGGCGCATGTGTCCAGATTATAGGGAGCTCAAAAAGCTCACTATTAAAGATAAGTTCCCCATTCCTGTTATTGATGAATTACTGGATGAATTGCATGGATCAATTTACTTTACCAAGTTGGATCTTCGTTCGGGATATCATCAAATCAGAATGAAGATTGAAGACATTCCAAAAACGGCATTTAGAACTCATGAGGGTCATTATGAATTTTTGGTCATGCCTTTTGGCCTTACCAATGCACCTTCAACATTTCAAGGTTTGATGAATTCAATTTTCAAACCATTCCTTAGAAAATTTGTGTTAGTATTTTTTGATGATATACTAATCTACAACAAGTCTTGGAAGGATCATGTTGAACATGTTGACAGGGTGCTACAACTATTGGAGGAGAAACAATTATATGCAAAAAGATCCAAATGTTTCTTTGGAGTCCAGGAGGTGGAATATTTGGGTCATATTGTATCTCATGAAGGAGTTAAGGTAGACCCTAGCAAAATTAAAGCCATTAAGGAATGGAAAATCCCCACATCCATAAAGCATCTGCGAGGATTTCTTGGGTTGACAGGGTATTATCGCAAGTTTGTTAAGAATTATGGGAGAATAGCAGCACCTCTAACAACATTATTGAATAAAGATTCATTTTCATGGACTTCGGAAGCAACAAAGGCCTTTCAACATCTTAAAGAGGCAATGTGCCAAGCACTGGTCTTAGCTACACCGGACTTCACAAAAACCTTTATTGTGGAATGTGATGCTTCAGGAAATGGAATTGGTGCTGTTCTAATGCAAGATGAAAGACCCATTGCTTTTGAAAGTCGTCCAATCAAGGGAAAGTTTTTAAGCAAAGCTATTTATGAGAAGGAAATGTTGGCAATACTCCATGCACTTAAGAAATGGCGACCCTACCTAATGGGAAGACACTTCAAGGTAAAAACGGATCATGATAGCCTTAAATACTTTTTAGAACAAAGATTATCCTCTGAAGAGCAACAAAAGTGGGTCACAAAGATGTTGGGTTATGACTTTGAAATCATCTACAAAAAAGGGAAGCAAAATGTGGTGGCAGATGCACTCTCAAGAAAGGATGAGGATGTGGAAGCATTATTGTGTGCCATTTCTATTATCCAACCAGATTGGATAAACGAAGCAAGGGAGGAATGGAAGAATGACGAAGAAGTGTGGGCACTTATTCGAAAGCTACAACAAGATTCTAGTACTTCTGATACATTTAGCTGGCAAAATGATTCGTTATGGTACAAAGATCGCTTATACCTCTGTAAGAATTCCCAGCTAAAACAAAAGATTCTTATGGAATTGCACACTTCTCCATTAGGAGGGCACTCAGGATTTTTAAAAACTTACCACAGGGTTAAGAAGGAATTTTTTTGGGATAGCCTTAAATCAGATATTCAAAAGTTTGTGGTGGAATGTTTGGTTTGCCAGCAAAATAAAGTTGAAACAATTAAGACACCGTGTCTATTACAACCTTTATCCATTCCAATCCAACGTTGGGAGGAGGTTTCAATGGATTTTATCACAGGTTTACCCAAGTCTGAGGGAAAGAGTGTCATCATGGTGGTAGTTGACAAACTTACCAAGTATGCACACTTTTGTGCATTATCACATCCATTTAAAGCCAGTACAGTTTCTACTGCATTTATGGAAACAGTTCAAAAGCTACATGGAAACCCAAAGATTATTGTAAGTGACAGAGGAACCATTTTCACTGGAAATTTTTGGACAGAATTATTTTCTTGTCTTGGTACTCAGTTAGCTCATAGCTCATCTTATCATCCTCAATCTAATGGGCAAACTGAGATAGTAAACAAATGTTTGGAAGGATATCTTCGTTGCTTTGTATCTGATAAACAGACACAATGGGTCAAATGGTTTCCTCTGGCTGAATGGTGGTATAACACTTCCTTCCATACAGCAACAAAAATGACCCCATTTATGGCACTTTATGGGTATCAACCACCATCCATCACATCATATTTAAGAGAAAATTCTAAGGTTCAGGCAGTGGAACATCACATCGAACATCAACAACAAGTCCTCCAACTCTTAAAGGATAACCTCGTGTTGGCACAAAATAGAATGAAAAAACAGGCAGATCAACATCGCAGTGAAAGAAGTTTTGATGTAGGTGATTGGGTATTCCTACGGCTACAACCATATAAGCAAATGTCCCTAAAGCAAGCTAAGCAGGATAATAAATTATCACCAAAGTATTATGGTCCATACAAGGTGTTGCAAAAGATTGGTACTATGGCATACAAATTGGAGCTTCCTGCAGCTTCTCGATTGCACCCAGTCTTCCATGTTTCATGTTTAAATAAGGTTATAGGTGACAAGCTCCCAATTCAAACAATATTGCCAGAACTTGATGAGGAAGGAAAAATTATATTGGAACCGGAAGCAGCCACAGAAACAAGAACTCGACAGCTACGAAATCGATCAATTTCAGAGTATCTTATAAAGTGGAAGAACTTATCCGCTGAAGATTCCACATGGGAGGATGAGAATTTTATGCAAAAGTATCCAGAACTACTCAAGCGTTGAGGACAACACTTTTTTGAAGGAGAGGGGCATGTTGGGTCCCTATAATACTAGTGATTACCCCATTACTATTGTAGTTATACCCCTTATTTATATTGTTGTGCCCCTATTACCCCCATATTGTTATTTCTGTGCCCCATAGAATCCCTCTATTGTTATTTTTGTGGCTTTATATTATTATTGTTAGGTCGGCTGGATTATATTGTGACTCCTTAGACTCCTATATATAGAAAGGAGGTTTTGTCATTTGTATCATCCAAGAATTGTTCATTTATGTAATGTAAAGGAGGTTGCCCCCTCGAAGAGGCTGAATTCTAAGGCGTTGATCTATCTTTTCTATCTTTTCTTGAGCTGGTTTCATAACAAAATACACCTTCTCTTGCTCACATTCCTCCAGATGAGTTCACTGAACATGAACCTGCACCAACACCACAACTTCCCAAATGGGTTAGTTTAACATGTGAAGTAGTTAGTGGTTTTACTAATGATTCTACAAACCAACAGTGTACTTGTTCACAGTTCCAATGAGCCTCCTCTCCATTGGATCAAGATTTATATATTTGTGACCCAAAAACATTTACAAAAGCTCCAATCCATCTAGATTGGGAAACAACAATGAATGAAGAATATTATTCCTTTATGGCGAATGATACTTGGGAATTTGTACCTCTTCTAAAAGGGAGTAAACTTGTCAGATGTAAATGGGTATACAAAACTAACTATGCATCAAATGGAAGTTTCAAAAGATATAAAGACTGATTAGTTGCTAGAGGATTCTCTTAAGTTGTTGAATGAATTTACTAGAATGAAACATTTTCCCATGTCAGCAAAATGAATTCCATATGCCTTATTTTAGCTCTTGTTGTCTCACATGGATGGGAGGTCCATTAGATGGATGTTAAATCTACCTTCTTGCATGGGGATCTACAAGAAGAAATATACATGGAACAACCTCCTAGAAATGTTTAGAGTGATTGTAGCCTTGTTTCCCACATTAAGGAATCTCTTTATGGTATTAAACAAGCTCCTTGAGCTTGATATACAGAAATGGATAGCTTTCTTTTTGACACTGCCTTCTCTAGCTATCATTTTGACCCCAATGACTACACCAAGAAAGTTGGAAACGATCTCATAATATGTGTTCTTTATGTTGATGACCTTATCCTCACTGGTGGTGATCCTAAACTTTTAACCCATGTGAATTCAACCCTTAAGAATAATTTTGAAATGTCAAAATTAGGATATTTACACTATTTCCTTGGCCTCCAAGTGTTGTAAACTAAGGAAGCAATTTCTATTTCCCAATCTAACTATGTTTGTGGCATTATTTAATGTTTTCACATGAAATATTGTAAACTAGCCCCTTTTCCCCTTTAAATTTGTATTCAAACTTACTTCCACCTGCACTACACCTAAAATTAATACCACTTTATGTGATTAGTTAGTTTTTAGCCTCTTATATTTGAATCATACCTATCTTGATATTTCCTTTATTGTTGGTCTTATTTCTCAGTATCTACAACACCACATGAAATCCATTAGACAATAGATAAAGGGATATTTCGATATATTTTGGGTAGAGTTCAATTTGGGATACATTATAGTTAATGGGGTACTCCTTTGTTGGTTAGTTTTACTGATTCAGATTGGGTTGGAGGCCCTAATTATTGAAAGTATATTGTAGGTTACGTTTTCTGTGTTAGTCCTGGACTTCTCACTTGGGCTTGTAAAAAGAAACATTTTATTTCTCTTTCTTTAATACAATCAAAGTACCAAGCAATCTTTGATGAGATTCAAGAAGTTTCGCAACTTCAATAGACCCTTTCAGAGTTTTGATTCCAGTATCAACATTCGACTATCCTCTAATGCGGCAATCAAAGTGTCGTCAAGTCCACCAAAGATCATTCAACATCAACTCAACAAACACATTGAGATACAAATTCACTTCCTCATAAAACTCATTCATGATTAATTTATTGAAGTACATTTTTTCCCTACATATTATCAAGTTGCAAAAATCTTCATAGTCTCTTACACAAGTGAAGTTTTCTAAACTTCAATTTATGTTAGGAGTTTAGGAAGTTTCCATTAAGAGAGGATATACTCTAATGCCTCCTTCCTTCTCTTATTGTGTCACCTTTGTAAATCCTTCAATCCCATCGCAAGTTTTCCTTAAGGGGGTATGTTAGGATATTTAGACACTTAGGAGTTAGTTAAGTTCAACTTGGTCTAATGTATCCATTAGGTACAAGTGTGCTTCTTTAGTATGCATTAGTTGTATTTTAATTTGATAGTCATGACATGTTCTAGACATAGAGTGATTTGATGACTCGTATTCTAATTTATACTAATAACTATTGTTCTGTGGTTTGATACCCCATTTTTCCATGATCTCTATTTAAAGGGCATAGAGGGTCATGGTTGATGATTGACTTTAAAAAATCTCTTATGTAAATTTTCTTCTTTTGCATACTGCAATTTTCCTCAAGTGGCTACGTTGGCTAGGGCCATGGATTGTTTCCCTCTTAGAGGGTTTTAACCACATAAAATACTAGTGATGTGACCTTTGATATGGTTGTGTGAGTGGTTACTGAAGGTGTTCATCATGTATGTAATACATTGTTTACCTGATCATCTTAGAGATGTTGCAATCTTTTAGGAGGTTTTTAAATTGGTTTATTTTATTTTTGTGGTCTCTTCATCATTTTTAACATTACAAGGAATTTTTAACCTTTTTTTTGTTGTACCTTTATCCTTTAAACAATATCTTTCTTGCTATGCAAATTCAAAATTAGCCTTGGTTGTTCAATAGGTTGTATGCATCCCATGAACCAATTATAATTCCTTTAAGAAACACCAAGATTTTACGTAGTTATATAACAACCATATGGGACACATATCGCTATTGAGTGTGTGAAAACCTAGTAGCCCATGGATCTACCCTCATAGACTATATTATTTAATCCATTCACATATAAAATCTGCATTATTGCCATAATATGTCACATACACTTTTTTTTTTTGGAAATGAGATTGTTCCAAGAGAAAGTGAATGGTTCATAAGAAAAAGAACATGTTATCATTAATTTCCAAGCATTATATTCTTGCTACAATTGGTTTGATTTTTGGCTGATGGTGTAATTTATTATACCCATTGTGGGATTGGAAACTATTATCAATTAGAACTATATGTGTGTGTGTGTGTGTGTGTGTGTGTGTGTGTGTGCGCGCTTGTGTGTGTGTGTGTGTGTGTGTGTGTGTGTGTGTGTGTGTGTGTGTGTGTGTGTGTGTGTGTGTTGTTGGAATATTAATGGCGAGGTGATGCTTGGTATGGAATTTACAACCAATCATTCATTGTAGTAATGATGGTCCAAAAACAAACCAATGACTCCAAATTTCCCAATCTATATTGATTTCTCTACTTTTTTGATAGAATGCATAACTATGTATGGAGTTTGAACCATTGGCGATTACAAGTAGGAAAAGGGATGACATTGAATGTGTGCATTGCTCAATTCCTTCTTCTAGAAAGAGTAGAAGTGTTTCCAATAATTGGGTTTGATCTAGAAATAGTCATATAGAACCAATATTTAAAATTGGTGTGGTAGAATGACACATTGGGGATAATGATTCAATAAACATTGTCATTTCTATTCAAGAATAGAGCATTTTAAAAGGGAACATAGATAATATTTAACAAGATGGTTAAAGCCACCATTAAAAATAGCCTTACATCTTGTTTATTTTCCATTGGTGTTGGCCATAAACAAAGAACATTTATTAAATTGTGAATGCACTAGAAATTTGCACCTATGTATTTATTGATTTGGGGAATTTTGAATAGTTTTAGCAACACCAATACATGATTTTTTTTGCAATTAATGACATATTATGTTGTGTAGGCATAATAAAACACAATAATTAAAGAAGACTATCAAGTCCATTGTGAACTTAGCATTTGAATATCGAGAGGAGCTTGATGTTAATTTATGGATAAATTGCATTGAGAAGAGAGTTGTTGTAGCCATCATTGAAGACATATATCTTTGTGTAACTTAGAGAAAAAATATTGTAAGTAAATATCGTATAAGAAACGTGTTGGTTAAGTGAGTGGGATATAAGTCCCTCTTTAATGAATCATCAAGGTATCATGGTAGTTGAATCTTTCACTATGAAAAAATTAATGGAAATTTGAAGAGTGCACAAACTTAACATAGGTAAAGAAAAAAGAGAAAGTGTAGATGTATGACTAGAGAATAATATATATGGAGAAGAAACTTGAGACCTTTTCCAAAATGCTATTATTCCTAATGAAGTGATTTGATGAATGCTAATACTCCCTCACAATTATCATGGAATAATTGGACAATAGAAGACTTTAGCTTGTACACTTAATTAGTAACATCACAAGTCAACGAGGAGACAGAAAGGGTAACTAGACCCAATAGAACTAGTCAAAGCCATCATTTAAATAGATAAGAGTTTGATTTGTGACTTTGACCGGATGGCCTTCCCAAATGTTAATGAGTTTAGTTTTGGCCATCAATATGACCTTATCCTCACTAGTGGTGATCCTAAAATTTTAACACATTTGAAGTCAACCCTTAAGAAGAAGTTTGAAACGACAAACTCAGGATATTTGCATAATTTTCTTGGCCTCCAAGTTTTTCAAACCGAGGAAGGTTTTTCTCTTTCCAAATATAAGTATATTATTCAATGTTTTCACATTGAATATTATAAAGCAACGCCTTTTCCCTTTCAATTTGTATTCAAAATTACTACCACCTGCACTACACCTAAAGTTGATACCACTTTGTGCCATCAATTAGTTGGTAGCCTCTTATATTTGACTCATACCTATCTTGATATTAGGATTTTATTTTGGTCTTATTTCTTAGTATCTACAAACACGGCATGAAAGCCATTAGACAATAATAAAAATGATACTTCAATATATTTGGGGTAGAGTTCAATTTGGGATACATTATAGTTAATGGGGGAATCCTTTGTTGGTTGATTTCCCTGATTCAGATTGGGATGGATACCTTAATGATTGGAAGTATATTGTAGGTTATGTTTTCAATATTAGTAATGGACGTGTCATTTGGGCTTGTAAAAAGAAACATGCTATTTCTCTTTCTTCAATAGAAAACAAGTACTAAGTAGCGTTTAATGAGAGTCAAGAGGTTTTGTGGCTTCAATAGATCATTTCAGAGTTTGGATTCTAGCAGCAACATTTGAACGCCCTCTGGTATGACAATCAAAGTTCCATCAAGTCCACCAAAGATCTAGTTCAACATCAGCACAACAAACACATTGAGATACAAATTCACTTCATCAAAAAACTCATGCATGATTAAGTTATTGAAGTAAACTTTTTCCCTACATATTATCAAGTTGCAAAAGTCTTCATAGTCTATTACAGAAGTGAAGTTTCTAAGCTTTGATTTATGTTAGGAGTTTAGGAAGTTGCCATTAATAGGGGATAAGCTCCAATGCCTCCTTCCTTCTCTTATTGTATCACCTTTGTAAACCCTTCAATCCCATCCCAAGTTGTCCTTAAGGGGGGGTGTTAGGATATTTAGACACTTATGAGTTATTTAAGTTCAACTTGGTCTAATGTATACATTAGGTAAAAATGTGTTTCTTTAGCATATATTAGTTGTATTTTAATCCGATGATCATGAAATGTTCTAGACATAGAGTGATTTGATGACTCATATTCTCCTTTATACCAATGACTATTGTTCTATGGCTTGATAACCCACTAGTCCATGATCTCTATTTAAAAAGCAAGGAGGGTCATGGCTGATGATTGAATATGAGAACTCTCTTATGTAAAAAAAAATATTTTTCATAATTAAAGTATCCTCAAGTGGCCATGTTGGTTGGGGATGTGAATTGTTTCCCTCTTAGAGGGTTTTAACCACATATAATACTAGTGTTTTTACCTTTGATATGGTTTTGTAAGTGGTTATTGATGGTGCTCATCTTGTATGGAATACATTGTTTACCTGATAATCTTAGAGTTGTTTCACTCTTCTAGGAGGTTTTTGAATTGGTTTATTTTATTTTGGTGGACTCTTGGTCATTTTTAACGTTACAAGGTGTTTTTAGTTTTTTTGTGTGTTGTACCTTTCTCCTTTGAACAATATATTTCTTGCTATGCAAATTCAAAATTATACTTGGTTGTTCAAGAGGTTGTATGCATTCCATAAACCAACTATAATTCCTTGAAGCAACACCAAGGTTGTACATAGTTATATAACAATCATATGGGACACATATCACTATTAGGTTTGTGAAAACCTATTAGGCCATGGATCTACCTTCCTATATTATATTCTTCATGCCATTCACATGTAAAATCTACATTATTGCCATATTATGTCACATACACTTGGTTGCTTTTGGAAATGAGATCATTCCAAGAGAAAGTGAATCATTTGATTTTTGACTAATGGTGTAATTTATTATACCCATTGTGGGATTGGAAACTATTAGCAATTAGAACTGTATATATCTATGTGTGTGTGTGTGGTGTGTGTGCTGTTGGAATATTAATGGAGAGGTGATGCTTGGTATGGAATTTACAATCAATCATTCATTGTAGTAAGGATGGTCTAAGTACAAATCAATGACCCCAAATTTCCCAATATGAATTGATTTCTCTACATTGGTGATAGAGGCCATAACCGTGTATGGAGTTTGAATAGTTGGTGATTACAAGTGGGAAAATAGATGACCTTGAATGTGTGGATTTATTAATTCCTTCTCCTAGCAAGAGTAGAAGTGTTTTCCACTATTTGGCTTTGAGCTAGAAATATTCATATAGAATGCATATGTAAAATTGGTGTGATAGAATGAAACAATGAGTATAATGATTCAATAAACATCGTCATTTCTTTTCAAGAATAGAACAATGAATTGGAAACAAATATAATATTTAACAAGATGGTAAAAGCCATCATTAGTTCTGTCATGTTGATTTTCAATTGGAATTGGCCATCAACAAAGAACATTTATTAAATTGTGAATGAATTGGAAATTTGCACCTACATTTTTATTGATTTGGGGAATTTTTAATAGTTTGAGAAATAACAATACATGATTTTTTAAGAGAAATTCTTTGGCGTAGATCACAAGATAAATCATTTGTCGACGTTTTTCGAACCAACTAGTGTGGTTCATCGTCAGGACAAGTTGAAGAAACAAATCCAGCTTTAGCATGTTAAATAGTCTGAGCAGAGACTCCAATGGCTAACTTGACTAACGGCTAATTTTGACTTTAGGACCAAAGTCAACATTTAATGGAAATTAGTTAAATTAGGTGAATATATAAAAATATAAATTAATTTAAATGGTGTTAAAGGTTAGTTAAAAAGTATTGTTTGATATGTTGAGTTTGGGATCAGAGGTTTACCTGATAAGATTAAGGACACTATCAGGCAAGATTGTGCGGTTGTCTTAAGAAAGGCTAAATCCCCTCGAAAGAACCTCAGCAATGAGGAATTCATTGCCCTTAAATCCTTAAACCAGAACAATGATATTGTCGTTTTGAGGGCTGACAAAGGAGGGGCTACGGTCATCATTAACAAGGATGATTACCGCAAGAAGATGTTTGATCATCTTTACAATAGTGGCAGTTATAAAAAATTGCCCAAGAACCCTCTTAAGAAAATTTCTAGGATGGTGGCTCTCGCCATCAAGTCTAGTAGCTCTGCGAGTTCCCTTTACCATAAGCTCATGGAGAGCAGTCCAATTACCCCTAGGATTTATGGGTTGCCTAAGATTCATAAAGAAGGGGACCCCCTGATGCATATTGTCAACACCATTGGTGGTCCGACCTACCTTCTAGCCAAGTTCCTTGCCCTTAAGCTCAAACCCCTGGTTGGCCGTACAGAGTCCTTCGTAAAAGACTCTGCTTCCTTCATTAAAGAGCTTAAGGACATAGATCTTGACCTTGAGGACATTCTCGTGAGCTTTGATGTGGTCTCCCTTTATACTTGTATCCCTATAAAGGAAGCCATGGCAGTGATTTATCGCCTAACAGATCCTGATACCGTGCATCTAGTTGAGATCTGTCTCACTTCCACTTTCTTCTGTTTTGAGGGTGAGGTCTTTGAACAGACCTATGGTGTTGCCATGGGCTCACCCCTATCCCCTATTGTTGCGAATCTTTTTATGGAAGATTTCGAAACCAGAGCTTTAGCCTCAGCTCGTCTCCTTCCCAAGCTATGGAAAAGGTACATAGATGACACTAATGTCATCTGGTCCCATGGCTCGAAGGAGTTGGATCTCTTCTTCAACCACCTCAACTGTCAGTCCTCTACCATTAAGTTCACTATGGAAAAAGAGGTCAATGGTTGCCTCCCTTTCTTGGATATTCTTATATCCAAGAACAATGATGGTTCTCTATCCCACTCTGTATTCCGGAAGAAAACGCATACTGAGCAATATCTTCATGCCGATTCCCATCATTTCCCTGCTCAAAAGTTGGGTGTTCTTAACACCCTCGCTACTCGAGCCCTGAGGATTTTTAATAGGGAGAGCTTCGATAAGGAGAAATCCCATCTCCTTAATGTCTTTATGGAGAATGGATATAGTAGGCGCCTAGGTCAGAAGGCATTCCTGAAAGCCTCTAAAAACTCGTTAATCAAAAAAGAACCTAAAGAGCGTCGGCTAGGGGTCCATCTTCCCTATGTCCAGGGAACCACTGACAAGATTGCTCAGATTCTTAAGAAGTATGATATTCCCTCAACCTTTAGGCCCCTCAAAACTATTCGCAAATCCCTCTGATCAGTGAAAGATCCCATTGATCCTAAAGATATGAAGGGTTTCTACTTGATCCCTTGTTCTTGTGGGACCCCCTATACCGGGGAAATAGGGTGCTCCATCCATCAAAGGATTAGCGAACATGCAACGGACCTAAGACATGGGAGAACCAAGTCTTCCGCGTTAGCAGAGCATTTGGAAAAGACAAAGCATCAAGTGTGTATTGAGGATGCCAAGGTTATTGCCAAGGTTGCGCAGTTCCATCACCGTAAATTCAGGGAAGCTATTGAAATTGAAAGAAGGCTGAGCAATCTCAATAGAGATGACAGCTGGAAGATCAGTAGCTATTGGATCCCGACCCTTTCTTCCTAGTCTTGCTTTTTCTAGCTTTCAATTTTTCCCTTTATTTTGCAGATCTTCTTCCTTGGAGCCTTATCTTTTCCTTCCTCCTAGGGTTTCTCCTTCTCACTCTGTAGTTTTTGTTTTTTTTGGTTTTTTTTTTATCCTGTTATGATCCTTCTTCTTTTTAGAATGTGTCGCTCGCTTGATTTATTTATTTTCATTATTTTATTTGAATTTTTATTTATTTATTTATTATTATTATTATTATTTTTTTATTTTATTTTTATTATTTATTTATTTATTTTTATTTATTATTATTATATATTATTATTTAAATTTTTATAATATATTATTATATATATATATATATATATATATTATTATTATAATATAAATATATATATATATATATATATATATATATTCACCTAATTTAACTAATTTCCATTAAATTTTGACTCTAGTCCTAAAGTCAAAATTAGCCGTTAGTCAAGTTAGCCATTGGAGTCTCTGCTCAGACTATTTAACATGCTAAAGTTGGATCTGTTTCTTCAACTTGTCCTAACGATGTACCACACTAGTTGGTTGGAAACGCGTTGACAAATGATTTATCTTGTGATTTACGCCGAATAATTTCTCTTAAACTTGATATGGATCACAGAAGCCTCAATTCAACAACAATACATGAATTTGTTTTTCAGTTAATGACATATTGTGTTGTGTAGGCACAATAAAACAACAATAATTAAAGAAGACTATCAAGTTGCGTTATGAACTTAGAATTTGAAGAGAGAGAGGAGTTTGATGTTAATTTATTGGTAATTTGAATTGAGAATAGAGTTTTTGTAGCCATCATTGAAGACATTTATATCTATGTAACTTGGAGGACAAAGACTATAAGTAAATTTTGTAGAAGAAATGTGTTGGTGAAGTGAGTGGGTTGTAAGTCCCTCCTTAATGAATCATGAAGGTATCATGGTAGTTGAATATTTCAATCTGACACAATTACTGGAAATTTGAAGAGAGCACAAACTTATCATAGGTAAAAAAATAAAGAAAGGTTGGAAAACTTAATCATCACCAATGTTCAACTTCAAGAAGAAAAC
Organism: Pinus tabuliformis; assembly: GCA_031772625.1. Classification (NCBI taxonomy): domain Eukaryota; kingdom Viridiplantae; phylum Streptophyta; class Pinopsida; order Pinales; family Pinaceae; genus Pinus; species Pinus tabuliformis. The sequence continues at coordinate 499,711,061 of CM062810.1, read as the reverse complement.
AAACACTTGAAAGGGAAATTGTAGATGTATGAATGAACAATAATAGAGATGGAGAAGTAACTTGAGACCTTTCCCAAAATTATATTATTTATAATGAAGTGATTCGATTAATGCTAATTCTTCCTCACAACTATCATGGAAGAATGGGACAAGATCATAGTTCATCTTCTACACTTGGTAGACAAGGTCATCTAGATGGATAGATGGCAAGAGGACATGCTCTCTCAGATGTTGGCTCAACTACATTGCAAGTTGGCATTCAAAGAAGAAATTTTGGTATAAATATAATTAGATGTATAAGAGATCAACGAAACAAAGTCACCTTCAATTTCCATTTTCAAGGGAAACACTATGATTGAGACAACTTGGAAATATCACTTTCCTTAGTCTTCTCAAAATCATTTCGTCAAATTTGAAAATCATACTAGGGGCATTGGTTTATAATTGTTAAGGAAGATGGGCTGCGATAGATAAGGGCAAGGTGAGTGAAGACAAGGAATCCTAATCCCCATTATGTCTACATTGATGACCAAACATGAAGGATAAGATTTCAATGGAAAATGGTAATAACCCATGACCATGAAGACCACTTTGGTGAAGGAAAAATAAATGATAGATTTATCCTACTCATCAAAAGAAAGAACAATAGAAAAAGAGGGAAACACTGATCCAAAATTGATTTTGGATAGACTCCTTAGTCTAAGTGTTCCTCATAGAGGAAAATGAAATCCAAGTAAGTTCCTAGAAATAGCCCCAGGGAAGAGATCTTCTCATTCTGAATCTACTACAACTTCAATGGGTAGAAATGGACTTAGGATACATAAGTTATCGCAGAAAGAAGATGCCTTTTGTTCTTTGGAAAAAGAGGCAAAATCCCCTAAAATGGGAAAAACACCCTTATAAAGGGAAATCGCATCAGAGATGGTCTAAGAGGCGGACTTAAGCGGAAAGGGAAGAAACCCCCGATTGTCGATCCTCGACATATCAGGTCGGAGGCAGGCTGGTGCATATAACATGAGGAAAGGACCCGGGCTGATGCGATATTGCGATCACTGATATCGATGGATCATAGTCGACTATGCCATGAGGCAAAGGCAGGGACCCTGGGCTGATGCGATGTTGCAATCATCAATATCGATGGATCAACATCAGTGGTGGCATGAGACAAGGGATGGACCCCCTGGGCCGATGCGACTTGCAATTGTGATTTATTGATTCACAACGTCGCATCACAGCAGAGTACAAGGGGTGATAACGCCGAACCCAATGGACTTTATAGGCACAACCTGATAAAATTTGAGTTTCAGAAAAAGAGGCTTTTTTGTGTATTGGCACATTTCGGCATAAAAACCGAAATACAAAGGAAAAAACCCCCAAAGCAATAAATTGGACCCGAAAAGGAATTATAAACACGGCACATGATATTTGAGTTCTCCAAAGGCAGGATTTCGGGTGGGCCTCGGGCTGAAAGCGGTATTGGGCTGGCTCCACCCGCTTCCACACACTGGTCAAGACGTGGCTGGCGGAGGAGAGAGGAAAACTGCCTTTCCAGGCGGGTAAGCCCCATACTCCTAAGCCGCCCGAAATTGGATATCGACCATTGATCGGAGATCCAGTAGATCGATGGTGGGGCTTGCGGTAGAAGCCAAAGGCAGACCCGATGTGATATTAGGGGCGATTGCGATATATTTTGAAGTCCGATAGGACGAATTTTGTTGGGTTTTTCATCGTTTTCCTGTGTATTTGGGATTTTGTCCAATACACTAATGCGATGTGATATAATGCCTAATGGTGGACCTGATAGGGATTAGGGGCGATTAAATGGGATTTCACATCCGAAAATCATGCCCGATAGTGTTTTTGCAGACATTCTCTATGTAATTGGATTCTCTCATTTTTTGGGTTGTTGCCTATGAAACAATCCTGATTCCTTCTGTAACCACTCTTGATCATCATGCCATGCTACAACAGGCGTTTTTATAAGCAATGATGCATTTTGAAGCCACGGAGCCATAGAGCCAGATGGCTAGTCTAACTGATAGGGAGCAAAGAAGTCGCAAAGCCGCAGAGGGATAATGAATTCCAAAGAAATTGGCTAGGGTAGCCGAAAAAGTGGAAAAGTACCTCAAAGGAGGCAGAGCAGCTAATGTAGAAGCAGAAGCAAGAGAAGCAGAGAGAAAAAATCTAATGTGCAGAGCAGCTGAGACAGTCGCTTGGAGTTCAAGTAGACTGCTGAGGGCTCAGAGAAGCCAGAGTCGAAGAGCCCGAGCTAGAGCTAGAGTTGAAGAGCCAGAGCTAGAGCCAAGAGCCAGAGCCAGAGCTGAGAGCCAGAAATCCGAGAACTTTAGATCCAGGGATGAGATAGTGTCTAAACCCATTGTGTTCTGTGTAAACCAATGGAGTTGAGCCACAAATCTTGTAAAAGGACTTTGCCATAATCCCAGAGAGCCTAGTTGAGTTGACTAGAGCTCACGGAGATGTAGCCCAAGAGTTTTGGGTGAAATCCTAATTAAATTGTTGTCTTATGTGTTTGTTTTACTGTTGCATTATTTACTGTTGTATGTATTTATATATCAGCTTAAGCACATCAACTTAAATCACATAAACAGTTTAAAACATACCAGCATACACCTTATTTTCAAGCACATATTTAATTCTGCATTGGTTAATCATAAATACTTGGGAATATTTAAGCTTTGGAAGTGGGAGAGGTTCTTGTAAGTTAGACAAGAAGCCTAAGAGCCCCATTTTCAGATCAGGTGGTATCAGGGCTTAAAATTGATTAACCCCACCTTCAAGAAGGTTATATTAGAATGCTTGATTGACAAAGAAAAGAATCCTTGTCTGAAAGGTGTCTAAACAATCAGAGATTGATTGTATGCTTGTTTGTTGACTGAAAATTGTTTTATTTTGCAGAGGTGAAGGGGAAAGCTATTGATAGCTTAGTCCAAGAAGGACAAGAAGGAAGAAGGGCTAAAGGAATTCTTCTATCCCAAAGGACCTCAAGGCAATCCTTGAAGCACAAGAGGTCTGTTGCAAAAGGTTGCTTAAATAAGCACATTCGTAATCTTGTTTGAAGTTATTTTGTTCATTGGTATAATGACAACTTCTACAAGTGAGTCCTCAAACTCCTCTTGCATCACAAGACTCTTTGATGAAGACACGAAGCAAGACTTGGCCACCATGCTAGATATGGTGAGAGAAATGTATGAGGATGGAAGGAAGAGCAACATACTTAGAGAGTAGTTGAATTCCATGAAGGAAAAGAAGCAGTTTCTTTCTGACAAATTGAAGGAAATGGAGAGGAAACTTCATATTGCAAATATGAACCTGAAAAGGATGCATGAATTGGAGACACAACTCCTTGTTGCCAAAGAAGCCTTGGTCAAGTATCATCTTGAAGAAGAGGTAAACCATTCTAGTTTGTCTTCAAATTCTTCTAAGAATGCTTATATTGGTTCTTTTGAAAAACATACTAGAGGCATAGGTTCCAAGCTAATTTCCAAGATGGGATATGAAGGAAAAGACTTTGGTAGACATGCACAAGGTATTGTTGAGCCAATAATAATTGAGGAAAGGCCTAAGTATTTGGGTCTTGGCTATGGACAAGCTTATGGAGAAAGTTCCAAAGCTGCCATGAAGGCCATTAAAACAGCTCCAAGAAGGAATTGCATTGAAGAGTGTGAAGATTGTATTCAAGAGGAATGTAATATCTTGCAACATCATTTGCAGCATGCAGGTGTTTAGAAGCACACACTTGAACCAGAGAGTTGTGGAAACTCAGACAGACTTGAAGAGATTGATGGTTTTCCAAAGGGAGCTACTTCTTCACTCAATTCACCTACTCATGAAGGTAATAAAGGTGAAAGAGAAAGGTATAAATCTGGTTCTAAACATATTCCTTTTTATTATGTAAAGCATGGTAAATTTCCACATAGATATGGGAAAAGAATTGCATGTTCCTTTTGTCGTTTGGATAACCATAATGTTTCTAGATGTTGGAAGAAAATGGCCACATACAGGAAACTTTTGAAGGAAAAGAAGCAAGAAGCGAAAGGTCCATTGGACAAGGCAAATCATGTTGTCAAGAGAATGCACATGCAGTGCAATTACTGCCATAAGAAAGGACATCTTGCTGCAAAATGCTAGACTTTGAATCCAACAATGCTTCCACAATAGCTGAAGAAGGTGGAAAGAGAAGATTGCAAAAATGGAAAGGAATATTCCATTAATGATGTGTCTCAGGATGATTCACATGTGGATGCTGATGTGCAGACAAAGGTAGTACCTTTGAAAGGGATTGGTGAGAAATGTTTAAATTTCTTATCCAATTAAGATTGCATATCTATTGATGCATCTATTTGCATTTCTTTGTTAATGGAATGCAAGTTGCAGGACTTTACCAAGAAGGTGAATGGGAGAAGTTGAGTTGGAGGCTCACTTTGTTGCTGCAACATTATATTTCATTTCAGCTTCGAAAGTACAATGTGCTTAAGTGGAAGTTGAAGAATGAAATGCATGCATGAGCACGAGAGGCATTAACACATGGATGTTGATGATTTCCTTGTATTTTAACATGTATGTGTAATTAACTTGCAGGGTTCATTGCTTTGACATGCATGTGATGTAATGTTGACTTGGGAGAAGTTAACTTGGCCTCCAAGATGGAGATAATAATTAAGTGTTTCATATTTTGAAGCAAAGTGCTAATGGTCTTTTCCTACATGCTTGACTTGAAGGGTCATTTGTTTTAAAGGCATGTTTTGTGGGCTTATTGTCTAGTCCATCATTTGGGTGTAGATGTAAGACATGGAGGTGTTCACAAGATGTGAAATCTATTTCTTTTGTTGAAACAGGAGTTTAAGCCATCCAGTTATTGTATGTATTTCTGTTGTTGGTGACAGCTTTCAAACAGGTACAAATGAAAGTTTTGTGGAGCAGATGTACTTCACATTTGTTTGAGCCACCTTGGATCAATGATCAAGGTAGAGAAGTTCAAACTAACTTCTATGACCATTTCAGCAAGAGTTCTATAGGAAGGCAAGGAGGAAGACAATTCTTCCCAGGAAGACCGGCCCATCCAAGAAGGGAAATGGTCAGAAACTTTGGTTCAAAGGCACTGTGAAATGCAAGTGTGTGGAGGCTGAAAGAAGAGGGTGTTGTTACTCTCATTTATTTTTCAAATCAGTATATCAGTCTTTTGGAGACCAAAATTTCTTTTAGTGGGAAGGCGTGATCCAAAATGGATTTTGGATAGACTCCTAAGTCTAAGTGTTCCTCACAGAGGAAAATGAAAGTCCAAGGAAGTTCCTGGAAATAGACCAAGGGAGAAGATCTTCTCATTCTGAATCTACTGCAACTTGAATGGGAAAAATGAACTTAGGATGCAGAAGTTATCACAGAAAGAAGTGCCCTTTGTTCTTTGGAAAAAGAGGCAAAAAACCCTTATAAATGGAAATCACATCGGAGATGGTCTAAGAGGCGGACTTAAGCGGAAAGGGGAGAAACCCCTAATTGTCGTTCCTCGACATATCGGGTCGGAGGCAGGCTGGTGCATATAACATGAGGAAAGGACCCGGGCCAATGCGATATTGTGATTTCCAATATCGACAGATCGCAATCGATGATGCCACGAGGCAAAGGCAGGGACCTTGGGTCGATGCGATGTGTGATCACCGATATCGGCGGATCGGCATTGGCGGTGGCATGAGACAAGGGACAGACCCCCAGGCTGATGCGACTTGTGATTGTGATTTATCGCATCACAACGTCGCATCGCAGTGGAGTACAAGCGGTGATAATGCCAGACCTAATGGACTTTATAGGCGTTAACCTGATAAAATTTGAGTTCTGCAAAAAGGGGCTTTTCTATGTATTGGCGCATTTCGACATAAAAACCGAAATATAAAGGAAAAAACCCACAAAGCAATAAAGCAGACCCGAAAAGGAATTATAAACACGGCGCATGATATTTGAGTTCTACAAAGGCAGGATTTTGGGCGCGCCTCGGGCGAAAAGTGGTATTGCGCTAGCTCCGCCCACTTCCACACACTGGTCGACACGTGGCTGGCAAAGGAGAGAGGAAAATTGCCTTTTCGAGCGTGTAACCCCTGTACTCCTAAGCTGCCTGAAATTGGATATTGATCGTTGATTGGAGATCCCGTAGATTGACGGTGGGGCTTGTGATAGCGGCCAAAGATGGACCCGATGTGATATTAGGGGTGATTGCGATATATTTTGAAGTTCGATAGGACAAATTTTGTCGATTTTTTCATCGTTTTCCTGTGTATTTGGGATTTTTCCCAATACACTAATCTGATGTGATATAATGCCTAATGGCGGACCTGGTAGGGATTATGGACGATTGAATAGGATTTCACGTCTGAAAATCACGCCCGATAGTGTTTTTGCATACATTCTCTGTGTAATGGGATTCTCTAATTTTTCGGGTTATTGCCTATGAAAAGGCCTCGATTCCTTCTGTAACTGCTCCTGATCATCATGCCATGTTGTAGCAGGTGTTTTTACAGTTAATGATGCATTTTGAAGCCACAGAGCCACAGAGCCAGATGGCCAGTCTAACTGAAAGAGAGCAGAGAAGTCGCAGAGGGATAATGAATTATAGAGAAACGACATGGGTAGCCGAAAAGTCAGAAAAGTACCTCAAAGGAGGCACAACAGCTAATGCAGAAGCAGAAGCAAGAGAAGCAGAGAGAAAAAAAAGCTAATGCGTAGAGCAATTGAGACAGTCGCTTGGAGGTCAAGCGGATTGCTGAGAGCTTAGAGAAGCTAGAGCCGAAGAGCCAGAGCCAGAGCTAGAGCCGAAGAGCCAAAGCCAGAGCCAAGAGCCAGAGCCAAGAGCCAGAGCCAAGAGCCAGAGCCAGAGCCAGAGCCGAGAGCCAGAAAGCCAAGAGCTTCAGAGCCAGGGATAAGATGTTGTCTAAATCCATTATGTTCTATGTAAACCAATGGAGTTGAGCCACAGAGCTTGTAAAAGGACTTTGCCATTATCCCAAAGAGCTTAGTTGAGTTGACTAGAGCTCACAGAGACGTAGCCTAAGTGTTTTGGTTGAACTCCTAATTAAATTGTTGTCTTATGTATTTGTTTTACTATTGCATTATTTACTATTGTGTGTATTTATATATCAACTTAATCACATCAAATTAAAGCACATAAAAATTTTAAAACAGACCAGCATACACCTTATTTTCAAGCACATATTTAGTTCTGCATGGTTAATCATAAAGACTTGGGAATATTTAAGCTTTGGAAGTGGGAGAGGTTCTTGTAAGTTAGACAAGAAGCCTAAGAGCCCCATTTTCAGATCAAACACACTTTCACACTATCCTTCCAATGGTAGATTGAAAAAGGGAAATGGTCAAAAAAGTGTAAAGACTCGACCTAAACCAAAATTTATAAGGAATAGAAAGACGATCAACCGTAACGAGAAGACAAAGAGAAAGAAGTCAACATTAAAGAATACATCCCTTTTTTGTCATTGTTGTAATAGGAAAGGTCATAGTGATATTTGTTGTTTTCGTGTCAAAGTATGTCTCTTTTGTTGGAAGATAGGCTATCTTGAGAATATTCTTGGGTGAAGAAAACCACCTACCACAAGTGAGATGATTTTTTAAGGAAGAATGGAAAGAATGATTCCCAAGAATAATAATTAACTAAGGGGCACATGGAGAAAATAAGGGTGTTAAGTAATCCATATAGTATCACCAATGAATTTTGTGACCACTACAAGTTGAGTGACCACTAGGAAGCAAGGTGTTGATGAATTCATTTAAAGCTCCACCCAAAAGACCAAATAGCAGATAAGGGTGTGGAGAGTCAAGAGTAAAGAGTATGAGGAGTTCCCTACATCTATAGCCCATGGAGTAGAAGCAATGTAAGGACATTGTAGCAAAATAAGAGGTTAGCCTCACCATTGAAGCAAGCAAATATTTGAAGGAAACATGAGAGAGTGGAGAAGGATATTAAGAATGGGTTGGCATTTCTTCGATTTTAAGTTGGTTGAAGAATGACTTACTAGTATATGAACCCTTTTTCCAATAATCAAGTCCCTTATAACCAACAAGTAAGGGTATTTATAAAGACATTATTCAATTAACATGGTTGCAGAGAATTGTTTCCTTGCATAGAAGTAATTGGTCCTAGTAGAAGAGAGAAACCACACAAGTTCTTATGGAATTGTTCTGTGATGACATGGCTTGCTGGGATCACACTAGAAAACAAGACCATCATTTGAATTGGATTAATTGAATTATAATTTGGACCATTTCAAAGTTCGAGAGAGATGGAAATAAATGTTTATTTTAGAGTTTAGATATGGAATATTGTTCAAAGCTAAGAATCGATGACTAGAATTTTGTGTTGCAGGAACAAGCAAGCTAACAACTAGATCCAAAGACATAACTAAAATCGAAGCTAACAACCAAATCCATAAAAGGGATTTGTTGTGGAGTTAGAGTTGTAGATAAGGACCAGAGTAAGAGATATATTCCATAGAAGTAGATAGAGGGCACATTGTTCCATATTGGTTTCCTTTGATCTTTTGGAGACCAAAAAACCTCTCAAAGAGGAGGCGTCATCTCAAATAGAGGCAAACAAGTGAACTATTGTAAGATTAGAATTTACAAGTGTAATTAGATAATTAATGAAGGTTAAATTAACTATTAAAGACAATACAAATGTAAAAGTAAATGAGATAAGATAGACAAAAAACAGAGAAATGAAGAAGAAAAATAATAGTTGGAGAGAAAATATTGAGGAATGAGAAAGGAATTGGCATGCCCTTTGGACTTTCCATTACCCAAACACTCCTTATTTCTTCCTATATTTTAATTCTCAAAGGGTCCTTTGGCCATTGAGGAGAGGAGGATGCATAAAGATCCATTTGCTACATTGTAACTAGAGATTGCTAGAACAAGAGCATTTAACAATAATTAATGCAATTTGTCCTATATGGATTTCCGAGGCAAAATCTTTGTGTTTATGGTATGTTTTATTTTTTCATGTATAGAAATTTTTTGTGGGAAATATGATATTCATATTTTTTTCCTCACTAATATTTAATGAATGCCAACAACTCTATATTCTCTTTTATCCCTTTTAGTTGAAGATTGAAGATCAATAACTATGCAATACACACATGAGGTTTTCAAATTGGTTTATTTTCTTTTGGTGGATTGTTGGGAAATTTTAACATTGCCAATCATTTTTCTCTTTTCTCTAGTCATACCTGTATCCTCTAAGAAATGTCTTTACTACTAGATGAATTTCAGGGCCAACCTTGGTTGTTGAAGAGCTTGATTAATTCCTTGACCCAACACCAAGACCATATGCATAAATATTAGCAATGTGAAACCCTTGTAGGCCATGTCTCTACCCACCTATAGTGTTCACTGGGTGTATTTCTACTCTTATTTATTACTATGGTCGTTCACATAAAAGTCGTCTTATTACCAGATTATGTTATATGCACTTGGTTGTTGCTAGAAGTGAGATTATTTCAAGGGAAAGTGAATGTCACGTTATATTATTTATGGAGCATTATATCCTTGCTGCAATTGGTTTAACTTCTATACCCATTATTGTATGGGAAACTATCAACAATTATAACATGTGTATGTGTGTGTTGTTGAAGTATTGATGGAGAGTTGTTAGTTGGTATTGCATCTACAAGTAATAATTTATTATTGTAAGGATGGTCCAAGTATAAACCAAGGACTCCAAATTTCCTAATCAAATTATTCTACATTCATGATAGAAAGCACAACTCATACTAAGTTTGAACTGTTGGAGATTACAAGGACTTGACCCCAAATCACCCACTCAAAACCGATTTCTCAACAATAGTTAAGTTAATAGGGAACAAAGGCAATAGTTAACATAGTGGTAATATAATGAGTGCATTGTGACTTTGAAGAGTTTGAAGAGTTTCATGCTAATGACTAGAGAATATATCTAGATTTGAACTTGTAACCTTTTAGAAGAAGAAACATGCTCTTAACAATTAAATCTACTCAAACTATATCATATTAATATATCACTTTTAAAAAACTATATATAAAAAATTATTATTTAATGTACAATAAAAAATAAATTATATATATATATATATATATATATATAATTAGAAAAATTAATTAAATAATATACTAATTATTTTTTATTTTAAAAGATAAATTTGAATTATCAATTTACTAACATAATTTAAATGTAAAAAAGATATAATGTAAATTAAATTATTAATTTAAGTATATAATTTTAAAAGATATTTTATTTTGAAAATTTATAATTAACTTATGAAAATTTTTAACATGAAATAGTTAATATCAAGGAAAATACAATGGAAATTTATCTTTATTTCAAATTCCTAATGATTTTATATATAATCTCCCATAAAGTTTTAGCGATTTTAAAGATAAAATATTTCTATACTATAAAATTGGGCGAATCGTTTTTAGAAAAAATGAAAATTTTGGGAAAATAATAGGAATATTAGCCCCTAAAATTTTCCTTGGTTATTATAATTTAATATATTTTTATAATCAATTTCATTCTTCCATTAACACTCTATAATAAATATAAATATAAACATTCACTTGAAATAGTGTTGCTCAATTCAATTAGTGCGAATACTGCGGGTGAAATTATAATTATACACAGTTATCAATGAATCTTTACCATTTCTATAACGAAACAGATGACTTAATTGCTAGATATGTTTCTGACGTCTTTGACAGATTCGAGGTGCCTCCACCTCTTGAGTTCTCAACCCTCACGTTTGATCCTCCTCACGTTGGATAGTGGTCCCATAGACTAGAGAATATTTTCTGACACTGTAATTTGGGATACATTATAGTTAATGGGGGACTCCTTTGTTGGTTGGTTTCACTGATTCAGATTGGGTTGGAGACCCTAATGATTGTAAGTGTATTTTAGGTTATGTTTTCAATCTTAGTTCTGAACTTGTCATTTGGGCTTGTAAAAAGCAACATGTTATTTCTCTTTCTTCAATATAAAATGAGTACTAAATAACATTTAATGAGAGTCAAGAAGTTTTGTGGTTTCAATAGATCATTTCAGAGTTTCGATTCTAGCACCAACATTCAACTGCCCTCTAGTGCAACAATCAAGGTGACATCGAGTCCACCAAAGATCCAATTCAACATCAACGCAACAAACACATTGAGATACAAATGCACATCATAAGAAAAATCATTCATGGTTAAGTTATTGAAGTACACTTTTTCCCTATAGATTATCAAGTTGCAAAAATATTCATAGTCTCTTACAAAAGTGAAGTTTTCTAAACTTCGATTTATGTTAGGAGTTTAGGAAGTTGCCATTAAGAGGGGATGGGCTCTAATGCCTCCTTCCTTATATTATTGTGTCACCTTTGTAAATCCTTCATTCCCATCCCAAGTTGTCCTTAAGGGGGGATGTTAGGATATTTAGACACTTAGGAGTTAGTTAAATTCAACTTGGTCTAATGTATCCATTAAGTAAAAGTGTGCTTCTTTAGCATGCATTAGTTGTATTTCAATATGACGATAATGAAATGTTCTAGACATAGAGTGATCTAACGACTCATATTCTCCTTTGTACTAATGAATATTGTTTTGTGGCTTGATACCACATTGGTTCACGATCTCTATTTAAAGGGCATGGAGGGTCATGGCTGATGATTGACAATGAGAACTCTCTTATGTAAAACATTTTCTTTTGCATAATTAAAGTATCCTCAAGTGGCCATGTTGGATGGGGCTATGATTTGTTTCCCTCTTAGAGGGTTTTAACAACATAAAATACTAGTGTTCTGACCTTTGATATGGTTTTGTGAGTGGTTACTGAAGTTGTTCATATTGTATGGAATACATTGTTTACTTGATAATATTATAGTTGTTGCACTTTTCTATGAGGTTTTTGAATTGGTTAATTTAATTTTGGAGGACTCTTGGTCATTTTTTAACATTACAAGGTGTTTTTAGTTTTTTCTGTGTTGTAACTTTCTCCTTTGACTCAATATATTTCTCGCTATGTAAATTCAAAATTAGACTTGGTTGTTCAAGAGGTTGTATGCGTCCCATGAACCAATTATAATTCCTTGAAGCAACACCAACATTGTACGTAGTTATATAACAATCATATGGGACCGTATATCACTATTGGGTATGTGAAAGCCTAGTAGGCCACGAATCTACATTCCTATACTAAGTTATTTATGCCATTCACATATAAAATCTACATTATTACCATATTATGTCACATACACTTGGTCGTTGTTGGAAATGAGATCATTCCAAGAGAAAGTGAATGGTTCATAAGCAAAAGAACATGTTATCATTAATTTCCGAGCATTATATTCTTGTTACAAATGGTTTTAATTTTTGACTGGTGGTGTAATTTATTATACCCATTGTGGGATTGGAAATTATTAGCAATTAGAACTCTATATGTGTGTATGTGTGTTGTTGTTGTAATATTAATGGAGAGGTCATGCTTGGTATGGCATTTACAATCAGTCATTCATTGTAGTAACGATGGTGCAAGTACAAATCAATGACCCCAAATTTCCCAGTTTGAATTGATTTCTCTATATTGGTGATAGAAGCCATAACTGTGTATGGAGTTTGAATAGTTGGTGATTACAAGTGGGAAAATAGATGACCTTGAACGTGTGCATTTCTCAATGCGTTATCCTAGCAAGAGTAGAAGTGTTTTCCACTAATTGGTTTTGAGCTAGAAATAGTCATATAAAATGCATATTTAAAATTGGTGTGATAGATTGACACAATGCGGATAATGATTCAATAAAAATCGTCATTTATATTCAAGAATAGAACAATGTAATTGGAAACATAGATAATATTTAATAAAATGGTTAAAGCCATCATTAACGATAGAGTTTTGTCTCGTTGATTTTCCATTGCAATTGGCCATCAACAAATAACATTTATTAAATTATGAATGAATTGGAAATTTACACCTACATATTTATTGATTTGGGGAATTTCGAATAGTTTGAGAAATACCAATACATGAATTTATTTTCTAGTTAATGGCATATTGTGTTGTGCAGGCATAATAAAACAACAATAATTAAAGAAGGCTATCAAGTGCATTGTGAACTTAGCATTTGAAGAGAGAGATGAGTTTCATGTTAATTTATAGGTAATTTTCATTGAGAAGAGAGTTTCTGTAGCCATCATTGAAGACATATATCCCTATGTAACTTGGAGGACAAAGACTATAAGTAAAATTTGTAGAAGAAATGTGTTGGTGAAGTGAGTGGACTATAAGTCCATCCTTAATGAATCATGAAGGTATCATGGTAGTTGAATATTTCAATCTGACACAAGTACTGGAAATTTTAAGAGAGCACAAACTTATCATAGGTAAAGAAAATAGAGAAAGGTTGGAAAAATTAAGCATCATCAATGTTTAAATTCAAGAAGAGAACTAACACTTGAAAGAGAAAGTGTAGATGTATGACTAAAAAATAATAGAGATTGAGAAGAAACTTGAGATCTTTCCCACAATTCTATTATTCCTAATGAAGTGATTTGATGAATGCTAATACTCCCTAACAACTATCTTGGAAGAATGGGACAAGAGCATAGTTCATATTATACACTTGGCAAACAAGGTCATCTATGAAGGAATAAATTTTTGTATAACTACAATCAGATGTATAAGATATCAAGGAAACAAAGTCACCTTCCATTTCCATTTTCGAGGGAAACACTATGATTGAGACAACCTAGAAATATCACTTTCCTTAGAATTTTCAATATCATTTTATCAAATTTGAAAATCATACTAGGGGCATTGGTTTATAATTGTTAAGGAAAATGGGTTGTGATAGACAAGGGTGAGGTGAGAGAAGACAAGGCATCCTAAGCCCCATTATAGATACATTGATGATTAAACATGAAGGATAATATTTCAATGGAAAATGGTAATAGCCCATGATCATGAAGACCACTTTGGTGAAGGAAAAATAAATGATATATTTATCCTACTCATCAAAAGAAACAACAATAGAAAAGGAAGAGGGAAACACACTTTCACACTATCCTTCCAATGGTAGATTGTGAAAGGGAAATAGTCAAGAAAGTGTAAAGACTCGGCCTAAACCAACATTTAGAATGAATAACAAGATGAACAACCATAACAAGAAGACAAAGAGAAAGAAGTCAGCATTAAAGAATACATCCCTTATTTGTTACTGTTGTAAGAGGAAAGGCTATAGTGACACTTGTTGTTTTTGGGTCAAAGTACGTCTCTTTTGTGGGAAGATAGGCTACCTTGAGAATATTCTTGGAAAAGAAAGCCACCCGCTACAAGTGAAATTATTTTTTAAGGAATAATGGAAAGAATGATTCTCGAGACTAACAATTAACTAAAGGGCACATGGAGAAAATAACTGTGTCAAGCAATCCATATAGCCAATAACTTTTGTCACCGTTTCATCTAGAGCTCCTCCCAAAAGATAAAATAGCTAAGAGAAGGGTGTGGAGAGTAAAGAGGATGAGGAGTTCCCTACATCTCTAACCCATTGAGTAGAAGCAATCCAAGTACATTGTAGAAAAATAAGAGGTTAGCCTCACCATTGAAGCAAGCAACTATTTGGAGGAAACATGACAGAGTGGAATGTAGGTTTTAACCCCATACAGAAATTACCTGCATACGAATTCTAAAACACAGAAAATAAACAATGCGAGAGCATAACACATAAAACACATATACATAGATATTTTACCCTGGATCCCAAAACCGGGACTACCAGCTTGATTTTTCATTATGTTCCTTTCAATGTTACAATACATATTTATACATGTTGAAGCATCCAATACCATGGAGCGAAAACCATCATGTACAAAACCATGGAACGAAAACCATCACGTCGAAAACCATGTGCGAAAAATCATGCACAAAACCATAGGTAGGTCCTCCCAACCTAATATATGGGGTCCTCCCCAGACCCCATAGAGTGGGGTTACCTACACCCCTCAAACCCCCTATGACTCCCCCCTGCTACGCAATCGGTGCAATGAAGGGGGGGCTCTGCCCCCCTTCTAACCCCCCGGTTAACTATGTGGGCTAGTCGTGGAAAGAATATAACACAACCCAACATTATCCCAATTGTTGTTTTCTTTCCATAGGGGACCACAAGAGAGCTTAGTCATTTATCCAGCTCTATAACGCCCATTATCTCTCTATGCCAAGAGAACTTATCAGAGCTCACAAAATTTGTCAATGCATCTGCAATATTCTTCAAAGTGCCCACCTTTACCAACAACACCTTTTTGTCTTCTATCATATCCCTCACAAAGTGATACTGAACATCAATGTGCTTTGTCTTTGAATGATATGCAAGGTTCTTTGCCAAGAAAATTGCACTTTGGCTGCCACAGTCTATCCTTATAGCTTGTGTACTAACCCCATACTTGAACACAATCTTTGCAACCAAATTTCTTCCTTGCTTGCATGAGTGGCTGCCATGTATTCTGCCTCTGTAGTTGATAGTTCCACTACAAATTGTTTCTTACTCATCCAACTGACTGCACCTCCAAATAGGTTAAACACATACCCACTTGTAGATCTTCTCTGATCCAGATCTCCAACCCAGTCTGCATCAACAAAGCCAGGAATATCCAACACTCTGTCCAATCCTGGTCTTTCTTGGTAGCACAAACCATAATCACTAGTGCCACACAAATACCTGAAAACCTGCTTCACTGTTGTCCAGTGCTCCTTCCCAGGTTTTGACATAAACCTGCTCAATACTCCCACTGCATGTGCAATGTTTGGCCTAGTACAGACCATCACATACATCAGGCTACCAACTGCACTTGCATATGGAACATGGAACATGTCCTCTTCCTTTTCTTGTGTCTTGGGACATTGTTCAGTAGATAACTTTACACCTACAGGAATAGGAACCTTCACTGGTTTACTATCCTGCATATTAAACCTCTCCAATATTATCTTGACATACTTCCTCTAGTTTAACGAGAGCTTCCTCTTTGTCCAATCTCTTTTATTCTATTCCCAAAATATAATTTGCAGCACCAAGATATTTCATGTCAAATTTGGAGGACAAATGGGTCTTCAAATCCTGGATAATTTCTTTGTCATTTCCAACCAGCAACTTGTCATCCACATACAAGATGAGATAAATAAAATGGTCACCAATTAATCTAAAATACACAAAGTGATCTGCTTTGCTTATGGTAAATCCAAGTCCTCGTATAAATGTATCAAATTTATGGTACCACATCCTTGGTGATTGTTTTAACCCATACAGAGACTTCTTTAACTTTCATACCAGTTCTTTCTTACCCTTCACCGCAAAGCCTTTAGGTTGTTTCATGTAGATCTCCTCTTCTAGATCCCTGTGAAGAAATGTTGTATTTCTCCACCTTTCCTTCTACATTTGTCTTCTTCTTGAACACCAATTTTCTGCCAGTGGGTTTCCTTCCAACCGACAACTCCACCAGATCCCAAGCCTCATTTTTGTGCAAAGATGCCATTTCATCAACCATGGCCTCTTTCCAAAGTTTTCCATCCTTTGAATCTACTGCTTCCTTCACAGCTTTGGGATCATCATTAGTAATAGATAAAGAAAATTTGAATAGAAAGCATATGGACTATACCTTTCCGGCTGCCTTCTTTCTTGAACTGATATTCTCACACCCAGAGTTTGTGGCTCTTCATCTTCTGATTCCTCCTCTGCTGTAGAGTCTGATTCTTCCTCTTTTAGCTCAAACTCTATCTTATCAGGTTCCTTTGGTTGGACTTCATGTTTAATAACATATTTCAACTCTCTAAACACCACATATCGGTTGTACACAACCTTCCTTCTTATTGGGTTCCAAAGCTTATAACCCTTTAAACCATCCTTATACCTAATAAAGATGCACTTTTCATATTTATAATCCAACTTGGTTCGTATCTCCTTTGGAACATGTACATATGCATCACATCCAAATACCCTCAGATGTGAAAGAGAGGGTTTCTTACTAGTCCATACCTCTTGTGGAGTCTTATCCTCCAACGTTGATGAAGGTGATATGTTGACCAGGTAACATGTTGTCTCCACCGCCTCTGCCTAGAATTCCTGTCCTAACCCGACACCACTGAGCATGCTTATTTCCCTTTCCATAAACATCTTGTTCATTCTTTCTGCAACTCCATTTTGCTGAGGTGTATATGGAGTAGTCTTCTGCCGTGTTATACCACACTTACATAATTCTTCAAATTCCTTACTGCAAAACTCTCCACCGTTATCTGTCCTTAGCACCTTTATCTTCTTCTCTGTCTAGTTTTCCACCAGAGCCTTAAATTCTTTAAACCTGTCAAAGACTTCAGACTTCTTAAGGAAATATATCCATGTATTCCTTGAGAAGTCATCTATAAATGATACATAGTACACAAACTTACCCAATGATGGAACCTTCACAGGTCTAAACACATCACTGTGCACAAGCTCTAATATCTGTTTCACCCTCTTACCACTAGAGGGGAAACTCACTCGATTCTACTTCCCATATACACAATTTTCATAGAAATCAAAATCGAGAGAGCTATTACTCATACCTTCTACCATACCTTTACCATGAAGTATTCAAAGGCCCTTGTCTCCAATATGTCCAAGCCTTTGATGCCACAACATGGTCTTCTCTCTACAGACCACTAGATTTTCTGCTCCCCTTTCAGGAACCAAGGAACTATTGCACCCATCAACAACCGTGCTACCTTGCATCTTGTACATAGTTCCAATTCGAACTCCCTGCATCAATACCAGTGCCCCCCGAACCATCTTGCAAGTATCCTTCTTGAACATTGTTTTTACACCTACATCATCTAGCTTGCTTACAGAAATCAGATTTATGGCTAATGCAGGAATATGAAGAACACCCAGAAGTGTTCTAACCCTTCCACCTTGCAACTTCAACTTTACTTTTCCATGACCAACGATTCTAGCCTTCCTGTCATCCCCCAAGAAGACATCGCCACCATCATATTTCTCATACTCGCAGAACCAATCTCTATGGCGAGTGAAGTGAAAGGATGCACCTGAGTCAATCAACCATGGCTCATGATCTACATGTGTACTTGAAGAAGCCAAGTACACATCCCCACCTTCATTTGAGGTGGTTTTCGCCTTTGTAGAAGGAGCAACATCAAATCCCTTTCCTTTATCACGAGATTTAGATTTACAGTCCCTTTTGTAGTGCCCTTCCTTTCCGCATTTCTAGCACACCACCTTTACAGGTTTTCCTGGAGATTTAGATCTCCCTCTAGATTTAGATCTCTCACTCGATGACTTATTTTTGTTTCTTTTCTAGGACCATTCTCGTACAAACAAGGCATCACCATTCTGGCTCTCCATATTTTTCCGTCTCATCTCCTCTGTCAGCAAGGATGAGACTATTTCATCAAATTGCAAGGCAGTGGTATTACTACCTATTGTAATAACCATACTATCCCACGAATCTAGTAGAGAACACAACAAACTGATGCACTTATCTTCATCTGAAATTTTAATATCATTAGACGATAACTGACTTACCAAAGTATTAAATGCATTCAGATGCTCTATCATCGAGTCTCTATCTTTCATTCTCAGGTTATACCGCTTTTTCCGTAGAAACAATTTATTCGCCAGAGACTTAGATTGATACAAAGTCCCTAACTTGTCCCACAAGGCCTTAGTCATAGCTTCCCTTGATACATTTAGTAATACGAAATCTGAGACACACAATCATATTGTGCTCTTTGCCTTCTGATCCAACTTCTTTCATTCTTCATCAGACACTCCCGTTGATTTAGTACCTAGATCTACCGCAATCCATTGATCTTTATCCACCAACAGATCCTCCATCTTGAGTTTCCACAACTCAAAACTCTAACCATTAAGTTTCTCGATCTCTATCTTTCCACTGCTCACCATCTTCTTTTACCACCAGAATCAATCCCGCGGATCTCCCACTGAACGGGGTCTACCACAGGCCCGAGTGAAACCCCTCAGCAACAAAGGTATCCCCTTGAAGCCAAAACAGCTCCAATACCAAATGTAGGTTTTAACCCCATACAAATCACCTACATACGAATTCTAAAACACAGAAAATAAACAATGCAAGTGAATAACACATAAAACACATATTCACAGAGATTTTCCCCTACATCCTAAAACCAGGACTACTAGCTTGATTTTTCATTATATTCCTTTCAATGTTACAATACATATTTATACATACCGAAGCATCCAATACCATGGACCGAAAACCATCGCATCCAAAACCATGGACCAAAAACCATCGCGTCCAAAACCATGTGTGAAAAATCATGCACAAAACCATAGGTAGGTCCGACCAACCTAATATAGGGTCCAAAAGCAAACTTTTCTGGGGCGCTGCCCCATACCCCATAGAGCGGGGTTACCTACACCCCTCAAACCCCCTGTGACTCCCCCCGCTACACAATCGGCGCAACGAAGGGGGGGCTACGCCCCCCTTCTAACCCCCCGGTTAACTACGTGGGCTAGTCGTGGAAAGAATATAACACAACCCAACATGGAGAAGGATCTTAAGCATGGGCTGGAATTTCTTTGATTTTAAGCTGGTTGAAGAATGACATACTAGTACATGAACCTGTTTGCCAATGATCAAGTCTCTTATAGCTAGCATGTAGGGTATTTATAAATGCATTATTCAATTAACATGGTTGCATAGGATTACTTCCTTGCATAGAAGTAATTGGTCCTAGTAGAAGAGAACAACAACACAATTTCTTATGGAATTGTTATGTGATGGCATGGATTACTAGGGTCACACTAGACAACAATACCTTCATTTGAATTGGATTCATTGATTGCTAAGTTGGACCATTTCAATTTTGAGAGAGATAGGAATAAATTTTTATTTTAGAGTTTGGATATGGAATATTGCTCAAAGCTAAGAATCGATGAGCATAATTTTGTGTTGCAGGAACAAGCAAGCTAACAACTATAGCTAGAATCGAAGCTAACAACCAAAGCCATAATAGGGATCTGAAGTGAGAGTTAGATTTGTAGACAAGAACAAAAGTAAGAGCCATGTTCCATAGAAGTAGATAGAGGGAACATTGATCTAGATTTGTTTCCCTTGATCTTTTGGAGACCAGAAAACCTCTCAAAGAGGAGGTGTCATCACAAATGGAGCCAAACAAGTGAACGATTGTAAGACAATATTTACAAGTGTATTTATATATTTAATTAAGGTTAAATAAACTATCAAAGACAATACAAATGTAAAATTAAATGAGACAAGATAGACAAAAAAAGAGAGAAATGAAAAAGAAAATTAATATTGGAGAGAAAAGATTGAGGAATGGGAAAGGAAATCGCATTCCCTTTGGCCTTTCCATTACCCCAAATCTCCCTATTTCTTCTTATATTTTCACTCTCAAAGGGTCTTTTGGCCAAGGAGAGGAGGGTGCATAAAGATCCATTAGTTGCATTGTAACTAGAGATTGATAGAACAAGATCATTTAACAACAATTAATGCATTTTTTCCTATTTGGGTTTCCTAGACAAAATCTTTGTGTTTATGGTATATTTTATTTTCCGTGTATACAAATTTTGTGTGGGAAATATGATACTCATATTTATGATTAATCATATTTTTGTCTTCCCTAATATTTAATGAATGTCAACAACTCTGTATTCTCTTTTATCCCTTATAGTCAAATATTGAAGATCAATGAAAATCATCTTAGATTTCTTGCAGTACATAAACATGAGGTTTTCAAATTGGTTTATTTTTTTTTTGGTGGATTGTTGGGAAATTTTAACATTCCAAGCATTTTTCTCTTTGCTTGGGTCATGCCTGTATCCTCTAAGAAATGTCTTTAGTACTGGATGAATTTCAGGGTCAGCCTTGGTTGTTGAAGAGGTTGATTAATTCCTTGACACAACACCAAGACCATATGCATCACTATTAGGAGTGTGCAACCCTCGTAGGCCATGTCACTACCCACCTAGAATATTCATTGAGTGTATTTCTACTCTTATTATTACTATGGTCATTCAAGTAAAAGTCGTCTTATTACTAGGTTATGTTACATGCACTTGGTAGTTGTTAGAAGTGATATTATTTCAAGGGAAAGTGAATGATATGTTATATTATTTATGGAGCATTATATCCTTGTTGCAATTGATTTAACTTCTATACCCATGATTGGATGGGAAACTATCAACAATTAGAACATGTCTATGTGTGTGTTGTTGAAGTATTGATGGATAGTTGTTAGTTGTTACATCTACAAATAATAATTTATTATTGTAAGGATGGTCAAAGTATAAATCAAGGACTACAAATTTCCTAATCGGATTGTTCTACATCCATGATAGAAAGCACAACTCATACTAAGTTTGAACTCTTGGAGATTACAAGGACATGACCCCAAATCACCCACTGAGATTGCTCAACAACTTCTATACCCATGATTGGATGGGAAACTATCAACAATTATAACATGTGTATGTATGTGTTGTTGAAGTATTGATGGATAGTTTTTAGTTGGTATTACATCTACAAGTAATATTTTATTATTATAAGGATGGTCCAAGTATAAATCAAGGACTACAAATTTCCTAATCAAATTGTTCTACATTCATGATAGAAGGCACAACTCATACTAAGTTTGAACTCTTGGAGATTTACAAGGACATGACCCCAAATCACCCATTAGGGAACAAAGACTATAGCTAGTATAGTGATAGTCTAATGAGAGCATTGTGACTTTGAAGAGTTAGAAGGGTTTCATGCTAATGGCTAGAGAATATCTCTAGATTTGAACTTATAACCTTTTAGAAGAAAAAACATACTCTTAACAATTAAATCTACTCAAACTATATATCAATCTCACTTTTACAAAACTATATATAAAAAATTATTATTTAATGTATAATAAAAAAGTATAAATTTTATATATGAAATTAGAAAAAATAATTAAAAAATATACTAATTATTTTTTATTTTAAAATATAAATTTGAATTAACAATGTAGTAACATATTTTAAATTTAAAATGCAAATTAATTTATTAATTTACGTATATAATTTTAAAAGATATTTTATTTTAAAAATTTATAATTAGTTTATGAGTATTTTTAACATAAAATAGTTATTTTTAGAGAAAAATTCTATGGAAATTTATCTTAAAGTTTAAAAAATTGGTGAATCTTAGTAGTCCCTAACAAAATCTATAAAATGTTTGTTAATATCGTGGTGAAAATATTCAAATTCGTAATGATCTCATATATAGTTTCCTATAAATTTTTGGTGATTTTAAAAGTAAAATAATTTTATACTATAAAAGTTGAGCTACTCATTTAAAAAAAAAAAAATGGAAAAATAATAAAATTATTAACCTCTAAAATTTTCTTTAATTATTCTTCCATTAATGCTCTATAATAAATATAAATATAAACATTCCCTTGAAATAGTGTTGCTCAATTCAATCACTCTGCATACTTAACCAAAGTCAAATAACTTTAATCATGACAAGTTCAACTTTCCTTCCCTGCTGGTGAAAACACAATTAGGAGTTGTCTTTAGTGCAACTTTTTGGAGTTTCATTGGAAAAATTTGTGGTGAAATCTTGATTTGTGTTATTTAAACTAGTTTTTTTATTGTATATATGGATTCAGCACCATGGAAAACCTTTAGGGCACTCCTATTATGCAGGTTTACCCATCAAACTTGTGATTTCAATGAATTCCTGTCGGATTTTCTAGAGAAATTAGATTGGAAAAATCCACCAAAAAAACTTCAAAAAAGTCTCACTAAAAACAACTCCATACAATTATACATAGTTATATGCTACATATATTTCTGACATCTTCTAACATCTACAAAAATAAATGACTTCAATAACCAATCTTATTTACTATGCTACTGTCTATGCCAATAATATTCCAACATAGATATAATGCTCGGCACGCCTGGAATTTGACATCCTATAAGACGTATTTTGGGTTTCAAGAGGTATTTTGGGTTTCAAGATGTATTTCACTGCAAGCTAATTTAACCACTCGTCTTTTATATCTGCAACCTATGAGATATGAAGTCTGATTTTAAATTTAAAAGTCAAAAATTATAATACCAATACCATTTAAGGGATTTTCCACTTAGCATAAGTTTAAATACAAGTAGTTCGCTGCACTCTCAATCTCTCCTATTTGCCCGTAGACTCCCAATCTCTCCTGTGTGCCCGTAGACTCCGCCATAAAGCATAATTGCATTGAATATTTATAACTGGGAATTCAGGTTTCCAACAATCCTAATAACCAAATTGTTGTCTCAACTAAAAACTTTCTGGAATAATATTTTAAGAAGACACCATATGATTATAAGTTTTTAAATTGATTATTATATAATACTATGATTGATTGCATATATCAAATTTCAAATTTGATATGTTATTTATTTGTGTGAACTTTTTCATATGCATTTTGAAACTTCAAGTATTAAAATTTAAATGGATTGAAATAGCATTCATACTAATAGTACTGAATGCACCCAAAACTTTAAATTTATTGAAATAAGTGTATCTATGCACTTCACACTTCCTCAAGAGTTGAGAGGCCATCCTCATCCCACTCGCATGCCCTATCAGGGTTTAAAATGTCTATAGTTTACATGGTTGCTATTAGTGTAGTAAAGCACTAAAGTATTTTGAGGTGGTTTTGACTTGTTAAATAAATGCTAGGACTTACTCCCAATGTGATTATTGAGGTTGTACGTTTGATTGAGTTTTATGAATGTACATAGTTTGAGGTTAATAAAAATTTAGTTGTTTAAGCAAGTGGTATGCACTTGAGGTTGGAGGTTTTTCTTATTAAAAAAAAAAAATCAAAATGCTATTGTGTATTTTAAAAAAATAAAAAATTGTATTTTTTGGTGGAATTTTAAAAATAATTTAATTGTTTTTTTAGGTTTAATGTTGATTTAATTAGTTATAATATATTTTAGGTTGTTTTATAAATTAGTTGTTTTAATGATTAAATGAAATTGAAGTTCAATTTGATATAATTATAACACATAACTCTTAAATAAGAAGGAAGGATTAGTTGTTTTGCTTATATTTTCAAAAGTCCAAAAAATTTATAATGCTTTGTATGAATAAGAATAAAAATAAATTATAAATAGAATAAAAATAAATTAGGGATATCTCATTATTATAAATCTTTTAGTCAAAAGCATTAAGTATGAGTATTAGTAGTTTTCTTCTTTATCAATTCTCTCTCACACACATACTAAATTAAAATCATATAAAGTTTAAAGATATAAAAATTAATGGAATTAAGGTCTAATTATTTTTCATTATATAAATAGAAAATTATTATATAAATATCAAAATCTATATTTTTAAATCTACTTTCGAAATTGAAATAATTTTTATATCAAATATTTTATAACATAAAATAAAATTGAGAATGAAATAACTTATTCTTTTAATTTGAAAATAAAAGACTATATGATTAAAAAGAAAGACAATTAAACAAAACATATTATTATGAAATAAAATTGTAACAATTAACATGTTTATATGATTAAAAAGAAAGACAATTAAACAAAAGATATTAAATTGCAACAATTAACATGTATATGCTAACTTAGGAAAAACAAGCACTCTTAGAAAAAGATTAATGAAAATTGAAATGCAAAAGTAATTGAAAAAGACTTTCGTTCACAAATTTGGATACAACCTAAAATGAAACTTATAAAAAATACAAAAAACTTCAACAAATTTCCATGCAACAAAAAAAAATTTAAATTTCCAAGCCTGATGCTCGCTATATAAAAAATTTGAAATTCCAGGCATGATGCTCGCTATATAATAGATGACTTCTCCACGTTCACGTTTGATCCTCCTCGTGCAACGTGCTGGATAGTGGTCCCATAGAGTGGAGAATATTTTCTGACACTGTTTTTGACATCATAACAAACAAATAATGACGTGTCATTACAGTCACAATTGGAGAGGAAGTGGAGGGTTCAGATATTTGAATCTGGCCTTTAGTTTCTGCACTGCACCGTTAAAGCTTTTTCTGTACCGCGCCATGAATTTGGCCGTTGTTAAAAAGGTAGGCGGTGGCTTTACATATACATTCTTTTCCCACGCGGAACTATCATTCTCTTTGTTAATCCAGTCTCTGTCTGCATGTCTGCATCAGACATTTGAATGTTTTGAGAAGTTTGTGTGTTTGTGTCTGCCTTTGGATGTCAAAGTATTGTGTGTGTGTGTCTGCGTTTGCAGGTTCTGCATTTGGATGTCAATTCTCCGTGCTTGTTAGGGCAGCGTCCTTGTATTGTTATGTCTGTCTGTATGTAATCATGAAGAAGGGAAGGGAAGGGATTCAGGTCGATAAATAATTTGCAGCGTGCAGGAGGATTGATTTATGGATATCACTTTCAGGTATGTCAATTTCGACAGTTAATTATTAATTCTTAATGGTATCGGTCCACCTATTGTTCAAATGGTGTTCAAATGGTGTGAATTAATTTGCAGTTTGTAATTAATCTTGCAATTCGTTCAGAGGAGTTTGAAATTGATAGAAAATAAATTCAAATAACTGCAATAGTTATTTTTAATTAATTTTATGGAATACTGTAATATGCTTTCCAAAAATTCAAGAACGATGGAAATGAATCATAGATCAAAGTGCCGCTTTATATGAATGATTTTTACACCACTGTAAGATTTTTTCATCAACCCCTCCTTGATTGAACCCTCCGTTTAGTTCTCTGCCATTTACCAGAGAGTGTTGGACGGAAAGTGTGGACAGCCTATCACCAATGCACATAATGGAAGCGAATGCATCTATGGCGGGCCGTTCCTCTAATGAATGATCTCCGGCCGGCCGTTCTTCCCTATGCTTTCTGCAACATAGCTATGGCGGGCCGTTCTTCTAATGAATGATCTCTGGCGGGCCATTCTTCCCTATGCCCTATGCTTGCTGGCCATGCTGTGCCTTTTACGCATCATAGATATGGCGGGCCATTCCTGCCCTTTGCTAGTACAGATATTTAGTTATCTATGATATAAGACTGATTGTCATTAACCCTGCTGTTATTAACCCGTCCTGATTAATTAATATTGAGGGCGGGCCATTCCTTCCCTTTGCTAGTACAGATATTTAGTTATCTATGATATAAGACTGATTGTCATTAACCCTGCCTGTTATTAACCCGTCCTGATTAATATTGAGAGACACCACTTAAACGGCAGCGGCTAACCAGCGTCATAGAGCATTAAATGTCAGGGGAGAGGCAGGCTGGATAACCCGATAACACCCGAATTCTTATTTTTTATTTAATGCCCAGTCTCCCCGCTCGAGTGTTATATTATCCACCCTGCATTTCCCCTGCATTTAATGCCCTATAGCAGGTTAGCAGCTATCCCACTTAAACAGTGTAGAGGTACCGATTACAAGTGAGACATTCACTATTCCCAATTCTTCTATTTTCTCTTATCTCATCTGCTTCTTTCCTGTCCTACAACTGTAGGAACCTTTTTTTTTCATCTCTTGTGTGTTCTTTCTTAATTTTTCTCAATTTCTTTTGAATTTTTCTTTAAGTTTTTCTGGGCAAAATTTTAAAGTAGTTTATTTTTTTTGAAAGCATTTTGATAATCTTTTTTTCATGAATTTTTTCCTGGCAGGTAATTACTCCGGAGGGATTTGAACTAGGAACTTTTGCATGGAGTATTTTGACAATGCATTTATTCACTCTCAATCCAAAATCCAGTAAGTTTTTAGTAGTGAATAGATAATTTTACAATTTCTAAAATAATTGCAGCAATGTCTAACCCAAAGATATTGTAATATTTTGATTAGATCAAATTATATAAAACTAAAAATAAAATAAAATAAATAATTAAAATAAAATAGAGGTTAAATAGTCAATTTATTTTGGATAATTTTTTAACTTTTATTTCAAAAATATATAGACTAAATTTATTTTAATTCTAAATCTACTAAATACAAAAAAATCAAATCTCTTTTTACTTATAAAAAAATTTACATCTCAGAAAATTTAATAATAAATCCAAAATTAAATAAATCTAACTTAATTTTATTTCATTCTAAATATTAAAAAAACACTCATTAAAATCATTTTGGAATAAAAATTATGATCGAATAGAAGTAATTTAACTATATTCGTAGTGTATAATCACCGAAATAGAAATCTAAACGCCGAAGCCAAGGAAATTCCAGATATACGGCGGTGTGGATTATAAATAATCGCTCAGGCTTCGTGGCGGTGGCATGGAAATTTAAAAGGAGCGATAACTTCATTGAAATTTAAAAACAAAGATAATATGGTTGGTTATTTAGAATTGAAATAAACGTTTAGGATTCGGCGTGAGACGAGTTTTACCGCTGTTATTTTGGTTTAATGGAGGAGTGGGAAGCTAGATAAAAGCGTTTTGTTTGTACTCTATAAATAGTCGAGTCAATTTTAGTAGTTCGCTCGGTGCTGACAGAGGACAAAAATAGGTGGTGTCGTGTGAAGTTAACCAGACCTTTTTACCCCAGCAAAACTGAATTTAGTTAAGTTAGAAATATTTTTAATTTCAATAAATAAAATAAATAAACTATTTTTGAATATTTTTATTTTTATAAATATTTTTAATACAGTAATTATGATAATTTTATTGTAAATATAATTTATATTATTAATTATCATATTTATTATAAATTTTATTAATTTTTTTTTGTAAGCTTAGGTAGGACCTTCTCATTTTCGAGTTTTTACATGTCTGTTATTCACCCCATTTCCACGGAGGGTAGCACAAGAATTGAACCCCTTGACCTACCCCATGCGGACATATAAATTTTATTAATTATTATATTTAGTATAAATTTGTTATTTCTTTATTATTATTTAACATATCTTAAATTTATTAAGATATAATATTATTGTTTAATATATCTTAATTTATTAAGATATAATTTATAAGAGTATATTTTTTTGGGTATTGAATTGCTAAATAAAATAAAATAAATGAGAAACAATTATTATATATAATTATATATATATATATATATATATATATATATAATCTATAAGAAAGTCAATATTTCTTTTAATCATCATTAAAATTACCACTAATAAAATTATATATTTTTTTAAATATTTAAATCTAATTATATAAAAAAATTAAATAATATGTTTTACTATAATTTGATATATTAACAAAATGAAAATTAATTGAACCATTTGTATTTTATCAAAATAAAATTGTTTATTAAAAATTATTAAATATATTTACAATTCAAATATAAATGGAATAATAATAATAAAAATTTAAAAATCAGAATAAAAAAAAGCAATATAACTTTATATTAAAGTAAGATAACATAGGTTTTCTAGGCTAAATCCTGAAGTTTTCAAAAGATAAAATTAGTTAATAATAAAATTTGAAATTATTATAACAATATATTTGTTATAAGACCAACATTTATTTATGAGAATCACATCTAAATTAAAAGATAAAATTCATCTTTCTCAACCATTCAATATTATCATATTAATATAATTAAAATTAAAATTAAAATCATAAATTTTTTAAATTAGCTTTTTTCTCATAAATAAAACTATAAAATCTATAAAAATAATATAATAATAGCTCTATCAATTAAATTATATAATGTATAAACATAAAATAGATAATTACTATAGGTGATTTCTTACCTAAACTATCATATAGGTGAATCTTAATTGTGGAATCAAATTTTAGAAATTTTATTTAATTTTTTAAAATAACAAATATAAATTATAAACAAATTATTATTAAAACAACTTTACTTTGATGTGTAAGTTGTAGAAGGACTGGTTCATGAACATTCAAGAGAGGCTATTTAAATCATTACTTTGATTCGTAGCTTGTAAGAGGATTGATTCATGAACATTCATTTATCCTTTTGTTTAGTTTTAGGTATGCTAATTTTGACAACTAGTTATTTTCTGATGTGCCTTGGTAAGAGGATTGATTCATGAACATTCATTTATCCTTTTGTTTAGTTTTAAGTATGCTAATTTTGACAACTAGTTAATTTTCTGATATGTCTATTCACTGAGATTATCTATCTTTTTAAACTGAGATGATTTGTTAATATTATTTTTTACAATTCCTCAAATATTTAATAAAAATTTTATATTAATTATTTCTTTAACTACCCAAAATATAGCTAATATAACTATTATATTAATGGTGCATGTATTGTGTCAATTAGAATATTAAAGAATTAACATTTGACTTTTGTTTTTTATTAAGTTCCATTCTTTTGTTTTTATCTTCATTGTAGCTTTTGGGCATTTTTTTTTCTCTAGTGCATATCCTTTTATTAATTCTGTGTGACTAATTTTTTTTTCAGATTTTTTCCACACATATTGCATTCCTCCAAAGGATAAAATATGGTTTTGTTGTTTGCAGTACACAAAAACTTGATTCACATTACCATCCAATATGGATTCAACACTATATATAATTTTCTTTTTTGAAGTACACAAAATACTTTGATGAAATAATAATTTATATATTGTAGAATATCTTTATTATAATTTACCATTAAGCATTTTCATGAAATAATCTGTTTCTTCTAAAATATAAATCAAGTATCCCAAATATTTGAAATAATTTATTTTCTTGAAATATTTTGATGGCTTCAATTTTTGTAATTTTAAATGCATTGCCTGATGAATATATGAATATTTCTTCAAAATTATTTGCAAAATTGTGAAATATTTTATCTTTTCAAGAGTAGTTTGACGAATTTTTTTGGATAGTATGCAAATTTTTAGAATGAGTATTTCTGAAATTGTTTACCAGCAAAGGAATTTTCCATGCAAATCATATTCCATGCAAGGATTTCTGTTAATTCATCTTACTTTCTGTACTAATTTGATTCTATGTTGTCACTTAACAATTTTATGTTAATGTTGAAAACACATGAAAAGCATTTTGATGAATTCTTTGTTATATGGTTGGCTTTGCAGATTTCCGTATTCATGTCTCTTATCATAAATATAAATGAGCTTTAGGGCTAGAAATATATTGCCTATATGTTCCATATTGGTTAAGGTTTATTTGCAGAGCTAAAAAGGAAAGAAATACATGAGATGTTTATTAAAAACATTGTTATTTGTGAAAATACTTGACCAAGAGAGCAATTTATTTTTAATGCTAGTGTTCCTTTTGATTCATCATTCACTTGGATGGAGAATTAATTTAATTCTATTTTGCATGCAGATGGCATTTTCTATGGAAAAGAAGCTAAACCCAAAGGATGTATCTTAGATGCGTTGTAATTTGTAAGTCTTATTTGAATATTTTTCCTCTCCTTTGAGTAAATCTGGTTTATTTGATGATGCGATTGTAGATTTCATTTATTTTGAGTTTGAAGAGGTTTACTGCCTTGCTTGGAATGCAAAGGATGATGATGCAATTGTAGATTTCATTTATTTTAAGTTTGAAAAGGTTAACTTTCTTGCTTGGAATGCCAAAGATACATGAAATTTGTTGAAATCATATCTGATCTAGATTTGAAATTGTGTTAGATTGCAAGCACTTTTACTTTAATTTATTGACTAGCTCTTCCATCCTTTCTATTGTAAATTCACGATATTAACATTATAATAGAATTCTAAATGCGAGGCATTTAGAAGAGACAAGAACATACCAAAAAGACAGAAATCCAAGAGACAAGAACATACGAAAAAGACATAAATCCTTCTAGTCTTCGATAGGAAGTTATAAACATCTTGAAAAAATTCTATTTTCAACCAAATGTAATGATTAATGTGGCCATACAGATCAATCCCAAACACATGAATTTTTTTTATGAGGAACAATTGGAATAAATCAAGAAATCAACCCATGCTTTATGAGAACCAAATTGTATATGAAAAAATCACTCATTGGCCTTCTTTGTCCATATTCCTTTCTTTACCTTGGACTCCTAGACTAAGTCTATGAAGAGGTTGAACATGATCACAATCACTCATTGGCTTTCTTTGTCCCTATTTCTTTCTTTACCTTGGACTCCTAGACTAAATCTATGAATAGGTTGAACATGATCACATTTGAAAGGACAATGCTACAAATGCAAAGCCATAGTTTTACTCCAAACAAAAAAGTAAAGGATCCATCCTATTTGTGTATTCCATATAAATTTAAAGAGAGCAATTATTGTAAAGTTTTCAAGTAGGATAACTAGTGCATTTACTCGATTTGAAATGAACTAAAAAGGAAAGACAAATTTCCACCAATTCAAACTTTGGATTTTCCATTCTACATCTATTAATGTAAATCTAGGGAGCTCATTATGTAAAACAAATATTTTACCCATGTAATCAAATTTATCCTTCGATTTTCCATTCTACATCTATTAATGTAAATCTAGGGAGCTCATTATGTAAAACAAATATTTTGCCCATGTAATTAAATTTGTCCTTGCTCTTTCTAGAGATATATATGCTTTTAAGCAATATATTCTATTTCAGTGAGGGATATTAGGTGATTTTGATTTGTAAAGATAAGTCAACTAAGGTTGACCAAGTTTAGGTAGAAAACTGTATATTATCCGATCACTCCTTAACGTATTTTAAGCAAATTTGTGAATAAAATATAACTACAATTGGAATATTCTTCTTGAGTATTTCAAGATTCTTATCACATAAGAATGATAAAAGTCGTACCTGTCGCATGTATTCTAATTTTAAATAAAACAAAGAGTATCGATGTAAATACCCTCTTCCAATACACAATATTGAGAGCATATTGACACAACCAATAACATTTATCAACAAGGTAATTTTATTAGAAAGAATTTGATCCCAAAAGTGTACATTTATGCCATAGTGAATTGTGCAACCTGTTACAATCTGTGCATTAGAGCTCATATTTTATTCTTTAAGCACTTAGTCTGCACCCTTTTTCCATCTATTCTCTAGAAATGATGATGGAGGTCTCCACTTTTCCGTAAATTAATGTCAACTTTAAGTTAAAAAAAGCCTAAAAACTAAGTGACTAAGCCTTGCAATTGATCTAACCCATATATACTGTTTGATTTTATGGAGCTCCCTGGTGAAAACAAAATTTACATAAATGTTTGAAGTGCAACAAAATAGAGTTTGTTACACACTTTATCAATTTGAAAATAGCTATAGCCAATATCAGTGCTATGCTAATATCAGAACTCCACTGGAAATGTCATCTTTTGATGCACATTCATCTTCTAACCTATTGCTGTAGCCTGCAACAAAGACAAAAACTGACCATTAAGCACAATAAAGTGAGATATTAAACATACTCCTAAACAAGCAAAAATGCTTAAACATAGACAGAAATACGAAAAGCAATTAAACAGGAGCCTATGAATGTTTATGTTCCAGATTTAGAGACACAATAGCTTTCTGAATTTCTTGTTATAATTATAATAGAAGCATTTAGTCTTCTTAAACCAGGGAGAAGACTGATTGTATGGGTCCAGTTTACGATCATAGGTGAGACTGCTTGTAGTTTTGGATTACTGTTGGCATACCCCGGTCTTACCCCAATACTCTGGCCGGGAATGAAAGCAACCCAATAACTGTAAACTAGGCACTTATTAGCTAAGGTTCTGCTAGTAAAGGATTACCTACCTTAGAAGAATAGGTCTTACCAAGCTTTATAGATCTATTGGGGAGAAGATGTCGAACGAAAGGATTCACACCTCCTAGACGAGGGTCGATAAAGTGAGAAAGCACTTAGTATCTAAATTGACCAATATCAGTGCTATGCTAATATCACAACTCCACTGGAAATGTCATCTTTTGATGCACATTCATCTTCTAACCTATTGCTGTAGCCTGCAACAAAGACAAAAACTGACCATTGAGCACAATAAAGTGAGATATTAAACATAATCCTAAACAAGCAAAAATGCTTAAACCTAGACAGAAATATGAAAAGCAATTAAATAGGAGCCTATGAATGTTTATGTTCCAGATTTAGAGACGCAATAGCTTTCTGAATTTCTTGTTATAATTATAATAGAAGCATTTAGTCTTCTTAAACCAGGGAGAAGACTGATTGTATGGGTCCAGTTTACGATCATAGGTGAGACTGCTTGTAGTTTTGGATTACTGTTGGCATACCCCGGTCTTACCCCAATACTCTGGCCGGGAATGAAAGCAACCCAATAACTGTAAACTAGGCACTTACTAGCTAAGGTTCTGCTAGTAAAGGATTACCTACCTTAGAAGAATAGGTCTTACCAAGCTTTATAGATCTATTGGGGAGAAGATGTCGAACGAAAGGATTCACACCTCCTAGACGAGGGTCGATAAAGTGAGAAAGCACTTAGTATCTAAATTGACCAAATAAGTACAGACTATTAAATAATCAAGGTGATTGTTATTGGTAGAAATTAATTGAATAGAGAGACTACAACAAGCTTACTTTATCTAATAACAACAAACGCAAGTAGCCAGACATCTAAGGGTTAAAAAGAGCTTAAAGAAAAGGTATGGCTCTCGATAGTTGCTCGGGTCCTTGCTTTAAGCACACTACCATATTTCCATGGAGCCAAAAACAGCTGGAGCGGAGGGAACAGAGGTCAGGGCTTCAGTGGTTTAACCAGCCATCGTATTTGATCGAATGCCGGATTCACTTACCCCAAAATATTGATTATGCTGATCTGGTTGAAGAACCAAAATAGTTTGTCACCGATCCTTTTCATTTTGAGAACAAACCCCTAGAGGAATGAAGTGCAGCTAAGAAAGTAAGCGTGCGTACGGTGTACCTTTTGCATGATGGGTTGCGTAGGCATGAGGGTCGTTGCTTTGAGATCTGAATATTAGGCTAACCGGATTCACGATGGAATTCCAGGACACTAAATCCATTTATGAATTCCCGGACACTAAATCCATTTATACACTAAAGAAAATTGTTATGTATTAAATGCGTAGGTGGTCAAGTAGATATAAAGACTCCCCGTTCGATTCTGATGGCGCACATCAGTGCTTTGTCGGTCAAATAGATATAAAGAATCCCCGTTCGATTCTGATGGTGCACATCAGCGCTTTGTCATGTCCTCGACATAGATGGGGATAAATATGAGTTTAGGAAGGGTAGGGCACAAAAGGCAGTAGTCTAACTGTTTGA
Source organism: Pinus tabuliformis (assembly GCA_031772625.1). Lineage (NCBI taxonomy): Eukaryota > Viridiplantae > Streptophyta > Pinopsida > Pinales > Pinaceae > Pinus > Pinus tabuliformis. The sequence goes on along the minus strand of CM062810.1, from coordinate 499,676,840 downwards.
CGTTTTTGCTCTTTTTCAGGTATACTTTGCTGTCAATTTCACTTAAATTTATGCTGTTAAATTTCAGCTGTGCAACCTGCGAAAATAGATTGCAAAATAATGTGTTCAGGGTATTTCAGGATACTAAATCCATCTATACACTACAAATAAAAAAACACATATTTAAACAATTTTGTATCTGCAGATTCGGACAAAAATGGCAAAAACCTCTACAAGTTGCTCGACATAAAAGTATAGTTCTTGGTATTCTCTCCAATGGCTCAGTGCACCTGCCATTTTGAATGTAGCACAGAAAGGTTCCGCCCTTGAATACTTGATTGTCTTACCTGTCCCTCCATTCATACCTCTACTCATTCTTCAGTGACTGTGGTTGGTCAGCCAATGAATTAAGGTGACCACTAATAGATGAGTACAAGATTGATGGAAAAATATTGGTTGTACTGAAACTTGACCACGGGGATGATAGTTACAATATAATACTCTTTCCAAAGCTTGATCCTTCCATTCCAATTCATACTAGTTTTCTCCTTGCTAACCCAATTCTTCTATCCATCTATCCATAGATCAATTGGTTTGTGTGGGGTTTAGTTCCCACCAGGTCAGCTTCAAAAACTCAGGTGAGGGGTTTAGGATGGAAGCCACCTTTGGAGAATTAAACTATCCCAAGGGGTGTCCAAGCTCAATTAAAATCTGTTAAGTGCCATTTTCTTGGAAAATAAGCAAGTATTAACCAACCACGCAAACAAGTGAAGCTATAAGTACTTAAATTCCCACTAGCAAACTCACCCAGTTAGGTCACAAAAGAGAATCTAAGGAGGAGCTCCTACCGACCACCTAGCTCAACTAGTTCAGGAAGATAGTGCAGACAGATCCCAACACCCACCACTCAAGAACCATTCCTCAGCCCTTTAACCACATCCCATATCCTTCCTGTCTTAGGCCCTTTTACCATGGGGATATTACCAATAACAAGGGAGATTCTCATTAGGGAGATTTTATATTATATTGAAGGATATTATAAATTGTTTCCCTTTCACCATCCCTCATTCCCCCTCCGACTTTGCGCCTTCCCATGTTACCTAATCTCCCTCGTTGGCTAGAACCATATTGAACTTCCTTATGGTTGATCTTTTTCGTGCTCTTTCTGATTGGGACGCCCCCACCACTAACCTTGTTTGTGCTCTTTCTTATTCAGACGCCACACCGCTATCCTACAAGAAACCTCTTGTTTGTTCAGACCCCTGGTAAGCATAAAAAGCATTGGCCCAAGTGCATTAAACCTCGACCAGGAGACATGCATATTGACATTCTTGATGATGAGGTTCAGAGAATTTTCGTACTTTACTCTTCTCGTGCGTCGTTTATTGGAAAATGAAGTAGGTGCATGTATTCCTCGGAAAAGGCCCTTAAGGCTAGGAGGGGCAAAGTAGAACCTCAAGGGTATGTGCCAAAGAAACACTTTGGCTCTCATGGTTTTTTCCTTTCCTATTGAAATCTAGGAAGATCGTGACATGATCAGAGCAACGGGGCCCCATTTTCACAACATAACATGTCTCTATATCCAAGATTGGATACCTCTGTTTAACCCTGCTGCTAAGGAGTGAATCCAAAAAATCCCCATCTGGACTTTAACTCCCAAATCTTTCATTGGAGTTCTAAACCCTGGGCATCTCATATAGATGAAACGTTTCTCAAGGTGGATGAAGCCACACTGGAGATGGAAAGTTTGGCAGTGGCAAAAATTTGTGGAAGTAAACCTTAACGAGGGCCTCCCAGAACAAGGAACATTTCCACTGGCAATGACCGGACTTTGTCAACATTCCCTTTAGGTGCCGCTTTTGTAGATAGATTCGTCGTTTCCAATACACTTGCCCAATGTACATTGTGGAGGGAAAACATCTTTAATAATATGAAGAATACGAAGATGACGACAAGGGTAGGCCTTCCCCTCCCCTCTTTATTTAGGCCCCCCATATCGATTGAAAGGATCAGGCTCACTTGCTCTTTGTTCCCGCATTCAATCCCCCAACCAAACCTACTTCTCACTACTCCTCACCCTGCAAGAGATCTTCTATTCCATTGCTCCCGAAAAGCATAATCAATTCACAAAGGAAAAAGAGGAACAAACATTGCCTGACCCACAAGAGAGGCTTCATTCTCCTTTGGGGTGTGTTGGAAGATTATCCCATGTGCGCGATGTGGATGTCTTGAGTGCTTCATCGAGCGTTGGGTGCTCTAAAAATATGGATCGGGGGAGCTTTGCTCGCTTTCTTATTTCAAAAATGTTCCACCACTTGTCATTGATCAAATTGTTTATTTCGAGAAAACAACTTCTACAATAGATAGGGGTCGGGCTAGTCTGTAATTGTAGCTATTGATTTTTTCACTAAGTTAGGCTAAGTGAGGATCATTAGGGTTGCAATTGTGCAAGCAATCACGAACTTTCTATTTTCAGATATACTTTGTAGGTTTAGATCCCTGATCACATCCAACTAGAGCACCCACTCTATGGCAAAGACCATCACTAGTTTGATGACGATAGTCCAAATTAAACACCGAAAAAGTACTCCATCCATGGTCAACTCAGAGTTCTTATTATCAACTGCTATAAAAAATGGTTGAAGTTAGAGGCCACCAGAGAAAACAATTACATTAGGTCGATAATAGAATGAGGCGATAGAGTAGAGGTAAGCCCATTACCTTACACTTTGGATTATAATTCTATTGAATAATTCCAAAGCTGCCCAGGTATCACAACAATCACAACCGACGGACGATTGCTTCTGTTTACAAAGAAAAAGTTGAAAGAAGATGATAAAGAAATTTAGAGTCTTGATGTTGGTTAAAGCACCACAGGAACTCCTACCAGAGAAACTGAATAAAAGGATAGGAGATTCAAAGCTATCACTGAGCCCAATTGCAAAAAAGGAGCTAGGCCTCAAGAGAGGCAAGCACAGTAAAACTAGTCTTGAATATGCCATCAATAGTCACCACACGGAAGGATGTCTAGTTTGGACAAGAGGTTCAAGCAAGGGTTGTGCAACTGGTTGAGCTCATGATGCAAAAGCCTCTGAAGAAGCAACTCATCCTTTGGGTTTTTCAGCTCAACGAAGCGATAATGTCTACAATGGTTGTTCCCCTCACTATAGTTATATACGAATCAACACCACCATGTTACTGGTAAGATTGACTCTTTACTCTCATTTGCCAAGATAGATTCATTCATTCTTTTGGGAAATTTTATAGTGCTCATTTGGCACCACCATGTTACATTATCTCTTTATGGCAGCAATCCAAGTGACCCTTGATTTATAACATCCTTGTTGGGTCACCCTTTTGTGTCTTGGATTTTTCCTACCTTAGTCCTATTATAGTTCATATTCCTCCTCCAGACACCATCATCTCGATTTTTTAACTTAATGGCTTTCATTTATGTTTACCCTCTCAGTTGTCATCATAAGTGTTGAGAAATCAAGGGATGCTAGATTAGGAGTGATTTCTCTCATACTTTGATAAATACTTGGGATATTCTTTTACTTCAACTTGTAGTTCTTGTGATTATTATCTTCTTCTTCAGATGTTATTATAGTTTTCTAATCATCAAACAACTACCAAACAAATGAAAATCAATAGAACACAGTAGACACCAAATATAAGTTGCTAGCAAGGGCCAAAACCTCTCCTAGAGGGAAAACCCACACATAATTCTTCTCTTCTTATAGAATCCTCAAATGATGAATTCTAAGACCCTTTAAACCCAAGACAAAGACCCCTCCAAGACGAAGTCAACCTTCCTTCTTGATTAGCTTTCCTTACACAACTTCTAGCAACAAACATTGACCTTCCCGCAACTTCAACCTACCAGCTTCACCTGCAACTTTGACCTAACAGTTTCTCAACTTCGACCTTCACTATAGGTATGCAATTTTCGGCCCTCCATGCAATAGCTGGAGATTCGCACATGTGGGAGAGAGAGGCTAGTTTTTTTCCTTTTTTCTTCTTCTTCTTTAGACAAATGGATGATGTGTCTTGCTCTTTGATCACAAATTTCGACCTTCCTTGGGGATCTGAAATTTTTTCTTTGGTGTTGCTAAAACCCTAGTTTCCCCTTCGCACATGTGAGAGGATGTGTCTTGCTCTTTGATCACAAATTTCGACCTTCCTTGGGGATCTGAAATTTTTTCTTTGGTGTTGCTAAAACCCTAGTTTCCCCTTCGCACATGTGAGAGATATTGACCCAAAAACTTCTATTTTGTTGTCTTCTAGTCCTTTGCTTGTCCTTCGCTCTTCTTTCTTGCTCTTCTTGTGATCAAACTTGCTTGAATTATCCTTCAAATAAGTCAAATTCTTCTTATAAATAGGCTTCTTAGGAGGTCTATCGCAAGAAATTTCCCACTGTAAATCAACAGATTATGCAATATACTAAAGCAAAATACAAGATCTACTTCTACAACAAACTTTGCAAAAGCTTAATCGAATATGAGCAAGGTCAATGAGAACACATATAACTGAGAATGAGAAATCAATCACACATAACACTGAAGAAATAATCCGAGGAAAGCCTCAGCCTAAAACCCCAATCTTTGTATTATCATACAAGTGGAAAATAGTCACAGAATTACACAAAGCCTTAGCTTGGAAGCCAACCAGCTCTCAGTATAATCATTGTTTTAAGATCCGGCCTGCTCGGAACCAACTCAGCCGAGTTGGTCCAAGCTGGAAAAAAAACTTCAACTCGGCAGAAAAACGGTTTGGTTGGCCGAGTTATTACTGACTCGACCAAGTTATAGCATGACTCAGCCAAGTTAGTCATAACTTGGCCGACTCGGCCGAGTCAGTTCATGCGGCCAGTAAACCCCAAAAACAACATTTTTTTATATATATTTTTTAATTTTTAAGATTTTTCTGAGTGTTGGGGACTCCAAGTTGTTTTAAAAATTGGTTAAGTGCTATTTGGGGTCCATTCCTCTCTCCCAAACCCTATTTAACCCACTCTGATCCCTAGTAATGACTTAGGATGTTTGAGAGTAGTTCCGACCTCATTGGATTTCATATGGAGAAAGTAAAATTTTAGATTTCATTCAAAATCCAACAGACTTATCAGTTTTTCAAGATTTTAGGATTGGGGGTTGCAATGTTTCCATTCAATTTTGTCATGTATTAGGGTATGGAACTCGTATTTAATCAAGAGCACCAATCCCTCTGTGTACCTTGATGTTAGTGACATTGGTTGTCGAACTCCTCCGAGATTCGCTCCCAAACCGGGAGCTTCTGAAAATGTCACTCCCACTCCCGTTTTCGCTCTCGCTCCCCGCTTTCACTCCCACTCCCAAGTAACACTGAGCTAGATGATGTTGGCAACTCTAGCAGTAGCCAGTAGTACTGGTCACAGACTTTTGTTGTAGGGCCATTTCTAGCCTCCTTGGTTATTTGTTTTGGTTTTTATCTCTATATCATCATGTATGTATTGGACATTGCATTGGGTTCCATTTTGATATAATGGATATATTCATGAGCCTACTTTGATCATATGTTGTCTTCCATCTATATTATAATGCTGTGTGTTTGGAAACACGAATGAAAATCTTTAAAATTATGTTTTTTTATAAAAAAATAAATATTTAATGTATTTTTTACAACGACCAAGTCATTGAAATCGAGCTGGCTGAGTCGATACCAAGTCGGAGTCGGAGTTGACCCTCGGCCAAGTCGGAGTTGGAGTCGGAGTTTTAAAACATTGAGTATAATCCCTCTGCTGCTCATAGACAGTCAAATGCCTCTCACAAACCTTCTCCTCTGCCCTCCAAGCCTCCTATTTCCTTGCACAGTTTTTCTTGGAGTCCAGTGCTTCCACACATGTGAGTTCCCACCTCACACTGTTCACTTGGCTCAGAATTAACTGCACAAACCTGAAGGAGATAAATCCTTCTGCATGGATGAGTTTCCTTTATAGGAAAAATTCATCCAACTGATAGTACATCGTCCCTCCTCTGATTTCAACTGGGTCTCTGACAGAACTTACATGCATGAGTTATTTATGAGAGAATATTCAATTATCCGAAGTGCAACAGTTACATGCATGCAAGCATTAACTAACTGAACTTACAATTAATTCCACAAACTGTTGGAACTAATCTAACTGGACTTGACTCAGTTAACTGAGCCAACTAATTACAAATCAAATTACAGCTCATCTTTATCTCTTTAACTGATGGATAAATTCCTCAATCAATGAAGAAACTATTGCATGTCTTCACATAGACTTCATGTTTGATTTACTACAACTAATTAACTCAAGATGAATTAATTAATTATTTTACAAACAGCTGCTAAGATCAAATTCGAATTTTACTTCTCAATTTTAATTCAGGGACTAACTAAAATTGGAGTCTATCCTGAAATAATATTTATAGCAATGTTATTTTTATCACTTTCATTTTTCATTCCTTGTTGCTATGTCCAACACTGGTACCCGAACTACTATTTATAGCAGTGCTATTTTTAGCATTTCTTGTTATCATTTTCAACACTCCCTCTCAACAAGAAAGGCATTCAACTCGAACCCAATCCTGAACCTTTGGAATGTTCTGCTTGCAACACTTCTCCCAAGTGTTGTTGCTCCAGCCACTCCAGAAACAAAAAAAATCTCCCAACTGATCTACCTGTTGGGCTAGAAACACCCTCTGATGTTGAAGCTCCCTCTACTACTGACAAGTGCTCCCTCTATGACCTCTGAACTACTACAATGCTCCATGCATCTCGCACCGTTGCATACCTCTCTATGCCATCCTGCACTGGTGCAACACTCCTGTACCTCTCGCATTGTTGCAGCCTGTTAGCTATGCACTGTCTTGGGATTCTTGCACCATAGCTCTCTCTGTCGCTCCATCCGCATCTGCCTCTACCCACTCAGCCAGTCCTGCTACTCTCGTTAGGGCTCCCGTAGCAAGGTCTAAGCAAAGAGGTTGGGTACCTCAATGATCCTGCCCCTATTCTAGCCTTCTTGGGATTGTCACTCCACATCGCTCCACCTTCGAGCTATAGGTATTGATGCATGTGATCCCTCTGCCCACTTGGCTCGAAATTTCCCCTACTGAAGGTCTTTGTATGAGTGAATGCCTCCACTTGATCTCCTCTCAGCGTCTCCACAACCTCATGAAGTTGCTTCACCAATTGTGGCTCCTCCACAATTGTCTGAGATTTCTTCTGGCACTACATGTTGAGAGGTAATTTACTCTCCCTCTCAACCACCAAGTATCTAACTTTTTCCTTGCTCCTCAAGGCTTTGCATGCATCTTGTACCTCAAATGCACATAGATTCTTGGCTAGCACACCAATCTGTTTCATCTTTCTCGTCGTCACGAAATTTTCTGGAAAAAGAGCTGATTTTAAATCAACAATATCTCCCTCATCCGAACTCCGCTTCAGCGGATTTGTTTTTTGAATTTGGGTATTCTTTTGCAAAGAATCCACATTTGCTTTTTGTTTCTGAAAATTTTGCGCAAAAATTTTCAAATTTTCTCTGAATACTCGTGGCCCAATTTTATTTTTTTACTTCGAATTCTCTTCTCCATATACTGTCCACTGCTCCGATAAACTTAGCTCCAATAAACTTGTCTCTGATACCATCTAGAAATTTCCCACTGTAAATCAACAGATTATGCAATATACTAAAGCAAAATTCAAGATCTATTTCTACAACAAACTTTGCGGAAGCTTAATCAAATATGAGCAAGATCAATGAGAACACATATAACTGAGAATGAGAAATCAATCACACATAACATAGAAGAAATAACTTGGGGAAAGCCTCAGCCTAAAACCCCAATCTTTGTATTATCATACAAGTAGAAAATAGTCTTAGAATTACACAAAGCCTTAGCTTGGAAGCCAACCAGCTCTCAATATAATCCCTCTGCTGCTCATAAATAGTCAAAGGCCTCTCACAAACCTTCTCCTCTGCCCTCCAAGCCTCCTATTTCCTTGCACAATTTTTCTTGGGGTCCAGTGCTTCCACATATGTGAATTCCCACCTCACACTGCTCACTTGGCTCAGAATTAACTGCACAAACCTGAAGGAGATAATCCTTCTGCATGGATGCGTTTCCTTTATAGGAAAAATTCATCCAACTGATAGTACATTGTCCCTCCTCTGATCTCAACTGGGTCTCTGACAAAACTGACATGCATGAATTATTTATGAGAGAATATTCAGTTATTTGAAGTGCAACAATTACATGCATGCAAGCATTAACTAATTGAACTCACAATTAATTCCACAAACTGTTGGAACTAATCTAACTGGACTTGAATTAGTTAACTGAGCCAACTAATTACAACTAATTACAACTCATCCTTATCTCTTTAACTGATGGATAAATTTCTCAATCAATGGAGAAACTATTGCATGTCTTCACATAGGCTTCATGTTTGATTTCCTACGACTAATTAACTCAAGATGAATTAATTAATTATTTTACAAACAGCTGCTAAGATAAAATTCGAATTTTACTTAATTTTAATTCAAGGACCAACTAAAATTGGAATCTATCCCGAAATACTATTTATAGCAATGCTATTTTTAGCACTTCCATTTTTCATTCCTTGTTGCCATTTTCAACACAAATTACCCTTCATGAGGCAGACTTGTTCTTTTGCAAGCCGACTTGGTCTTGAGGGAACTTTTGACACAATTTTGACTCAAATAAATTCTTTTGACTTGATACAAGATGCACAATAGGGTCTATTACATGTGACGATGACTCTTTTGACTCTTTGATTCTACGACAAACCCTAGAAGCACACAATGGGTGTTTTGACCTAAAAAAAAACTAACTGCATGAAACCCATGCAAGAAAATGACAATAATAATTTCTCTTTTCTCTTTTACATCAAATACATAAAATCAAGATTACATAAGACATTATGAAGACTGAACTTAGTTACATATTTCAACAATAAGCTCCTTGCTTAATTTTGATCATTCCTCTTGGAGTTAAGACAATTTTATCTAGATCATTATTGTCATTATTCTACCAAAAAGAGAACTTCTTAGTCCCATCCTCATTGGCTTGTACATCCATTGTTTTCCTAGCCTTAGTGCAAGAAAATAACAATAATAATTTCTCTTTTCTCTTTTACATCAAATACATAAAATCAAGGTTACATAAGACATTATGAAGACCGAACCTAGTTACATATTTCAACAATAAGCTCCTTGCTTAATTTTGATCATTCCTCTTGGAGTTAAGACAATTTTATCTAGATCATTATTGTCATTATGCTACCAAAAAGGGAATCTTTTAGTCCCATCTCCATTGACTTGTACATCCATTGTTTTCCTAGTCTCAATTAGTCACATTTTTACATGATATGGTTCACCACATGCTAGTCTCTATTCCCTATTTCTCTATTTCCAATGAACGTTCCCCTAAATAAATAAACACCTTTATTCTAGGGGCTTGGTTTCAATGCTTTGTGCACCTTGGTCCAATTTTTCTCATTGGTGGCTCACCAATAACTAGACAGGAGAGTAATCATTGCTCCTTGACTTGGTGGTTTCTCATATGCTCAACCCCAACTCATTAAGACATCATTGAGATTTGTACACATCAAAAGTTCTAGTGATTCATTTCTATTAAAACAACAACAGACATGTATGGCTTTTTCCAACATTTTTTGAGCTTGCCCAGGTGGAGAGTCACTCTTCAAGTAGCTCACTACATGTTCTTACCAGTGTTGGATCCAGTTTTCGAGCTTCAGTTGCAGATCTTGAGATGTGTTTGTCTATATTCCATAGTTTCAAATTGCAAATGATATGAAATACCCAATGCTAGTACTTTTGGTTGCACAAGAAGTGCTCTTTGCAATAAATTCAATATAGGAAAAGATTAATATGTGGTGTTGAAAACATGGCAGCATACAGAAACCACATGAACAACATGGTGAAAAGTAAGTTTCCTAAGCTTGAAAGATATTTGCGGTTGCTTAAGATGATTCCTAAGCTTGAACTTATTTATAGTTTTTAATGTTATTTACTTTCAAACAAGTCATTTAAAATATAACATTTGGTGAAATCTTTAGTCATGGCCTAAAGATAAATTCATTTACGTCTAAATAGGTTAACAAGCAAAACAAAACCAATTATAAACAAGAAAATAAAACATCTTTTTAATCTCAGCCGCTAACTATTTTCACATCCTGCAATGCTTCGTAGTAGTTACCAATTGTATGAAAGAAGGCATTAGAGTGGGTACATAAATGATTCAATTGACCCTATACGGACTTTGAATAGTGAGATGATTCATGAATCTTTATCCCAGAGGTCATCAATTCCAAGGTGGATATTTTACCTTCTATACATATACGAGATCATAGGTTGAGTGCGTAATACCAATTTTGGAAGTATCAATTCCATTGGTTTCCTTTTCAATTTCAGTTGGGAAGGAAAATATTTATGTTGTACCCTTCATGCTTTAACCATGTAAAATCTTAATTCAAAATAAATGTAACATAGTTGTTCTATGTCCAAAAAATCTGTGTAGTAACATAGGACAATCATCCAGAGAGAGACGATTTAGAAATAATAGTAATGCATAAAACAAGATTTTGTAATTTAGAAGAAATTAGATCAAGTTGAACATTTCAGTTTGAAAGTGGACATTACATGTAATTCCGAATATGCTTAAGACCACCTGTAGGAATGTAAGAATAAGGAAGTCTCAGATCGAGTAATTCAGATGATGTTACAGTTCTCTTATACCATAAATATATACAGATTTTGGGCACATACATTTCTTCTTTAAGCTATGTAGGTTTGGAAACAACGATTGCTATAATGGTTCATATATTGCGATGCAAAAGTAAGTGTGAAAAAAGTCTGCAGAGGATTTTAGACCATTCTAACAAAGTGCAAACAAAACATACAATTTCCACTTTAAAACAACTCATTGAAGAGTTAGTTTAGTGGAAAGTTTATAGGAGCTGTTAAAAATCAAGGTGGGGCTACTTAACTGATCAGTGGAAAAGGAACCACTTGATTACACTAGAGTTTGATGTATTATTGGAGCATTTTACTATAAAGAGTTAAATGCAGTATTAAAGGAAGGATTTAAGTTGTAATTATTATAGTTTACTTGTATGTTCATGGTGGGGAGCTTGTCATTTTAAAATAATGGCTATGAGAACCATGTAGGACTATATGAGAAAATTATTTTCATTTAAACTTGTAAGATTTTGCAGATTCAATGTCACTAAATCATCAAAAGATGGAGTCAATTCAAGAAATAAGCTCCTACTTGGAAAACCAATCAATCTGTAGGGCCTTGGTTAGAGTTATACAAGGCCATATATGGATAGAAGCTATAAACAAGTAATATATAAGTTATTATACATTAGATTTTGCTCTTTGTAGAGAATCCGGATGTTCTCTATATTCTTCACCACTCTCTTTAGAATGAATATAGAAGTTAGCAATACCACTATAGAAGATATTATCATAAATAGGAGGATTGTAGTTTTATTAGATGAATCAGTATCAATGGGGGTGAAATGTGATGGTTTGAGATCCAGATTAGAAAGTGAATCAAAGTCATTTTGAGCCAATTGACTTTTCTTGCAACAAACCAAGAGGTGGAAAAGTAGATTTTTTTTTCTAGACTTTTCTAGAGATACCACTACATTTTATTAGTGGCCTCATATGTGTAATGTTCATAAGACCTTGGCTTAGAAAGGTGAAGCAATCTATCAATAGGGAAAATATAGGATGGCAATCAATTATGATGGAAATCTAGTATGCACTAATTGAAAAAATAGGGTATGTACAAGAAGCTCAAGTCTCAAGAGTCGTGAAGTATGAATAACAAGTTGCAAAGGACATGGTTGCAAAGGGTATTAGCGCTAGTATGCTTTAATTATAAAAATAGTGTATGTACAAGAAGCTCAAGCCTCAGCAGTCTGAAGTATGAATAACAAGTTGCAAAGGACATGGTTGTGTTGAATTTTCCTTATGCCCTAGATCTTTTCTGAGGCTAAGCATGCACACAAACACACTAGGAACCCTCAACCTTCTAGCACTTTGCACAAAAGAAGTTTCAGCAGTGAAATCAATTTAATATACAAAGATTTGAGCCTAAAGCTCGATTATTTTATTAATCCATCAATAAACGAATCATGGGGCTCCTGTACCAGGGATTATGTATCTCGATCGCTAGTACAACTAGTATACATAGTATACAAATTAGGGCTTCTAATCTGTTAGCATTAGGTTTGCACCTTCAATTCAAGGCAATGTTATCAATTCATTTGTTTTTACAAAGTCATGCTTATGGAAAGGGGGTATATATTTTTGTAAAGCTTGCTCTCTAAGCCTAAGAATGTCTCATCAAATTTTTTTATCTAACCCTAAGCTTATCCTAAGTTTTTCGCAGCACATTTTAACTTATCGCAAACCTACAACTAGCACTACGAAATAAATTCATAGTGCACCGAAGAATTTTAAAACTTGGTTTTTGAGCCACTAAAACCATTCTTTTGAGTGCCCAAGTGTTTGTTCATAAAATATTAGCCCTCTTTATCCATGATTTGATAGCTAGAAGTGTTTTCATGCCTAATAGAGCCATTGAAAAACAAACCCTAATTTGCCCTGTTTTCCCTAAAACAGAGTTTTCCAGCAAACCCAAATTTGTAGTTTAGTGCGCAGGAATCTTTCTGAGGGTCGTACAACCTTCGACCAGAGTGTTTCAAAGTTAGTAAAAGTGTTTGCAGCATCAAAATCTTTGCAAGATGGGTCAATCTGGTCATGTAAAAAGATTTGAACCCAATGGCATGTATTTTGAAGTCCACCTTGAAATGTTGAACCTTCTCATAAATGCACGATGGGAGCCAGTGTTCTAGCATTTCAATGAAAATAATATCAGTTGGAGCCATGATTTCATCTTTTCCTTTGATGGCAACGCCACAAGAATCAGGACCCTACAGTTCCGTGTTACATTGGAATCCATCGTTGAAGCAACAAGTTTTCCAACTGAGGGTGAAAGGTGGTTCAAAAAAAAGGTTGCAAAATGTAGATTTGAATTTTTTCGTGAAGGAGGACTATCAGAATCAAGATTGGAATGCAGGGGTTCTCCAAAGTGCACTGAAGCTTGAATGGTCTGTTGTCCTTAGAATTGTTCAACTCTTCTTCACCTATGAAGGCAGGTATTTGAAATCCTACTTGTATCATATGAGGTTTCTTTGTCATTTGGTAGGTTTTAGCAAGATGAATTTACCATATTTCCTCCATCAAAGTTTGCTAAAGATGTGCACTAAAGAAAGAACAAGACCTGAGCTACAAGCCCATGATATTTGTCATAATGACCTAATTAAAATATTATACACTCACGAGTTAAACAAGCAAGTTAACCAATTGAGGCAAATGAGATAAAGAAACCCAAGACCACCTATACCTAGAAGATCAAGGAGAGGCCACACCAAAGTTTTTGCCCAAACTGTAGCTCAGGAAAAACAGGGAGAATCTAGTCACCTTCATGTTGAAAAACATGATGAAGCCCCTATGAAAGAACAGGAGATTAAAGTTTATGAAAGGAGGACTAGAAGACAACAGTGGATTGTAGTAAAAGAGGAAGAAACAAAACAAAGAGCATCACAAAAAAAGGGCAAGAAGAAAATAGAAACAGAGGATGAAGAAGCTAAGACTGGAGCTTAGGGTTTATGGCAAAAAACCTCACACTCGCCCTACTAATAAACTGAGACTAAATTTCAAAGCTAGAATGAACCCTAAGCTGAAAGAAACAATTATTATTGATGCAGAAGAGAAGACAATGCAAACTTCAAAGAGTAGAAAGAGACAGAGGAAAACAGAGCATGTTGAAAAGAAGAAAGAAAAAACCCTAGAAGCTGAAAAAGGTACACAAAACCTAGTAGAAGGGTGACAAGGAGTCAAAACAAGCTAGACATCCTTGCTCAGGCTGCAGAAGACATAGAAAAATGATCAGTTTACTTCATGGGGTAGAGTATTACACAAACCCTAATGGTCCCTCAACAGTTTGACCTACTCAGTTTATTCTTCAAGCAATAAATTATTTTTGATATATTGTGGTCATATATCAGAGATTTTTGTGGATAAGGGAGTATGAGTCAATATGAGAAAGGAAAGCCTTGAAAGAAGCATAAAGTTACACAGTTTCGACATTATTTCCAAGTTCATGCATTAGTTGGCTACAAGGAAGGAATACGAGTTTTGGCTCAAGATATCAAGCCTGTAAACAAGTAAACAGTTCCAAATCCTATTTTGCAACAGTGACTTTGCTATTGTTCCAAGATACCAGCAAGAGATATGCACAACAGCCTTATACTCTATTTTGACCAATGATATGTGCTAGATTAGAGATCCGAGTAGCTAAGATGATAGGGTTATTATGATTTTTGTTAATTAAACTCTCAAATTATGTACATATTTTGTAATTATTGCTACCATACTTTAAGGATCTTATCTCTATTGTATTTTTCCTATATATTACATGAGAAATATGGAAAAAGGGTTGGTTTTTGGAAAAGGAATAGTCATTGTCTGTGTGTTTTGAAGGCTTATTCATTTCAGTTTGCCAAGATCAGTAGATTCTGACCAGTGATATAAAGATTCATGCAATAGTAAGTCTTAGTATGTATTCTTTGTATGTTTTATTGTTTCTTCTTTTATAATCTCATGCAAATATATGCCTTTAGAGTATTTGAATAAGAATAATTAATTCAGAATTCATCTCTGGTTTGATGCTCTAAGTTGATATTTTCAAATATTCTCATTTTGATCTTCTAAAGCTACTCTAGGATTCATTGTGTATGCCCTATTGTAGTGGATTGTTCTCCTACTTTCTCCCTCCATCTATAGCAATGACAAAGGTCTAGGATCTGCTATCCACCTTGCCTTTATCAATCCTGATCAGACAACCAGTTATCTTGGTAAATTAATCTAAAACCTATTTGCTTGACTCCATCACCAAATGAAATATTTCCAGGGCTAACCAGATCCTACATTACACAACATATCTAAAGATCTAGCCAATGTATAATACTATAAAGTACAGTCAGTTGTTGTTTTAAGTAATTAGACTATCACAGAAAGATCCCTCTCTGGATTGAAGGGGCTAGCCTTGGAAACTTCTCTCCTACATCCAAGAGGACATTTCTAAGTGATAACATGATCTGCTGCTTCAAATCTACAATCTACGCAATACGAAGACAAGGATAAAACGTAGCTTGTTGGAGAAGCCCTTCTCCTTCAATGCTTTCAGTGCACATTTGCCTTGACACCTGGCAAGTCCTTTGCCTCCTTCAACCAAAGAGAAATACCTCCTTGTACTCCTCTTTCCACCAACTGCTCACAAGGCATTTGATCCATCAAATACATTGCATAATCAACCTTCAGAACATCAACTACTTACCGTGGCTTTATTCATTAACCATACTACATATTAGCCCTCGAAATACATTCTATTCACAACTTTGTTTGTGAAAAAACTTCTGAATATACAAATATCTCTCATCTTAGATTAGCCCCGTCTTGACCATTTTTTCTTCACTTGGTCACCAAATTACCCTCAATTTGTTCCTAGCATTTTGCACATCCAAACTTCTAGCCATAAACTCACCTTTATCTATCTCAGATCCATGGCTTCCTAGATCAATCTTTGGGCCATAGATATGCCCGTGATTCGCCTTAACTAGGCCTCTGAATATTAGTACAAGCCTCTGCTACAAATTTAGCATTAGATTTGCCCCTTGGCTTACCTTAGATGATCCTCGGCGCTTTAGATATGAATCTTACCTCCTCTGTTCGGGCAACATTTGGCCATACTAGGCCTTAATCACCCTACAGTTACAAGATTTGCCCCTCTTCCCTGCACTCAGACTTATACTTGTAGTTTCTTAAGCCCTCAGCCTAACCACAGACCATTCCTCCTAACCTTGGCATCTCCAGATCTGAGCCTCAACCTACAGTTTTAAGTCTTGTAAGTCTTGGCCCTTCTTGACTACCTCGGATCAGTCTGTAAATGTCTAATGTTGGACCTTTTTGGCCCTTTCTATTACAGGTCAGACCCTTTTGTAGGCTATGGCTACGCCATAATTTATGTTGCGGCCTCCTCCACTTCTCAACGATGGATAGGGTCGTCACATGGCTGCGATTAGATCCATTCAACCTCAACACCAAAACTCCTCTTGTGGTCACTGCACAAAGGAAACTAGGTCACACTGCAACAAAAATACTCAGCCATCTTCATGGACAAAACTCAGCCCCTTTTCCAACCCTACTCGTCCTCTATATCTGGCTCCTTTAGGGTTGTCCTATGGCTACATCCTTCTAGCCTTCACACACAATGAAGTCCTTCTCATTGATGCGTCTCATGAGCCTTTGTTTAGGCTCCTCACATACTTTTCTCTACGGTCATTTAGGAAGCCACTTCTCAACCCTTAGAATAAATAATTATTTATTTTTTGGTCGAAAACCCCCACTTTTGTGTAAATTGCCCAACAAAATGCTTTTTGGTGGGTTGTCCTCTCTCGGAAATACCTTTTGAGATACCCAAAATCTAACACTTCCTCTTAGTGAGGAAGGTATTTCCTTCATGTTTCCAGCTCCATGACTTTCCTTGCATACCCATGACGGTCCTCACATGAGTCACGACTTTCTTTGTGTAGCCATATTCGTCCTTGTATGTGCCATGACTTCTTTGTACTAGGCCTAGCTTTGCCTTGCATGGTGCATGAATGTCCTCACATGCAACATGACTTTTCCAAAGTGATCCATGTCTGTCCTCGCAAGATCTACGACTTTCCTTGCACCACCATGAATATGCTCTCATGGTCCGTGAT